>CM066919.1:7527602-8127602 GCA_033964015.1 Scolanthus callimorphus
AGGAGTGTTTACCTATTTTTAGGGAAATCAATGCAAAACCGCGCGTTGTCTTCTAGTCAAAATGTCATGCTTTTATTTCTTAGGGCGGAAGAATAAGTGGCACGAAGATTAGTGAAAAGCTGGTTGCTTTTATCATGTAAAGTGGGAAAACGACCACACCACCAGAAATTCATTGCCAGCACAGCAAGACTCCTTTCCAATCAAAAACACCCTTTCTCAAACAAGGGGAAAACGAACAGCTTAAATCATTACATGCTTTTACGGAAATTATACACGAAGATTTTTGTGGGCTTTATTTTCAAAAATTGTTACCACTTTAGTTGGTACTTTAACAATTTTGAGAATTTTTGTTGCCCTTTTTCTTTCAAGTTCGGTAATTATAAATTCAAACACTGAATTCAGTATAAAGATTTTTCATCAAACCATCCCTATGTCGGGTTTTGATATTATCGTGCCGGAGTTTAAACTGTTAAAAATCTCTGGTTTTCGGAAAAATAAAAAAAAATAAAATCACAATTCCTTTCCAATAAATGTATGCCTCAGGCTTTCTTCAATTAACGCGTAGTAAACAAAAGTTGGCATGCTTTTTTAGGTTTCCCTCATATTTCGTCATTTAGCGGCTGAAAGAAACAGTCTGCTTTCACATACGACATCTTTTATAATGTTGTACTTAAAATTCATGAAAAAGTGTTTAAATTCTAAATTTCATGAAAAGTTGATGAGGATTACTTCTCGGCTGTTTCCATTGAATTTGCTTCTTTCATATTTTAACACTTGAGTTAAATTTCTTTAACTCCAGCTAATGAAATATTCAGTAGAATCTCCATTCAGCGTTCACCAGACATCTTTCATTCATTATGATAAACACTTATCGGGAAATATCGCTACTCTGTTTTCCTTCTTAAAATGCGCGGAGCCTTTAGAGGGAAGGTTTTGGCTGGATTGCTTCGAGCAATCTCCGTTCTTTAGTTAAGTGGTGGGTTTTGGACCCATTTTGATTGTAAGGAATAGTATCCGCCATACTTACCCATTCTCACAGGTGTACATTTTAACAAGGTGCGATGAAAGAAACCCGCGAAAACGACTGAACTCATTAAAGGCCGTTCGTTCTGCTCTGCGGAATTTTGAGTCCTATGTGTCAATTCAAAATGGTACCCAACTGAGCCAGAAATATGACTCAAATAACCCGAAAAGGCATTGCAATTGGAAACAGGATTCATAAAAAAGTTAGTCTTAGACTGAAAATTATCATTTTCGTCAAAACAATTTAATAGCTCGAGTCTGGCTTGAAGGGTTTGAGCACGCGTAATTTTGGTCTGGCGCGTCGCTTTAAGATTTCTGAAGACGAATATAAATCGATCATCGCAAGCTTGTATCAATTCATGACAGAATGTATAACCAGCATTTTTTAATACAAAAGACATTGCCAGCTTTAATATATTTTGCTGTTTTCAAATTTTCACTAGTCGTTTTCGACATTTGCATGGGGTATCTAATCGTTGGTTTCATCTTTCCTTGGTACAGCTTTATTTTCCTCATTCGTTCATAAAAACCCTAACGTATTTAGCAAAAGTTGTCATTGAGCTATCCATGTTTGAGAGCGTGCCCCATGGCGTCAAAAAATAATTCCTCTACGAAACTTGCAGGCTAGCTGCTAGTAATCTTTCTTAACTTTCGCCGCCTTTTTGCACAAGAAGTATATCCCTTGGAGTTTGTGCTTTAATAGTAATCGTTTAATCATTAACCGGCGTGCGGGAGTCAGCGGTGACTCTTCAAAGTGTCACCACAGGTGCCCAACCTACAGGTGGAGCTCAGCTCGCACGACTTCATACTCCGTCAACAGGCGGAAAACGAGAAACACTCACTTGAAAATTTATCTAGAGAAAACTTGACCACATGAAAGATAAAAACCCACTAAAGCCGTAATGTGGTCTGTTATGCGGCGATCTGTCCCGGAAATCGACCCACGGAACGCATTAAAATGCATAGCCAAGATAACTTACGACTATTGTTTAGTAGTTAGGTTGGATTTTAGTTGTAGTTATGGTTCACAAGAGAAATTAGAGGCATATAATTAGCAGCCAATATTGGCCGAGTCAACTCTAGAGCATGCACTCCGCGCGCGCTCAAAACCGAGTGTCTGTTCTCCGGCAAAATAAACCAATATTTTAAATACGATAGTGTTACGTTCATGCTCTTCCGTTTTTGTGTTTAGTTTTTCTGATGAGCTGGGAATTGAATAATCATATACCGTAAATAGCTTAAAACAGCCTGCATTTGCACAGCTGCCGTCGAAAACTGAAATATAAAAAACGAAAGTGACACTTGAAACTCATCATCGCTCTAGTCTGACGCCAAGTGAACGAATTAACGTAACTTGAGCCTTTTTTAGGCGTTTGATTATTTCTTCTATCGGTGCCTTCACGTAAGTCCGACATCATAAAGCTTGCCGCCAAAGGTTTGAATTTTGCCTGTAGCGCTTTCATCGTTTATGCTTCATATGTAAATTTATGGTAAAACCTCTCGCAGATTGTGAACATCAAACGGTCTATCGTACATCAACTAATGGGATAGCCGAATGAGATCGCAGATGGTGTTTCTCGCTGACTGTGAGTTGAAGCAGGGCTTTGTAGTGCGTTGTAACAAACAAAAAGGCAGAAAAAGACACACAATTTAAGGCCATCTCTTAGCTAACGACGGCTCATTGTCCTAACAAGACAAATTCAAAATAATCAGCCGGAATCTTGACTGTTT
This sequence comes from Scolanthus callimorphus, assembly GCA_033964015.1. NCBI lineage: Eukaryota > Metazoa > Cnidaria > Anthozoa > Actiniaria > Edwardsiidae > Scolanthus > Scolanthus callimorphus. Next base: position 7,530,357 of record CM066919.1, read on the forward strand.
TGACGTTTCTAACTAGAAACAACGGTGTTTATACCCGGCTAAGAGTAAATCTTTGTGCCAAATATTTCCGCGTGTCGGTTCGTCTTTTCAAACTTTCTAAAGTCCTACCGAGCTTCGCCCTCAGGGCATCCAAGAGCGCTTTCGGATCAACTCAAAAGAAACAATTGATGGAACAATAGCGCTCAAATTGCGCGATTTTCCTCGTTTACATAACTCACACCGAACAATAGCGTGTTGAAAGTTTGTTTTTCGCGTTACACAAAAAAGCTCCATGTCATTGGCTTTTGTCGAAGCCCCGTCAATGCTCAACTGTCAATATTCGAGTTGACAGGCGGAGTCAAAAGCACAAAGCTAGATCTTTATACACGAGTGTCGCCAATACTGAATGTTATTCTTCAACGCTAATTGGAACATAACAACCCGAAGCGCAACAAATTTGGGTGATTCTTCGGTACGGCGCGCGCCTTGTGTAATTGCACTACTAAATTCAAGCTGACCACCAAAGGGCTAAGGGTTCTTTGTATTTACTCTTAAGGTGTGTTTGTGTCTGTTTTGGAGAAATCGCAGAGAGGGCAGCTGGCTCTACCTGCTTTGATCACGAGCCACCTCCCACAAGTTAGCCCGCGAATACAGCCGTACTGGGCGCATGCATAAATTTCACGCAACGCACAAGTTGTTAACATTAACCGGCGAACGAGCAGCTAGTAGCGTGTCGGGTCTAGTGCGGTATTGGATAGCCAGCAACGGAGCTAGCCAAGAGAAACACCGAATAACCAGCAACCCATTATGGTACAGCAGTGCGCAGGCTGTCAGTTACCAATCGCTGATAAATTTTTACTCAAAGTTTTGGATCGCGTTTGGCACGCAAACTGTGTACAGTGCAACGACTGCAAATGCGCTTTGACGGAAAGGTGTTTCTCCAGAGAGGGCAAACTGTTCTGCAGAAATGACTTCTACAGGTAAGCTTATGACTGCACCGAGCTCTTCCTAAATTGTTACAATCCCTTAGACAATCCTGAACCAAGATACGGCATTCTGTGATTTATAGGAAGTGTTTAAGTGCATGTTTCCAGTGCACGTCAAAAACGTCCTGATATCTAGAAATTACGTATTCTAATTTTGTTAGGAGATATGGCACTAAGTGTGCTGGATGCGACCAGGGAATCTCGCCCAACGACATGGTACGGAGAGCGAAACACTTGGTTTTCCACGTTGAGTGTTTTGTTTGCTCCTACTGCAAACGGCAGATTGCTACAGGGGACGAGCTATATTACATTGGCGAAGGCAGTTTCATATGCAAGGAAGATTACTATCAAAGTCACCACAACAACATTGATGGTTAGTCAATCGTAACTTCTTACAATCAAGAGGCGAATTGGTTTGTTTATTAATTCTCGCAGCCTATTTAATCTTAATAACTCTAATTTTAACACGTTGCATTGTTTTTGTAGAATCCGTGGAAGACCCGAAGGATCTTAGTTACGGTCTGGATGAAGATTTAGATGCGGCGTTAGCCAGCAAACGGCGTGGCCCGAGAACCACTATCAAAGCTAAGCAACTAGAAGCTTTAAAATCAACTTTTGCTGCTACCCCGAAACCTTCAAGGAACATTCGCGAAAAATTAGCACAAGAAACCGGCTTGAACATGAGAGTGATTCAAGTTTGTTTCAAAATAGAAGGTCTAAAGAGCGACGGTTAAAACAGTCGGGAGGACAAACAAGTGCTCCGAGGCCTGCCAGGTCTTCTCGGAGGTCAAGAATCTCTCGACTCAGTAGCAGCGAAGCGAGCAACGAAAACCAGCCAGAACTACAAAATGTAAACTCATCGCACCTCAACTATCACCAGCAAGGCAAGTATAAAGCGAAAGCTGCGAAATGGTATCTCAAACGATTGTTATGGCTCTAGTGATGTTTATTCTGAAGTAGTGTTGGCAGCCAGTTAGTCGCCTAAGTGGCATTTATCGCTTTCTAGTGTAGCCACACAAGCGACCACACTCCGTACAACCACTGCAAACATTATCAACAAGTTTTTCACTATTTTAATGGACAGTACTTGAGTTTTGTTTAACCAGTAGCTTGAGCACTTCAGTTGTACTGTTGAAGTGACTTTTGTGTTCGCGAGTCGGTGTTGGTTTTCGGCCCGCGACGTCAAGTTGTCGCTAAGCCACCTGATTTGAGAGCCGAGAAAATTCGTATTCATCGCTCTATTGAAGTTATCTGTACTTGAAATTGTTACAATTTAGCATGCTAAATTAACAAACATCCAGTCTTGTATTATTCTAATTAGACTCTTTGCGGTGGTTGGAAATTACTTCACAGAAAGTACCTGTTTGATGGGAGTCTTAAAAACGTAGGAATCGGATTTATATTCGTCCAAACTTAGCTGCTAACAAAATTAACTCTATTTTGCTGGCTTAGATATACTCTTTTATTCAGGAAGACTGCAATCCATTCGAAGATGCCTGGATCATTCTTTCTGGATTATTGGAATTTAACAGACGGTTTAGAGTCTCCACAGATGAACACAGCTTTTCATTCGTATCTGTAATCCAAACCGCGGCTTTTGGCTCGCTCGGCCTTTTTGCATCCAAACAGTTTCCTGTATTTCGCATAAATATCGCTTTCAAACGAAAGCCCTACAGCTAAATGCGAAAAGAAAGCCTCGCCGACAATAAGCGATGTTATAGTCTCTAAGAAGCTTTCACTGTCTTCTCAATGTTTTTATCCATATTCTAGCTTGTTTTGAATTCGGGACAAAGTCACAACTTGCTAGCCATTTGCAGTCAGTTGGCTAAAAGCTTGACCCTTCGTGGTTGTTTCGAATAAATAGTTTACTTATCCATAAGCTTGTTTACTTGAAGTATGACAGCTCAAAGACGTTCTTCTTGAACTCGTTTTCCGAAATTAGAGGACAACTTCACAGAAAGGAAAAGTAATATTGCGGCAGAGTTCACTTCTCGTTTCAAATCTCGATAAACATCAATGGCTGTGAAATTTAGAGCCGAGAAAAGTATAGATACTAATTATTTCCTTAAAGAATCAAATCGATTAAGTGAATCCCAGGTAATTCTATTACATGGGATTACATTTTGTCGCTTATGAAGATGTTCAAGAGCTGCAGAACGCTAAAGAGAATATAATCGTATTCCAAACTGTTGTGTTTTTAACCCTCGCTTCTGTCACTGTGCCTACTTAATCCTAAATCTTGAGAGTAACGTGTTTGCCTTTTTAGAGCTAACATCATGATTAGGGACGCAAATTTCTTCACCTTTCCGAGTACGTTAGACATGACATACACCGTTCCACTTTCTTTTATATTATAGTCCATATTGAAAATACATCCTCCGATTTTTTGTGACGAATCCATGAGAATTGTGATCCGTGACCGAGAAAGAAAGATGTTTTGCTCAAAAAATCTCATCTAGGCCATTGCAGTTAAATCTTGTCATAGAAACAAAGTCAAGTGCCTATTGGACGAGAGAGGACAGAATATATCTTGTGCTACCCCTTTTGCGTCTCAAATATATTATTATGTTTTAGTTGCTGTACCCGTTTTTACCCATGAATGGCCATGAATGATCTCGAAAGAGAGAAGTACCTTGCGCAACTATGACTCCAAGAAAACATGATTTAAGGTGTCCGGGCGTTGGAAAGGTTCCCATGCTTTTAGCCTTACTTTTAGCCTTATTGAGGTAGCCAAAACTTTTAGCTATTTTCTAGGACTCTATCCCACTGGTGTCTTGCGGGTCAAAATCTGTCTGGATATACAACCGTTGTTTCTTTGTACACAACTTAGCAGGGCTGCAACTCATATATTTTAAACGTACAAAGCAAAACTCCCTTTTACACCCAGATTTCAGTGTTTCATGAAAAGCTTTTGTACCTTTTTATGATCAAATTATACAGTGCAAATAAAGCAAACGTCTGCCTGTATTTGAGTTCTCAAAATATTTGAGTTTCGAGCAGTGTGCTTCGTTTGCTTGTTGTATTATATGCTCTTTAGGTTCTGTTTCCTTTGTAATAGCTATTTTCACACTATTTACAAATCATTTTCACGTTGAATTTAAATTAATTTAATTCTTTTTTTTTTTTCCTCCTCAATGTGCCAGCAAGATTGTGATTTTCGCGCTCTTTTCTTTTCTATCCTAATTCTGCCGTAATGAGAATGACTTACGCCTTGATAAGTTATTCCAAATTGAGAAGCATGAGCAAGGAAAATATCTAATAGGAATGCAGTTTGGCTTTATGGAATAAAGCAAAGAGAGAAATAAAAAGATTACTTAACCAGTTTAAGAGCATGATTTCGTTCATAAAGATTGATGTGGAGCATAGCACATGTCCCCACTTTCTACGAATGACAAAAGAGATCTAAGAAGCCTGCGACAGGTGCAATCCAGAGAAAGAAATTCGCTGCACAATTTCAGCCCCGAAGCAGACAAAAAGGATTTTTTAGCTTGGCCTCTATATCAGTTGATTTCGATCTTAGGTGATCCTTTGTCTAACGCGCTTAATCTTCCCAAAGTTCCCATCTCAACTCTGAAGTGGTTCGTTGGCGTTTTTGATTTGTTTGTTTCCTCGGCAAGATAGTCTTGCAGATTGGGTAATCTCCCAGATTTCCTCTGATACAGACTCCCTTTGCAAACAAAAATCCTCGGGTTTTTTCTTTTCTTAACAGCGGAAATATTTTTTCACACGATTGCTACAGTTTCAAGGAGCTATTTTCTTGGGTATATTGTTTCTTTGACAATCAGAAGTGACACATTTTGGATTTAGTTAGCTTTGTTTTTAGAGACGGGTCGATGGAACTCGCGTTTTTAGGTGTAATATAAGGCAAATGAGCCGCAGAATAAGTTCCCTTGTTATCTATTGAATTCCAGCAGTGAGAATTCGTAAATCCAGCCACGGGGTTGCCGAAAGTTCCTGATAAAATCCCTTTAAAAATGCATGTGCCAATGATGAAACTAATTTCTCTCACATGGTTTAACTGCAATTGTGGCCCACAAAACGTACTTGTTAAACTAAATATGATTGGAAACTCTTCCTTTTATTTATTTACAGATCTTCAAACTCCACCAGGACATTATGGAGCCCCAAATTTTAACGAATTTTATTCGCAGAATTCGCCTATCGCGGAGGGTATTGTGTTGAACAATTCGTCTATGGTACACGGGACAAGTTATGGACGACAACACATATCGGGTGGTAGTATACCTAACAGTGATATAACAGAGGGCAGTGGATTGAGTAACTCTGTAATGACCGGGAATGTAAATTTGCCTGTGCAAAGCCCAAACGGCGGTGGAGTCTTCAACGCAGCTGGTCAACCACAGAGCAGCATAGTAAATCCCGCTCCGTCTGATGTGTGGTGAGAAGAATTGAGTTAAGGATGTTATCTGATCCAAACCAGCTGTGAAGACGCTAGAATACGGCTTGACTTGCGGCAAAGCGGCACGGATTCGCTATCAGAAACGGCGCAGCTCCGCCAGGACTTCGACCAGCTCTGCTCACGCTCGACTTAAAATGGTGCTTGGTATCTGAAGCCACATCTTTGTGGAATATTCCAGCGCCAGGATTTGTTCTCACCGGCCGCCCAAACGACGCGTGAACTAGCCAGTGGTCACGTCTTCAGCACTTCCCAAGTCTTCCCGGCTTCGGCGTATCGCGGCTCGATCTTGCGCAAGGATCATAGCTTATCGGAGCCGCGGTAGTTTAAAGAAGAAAGAAATGAGATTTGAATTCCCTGAGGGATCAGCCAACGCTCCGACTTGTTTGAGAACGAACACGGGATTAGAGAAAAAAATCCTATTTGAATTTTAATTGTTTTTGAAGCGTAGTACAGTTGGATTTTCCGTAAGGAAGTACGCTAGACTTTCTCTAGATTTTCAACGACTTAGAATTTATTCAATATATGAATAGGATTTGCACAGAAATATAAAGAGAGCTTTAAATATCGATATACCAGATACTTTTATACAAATATGTGAACTCGCATGTATATTATGGTGTAAATAAAATGCAGACAGAAGATGCAGACCTAGTACTTATAAACAACTAATTTCAAGCAGGGTTTTTCATTTTATTGTTATTACTTTTACTCCACAGGTGTAACCAGCAAGACACTCGTGCAAACATACGTTTTTCCTAAACGGCAGCTTTCGTCTTGACAAATTCTCTTCGCTTTATGCGTCGGAAGAAATGCTCCTTGCTATCGTGAAATTTACATGTAAGAATTGAGTACCCGTCCTTCCCTTATACCGCAGAAGGTAGGCGTCCAAAAGACGATCCAAAAGCAAAATTTCATGGCTATTTCTCGAAATCTTCCCACTTAAAACATTTAATTTATTTTCTTGATTGAAGTCATTCCTTCCTACTAAAAACTTCTCTTCTATTTCTTTTCCTCAAAGTGTTGTTTGTGGAATATTTCCATGAGATAAGATTACTAGTCCATATAGCCCCCGTTTTTTTTTCTTGTATTTTTGCAGATCTTGTAAACAGACACAGCTATGCCGAAGAAGCTAAATACAGTTGGTATTTAACCTAAAAACACGTGCTTTCAGTCAATTTGCCCCACGGCCTCAGAATTCTAGTTTGGATTTTAACTTACTGCTTTCACTTTAGTATTAAAATGACTTAATGCGACTTTTGAGGGAACTTTCGAAAAGCAGGTTTCATTTACGGATGCATTCGTAAAAATTACTGGTCTTAGCTTTAAAAGGATTTGTAATCCAGTTCAAATAAAATTGCAGAGAAAGTTCGGTATTTACCAAAAAGAGGGGCCTTTTTATGTCCCCCAGGGGGTCTGACGTTGGCAAGACCCCCAACAGCCTTTTGGTCGAGCTACGAATACTTGATTTCGCATCACAAAAACTACATGTATTATGTAAACCCTCAAGCAGCGTTTTTGTCATAACAGAGACGCTAAAACCTAGAGGCAGGGGGCTAATAGGGAGGTTTTCTCCCGCATCGCAAAAACTATATTGATCTTTGTGGAAAATTGCATAATTCCCGCCTTCACTGCCAACCAATTCGTGTTCTTTCAAGCCACGAACAATAAGTGTTGAATAGCTTGTGGGTTTTAGAGCTTTCTATGTTTGTTTTACCGTCCTTTTCAAAGGCGCTTTATATGCCCCCAAATTATTAATGATGTCGTTTATGTTTCATAGCTGAAATCTAAAAAGCGGGATTTTGAGATTTTTCAAGCTGAGTCGTCCGTTTTTGTATACATATATGCATATGTACGTATAGAGATAAACCGATTCGTTTGCCGCTAAAAAACACACTCGCCGCGAAACCGCCGAGAGTTTGCTAATATCTAACACACTATTTATAAATTGATCAAAACATCTGTCTTTCGCCAACTCAAGTCTTCAACAAACTCTAAAGTATGTTTACCTGTTTTATGGCTATTTTAAATCATTTGGCTTGATATTTTTCTTTTCGCTTCGTCTCAAAAAATTGTTTGGTAAACTAATTTATCCGAAGAACATTGCCGTGCAAAACCTACACTTTGATCTTGTATTCTTTCCGTGAAAACTGCCTTTAGCTTGTTGATTATAAAGCTCCGCTAGTCTTTATTTTCGGTAATATTTCCAGAAGTCTTTTAAGTGCTCTTAAGTATTTCAAAAAGCGGCATTTCTTCGCCTTTGACACTTTATTTTCATTAGCTTTCATGCACTATTCAACCCAAACGTTGCAGGTGGTATGGTCTAAAAACGACCAGTGTCGACTCAACAGAACCCCTTATTTTACTCCGTTGAAATAAACCAAAACGGCTGAATATTTATATCATTAAAAGTGATATTATATGCTTTAAAAAACTTCTGCTCTGTTTTTGTTTAAAAACCCACGAACGCTTTCACTCAGATTAACGGTTTTATTTATTTCTATGGGTTAGGCGGTTTGTTTTCATCTTGAATAATTTCTTTTTACCTTTTGAAAATGATCCCTCAGGACGTATTATTCCACACTCGCTTGATCCCTCCAAATTGAATAAGTTTTGGTCTATTATATTGAACTATTCTGGAATTTTGTTCGGTGTCCTTTGAGGGCGCAACGCAGAGGCGTAATTTATCACAATGGCAATATTTAAAAATCTGAAAAAATGTGTTTTTGCCTCGGCGATATCATAAGAAAAGCTATCAACGTTAAAAAAATGCTGTTCATGTAAAACCCTGCAAAATGACACATTTTGATTACTTTAGTTTAAATGCCTGCCTTGAAATTGCCGACCATTTGAACTAATTTTCTCATTGTGAACTTTTCCAAATGACAATTTTGGACTCCAATCAACAGGACGCGAGCGCAGACGGTTTCGATTGCACTTCAATGGCTTCGATTGTTTTCCATAAGAATACCTTTTCTCTTTCTTTTCTGGTTATGCCGTATTACCATTTCTTGTCCGGTATTTCAAATCCAATGGCTTGGGCATGCTTTGCAATTCATTACTAAATCAGAAGAAAATGTTTTTCCTTGCACCATAGGAGGAAAAATATAAAGGAATTGAGGAACTCTTTCAAATATTACCACCATCGGTTTTTGTTGTTGTTATAAAGATGTTATGCATGATAGCACTTCGAACAGGATAAACCAACATAGAAATAGCTTATTTCATTTTATTCGTTCCCTTTAACAAGCTTATGCGTTTCGTGTCAGTTAAGCGGCTATAAAATGCAAGATTAATTGCTTTAAACTTTATTAAAACAAGCGCAATTTATTGCCTCACCGCAATGACAAGCAGATTCTTAATATGAAATTTGTTTTTCACTCGTAGAAATAGAACCGTTGATGACGAGGTGCTTTTGAATTCAGTTTCTGCTGACCAGCAGAGCTGTTCACTAAGGGCTCGTTTATTTGTTAGAAATTTGTAATTTACGATTAGGTTGAAAATGAGAGTTGAAGTTGGCGAATAGTCCAGTTTCGAATTATCTAATCTACCGCTGAATACGGCGATTAAAACGATTTAAACCCGAAAGTTGCGAATACCAACGAGTTCAAAAAGTTTTGTCTATTGTCTCCATTCAAGCTTCATCAGTTTCTCGTTGGTGGTCACAACTTTTTCTACTTCAAACTGAGGCTCCCCTGTATTTATGCGCCGTCGATGCCTATTCAGTGGCGAGTGGAGAATTCGAAACTGGACTGGGAGAAAAGACCATGGTCGCTATATTTGTGCCAAACAAACAAGCTCTGGTTTTCAAGTAGTTCATGCTTGGATGAGAAGTCACCTTCGAACAGCTAGGAAACGGCTAAAATTACTGCTAAAATTTATTTCGAAGCCAACCCAGCTTGTAAAATGTGACAAGCCACCACAGGGACTCGCGCATGCGTAGTCGTTTGCCGCGGTGTCGCAGTCCCATATATGTCGATCAAGAGGAATCTCGTCTTTGCTGCGCGCACGTTTATTCACCTACGTCCAGTCACCTTTGGTGACTGTAATGTCGAGACACAAACAAGGCGCGTGGTTGAATAGAAACGCGCATAGCAAAGGCTTTTCCCGGGGGGGACTCCTCATAAAAATAGACGATCGGGTGCTTGTCAGGAAAATTGATTTTAAATTTACCCCTAAGATAGCAAATTGGATGCAGAAAATCCTAATGTTATATGGCTTGGGCGAAATGTTTTCCCATTTCAGATCACATGGCATTCCCATGCAGGATATATGAATATGGAAGCATTCTTTACAAAGAAATATTATTCAAATAAATGCCACGTGATCTGAAATGGGTAAACATTACGCCCAAACCGAGGAGGTCTATTACCATCAAGTTGAAACAGTTTATTCTGTTGTCGCTGAATTTCTAGGTCACTTTTGGCGTGAGATGGGAGTGGGATAGCAGACTCTTTGGACAACCCTAAGAGATAGCAGTTTGATGAACTTTATACCGTAAGGGATAGGAGGAGCATCCCCGTCTATTTTTCTAAAACGGACGTTTGCCAATGAGAGACTGCAGTCTATTCTTTTCGCTGACTGTCACGTCTCGAAAAAAAGGCGTTTCATTCGGAGCTGACTTCGAGACGATAACAAGACCAGGCCGGGGACTCTAGAAGTCCACCAATGTGATTCCGAGGTTTAGAAGAGCAGAGAGCTAGAAAGTTACTGAATGGGGTAGAGAGAAGGATACTATTGCTTGTGTCCCATTTAGCCATTATAGTACCCGTTATTTTAACACGGTTAAAATATCAGTGATTGTAATACAGCAAAAACCCGCATTAAAGAACAAGTGGATTAAGAACACTCAGGCTGTAATTTGGTCAAAAAGGTACCTATACACAAGAACATATGCAGCCTGAAAATGAAAATTGTTCTTGTATAAAAAATGGCTGCCATGCAGTTAGATCTGAGTACATTAACCTACTGTGGTAGAGTAGATGCAGTAGATCAATATAATGCTAGACCATTGCACACAGAGTTCTACAGCAGGTACTGTATGGGGATTTCCTGGTGCATTTAGCAAATTGTTTTTGGACTTGACTAATTGTAGTTACCAAATGACTGTTCTGCCAATCACATTCTTTATTTGACTGTTGGTAGTGTATGCAGTAAACAATATTTTAAGAACACCTTAAGACCATTTTCAGGCTGATTTTGCAGAAAACACCCAATGTATAAGAACACAATCAGCCTGAATCCCCAAAACACCTGTTCTTTTATGCGGGTTTTTACTGTATATCAAACACGCGACAGGGTGTTTCATCAGGATTTCCAAACACTGGAAAGTGGGTTGTAAAAATGAGGCAAAGCCGGTTTTTTTAGCCGCGGTTTTTTTTAGCCCACTTCGAGGTGTTTGGAAATCCTGATGAAAAACTCCATCTAGTGTTTGATATAGCTTCTCAAACAAATCATTTAATGTCGAGAAAACGAAGGAATAAAATCTCTCAAACTTATGCAAATGAGGATCGCATATCCAAATCTCTTTCACGGTTATGATTTTCTTTGTTCGAACTTGATGAATTTTTAATGAGTTTGAGTTAGATGGGACTCCCCAGAGATAGATGGGACTCCCTATATCTATCTTTTAGGGTTGTCCAAAGGGTCTGCTATCCATTCGGGGGCCTCACGCCTGGCAAGGTGACCTAGAAATTAAGCAACCAGAATAAATTGTTTCAACTTGATGGTAACTTCTTAAGGACCGCAATAACCTAGGATTTTCCGCATCCAATTTCCTATCTCTTAGGGGTAAAGTTCACAATCCCTTAGGGTTAAAATCAATTTTCTCGACAAGCACCCCGTCTATTTTTATGGGGAGTCCCCCCGGGCATTTACAAATTTGCCATGTGTGGGTCTGCTTAAGAAACGGTGTTTTTTTTACTCCCCTTTTGAAAGCAGACAACGATGTGGCCATATGAACAACATGCCGATTGTAGACCTGTATTGGACTGGCCTATAAGTCCCACATGGGTCTTTGCTGTGGTTTAAAGAACTTCGATGTTCGAAGACGCTTCTGTGTTGTTTGGCGATTAAGTTTACTGAGGCTAACCCCGGCTATGCCATGCTGGTGAGTCCTAACAAGGATGAAACAGCTGTCCATGGTTGCCGAACTGCACGGGTAATAGACTGTGCTAGCGTTCCGTCTTGGCCAGACTGGCTCCGATGTGTATATGTTATAAGTGTGTTCTTTTTTCACTTAATTAAGTGAGGCCATTATTTCATATATTTCTGCTGCTAAATAAACATAATCTTAAAGAGATAAAGCGACTGAGTGGGGGAGAGAGAGGATACTATTGCATGTCCCATTTACTCATATGAACTACATGCATTGTAGACTCGTTTAAGCGTTGAGACCATTATTTCATATATTTCTGCTGCTTAATAAACATAATCTATTCTTAAATAAACGGAGTTTCCGAGGTTCAGAAGAGCAGAGTTAAAGTGACTGAACAGGGGCAGATCCAGAAGTTTCAGAAAGGGGGGGGGGGATAGTGAAAACATGGGACGAAAATTTTCAAATTTCCTACAGCAAATACAGTAAATGTATGGGAAAATCTCCCTTCTAAATCCGCTCCTGACTGAATGGGGGACAGAGGGGATAATGCATTAGTCCCATTTCGCCATATTTTGCCAAAGGACTCCTTGAACATTTCCTCGTACCATTCACTCAGACTTCAAAAAGTTGCATTGAGCTTTTCCATCAGAAAATCAAGAGAACTTCACGCCGCAAAAAAAAATCGAAAAAGTTTACAAAATTGTCAGTTCAAGCAAAAAAATCCTTCAGAAAGAGTACAAATATATTTTTTATTCCGTCAACTGAAGCCGCTTGATTTCGAGATCTTAGTCATGGCCCCCTCGTACTTCCCTTTGTCACCTTCTAACCCACAAAACAGATAACCCTGACTGAGCTCGCGTGAGTCTGGTAAATCTACCAGCATGGATAATCCACTAATGAGTTTTTCTCTAGAATTTGCTCAGCACGGGGCAGCCTTGTAGAAAGAAGCAGGTCAGAGGAGAGGTACCAGCGATTAGCGGGGATTTTTATTGTTTGATATAATAATTATGCGTTGTCTGTTTTTTATCCGTTGTGATGGCTGAGTCATCACTCACAGACATAAGAAAATTGTCAAGCACGGGTGCACAACCAGCCCCCCTCGATAAAATGTTGTTAGACAGCTTATTTCAAGATTTACCATGCCACAGACAATACAACCAATCAGAATGCTGTGAAAAGCGTTGCATAATCCCCCTTTGAAGTGGAAATGAATGCGCTAAAGTTCACTCTGAACTTTTGCACCTCGTGTGATCTTTAAGGCTTGCACCCGAAGCGAAAATTATGGTTTAAATTCAACATTTATCGTTCGCTGTTATGTAGATTTGTTTAATTGTCTCCATTTCACAGGCCAGTGAATCTTTTGCGCATATGAACTGCGTTTTGCCGCGGTGTCTGTGTTATCAGTATATGCATTCTCGTATAGGAATAGCGCTATATAATAACGTATTATTATTATCATTAGTAGTAGTATAATTATCCAGAGCTTCCCGACTCTTCTCCTCGCAGAGGAGGCTCTGGTGACATCCATTTGAGGACCTTTGCTGGTTTTGAACGTTGGGGCATGTGCAGAAAGATCTTTCTCAACGGCTCTGTATCAAATCTCGCGCATGCGTCAGTGGCTGTCACCAGAGCCTCCCCCGCGAGAATGCAGTATATAGTGCTATCAGGGGCGCATAGATAGGTTCGTCCCTCTCTTGTATTGCCCTATTGTCATTTACAACCGATATGCACGTACAAGCAGTGATCCTAATTAAACATGCCAAGGGGGGGGGGGGGGGGGGGGGGGGGGGGGGGGGGGGGTACTTGGATATAAAATGACGGGGGGGGGGGGGGGGGGTCCGACGGAGCTCCAAATTGCATATCCAAAAAAATACCTCAGCCATAAATTTTATACCCAAAAAAATACCTGCTCCCAAATTTTATACCCAAAAAGAAACCCAACTTTTTTTAGCCTAAAAAGGCTATTTAATACAAGCATACACATGATGCGAAACTGCTTATGTTCCCCGGAAATAGAGATAACCTAGTATCTTGATGATCAACTACTAGCCTGCCAGAAGTTTCAACCCAAAAAAAATACCCGCGGATTTTTCAACCGCAAAAAAATACCTGACAGAATTTTCAACCCAAAAAAATTCTTTGACTACAAATTTCATACCCCAAAAAAATACGTCGGACCTCCCCGTCATTTTTATATCCGAGTACCCCCCCCCCACCCCCCCCCCCCCCCCCCCCCCCTGGGTAAACATATTCTCGGCTGTTGTTGTTCTAACATAGGTGAACGCAGCGGCATAGAAACAAGATAAAAAAGAATATAGAGCGGATTTCACATGACTGTCAACACTTGTTATGTAATTGCGATTGCTTTGCGTTCTCATTGGCTACTCGTTTTTTCTCAGCCAATCAAATTCTTTAGTAAATACAATTGCATAATTACTTAGTAATTGGTTCGGCTTGTGATTGGCTGAGAGAAAAGCCATTTAGGAGCAAGTGGTGATTTCTCTCGATTCTGATTGGCTAGTGATTGCTCAATTGCAATTGTTTTCACGACAGTCCTGTGAAATCCGCTCTATATCAGAGGAACGCCTCTACTTATGAGCCCCTGGTGCTGTCACTTACGGAGGTGGTATCACTTATATGTATCCAAAGGCGTTTCTATAGCTCACATTTAACCGAGAGTGAAGACTATATGACATAACGATTGCTCGGGGCGACGTTTGTATTATCCGTTAAGTGGTGGTAATTTCCTATATCACCATGCTGTCAAGTGCCACTTATGCGTCAAGGACCGGTGATAAAGGCTTTTATGTAAGAGATCTTCGCGTTCTTCTGGCTCCTAGGAGTAATGGCACCGGCGGCAGAGGAAGGAGAAGTTACGAGGAATCTGATTTTTGGACTACGAGACTCGCAAATGGCTTTTTATCGAATCTGAAGGAACAGAAGTCTCTACTTCCTTTCCCGATATGCAGATAAAAGTTAAGTGGTCTCTTCAAAGGAAACGAGACATCACAGGCAAATCTTATGAATGTTTTGAGTAGAGGTAAAAACGAAGATGAGAAGATGTATAAAATGGCGAATAAAAAGCACTTTACCTGAAGAGCACTGTACTGTTAGCAAATATCTTTTCTTGTCCTTTGACGTGCACAGAACGGGACCGACCAAATAAACTGTTTCTCTCCTCTTTCGTAAATACACTGATACAATCGCTGTGTGGTTCTAGGACAGCACTTTGCATTTATTTTCATCAATAGTTATGTTTTTCAGTTCAAAGTGAATACTATATGTTGATGCTCTTTCATTCAGTTCTCTTCGCTAGTACGATAAACCCAACTTTTAAATAAGCGCCGCCCCTCGAATACGTGCCGCACCAGAGACGCGAAAAATGTAATAAGGAATAAATACGGTAAATATTTGCCAGAAGCCTTTTTTTATTACAAACTTAGTAGAAGTGACCAAATACGTTACTCGAACGAATTTCTATCAAGGGCAGGCTTGTTTCGTGCCCAAGGGTTTTCCTTTGTTGAGTTATTTTAATATTTGAGGATCATCGCTTAGGTTTTCAGATTTGCGTCAAGTGATCTAAGGTTGCTCAGAATTAAGGCGTCGCGAGTCCGCTACTCTTTAACGACTTGGCGAATCTGTGATGTTGTTATAAAAGGTCGTGCAACATCAGCTTAAGAATAAAAAATCCCCCCTCTGTCTTAGTTTAATAACGACTTTTTTCAAAGTAGCAGAAATGAAATTGATGCTGAAATACACAATAAAGGACGTCAAAAAGAATATTTATTTCTAGCAATGCAACGTTGCGACCATATCTCACGGTCTTCATCAGGCAACTGCCGCATTGTCACGTGACATGACAAACGGGTTCTGCGGACGGTTCTGCGTGCTCTGTCAAACATTCAATACACCAAATGGACGATTCCAGCTATAAGCGCGCGCTCTTCTTTATTCAGAAATGCCCAAGCCATGTCCCACAACTACCAGAATGCTGTGCGCACTTTTTTAACAGTTTGTTCGTGCCACATCTACCGACATGCAGCGCGCGCGTGCGTTATAGCTGGAATCAGGAGCTCATAAGTACTTATGAGCTTCTGCTGGAATTCAAGAGCATTTTGTGATTTCCGCTTTTTTTAAAGGCCCATCACCAACAGGAAGCCTTTGCGCACCGTTTTCTTTTGTTTTCAAATTGATCCATTGTTTTTCGTGTGCTCTGATTGGCTAGGATCCGCAAAGGTTCTCGGTTGGTGACTGGCTTTAACACGGGATTTCAAAGAAAGCGTTGACAGCTTTCCGGGACTCTTTTCGTTTTTTTTTTTTTTTCAGATAGAAACGTTTTCCTTTTAAACAGTTCATGATTTCGAATTCTGTTTGTTTACGCCTGCGTCCTTTATAGCTGACACGCTCGCGCATCGCACCATTTTCAAAATTGTTACACGAGGCAGTTTTTACAGTTCTCAACGCAACGATGAGGAACTCGGTGACATTTCAAGTTGCCGCGGGATGTTACAGGCTCGCATTCTATTTTGTTTATCTTTTTTGGCAATTTACATGCGCCTGCAGTAAAATTATAAATTACAGCAGCACTGGCAAAATGAAGCGCGTCGATTGGCATGGCTCATTCAGGGAACCCATTGCATGATAAATAACTGTTATACTTAGCAACGTGTCTCGCAACGTTGTGTAAAGAAGAGCTCGTGAGGCTCTACATTTTCTGCAACTCACAACGCAACACTAAAATATTCCATTGCGAGTTAAGCCTGGTGCACACTTGCGACATAACGACATAAGAAAAATATCACGCGAACAAAATTTAGTGGTTTCAAAACGTCGAAGTCCACAAAAAATAACATAAATTTGCTATGGTGAAGTAATCGAATGATAATCCATGGAAAATATTGATTATTTCAGTTATTTTCCCATGCTTTTATCGTTGCAACATAACGTCGTTATGTCGCTAGTGTGCACCGGGCTTTACAAGAAAAATTGCCTCGTGTAACATGACCTTAAATCTAGCGCATGATCATTTAGAACGTACCGGAGAAAGTTACATTTCTGTTAGCGCGCGTAGGGTCTAGCATTGGGCCTGGGGCATCCCGTTCTCGTACCCAAAGCTTCTCGGCTCGTCACACCTCGCATGGGAGGCTCTGGTGTCAGCCATTTAAGGACCTGATAGGGTGCATTCTCGTCTGCTCGCGGGGGAGGCTCTGGGGACATCCATTTGCGGGCCTTCGCTGATTGGCTGATTTTGAACGTTATAGGGCATGCGCACAAAGTTGTTTCTCTCAACGGCTTTGTATCAAATCTCGCGCATGCGTCAATGGCTGTCACCAGAGCCTCGGGTACGAGAATGTGGACACCCTGTGCCGTACACAGCAGTGACCTTGCTTTGTAAGTCTGGATTCGTTGTTATGATATCATGGGTCTCGTCACTGACTTTCCTCAATGGTTCAGCTAAAGACGTATTATTATCGTATTTTATGGTAAATCACTGATAAGATATCATATGTATGCAGATGCATAAATTGAAGCGGATCTCAGGTATTCCCTTTCAATGTAAAGTGAAGCTCCTTATTTAACGTCGATAACTCGCAGCAGCCTTGGGCTGACAAACCTGAGGTCGACAGTGCCCCTTTCTCTATCAGAGCTCCCTTTGAAAGGAATTCAAAGCTATTAAAGCAAGCTACTCGGAACAGAGAAAAGTCGATACGGCTGGTCGGTCTGGGGTACGAACTCAGACCGTACGCACAGTGTGCCGAGCACAAACACACTGTGCCACCTAGCCGTTCGTTTGTATAGCATTCTTGGTTACGAAGAAATCTTTCATGTGGCACGGATATCACCATTAACATTCCTTCCATACGAAACTTATCGCACAGATATTTCCCAAGTATCTCCCGGTGAATACGCACCCCGTACGTTATCATCACAATGCATGTGGTCCGTGTATGACTTGAAAAAGCTTCTGCGCTCCCACTGGAACGGTCGACTGATGAGCTACTGGCTCCAGTGTAGTCCCCATGACCCCACCGCCCCACGTTATATTGTCCCGACAAGTACCCCCATTTGTCGCATTCCCGCGACACAGTCGCATTGTCATCTGATAGAATCTCAAAAGACCCGCATGCCATTGGCTGGTGAACTGCAGCGGAAGTGGAATTGAGAAAATACTGTAGTACGTCCTTCCGGCGGTATTATCTAGTGTAGCAATATGCACCACGGTACCCGCGGACCGCTTCCGGCAGTAAAATTTGATGCGGTTAAACCCCATGACCGAGTGGAGACTGAGTAAGGATGACGTCAGAGGAACGATGAGTTTATCTGTTCGTGCAAATTGAGTGATCACGTGATATGTCTTGTGGCGCTCGTTAACAGTGGGATGTTCCGAGGTGCTGAGGATGGTGCGATGGACTATGGTCCAGCCTCCTAAAACCCAATTAGATGTAGTAGTGAATGATGAAGTTAGATGAGTAGACCGAAATCAGCAGTGTTTTCACAGCGCATCTCTGTGCATCTCTGCGCTTAGCGCATACTGAAAGGGATAAGAAATGAACCTGCTGATGCCAGTAAAGTCCCCCTGACCCATGGTGTGCCGACCTTGTGAGGATCGTTCGATGCAATATTGAACAGCCCCCTGTACTTCAACCGAGATTATTGCTGTGAGCGAGAGAGCACTGTTCAGTTGCGGAAAAGAAAAATGTGCGAGTAGGATGAGTAACGGCGGTTCCAGCTGATTTCGTGCTCTCAGAATTAGCCAATTAAAACTATTTTTTGTTGCATCACAGAGAGAGTTCAAAACAGATTCGTAAAAGTGTTTGCAATTCAGAATAAAAAGGAGGAGAAAAATGGGCTGAAAAATAACGGTAAAAAACTGCAGCCAATTAGCGAGTGAGAAACGAAATTAGTTCTCCTGTCTCGGCAAAACGTGCACGTTTGAAAAGTAAACCAAATCGATCGTCAATTCATGAATGAACGCAAATGGTAGTAAAAGGACTAACACGTTTTATATACTACTTACAACCTTTCAAAAGATGTTAAAATATAGAAATCTTGATTTCAACCTAGGAAAACACATTTCAAGTTTATATGCAACATATACGACCGGAATGGGTTGTAGGAAATCTTCCGGTTATAGCACTCCAGGCCAGGTGTTGAGCTCTGAAATTTTATTTCTCTCCTTTGAATTTCACTCCATGAGACTGAATTTAATGGCGGGACGAGCCAAAGTTAATGCATACACGTAGTTCCTCCAACACAAACCAAAATCAACCCAAGAGGTTCTAAGCAGAGCCCGGATCAATACGCCACAATTAATGCTCGCCAAAGTTATTATAATTGATCATTGCTGCCTGTTTTGCTAACTTTTCTCATACCTCCTTTAGTCGTCATGTCACACCATACATTTAATGGGTTCCCTGTGTTTTCAGGATCTATCCAGTAGTCCCCAGTTCCCTGAGATGTACCGGTGTTCATTATTTGTAGGCACGACTTTGCCGGGTCTGTGCGCGTGCCAAATGTTCGTCCTAGAAATGAATATTAGAAAATACGAATGAGGGCATCAGGTGTCACAGGGAATTTCGGCAGAAACCCGTCAACGATAAAAGCTGAATTTCCCATGGTAGAAGAATGGAAGTGTTCGGATTACCCATGGCCAATCCATGTGAATTCCGGACACTTCCCATGCGTGTGCCATGGAAAATTCAGCTTTTCCCATGGAAAAGACTTATGTACAATGAGTTAAAAACGTGGTATGTAGCGAGTAGACGGAGCTGTCTCTAGTGCGTTACTCTTCCATACTCACTCCGTACTAAGACCATACTCTTGTACAATGAGTTAACACGTGGTATGTAGCGTGTAGACGGAGCTCTCTCTATAGTGCGTTACTATTCAATACTCACTCTGTTCTAAGACCATACTCATGTACAATGAGTTAACACGTGGTATGTAGCGTGTAGACGGAGCTGTCTCTAGTCCGTTACTATTCAACACTCACTCCGTACTAAGACCATACTCATGTACAATGAGTTAACACGTGGTATGAAGCGTGTAGGCGGAGCTGTCTCTAGTGCGTTACTATTCAATACTCACTCCGTACTAAGACCATACTCATGTACAATGAGTTAACACGTGGTATGTAGCGTGTAAGCGGAGCTGTCTCTAGTGCGTTACTATTCAATCCTCACTCCGTTCTAAGACCATACTCATGTACAATGAGTTAACACGTGGTATGTAGCGTGTAAGCGGAGCTGTCTCTAGTGCGTTACTATTCAATACTCACTCCGTACTTAGACCATACTCATGTATAACGAGTTAACACGTGGTATGTAGCGTGTAGGCGGAGCTGTCTCTAGTGCGTTACTATTCAATACTCACTCCGTTCTAAGACCATACTCATGTACAATGAGTTAACACGTGGTATGTAGCGTGTACACGGAGCTGTCTCTAGTGCGTTACTATTCAATACTCACTCCGTTCTAAGACCATACTCATGTACAATGAGTTAACACGTGGTATGTAGCGTGTACACGGAGCTGTCTCTAGTGCGTTACTATTCAATACTCACTCCGTACCAAGACCATATACTCATGTACAATGAGTTAACACGTGGTATGTAGCGTGTAAGCGGAGCTGTCTCTAGTGCGTTACTATTCAATACTCACTCCGTACTAAGACCATACTCATGTACAATGAGTTAACACGTGGTATGTAGCGTGTAGACGGAGCTGTCTCTAGTACGTTACTATTCAATACTCACTCCGTACTAAGACCATACTCATGTACAATGAGTTAACACGTGGTATGTAGCTTGTAGACGGAGCTGTCTCTAGTGCGTTACTATTCAATACTCACTCCGTTCTAAGACCATACTCATGTACAATGAGTTAACACGTGGTATGTAGCGAGTACACGGAGCTGTCTCTATTGCGTTAATATTCAATACTCACTCCGTACGAAGACCATACTCATGTACAATGAGTTAACACGTGGTATGAAGCGTGTAGGCGGAGCTGTCTCTAGTGCGTTACTATTCAATACTCACTCCGTTCTAAGACCATACTCATGTACAATGAGTTAACACGTGGTATGTAGCGAGTACACGGAGCTGTCTCTAGTGCGTTACTATTCAATACTCACTCCGTACTAAGACCATACTCATGTACAATGAGTTAACACGTGGTATGTAGCGTGTAGGCGGAGCTGTCTCTAGTGCGTTACTATTCAATACTCACTCCGTTCTAAGACCATACTCATGTACAATGAGTAACACGTGGTATGTAGCGAGTACACGGAGCTGTCTCTAGTGCGTTACTATTCAATACTCGCTCCGTACTAAGACCATACTCATGTACAATGAGTTAACACGTGGTATGTAGCGTGTAGGCGGAGCTGTCTCTAGTGCGTTACTATTCAATACTCACTCCGTTCTAAGACCATACTCATGTACAATGAGTTAACACGTGATATGTAGCGTGTACACGGAGCTGTCTCTAGTGCGTTACTATTCAATACTCACTCCGTTCTAAGACCATACTCATGTACAATGAGTTAACACGTGGTATGTAGCGTGTAGGCGGAGCTGTCTCTAGTGCGTTACTATTCAATACTCACTCCGTTCTAAGACCATACTCATGTACAATGAGTTAACACGTGGTATGTAGCGTGTAAGCGGAGCTGTCTCTAGTGCGTTACTATTCAATACTCACTCCGTTCTAAGACCATACTCATGTACAATGAGTAAACACGTGGTATGTAGCGAGTACACGGAGCTGTCTCTAGTGCGTTACTATTCAATACTCACTCCGTTCTAAGACCATACTCATGTACAATGAGTTAACACGTGGTATGTAGCGTGTAGGCGGAGCTGTCTCTAGTGCGTTACTATTCAATACTCACTCCGTTCTAAGACCATACTCATGTACAATGAGTTAACACGTGGTATGTAGCGTGTAGGCGGAGCTGTCTCTAGTACGTTACTATTCAATACTCACTCCGTTCTAAGACCATACTCATGTACAATGAGTTAACACGTGGTATGTAGCGTGTAGGCGGAGCCGTTTCTAGTGCGTTACCATTCAATACTCACTCCGTTCTAAGACCATACTCATGTACAATGAGTTAACACGTGGTATGTAGCGAGTACACGGAGCTGTCTCTAGTGCGTTACTATTCAATACTCACTCCGTTCTAAGACCATACTCATGTACAATGAGTTAACACGTGGTATGTAGCGTGTAGGCGGAGCCGTTTCTAGTGCGTTACCATTCAATACTCACTCCGTTCTAAGACCATACTCATGTACAATGAGTTAACACGTGGTATGTAGCGAGTACACGGAGCTGTCTCTAGTGCGTTACTATTCAATACTCACTCCGTTCTAAGACCATACTCATGTACAATGAGTTAACACGTGGTATGTAGCGTGTAGGCGGAGCCGTTTCTAGTGCGTTACCATTCAATACTCACTCCGTTCTAAGACCATACTCATGTACAATGAGTTAACACGTGGTATGTAGCGTGTAGGCGGAGCCGTTTCTAGTGCGTTACCATTCAATACTCACTCCGTTCTAAGACCATACTCATGTACAATTAGTTAACACGTGGTATGTAGCGAGTACACGGAGCTGTCTCTAGTGCGTTACTATTCAATACTCACTCCGTACGAAGACCATACTCATGTACAATGAGTTAACACGTGGTATGTAGCGAGTACACGGAGCTGTCTCTAGTGCGTTACTATTTAATACTCACTCCGTTCTAAGACCATACTCATGTACAATGAGTTAACACGTGGTATGTAGCGTGTAAGCGGAGCTGTCTCTAGTGCGTTACTATTCAATACTCACTCCGTTCTAAGACCATACTCATGTACAATGAGTTAACACGTGGTATGTAGCGTGTAGGCGGAGCTGTCTCTAGTGCGTTACTATTCAATACTCACTCCGTACTAAGACCATACTCATGTACAATGAGTTAACACGTGGTATGTAGCGTGTAAGCGGAGCTGTCTCTAGTGCGTTACTATTCAATACTCACTCCGTACGAAGACCATACTCATGTACAATGAGTTAACACGTGGTATGTAGCGTGTAGGCGGAGCTGTCTCTAGTGCGTTACTATTCAATACTCACTCCGTTCTAAGACCATACTCATGTACAATGAGTTAACACGTGGTATGAGCGTGTAGTCGGAGATGTCTCTTGTGCGTTACTATTCCTTTCACAGATCCGGTCCAGCAGGTTGTAGTTGACGCTATAGCAGTTTTTATCATTCTGACAAGCCGTGAAGCACTCTTGGAACCCATCTTGACACCAGAGTTGTATGTGTACCCCACTAGGGCGTGGCCAGTGTGAGTGGAGACCCCCAGACCGCACGAGTTGGCGCTACTTGGTGTGGTTGATATGAAGAAGACGTACGAAGAAAATACAAAGGCCAGCTGGATCTGCTGATTGTACAACATATTGAGTAAGGAGAAGTGCTATTTAGATCCTGGGAGTTGTGTGTTAAGGAACATATCGGCAAGGCTCGGCATGAGGCTATCTACAAATGCATCCGTACCAAGAGCTCCTGGCGAGGAAGGCTCTGGTGGCGACTGTTTCAGGGCCTTCGCTGATTGGCTGGTTTTGAATGTTGGGGCATGCGCAGAATGTTATTTCCCTTAACGGATCTGTATCAAATCTCGCGCATGCGTCAATGGCCGTCACCAGGGTCTCTCCCAACCTCGTCCCCAGGGTCTTCTCGGTCGTTTTTCAAAATGGCGGTTAGCTCGGGGAGAAGACCCTGGGTGAGGCTGAATCACATGTCTGTTTCGAAACAACCTCTGTTTCGAGACAACCTCGCTCCTATGTCCTGAAACAGTGGTCATGTGACTCAGCCTCCTCCAAGGTCTTGTGCTAGACCAACCGCCATCTTAAAAATTACCCACAAGACCCTGCGAACGAGGTTTCGCCTCTCCCGCGAGGAGACGAGCCGGGGAACTCTGGATTTGGAGAAGGCAAATGCATCCAAAACAGTAACAGAAAGGCCTAAGCTGCTTATAAATATAAATTATTTCAAGGAAGAGGATAAAAGAAAAGCTAGTAACCAGAAGATGAACATTAGGGAGCATTCATAATTTATATAGAGGGGGGCCTATGATGATTTGCTAATTTTTTTTCTTTTCATTTTTTGAAGCCCCCCCTGATGATCTCAGGGTTTTATCCTGACCCCCCCCCCCCTCAAGAGATGTCAATTAATCAAAGAAAAATATCATAGCCCCCCCCCCCCCCCCCCCCCCCCCCCCCCCCCCCCCCCCCCCCCCCCCCCCCCCCCCCCACCACCACATATACATGTCAAACCCACCCTTAGCCATATTAAAGTCTTGTGATAGTTACTGATCCTGAAGATTGCTATTAATCTATCTATTTTTTCAGAAAGAAAAAAATGATATCCAGTTACTTTTAACAGATTTATTATCGGTATTTAAACAGGCCAGTCAAATTCAGCTGTATACTGGTTAAATTGAGGCCTGTAACAAGAGTAAAAGATACAAAACATTTCATCACATTATAGTCCAGTACATTTACGGATAGACCTAGAACTAATTGCAACAGAAGCTCTCTCTTCACAATTCAATAGTAATTACCATCATAAACAACATACTAAAAGTCCTACTGCATCCGTGCGGTGGAACGCCTCCAATTAACAGTTTAGAATATGACTCTTTTCCTTTAGCATGGAAACGAGGCTGTAACCGGAAGTTGAGCTATTTCGCTGGAAACCGAGCAATTATTTTATCTGATCTCAAAGAAATATATATTTTGTGTCTTCTTTAACATTCTTCTAATATATGTGACTCTTTTTGAGTATTTTATTCTTGAGACTAGTAGTTTTCTTAGGAAGATTTAAGGAGCGACATACGCGCATTAGGTCAAAATCGTAAGGGAAATACGCATATAAAATAGGAGTTTTATTTTCGTTGATATTGGTCGTCCTTAACAATAATTTGAAAGTGACAGATGCAATTCTCGCCTTTTGGTAATCATAAGAGTAATAAACTGGCATTTTCTGAATTCGTAAGATCGTCTTTATCATCTGATGCTCATTTTGGCTACCCAGATGCAAACAATTTCGATCAAAGTTGTGCCGCAATTAGTGGAAAAGTGGTTAATTTTGAAACCTTTTCATGATTATCAAAATGCCGCTTTGATTGCGACCAATTTGACCACCCTATACAATTTTGACCGTAGGTCTACGGTAGGGTATAAAAAACGATAATTTTTGGTATCTGATAGGGTCAAGTTTTTGAGACCTTGGCGGCACACCCCTACCGAAAAGTCAGTGTAGCACCATCCCCGGGGTGCGTGTGTAGTTTACACTACACAACTGATGATAGAGCAGATTTCGTATGGTGAAAAGTACCGCGAAAGAGTTGTACCACGCCGCGACCGTGTCCGTATCGCGACTACGCGGTTTCGTTCGGTATCTACAGCAGGCCAGGTTTCGTATCGCCACCGTGACAGTGCCGCGCCGTGTCAAGGTACTTTTCTCAGTCATACGAAATCTGCTCTATACACCGCGGCTGGCTAGTCTTGCACTTGCAGCAACCTCGCCCTCACTACCATCACCCATGAATCCCCCCTCACAACACCTATCCACATAAACAGTATCAGATTCGAGAGAACCTTGATAGCATTTAGCGCTTCTTTCTCAAGCAATATCGAAATTAACTCTGTATCAAAACTGTAAGTGCGGGCCAGCGACCGACGCCTGACTTTGGGACTAGGGATGTCCTTTTCGACTTGCGTGATACTTTGCGGTCGGCAGAAAAAAACGGTACTCACTGGAACGCAAGCACATGACGCAAGCGCAGGACGCAAGTGCAGGAAGCCTCAGCAGTCAGCACAGGACGCAAGCACAGGATGCAACTAAAGGACGCAAGCGCAGGACGCAAGTACAGGACGCAAGCACAGGATGCAAGCACAGGACGCAAGCATGGGACGCAAGCACAGGACGCAAGCACAGGGCGCAAGCGCAGGACGCAAGTACAGGACCCAAGCACAGGGCGCAAGTACAGCACGCAAGCACAGGACGCAAGTACAGGACGCAAGGACAGGACGCAAGCACAGGACGCAAGTACAGGACGTAAGCACAAGACACAAGCACAGGACACAAGCACAGGACGCAAGCACAGGACGCAAGTACAGGACGCAAGCACAGGACACAAGGACAGGACGCAAGCACAGGACGCAAGTACAGGACGTAAGCACAGGACGCAAGCACAGGACGCAAGCACAGGACGCAAGTACAGGACTCAAGCGCAGGACGCAAGTACAGAACGCAAGCACAAGATGCAAGCACAGGACTCAAGCACACGAAGTAAGCGCAGTACGCAAGCACAGCACACAAGCACAGGACGCAAGCACAGGACGCAAGTACAGGACGCAAGCACAGGACGCAAGCGCATGACGCAAGTACAGGACGTAAGCGCAAGGCAAGCGTGAATCATAGCGACGTAAGCGCAGGCCTAAAATCAGCGCTTGTGTTCACCTGATTCACACTAGAAGCAAGCCCATGTTCAAGGGAACGCGACAACTTGATGCTCATATGCTTGCGTCTGCACTTGCGTTCTAGTGTAAACCACAAAAGGGAAATGTATGAGTTTGAAGTTCTTGCACTTGGGTTCCAGGAACATATTGTGCCGGGCATGTTTAAACGGTTCTATTTCATTCCTTGCTGCATCTATTGATTCCCGCCCTGTCTGGTAAAGTTGCACTTAAGGCTCATTTACGCGGAAGGGATTTTTTAGCACGGCTCGGATAAAAGTGGTACGGGTACCAAATTTAATGGCACGGCTCGGGTGTATATGCGCTTTACTTCGTGGTGAGGCATTCCCAGAACCATAAACTTTATCAACATCCCTATCTGTAAGGAAGTGATGTTATATTCTGATAAGTTGGTGAAGCAAATGGATAGATTTTTGCATTACAGTAGTAGTAGCAGTATATTTATTTACGTAATGCACAGTGCACACTAGCGATTTTTTGAAACCAAAAACCAAAAACTAAATTTATTCGCGTGATGTTTTTCTTATGTCCTTATGTCGCAAGTGCACATCAGCTTAAAGCCGGGATTAATACGAGGCACGAAATCCCTCAACTTGTCGCGCAAAATTAGTGCGTTGCAAGTGATGATCGATGTTGCGCGTCTTTTTTCATCTCGCATCACAAGTTTTCCCGCAACTAAAACATTTGTTGCAAATTGTAGAAGCTTATTGCGCGAAATAGAGTGCGGGTCTTATACTTTGAGCCACAAATTCTGGCATTGTTGCTCGTTTTTCATGAAAACACACAACTTGTGATGACAAATGTAGCGCGACAAGTTTTGTGCCTCGTATTTCCCTGGCTGAAGGCACAATGTTCGTCCTCATTGAAATGTTCAATAAGGTAAGAGAAAGTAAGAGAGTTTCATTTTCTATAGGTAAAATCCATTACCCGACTCAGGAATTCCACACTAAATCTCACGCGAAAAATCGATATCGCCGACTCGGGTAGCGACGACAAGGGTGATATCGATTTTTCAAGTGAGATTTAGTGTGGAATTCCAGAGTCGGGTAATGTATTTTCTTTGAATCCCATGCCGTAGGTTTTATTGATTTTAATTTACAAAAAAGGGTTTACGCGCGCCAAGGAAGTCATGCCAAACTGTTTCAATTTCAGGAAAATGTAACTTTAAAATCTCGCTAGCGAAGCGTCTTCGTTGACGAAAAGACGTTTCATACAGTGTTTGACAGAGTTTTAAACTTTAGAAAGTAATTGTTCTTGCTTTCTCGCTTGATAAATTGTAAATTTGTCGTGTTGAACTTTAATTTCGCGGGTCTCATGTGTTTTCATTGAATTCTACTTTTTGCAGCCATGTAATTCCACAAAAATCTCTCGGGCAACCAAAGAAAGTTATCTTCAATTAGTTGGAATGCAGTTCAAATGAACTGAAATACGTACCTATGTATATAATATTTTGTTGTTATTAGGTGGTTCTCTTCGAAAAATATTTTATTTCGCTTTACTAAAATATGAATCTTCTTCTGTGATAAACAAATAGCATTTATCTCAGCACTTCTCTCAGCAAGATATATGGAAAAGCGGAAGGTGCGAGCTCTGCTATGCGCCGTGCTACGTTTTGCTGGAGGGAGGAAGACCAAAACACGTACTCGCACGGTTGGGATTTTTCGGCCACTAGATGTGACGTTTATTTTTCAACTCGTAAATTATGTAAATTGGATTACAGTACTAACTGAATCACTTCAGCAAAAGGTGGGGAAGAAAAAACCGCCACCCACATTATCTAGACTATACACATGTATACTATACTCAACCTTGCGGACTCGCTTCGAAACAATGTTGACAAGATAAGATCAATAAAAGTGGGCTGGAGTTGGGGATGCGGTGGGAAAAAACCTTGAACTGAAGAAGTTTTGGTTGAAGGGCTGACGCTGTTTCTTCCAAAGAATAAGCTTAACTGAAATGCTAGTCAGCCGATATATACAGGAATGTAACCACGTGAGTGCTCTGCCTTGATGGCTAAAACAAATTGCTTGGTATTTTCCCACTGACAGCCCGCGCGCCAGCTTGTCTACCAACTGACAGTATGGAAAGATACGTGCTCAGATAAATGCCATTATCAGTGCCAGATAATGTTTGTTTTTATCTCAGCACTTCTCTCAGCAAGATATATGGAAAAGCGGAAGGTGCGAGCTCTGCTATGCGCCGTGCTACGTTTTGCTGGAGGGAGGAAGACCAAAACACGTACTCGCACGGTTGGGATTTTTCGGCCACTAGATGTGACGTTTATTTTTCAACTCGTAAATTATGTAAATTGGATTACAGTACTAACTGAATCACTTCAGCAAAAGGTGGGGAAGAAAAAACCGCCAGCAGTTCAAATGAACTGAAATACGTACCTATGTATATAATATTTTGTTGTTATTAGGTGGTTTCTCTTCGAAAAATATTTTATTTCGCTTTACTAAAATATGAATCTTCTTCTGTGATAAACAAATAGCATATTCGAGAAAATATTTTATAGATCGCGCGGGCAGCATTTTAAACTGTTGCATGTAATCTAATTAGAATTAGTTTTCGAAATGTGCAAAACATGAGATATACCAAATATGAGATAAAAATATACTCAAACACCTATAGCTGGAAAAATATGTAGTTCACTGCTATCAGAAATAGGAGCTGGCGGTCGTATCAGATCTTAGGGTGATCCCACTTTTCCTAAGATGCGCCTTTCCATGAGACTGCCTAAATCTGATTGCTGATTCATTCAAGTGTAAATTTACGTTCCAGGTGAAGTCACAGTAGCTTGATAAAGAGTCGAATTATAGGAAAACTACCCTAAATAACGCAAATAAAGTAAAGAAATCCCGAATTTGACCTGTTCCATAAATAAATGAAAAATTCTGTTGACTTCTTGATTAAGCGATGTGAGTTCATCGGCTTAGATTGCATACGCTTTCTGTCGAACTCCATTTTTTGCTCAAAATATCAAGAAATACAATGTTAGGTTGTTAAACAGGTTTCAAATATTCATACTAAGATATTTAGACCTGAAATAGATCAATATGGAAGTGTTCTAATGTTTATTTTCTACTTTTGTTACCACGCGGGCTTTACCCTGTAACACAAGATGGCGGCCATTCAAGATTTCGAGCACTGTCTCTAAAATCTAAATTTCACCACTTTCCACCACTAGGACTAAATAGGACTTTTGATATGTTATTCAGCATAGAATTCTGTGTCGAAAACCGTTGAGAGACCTTCTGTTGCAATTAGTTCTAGGTTCACCCCATTTTTTCGATAGAGTACTGGACTATTACATATAAACAAGAATGCCCGTTCTTACTGGCAGAGGTGCCTTTTCAAAAATCCCGTTTTGAAAGAGATATGTAATTATTTTCATTTCTTAAATTCGGCTGGCAGTGAGTTCCACGCTGATAATCTTCCAATTCAGGAGTTTCTACCCACACACTTTTGCAGCAACTCCACTGATAACAACCTAACTTAAAATGTATTTAATAACCTTATTAGGTTATTATGTCGAGGGGGATTTAAAAATGAAAATTTTAGCCTAACAGGTTCTTATACGCGGGTTTTTACTGTATTTTCGTATAATTTCGGGAAAAAATGGTTGCCCCCCCCTATGCTCAATGTTATTTTTGTTGGAAATGTTTCCATAGCCCCCCCCCCCCCCCCCCTAAATCATATTAGGGAAAAACAGAGGCCCCCCCTCAAAATCATCATAGCCCCCCTCTAGATAAATTATGAACGCTCCCTTATGAAGGTTTTCCATCATAAGTGTATATCTTGCGTCTGTATTAGTTTTGAGGAATGTTTTGGTGATTGAACGTGGGACCGGAAAGGCGAGAAAAAGTTCTAGAATTTTCAATATGTTAAGCTGAAATTTCCATAAAGAAATTCAAGAAAACAACTGTTTCCAACAGGAATTTTCTTGATCTTAATTCAATCAGTAGAACTGCCCAATAATTGGCGGAGCTTCCCCGCAGTCTCCGAATATTTGAATGCTAGGGGTGACCGTCGTATTTTCTAGGGGTTAAAATCGGCGATCTGGTATTTTTTAGGGGTTCGAAAATAATTAACGGTATGGTAAGAAAAATAGGTATTTTTAGGGGGTTCTCACGCAAATAAGGTAGTATATTTGAAAGTCGAGAGGATACATTTAGTTCACTGCGATTAGCGGGGATTTTTATTGTTTGATATAATAATTATGCGTTGTCTGTTTTTTTATCCGTTGTGATGGCTGAGTCATCACTCACAGACATAAGAAAGTTGTCAAGCACGGGTGCACAACCAGCCCCCCTCGATAAAATGTTGTTATACAGCTTATTTCAAGATTTACCATGCCACAGACAATACAACCAATCAGAATGCTGTGAAAAGCGTTGCATAATCCCCCTTTGAAGTGGAAATGAATGCGCTAAAGTTCACTCTGAACTTTTGCACCTCGTGTGATCTTTAAGGCTTGCACCCGAAGCGAAAATTATGGTTTAAATTCAACATTTATCGTTCGCTGTTATGTAGATTTGTTTAATTGTCTCCATTTCACAGGCCTGTGAATCTTTAGCGCATGTGAACTGCGTTTTGCCGCGGTGTATGTGTTATCAGTATATGCATTCTCGTATAGGAATAGCGCTATATAAAAACGTATTTATTATCATTAGTAGTAGTATAATTATCCAGAGCTCCCCGTCTCTTCTCCTCGCAGAGGAGGCTCTGATGGCATCCATTTGAGAACCTTTGCTGGTTTGGGTTGATACCCTCAGTGCAAAACAATAGAGCATCATACAATAGAACGAGGAAACAATGGGATGCTTTGTTCTGCCTATCCAATCACATAAGATCTTACGAGTAGCTGTATCATTCCTGGCTGGTTTTGAACGTTAGGGCATGCCTAGATAGATAGATACTTTTTTATTTTAACACGGTGGTTCTATCAGCGAAGGTGCTGTTTTTCATAAAAGCCGTGTAGAAAGATCTTTCTCAACGGCTCTGTATCAAATCTCGCGCATGCGTCAGTGGCTGTCACCAGAGCCTCCCCGCGAAGAATGCAATATATAGTGCTATCAGGGGCGCATAGATAGGGTCGTCCCTCTCTTGTATTGCCCTATTGTCATTTACAACCGATATGCACGTACAAGCACTGATTCCTAATTAAACATGCCCAGGGGGGGGGGGGGGGTACTTGGATATAAAATGACGGGGGGGGGGGGGGGGAATCCGACGGAGCTCCAAATTGCATACCCAAAAAAATACCTCAGCCATAAATTTTATACCCAAAAAAATACCTGCTCCCAAAATTTTATACCCAAAAAGAAACCCAACGTTTTTAGCCTAAAAAGGCTATTTAATACAAGCATACACATGATGCGAAACTGCTTATGTTGCCCGGAAATAGAGATAGCCTAGTATCTTGATGATCAACTACTAGCCTGCCAGAAGTTTCAACCCAAAAAAAATACCCGCGGATTTTTCAACCGCAAAAAAATACCTGGCAGAATTTTCAACCCCAAAAAATTCTTTTACTACAAATTTCATACCCCAAAAAAATACGTCGGACCTCCCCGTCATTTTTATATCCGAGTACCCCCCCCCCCCCCCCCCCCCCCGGGTAAACATATTCTCGGCTGTTGTTGTTCTAACATAGGTGAACGCAGCGGCATAGAAACAAGATAAAAAAAAGAATATAGAGCGGATTTCACATGACTGTCAACACTTGTTATGTAATTGCGATTGCTTTGCGTTCTCATTGGCTACTCGTTTTTTCTCAGCCAATCAAATTCTTTAGTAAATACAATTGCATAATTACTTAGTAATTGGTTCGGCTTGTGATTGGCTGAGAGAAAAGCCATTTAGGAGCAAGTGGTGATTTCTCTCGATTCTGATTGGCTAGTGATTGCTCAATTGCAATTGTTTTCACGACAGTCATGTGAAATCCGCTCTATATCAGAGGAACGCCTCTACTTATGAGCCCCTGGTGCTGTCACTTACGGAGGTGGTATCACTTATATGTATCCAAAGGCGTTTCTATAGCTCACATTTAACCGAGAGTGAAGACTATAGGACATAACAATTGCTCGGGGCGACGTTTGTATTATCCGTTAAGTGGTGGTAATTTCCTATATCACCATGCTGTCAAGTGCCACTTATGCGTCAAGGACCGGTGATAAAGGCTTTTATGTAAGAGATCTTCGCGTTCTTCTGGCTCCTAGGAGTAATGGCACCGGCGGCAGAGGAAGGAGAAGTTACGAGGAATCTGATTTTTGGACTACGAGACTCGCAAATGGCTTTTTATCGAATCTGAAGGAACAGAAGTCTCTACTTCCTTTCCCGATATGCAGATAAAAGTTAAGTGGTCTCTTCAAAGGAAACGAGACATCACAGGCAAATCTTATGAATGTTTTGAGTAGAGGTAAAAACGAAGATGAGAAGATGTATAAAATGGCGAATAAAAAGCACTTTACCTGAAGAGCTGTACTGTTAGCAAATATCTTTTCTTGTCCTTTGACGTGCACAGAACGGGACCGACCAGATAAACTGTTTCTCTCCTTTTTCGTAAATACACTGATACAATCGCTGTGTGGTTCTAGGACAGCACTTTGCATTTATTTTCATCAATAGTTATGTTTTTCAGTTCAAAGTGAATACTATATGTTGATGCTCTTTCATTCAGTTCTCTTCGCTAGTACGATAAACCCAACTTTTAAATAAGCGCCGCCCCTCGAATACGTGCCGCACCAGAGACGCGAAAAATGTAATAAGGAATAAATACGGTAAATATTTGCCAGAAGCCTTTTTTTATTACAAACTTAGTAGAAGTGACCAAATACGTTACTCGAACGAATTTCTATCAAGGGGGCTTGTTTCGTGCCCAAGGGTTTTCCTTTGTTGAGTTATTTTAATATTTGAGGATCATCGCTTAGGTTTTCAGATTTGCGTCAAGTGATCTAAGGTTGC
Source organism: Scolanthus callimorphus (assembly GCA_033964015.1). Classification (NCBI taxonomy): domain Eukaryota; kingdom Metazoa; phylum Cnidaria; class Anthozoa; order Actiniaria; family Edwardsiidae; genus Scolanthus; species Scolanthus callimorphus. The sequence continues at coordinate 7,563,348 of CM066919.1, forward strand.
TCAGAATTAAGGCGTCGCGAGTCCGCTACTCTTTAACGACTTGGCGAATCTGTGATGTTGTTATAAAAGGTCGTGCAACATCAGCTTAAGAATAAAAAATCCCCCCTCTGTCTTAGTTTAATAACGACTTTTTTCAAAGTAGCAAAAATGAAATTGATGCTGAAATACACAATAAAGGACGTCAAAAAGAATATTTATTTCTAGCAATGCAACGTTGCGACCATATCTCACGGTCTTCATCAGGCAACTGCCGCATTGTCACGTGACATGACAAACGGGTTCTGCGGACGGTTCTGCGTGCTCTGTCAAACATTCAATACACCATCCATGAATACACCAAATGAACGATTCCAGCTATAAGCGCGCGCTCTCTTTATTCAGAAATGCCCAAGCCATGTCCCACAACTACCAGAATGCAGCGCGCGCTTTTTTAACAGTTTGTTCGAGAAATGTCCCACATCTACCGACATGCAGCGCGCGCGTGCGTTCTAGCTGGAATTCAAGAGTATTTTTTGTGATTTCCGCTTTTTTAACACGGGATTTCAAAGAAAGCGTTGACAGCTTTCCGGGACTCTTTGTCGTTTTTTTTTTTTTTTTTTCAGATAGAAACGTTTTCCTTTTAAACAGTTCATGATTTCGAATTCTGTTTTGTTTACGCCTGCGTCCTTTATAGCTGACACGCTCGCGCATCGCACCATTTTCAAAATTGTTACACGAGGCAGTTTTTACAGTTCTCAACGCAACGATGAGGAACTCGGTGACATTTCAAGTTGCCGCGGGATGTTACAGGCTCGCATTCTATTTTGTTTATCTTTTTTGGCAATTTACATGCGCCTGCAGTAAAATTATAAATTACAGCAGCACTGGCAAAATGAAGCGCGTCGATTGGCATGGCTCATTCAGGGAACCCATTGCATGATAAATAACTGTTATACTTAGCAACGTGTCTCGCAACGTTGTGTAAAGAAGAGCTCGTGAGGCTCTACATTTTCTGCAACTCACAACGCAACACTAAAATATTCCATTGCGAGTTAAGCCTGGTGCACACTTGCGACATAACGACATAAGAAAAATATCACGCGAACAAAATTTAGTGGTTTCAAAACGTCGAAGTCCACAAAAAATAACATAAAATTGCTATGGTGAAGTAATCGAATGATAATCCATGGAAAATATTGATTATTTCAGTTATTTTCCCATGCTTTTATCGTTGCAACATAACGTCGTTATGTCGCTAGTGTGCACCGGGCTTTACAAGAAAAATTGCCTCGTGTAACATGACCTTAAATCTAGCGCATGATCATTTAGAACGTACCGGAGAAAGTTACATTTTTGTTAGCGCGCGTAGGGTCTAGCATTGGGCCTGGGGCATCCCGTTCTCGTACCCTAAGCTTCTCAGCTCGTCACACCTCGCATGGGAGGCTCTGGTGTCAGCTATTTAAGGACCTGATAGGGTGCATTCTCGTCTGCTCGCGGGGGAGGCTCTGGGGACATCCATTTGCGGGCCTTCGCTGATTGGCTGATTTTGAACGTTATAGGGCATGCGCACAAAGTTGTTTCTCTCAACGGCTTTGTATCAAATCTCGCGCATGCGTCAATGGCTGTCACCAGAGCCTCGGGTACGAGAATGTGGACACCCTGTGCCGTACACAGCAGTGACCTTGCTTTATAAGTCTGGATTCGTCGTTATGATATCATGGGTCTCGTCACTGACTTTCCTCAATGGTTCAGCTAAAGACGTATTATTATCGTATTTTATGGTAAATCACTGATAAGATATCATATGTATGCAGATGCATAAATTGAAGCGGATCTCAGGTATTCCCTTTCAATGTAAAGTGAAGCTCCTTATTTAACGTCGATAACTCGCAGCAGCCTTGGGCTGACAAACCGTTTGTCAGCCCAAGGGCTCAGGGCCTGAGGTCGACAGTGCCCCTTTCTCTATCAGAGCTCCCTTTGAAAGGAATTCAAAGCTATTAAAGCAAGCTACTCGGAACAGAGAAAAGTCGATACGGCTGGTCGGTCTGGGGTACGAACTCAGACCGTACGCACAGTGTGCCGAGCACAAACACACTGTGCCACCTAGCCGTTCGTTTGTATAGCATTCTTGGTTACGAAGAAATCTTTCATGTGGCACGGATATCACCATTAACATTCCTTCCATACGAAACTTATCGCACAGATATTTCCCAAGTATCTCCCGGTGAATACGCACCCCGTACGTTATCATCACAATGCATGTGGTCCGAGTATGACTTGAAAAAACTTCTGCGCTCCCACTGGAACGGCGGCTGATGAGCCTGCTGTCGCCAGTGTAGTCCCCATGACCCCACCGCCCCACGTTATATTGTCCAGACAAGTACCCCCATTGGTCGCATTCCCGCGACACAGTCGCATTGTCATCTGATAGAATCTCAAAAGACCCGCATGCCATTGGCTGGTGAACTGCAGCGGAAGTGGAATTGAGAAAATACTGTAGTACGTCCTTCCCGGCGGGGTTATCTAGTGTGGCAATATGCACCACGGTGCCCGCGGACCGCTTCCGGCAGTAAAATTTGATGCGGTTAAACCCATGACCGAGTGGAGACTGAGTAAGGATGACGTCAGAGGCACTATGAGTGTATCTGTTCGTGCAAATTGAGTGATCACGTGATATGTCTTGTGGCGCTCGTTAACAGTGGGATGTTCCGAGGTGCTGAGGATGGTGCGATGGACTATGGTCCAGCCTCCTAAAACCCAATAGATGTACTAGTGAGTGATGAAGTTAGACGAGTAGACCGAAATCAGTTGTGTTTTCACAGCGCATCTCTGCGCTTAGCGCACATTGAAAGGGACTAGAGATGAACCTGCTGATGCCAGTAAAGTCCCTCGACCCATGGTCTGCCGACCTTGTGAGGATCGTTCGATGCCAATATTGAACAGCCCCCTGTACTTGAACCGAGATTATTGCTGTGAGCGAGAGAGCGGCGAAACTAATTTCGACGTGCAAGTCAGAGCGCTGTTCAGTTGGGGAAAGAAAAATGTGCGAGTAGATGAGTAACGGCTGTGTTACTATATATAACTACATTTTGTTGCATCACAGAGAGTTCAAAACAGATTCGTAAAAGTGTTTGCAATTCAGCATAAAAAGGAGACAAAAAATGGGCTGAAAAATAACGGTAAAAAACTGCAGCCAATTAGCGAGTGAGAAACGAAATTAGTTCTCCTGTCTCGGCAAAACGTGCACGTTTGAAAAGTAAACCAAATCGATCGTCAATTCATGAATGAACGCAAATGGTAGTAAAGGGACTAACACGTTTTATATACTACTTACAAGCATTAAACCTTTCAAAAGATGTTAAAATATAGAAATCTTGATTTCAACCTAGGAAAACACATTTCAAGTTTATATGCAATATATACGACCGGAATGGGTTGTAGGAAATCTTCCGGTTATAGCACTCCAGGCCAGGTGTTGAGCTCTGAAATTTTATTTCTCTCCTTTGAATTTCACTCCATGAGACTGAATTTAATGGCGGGACGAGCCAAAGTTAATGCATACACGTAGTTCCTCCAACACAAACCAAAATCAACCCAAGAGGTTCTAAGCAGAGCCCGGATCAATACGCCACAATTAATGCTCGCCAAAGTTTATAATTGATCATTACTGCCTGTTTTGCTAACTTTTCTCATACCTCCTTTAGTCGTCATGTCACACCATACATTTAATGGGTTCCCTGTGTTTTCAGGATCTATCCAGTAGTCCCCAGTTCCCTGAGATGTACCGGTGTTCATTATTTGTAGGCACGACTTTGCCGGGTCTGTGCGCGTGCCAAATGTTCGTCCTAGAAATGAATATTAGAAAATACGAATGAGGGCATCAGGTGTCACAGGGAATTTCGGCAGAAACCCGTCAACGATAAAAGCTGAATTTCCCATGGTAGAAGAATGGAAGTGTTCGGAATACCCATGGCCAATCCATGTGAATTCCGAACACTTACCATGCGTGTGCCATGGAAAATTCAGCTTTTCTCATGGAAAAGACTTATGTACAATGAGTTAAAACGTGGTATGTAGCGAGTAGACGGAGCACAGTGCGTTACTCTTCCATACTCACTCCGTACGAAGACCATACTCTTGTACAATGAGTTAACACGTGGTATGTAGCGTGTAGACGGAGCTCTCTCTATAGTGCGTTACTATTCAATACTCACTCTGTTCTAAGACCATACTCATGTACAATGAGTTAACACGTGGTATGTAGCGTGTAGACGGAGCTGTCTCTAGTCCGTTACTATTCAATACTCACTCCGTTCTAAGACCATACTCATGTACAATGAGTTAACACGTGGTATGTAGCGAGTACACGGAGCTATTCAAGGGTGCTTACCATTGGTCAAGGAAAACCGGTTGGTTTGATCAGCGTCCAATGGTACAGAATATTTCGGTTGGGATAAAATACCGAGTGGAATGGCGCTTACCATTCGCTTATTCGCATTTCGGTTCGGATCGGCTACCTTATTTGGTCATTAAACCGGTTGGAGTGCCAATGGTACAAACCATTCCGATCGGTTCGTTCCAACTTGGAAGGGCGAGACAACCTCTGAAGCTGAACCTCTCGTACCAACCGGAATGACCGAAACATCGACTGTACCATTGGAATCCCAACCGAAACTACCGGTTTTTCGTGACCAATGGTAAGCACCCCAATACTCACTCCGTACTAAGACCATGCATACTCATGTATAATGAGTTGACGCGTGATATGTAGCGAGTACACGGAGCTGTCTCTAGTGCGTTACTATTCAATGCTCACTCCGTACTAAGACCATACTCATGTACAATGAGTTAACACGTGGTATGTAGCGAGTACACGGAGCTGTCTCTAGTGCGTTACTATTCAATACTCACTCCGTACTAAGACCATACTCATGTACAATGAGTTAACACGTGGTATGTAGCGAGTACACGGAGCTGTCTCTAGTGCGTTACTATTCAATACTCACTCCGTACTAAGACCATACTCATGTACAATGAGTTAACACGTGGTATGTAGCGAGTACACGGAGCTGTCTCTAGTGCGTTACTATTCAATACTCACTCCGTACTAAGACCATACTCATGTACAATGAGTTAACACGTGGTATGTAGCGAGTACACGGAGCTGTCTCTAGTGCGTTACTATTCAATACTCACTCCGTTCTAAGACCATACTCATGTACAATGAGTTAACACGTGGTATGTAGCGAGTACACGGAGCTGTCTCTAGTGCGTTACTATTCAATACTCACTCCGTACTAAGACCATACTCATGTATAATGAGTTAACGCGTGATATGTAGCGAGTACACGGAGCTGTCTCTAGTGCGTTACTATTCAATACTCACTCCGTTCTAAGACCATACTCATGTACAATGAGTTAACACGTGGTATGTAGCGAGTACACGGAGCTGTCTCTAGTGCGTTACTATTCAATACTCACTCCGTACTAAGACCATACTCATGTACAATGAGTTAACACGTGGTATGTAGCGAGTACACGGAGCTGTCTCTAGTGCGTTACTATTCAATACTCACTCCGTACTAAGACCATACTCATGTATAATGAGTTAACACGTGGTATGTAGCGAGTACACGGAGCTGTCTCTAGTGCGTTACTATTCAATACTCACTCCGTACTAAGACCATACTCATGTACAATGAGTTAACACGTGGTATGTAGCGAGTACACGGAGCTGTCTCTAGTGCGTTACTATTCAATACTCACTCCGTACTAAGACCATACTCATGTATAATGAGTTGACGCGTGATATGTAGCGAGTACACGGAGCTGTCTCTAGTGCGTTACTATTCAATACTCACTCCGTACTAAGACCATACTCATGTACAATGAGTTAACACGTGGTATGTAGCGAGTACACGGAGCTGTCTCTAGTGCGTTACTATTCAATACTCACTCCGTTCTAAGACCATACTCATGTACAATGAGTTAACACGTGGTATGTAGCGAGTACACGGAGCTGTCTCTAGTGCGTTACTATTCAATACTCACTCCGTTCTAAGACCATACTCATGTACAATGAGTTAACACGTGGTATGTAGCGAGTACACGGAGCTGTCTCTAGTGCGTTACTATTCAATACTCACTCCGTTCTAAGACCATACTCATGTACAATGAGTTAACACGTGGTATGTAGCGAGTACACGGAGCTGTCTCTAGTGCGTTACTATTCAATACTCACTCCGTACTAAGACCATACTCATGTACAATGAGTTAACACGTGGTATGTAGCGAGTACACGGAGCTGTCTCTAGTGCGTTACTATTCAATACTCACTCCGTACTAAGACCATACTCATGTACAATGAGTTAACACGTGGTATGTAGCGAGTACACGGAGCTGTCTCTAGTGCGTTACTATTCAATACTCACTCCGTACTAAGACCATACTCATGTATAATGAGTTAACACGTGGTATGTAGCGAGTACACGGAGCTGTCTCTAGTGCGTTACTATTCAATACTCACTCCGTACTAAGACCATACTCATGTATAATGAGTTGACGCGTGATATGTAGCGAGTACACGGAGCTGTCTCTAGTGCGTTACTATTCAATACTCACTCCGTACTAAGACCATACTCATGTATAATGAGTTGACGCGTGATATGTAGCGAGTACACGGAGCTGTCTCTAGTGCGTTACTATTCAATACTCACTCCGTACTAAGACCATACTCATGTACAATGAGTTAACACGTGGTATGTAGCGAGTACACGGAGCTGTCTCTAGTGCGTTACTATTCAATACTCACTCCGTACTAAGACCATACTCATGTACAATGAGTTAACACATGGTATGTAGCGAGTACACGGAGCTGTCTCTAGTGCGTTACTATTCAATACTCACTCCGTACTAAGACCATACTCATGTACAATGAGTTAACACGTGGTATGTAGCGAGTACACGGAGCTGTCTCTAGTGCGTTACTATTCAATACTCACTCCGTACTAAGACCATACTCATGTACAATGAGTTAACACGTGGTATGTAGCGAGTACACGGAGCTGTCTCTAGTGCGTTACTATTCAATACTCACTCCGTACTAAGACCATACTCATGTACAATGAGTTAACACGTGGTATGTAGCGAGTACACGGAGCTGTCTCTAGTGCGTTACTATTTAATACTCACTCCGTACTAAGACCATACTCATGTATAATGAGTTGACGCGTGATATGTAGCGAGTACACGGAGCTGTCTCTAGTGCGTTACTATTCAATACTCACTCCGTACTAAGACCATACTCATGTACAATGAGTTAACACGTGGTATGTAGCGAGTACACGGAGCTGTCTCTAGTGCGTTACTATTTAATACTCACTCCGTACTAAGACCATACTCATGTATAATGAGTTCCATACTCATGTATAATGAGTTGACGCGTGATATGTAGCGAGTACACGGAGCTGTCTCTAGTGCGTTACTATTCAATACTCACTCCGTACTAAGACCATACTCATGTACAATGAGTTAACACGTGGTATGTAGCGAGTACACGGAGCTGTCTCTAGTGCGTTACTATTCAATACTCACTCCGTACTAAGACCATACTCATGTATAATGAGTTGACGCGTGATATGTAGCGAGTACACGGAGCTGTCTCTAGTGCGTTACTATTCAATACTCACTCCGTACTAAGACCATACTCATGTATAATGAGTTGACGCGTGATATGTAGCGAGTACACGGAGCTCTCTCTAGTGCGTTACTATTCAATACTCACTCCGTACTAAGACCATACTCATGTACAATGAGTTAACACGTGGTATGTAGCGAGTACACGGAGCTGTCTCTAGTGCGTTACTATTCAATACTCACTCCGTACTAAGACCATACTCATGTATAATGAGTTGACGCGTGATATGTAGCGAGTACACGGAGCTGTCTCTAGTGCGTTACTATTCAATACTCACTCCGTAGTAAGACCATACTCATGTACAATGAGTTAACACGTGGTATGAAGCGTGTAGTCGGAGATGTCTCTAGTGCGTTACTATTCATACTCACTCCGTACTAAGACCATACTCATGTATAATGAGTTAACACGTGGTATGTAGCGAGTACACGGAGCTGTCTCTAGTGCGTTACTATTCAATACTCACTCCGTACTAAGACCATACTCATGTACAATGAGTTAACACGTGGTATGTAGCGTGTAGACGGAGCTGTCTCTAGTGCGTTACTATTTAATACTCACTCCGTTCTAAGACCATACTCATGTACAATGAGTTAACACGTGGTATGTAGCGAGTACACGGAGCTGTCTCTAGTGCGTTACTATTTAATACTCACTCCGTTCAAAGACCATACTCATGTACAATGAGTTAACACGTGGTATGAAGCGTGTAGGCGGAGCTGTCTCTTGTGCGTTACTATTCCTTTCACAGATCCGGTCCAGCAGGTTGTAGTTGACGCTATAGCAGTTTTTGTCATTCTGACAGCCGTGAAGCACTCTTGGAACCCATCTTTGACATCATGGGTGTATGTGTACCCTACTAGGGCGTGACCAGTCTGAGTGGAGACCCCCAGACCACACGAATTGGCGCTACTTGGTGTGGTTGATATGAAGAAGACGTAGGAAGAGAGGACGAAGGCCAGCTGAATCTGCTGAATGTGCACAATATTGAGTAAGGAGAAGTGTTATTTAGATCCTGGAGAGTTGTGTGTCAAGGAACAGATCGGCAAGGCTCGGAATGAGGCTATCTACAAATGCATCCGTACCAAGAGCTCTTCGCGAGGAAGGCTCTGGTGGCGACTGTTTCAGGGCCTTCGCTGATTGGCTGATTTTGAATGTTGGGGCATGCGCAGAATGTTATTTCCCTTAACGGATCTGTATCAAATCTCGCGCATGCGTAAATGGCCGTCACCAGGGCCAACCTCGTTCCCAGGGTCTTCTCGGTCGGTTTTCAAAATGGCGGTTAGCTCAGAGAAGACCCTGGGGGAGGCTGAGTCACATGACCGTTTCGAAACAAAGGACAAACCTCATTCTCATGTCCTCAAACAATAGTCACGTGACTCAGCCTCCCCCAGGGTCTTCTCTGAGCTAACCGCCATTTTGAAAAACGACCGAGAAGACCCTGGGAACGAGGTTGCACCAGGCCTCTCCCGACCTCGTCCCCAGGGTCTTCGCGGTCGTTTTCAAAATGGCGGTTAGCTCGGGGAGAAGACCCTGGGGGAGGCTGAATCACATGACTGTTTCGAAACAACCTCTGTTTCGAGATAACCTCGCTCCTATGTCCTCAAACAGTGGTCATGTGACTCAGCCTCCTCCAGGGTATTGTGCTAGACCAACCGCCATCTTGAAATTACCCACAAGACCCTGCGGACGAGGTTGAGCCTCTCCCGCGAGGAGACGAGCCGGGGAGCTCTGGATTGAAGAAGGCAAATGCATCCAAAACAGTAACAGAAAGGCCTTAGCTGCTTATAAATATAAATTATTCCAAGGAAGAGGAGAAAAGAAAAGCTAGTAACCAAAGATGAATATTATGAAGGTTATGAAGTGTATCTCGCGTCTGCATTAGTTTTGAGGAATGTTTTTTGGCTGTTTTGGCGATTGAGCGTGGGGCCGGAAAGGCGATAAAAGAATTTTCAATATGTTAAGCTGAAATTTCCATAAAGAAATTTAAGAAAACAACTGTTTCCAACAGGCACTTTCTTGATCTTAATTCAATCAGTAGAACTGTCCAATAATTGGCGGAGCCCCAGTCTCCCCTCTGCTACGAGCCTGTCAGACGTATGTTGCTCTAGAATAGATATAAATCTCCACAAGTTTCGAAGCTGATATATCGCCTAGCTTCATCTGATAGACACTAATGACGTGAAAGCTGCACATGCAAGCACAAATGCCTATCAATTAGGTTCTTGCTAGTGCAGTTGTTTTGCTTCGGTCGCGATAGAAAAGCCTTATACGACTGTGACGTCAATTTACCAAATAAGGTCAAACTAGCCGTATGGAATTTTACCTTGGTTGACAAGCTTTTGTCAACCAGAATGTAAATAGAGGTATTGACCTGCCGCCCATACACTTGGAAATTTTACTCATTTTGGGGGCACTATTTTCGATGGTGTTTTTTTAGATTTTAGATAGTTGGTTCGTTTGCAAATTGAATTCATCAGACGATGAGCTAAATTTTTTTTTTCGTGTATGTATCATTGCCTCAAAACTTGATAGGGTCACGAGTACTATTTACAATATGAGTGACTATGTTGTATCGGCAGATACAAACACGAGCGCGCAGCGCGAGTGATTGTAGATGCCGATACAAAAATTTCAAACGCACGAGACTTTTTATAACCTAAGGGACTCTCATAACAAGCTTAATGTCCCATTGCCACATACAAATTATTACAAAAATAGTTTTTCTTATAGTGGCACCATTTTATGGAATAGTCTGGCCCAGAAATTAGGCAAGCACAGTCCCTTGGGCAATTTAAGTCCCTTATTAAACAAATTTAACGGGCACGGCATTCGTGGAAAGCAGCATTTTAGCTTAGATTAGAGATTTTAGAGTAGAGTAGATTTTAAACTTAATAATTATTTGGCTGATGAATTGACCCGTGTGGAAATAAATAAATAAAATAAAGATTTAGCCACTCATATTGTAAAGTACTTATGATATTCTAACTTCTGTACTTATATTAACTTATTAAATTGAATGTGCATTGCAAATGAAAGAATTCCGGATGCACAAAAAACGCCAATCATTGGTATAAGCCCTGTCCCACCACATCGAACTAGCCGGACTAAACAACATATAGTCTCTCAGGTGAAGCCTTTTATCACTGGGTACTGCTCTAAGGAAGAAGACCATACTTGGACTTCACTAGAGTGGTCCCCTTCAGCCTTTTTGGACAGTAGGGGATATTTGAAAAAATATCCCCAACTGTTCAAAGACTGAGGGGCTTTTTTAATTAGTATTCTGTATTAGACATCTAGCCATGTTGTATCGAGGGATGCAAGTAGCAAAAGTAGTGTCACCTGATCCGAATCCAGTGCAGAGATTGGATAAGCATCCTATGTGAATAATGGATGAATATTCGATGAATATTATAAGGTAAAACAACGGCAGCTGAAACAGAATCGTCTCCGGAGGTAATTAGCCACCAGTAGAGCTGAACAATGACTTCACTGATGTCATGAAGATCTCTGAACATGTCTGAACTGCTTTCCATTGAACCTTTTTCAGGTTACGTAATTCGAAAGTAAAATTTCATTAGTACTGGCATTTTCCAAAAGATACAGTAAGTAAGTAAGTAAGTAAGTACCAAGGAAAAGGTTTCAATATCCAGATATCCATATAGAAACAAATAGCAAAAAACAGTGTCGCTTTTGTCACTATCCGTATAGTACAGCTTTATTTTTATCCCCCCTTTTTCCCTCTTACTTGGAAATTTAAAATAAAATATGAAACATAAAATACACTATTTTATCTAATTGCCATACGACAGGATCAAATTACAACAAAGTAAATATAAGAGCATTTAAGAGAGATTTTCTCAAAAGTGTAGAAACGCTTGATTTTGTTTTGTTTTGGAAGAACTATAGACAAGCATATGAAATACTCATGGAAATTACAGAAATTAAATTTCAAAGTTCACCACCTTGAGTACTGTAAACATATGAAAAGTCCATGTTAAGTGATATTCTATACATATCCCCGTATATATTGTATATAAACTTTGAAATTATTTTAGGTTGCCATCAAGATTTCTTAACATGCTTGCAAACCTAAAAGATTTTAAAATAAAGCCAATTTTCATACTTTTTTGTAACCAGATTTTTTAGCCACACGTTGCTGGCAACGAAACGAGACTTGTTTGCCAAAATGAGTGAAGAAACCCGTTAGCACACATTAAACATACTTTAAGAGAATTGAGATTTACAAAAGCCAGACAGTGTGTGTGTGCTTTCTGTCAGCGAAATGCAGAGAAAAGAGGCCTCTAGCAGAGAAGTAGTGCTATAATTGCGTCCAAAACGGTTCATTTTAATGTTCCTTTATTTCTGTTGTTTGTTTTAACAGTTTAGTACCACTATCACAACGATATTCCAGAAAAATAGCAAAAAAAAAATAGCAGAAAAATAGAAGGAATGTTTTGTTTGTCAACCCTGAAGCAAAGCCCATTAGAAGAGATCATTTACATAAGACTCTGATCAGTGTTTATAGACAATTATGGCAAACAAATTGAACAAGTTTCCTAGACGCACCAAATTACAGAAATTCCTCTTTGTCATTTGCTAAATGTTAAACTTTGATAATATGTTGCTATTCACTCTCTTGGTTTTGGTAAAAAAAAGATTTAATTTAGATTGCGTTAAAAAATGTATATATAGATACATATAAGTACATTCTTTAAGCACATCTTAAAAGAACATAATGGCCATACTGAGTTCAACTCGAATTTCAAGTTCTCTCCCAATTTTCAGATGATAAAGCAGAGCGATTAAAAAAGCTTCTGAGGTACATTTTGTCCTGGAAGCCATTCACTGACAAGTCTGAGATAATTTCCATATCATTTTGGACTTACTAAGAATATTTGAGACTCAAATTAACCTGAAAATTGAAGAACATTCAGTCTTTTTAAAGAAAGGTATATATCTAAAATTGCCCAAGGACCATAACGTTTGTTAAACAAACAAACAATTTAATAAAGCCGAAAAAAGCCGATGCCAATAGCCAAATTATAACATTGTTTCCATTCTTACCTGCATCGACATTATAGCCGTTTTTGACGATGCCTCGTTTCGTCTGATAGCATTCTATTGATTATATGAACTCTATGAAGTTCCACTCCGGCGTTTCATAAGTGCCATTCTTTTATCACCAATCGAAGTCTAGTTTTCCGTCATTTTAGAAAAAGTCATGCGAAGTTGAAGGGATACGCAAACTACCAAAACACCTAACCCGGCATAACTAATCGAACAAAATCGAACAAAATTTCAATCGAACCTAATCGAACACCAATCGTTCGATTGGTTTTGATTGGGTTCGGTAATCGAACATAATTGAACAAAACTTTTTGGTGAGTATGATTACCGAACTCAATCGAACATAAATCAAAATGATTGGTTTGATTAAGTTCGATTTTGTTCGGAATTTTGCATGACTTTAGAAATTGGGTAAGACTCATCAGTGACACGCAATGGGGTAGTACACAACAAATAGACGGCCATGAACAGTTAACATAACTATTAGCTTTATTCAAATTTCATTTTCAGCTGGGACACTTTAGCCTTCTAAATAACAACAAAACCTGAAAAAACTCGGTATAATGGGTATAATAATAAACCGCGAACAAATTCGCTATTCTGCGAAACCCATGGAAACGTATTCACTTTTATATATGTTTCTGTTTGTGTTCGTGACTTAAGTCTTTTGATAGATAAACTTATTTCAGGACACCGAAACACACTGCATTGCACATTATACAAATGCCATTGAGTTCATATAATTCAAGCTTCCTTTATAAAATACCGACCAGAATAAAAACTACTGTAGTTCATGTGCGGTGCAGTTCCCAGTATGCGCCAGGCGAGCCGAACTGAGGTGCTAATCTTGGTTAGTGATTGATTCCGATTTAGAAAAATGCCTGTGTTTCATTTGAAGTTCAATTGGGTTTGATTGAGCACATTGTTCGGTAATCGAACGTTCGATTATGTTCGATTGAAAAATTTCTTGGTGAGTTCGATTATGTTCGATTACCGAACTCAATCAAAATCAATCGAACGATTGGTGTTCGATTACCGAACGTTCGATTAGTTATGCCGGGACCTAAGGACAATAGAACATTAAGTAGTTGTATTCAAAGACTTGGAGTCAGTTTTCAATTTTTAATTCACACTCTTCATCTCGAATTTTAATGTTTGGCGAGAATAAGTAATTATATATCCCTACCGAATTGGAATCCAATCTTCAGTGTCATCCTAGAAATGGAAAAGAATTTCCGTCAACTTTAGGCCTCACGAAAAATTTATAAGGTTTAGATATATTGTATCAAGAAAGATTAGTGCTGGTCTTCTTGTAATAAATTCCTTGAGTATGAAAGGGTTGAGTCACAAAACACCTGGCATTGGTTTTTATTCAACGCGTAGCAATTAGTTTCATGAACTTTCTTAGCTTTCCAATCCCAGCATTGGTTACGTTTTGGAAACATGTCACAATTGATATAATCTTGTCAATGAGGGCCCTATATTCAAAAGAATAGACCAAACAGGCTTAAAAAACAAGGTGAAAACACAGTATGGAAGAAGGCGAGAAATGAAAGCTCGGCTAAGAATTTCAATAAAGAATAAGGCCGAACACGCCATACGCAGCTACCGTGATGTTATATTTTCTCGCTGAAAGCCTTTCAGCCAAGCGGCTCTCTTCAGTAACGGCCAGTAACCTGAACTGACTAACGTGAATACAGGTATAGCAAGTATCTATAATACATGTTCAAAACGGGATACCTGTGCGTAAGAATTTCAGGTCAAAGAATTTTAAATACGTCATGTAAATTTTTCCAAACATGCGCGTCGAAAAATCAAATCGCACATGACAATTCTCGTACCAAGAGCTCCCCGGCTTGTCACCAAGCGGGGAGGGCTCTGGCAGGATATAAGATATTAAATGTCGTCTTTTTTTTGTCAATGCCAACTCGTGCGTGACGAAAACTTTTTGACAATTTACGGTAAGAAATAATCCACAGGGGACCCAAGCTCGAAAATCTGTAAGAAATTGTTAATAAGTACGAGGTATTTGTCTTCATTGCCCCTATGGAGTTTGAAAAAAAAATTTGGTTAACCTCACCTTCTAACAATTTCTTACAAATTTTTGAGTCACAAAATATGAGCTTGGGTCCCCTGTGAATAATCTAAGAAAACTTCTGGAATTCCAAATGTGGTAATCAGAAACTTCCAAATAAGGAAATTTTAGAAAACGGCACATATCAACGATAACTATCTTGATATGCAGCCATAGGATTCTCTACTTGGTACTCGCTAGCAGATGTTTGCCCCATAATCGCATATTTCTCAATAGTTTTATCAAACTACTTTATGAGGTGATCATAAAGTAACAACGTTTAATATCGAACGAAAACCCTTATAAATTTATCAGTCAAGCATAGTTTCTAATGCCCGTACACATCATCATTAGCATTACTCGGTTTTTAATAGGCTGAAAACGTTTCAAAGACAAAATATTGCACTTGAATTGTGAAAAATGTGCTTAAAATGTTGCCCAAAAAGCGGAAATATGCCCAAATTCTGGCTCAAAGTCAATTAAGGTGATTCACTTGAATAGTGCACCGCGCATCTCTTCTGCGCACGGTCGCGCGTGCATTTTGTTCGAAATAACCGTTGAATGAGTGCGCGCGCGAGCAAAATAAGGCCAAACAAACAACAGAAAGCGCTCGATTTATGGTTTTTGTGATATTACAGATACACAAGGATGGTGGCCCTCAATTTTTTTTTCTCTAGAATCGACCATCATACCGCTACAGTCAATATATTCGAAGCAGAAAAAAAAATTAGGTTAGTAGAACATGTATTTTTTCAGCCTAACGTGCGTAAAACTATGTACACTGGAGCAAGCGTGGAGTATGAGCTGAGTAATTAGCGGTCCATTTTCTTGCTGCATTTGCCCAATCGGATCAAATTCCGAGAATATTACATAATTACCTAAACAAAGTTAAAATACCAATTAATATCACTATTACAGGCGAGAAAAAGCAAACTTTTGCGTAATTTTTGAATTTCGAACACAATTCGTCAAACAGTCAAAGATCACGTAAATAACGGTCCAGCAGCGCGAAAACGAGCATGGTGACCCCATCTTTTTATTGAATTTTTTGAATGTCGTATGAATGGGCATCAATTGTACGAAGTTTGAAAAACGGAATCACCTTAAGTGCTCAAGAGTGCTGGAAATGTAAAATAGTGAGAGACATACTGTAAAGCCTACGCGCTTCAATTTGTGTTTGCTTTTCACAAGCCAAAAGCCAAGCTGGGGACATTTTCTGATTGGAGCCAAGTACACGTTGTTACTGATGTCGATGTGCCAAGACAATTTATAATGCAATTGGCAAAGATTTCGCCAGTTGTATTAGCCGAGAGACCAAAAATTGCGAACGTACGAAGGTAACGTATTATTAAAAAGCAAGATAACAAATGAATTAAACAAACAATGCTAGTCCAGATGCTGTTGTTGTTGTTGCTTTTTCATGAGAAAATGAAATAAAGAAACAATGCAATTCCAGATGTTGTTGTTGTTGTTGCTTTTTCATGAGAAAATGAAATAAAGAAACAATGCAAGTGAGTCCAGATGCTATTGTTGTTGTTGTTGTTCTATTCATTGTTGTTCACAAGTGTTCGTTGTTGTGTTTTGTCGAAAAGTAGGCTTTTTTTCGAACCCTTCCAACCAACATAGCTACTAATAAAAAAAATTCAACAAGATTTTGACGCATTCTGCACAACACGCGTAAGAATCGGTGGATTTCACGCCGATTTCTTTTTTGTGCAGCTGTTTACTAACGGTGCAAAACACCTCCAATTCTACAATATGCCTTCTACAATATGCCCTAATTTCACAAATTATTTTACTATTTCTGTATAAAGAAAGAGGTACGAACGCTTTTCGTGAATAATTAAGGATTCTGATTTTACAATCTGCTATTGTTTTCTCTTACCCCACTATTCAATTTTAGTTGTAATAAACAAACAAAAATTTAACCATTTTTAGTATGCAAGATTGGGACTTAAATTTCCCACCCTCAAGCAAAACTTGACTTATACGTCTATCCTGTTAGCAGAGGTCTTATCTCGCGGCCGTGAAAAACCCGCCTCAGGTAAAACTGAGCCATTTGCTTAACTGCTGGACGAGCACCTTTAGAAATGCTTCCCATCCCGGCCCTTAAACTTACCCTTAAATGTGTTCCCATGGTAGCAAACGTTTTGTCAAATTATTCGAGGACAATCGGGACCAGCTTTCAAGTCTGGAGGTTTATGCATCACTATAGTAAGCTTTGTCGTCGAGAGAAATCTTGAATTCGAGCGCTTCTGCAATATGTATGGGCTTCCCAAGTTCTTTTAACCAGCTGTGGCCCATTTGACAGTCGGTTTTATTGCGTTTATGGATCCCAATGAGAAGATCAAATTAATCCAGTCGACAACAGCTAATCTCGTAATAACCTCTTACTGTTCTAAGTTATTAAAACTGGGGATATCGATGTGTGCGCAGTCATTGTAGAGTGAAAGTAGCAGCTTGCCCTGATTCTTTTCTAGGGATGCGCGATATGAATTTCGCGGATGCTGAAACGAAAACATCTTGCAGGATCTATAGTGCTGTCGCAGGCTTTTTTACATGATAATCTGTGACAAACCGCCAGGAATAACACTCACACGTTAACTAATATATAAAGCAATAACAAAACCTAGAAGAAAAGTGCAAATTACTATCCAAACAACATCGTATTGCTTTCTTATAAGTTCAACGATCTTACTGCAATTTTCATAATTCTGCGAACTCTACGCCAACTAGCAAAATCGCTGTTTGGCTTCCGTCAATCAAACGAGTGAACAGCTCTGGGTGATTTCACGCAGGGCTTTGAGAGGTTTTTTGAACTCTAAATATAAAAACTATGAGCCAGGCTTGAAAACCAAATTTTCCACCAGAAATGCAAACGAAACTAAGATGCGGATGGTGGGAGCCAAAACGCAGATGTAAAGAGCGAGAGCTCGTAGAATTATGAAAATCGCAGTAAAGGCGGGGCATGCAAGCTTCGAAAAATATTGATATATCCTGCCGCCAATTACAACAACAACATGCCTTTATTTCCCTCAAAATTTACAATAGTCTACAATAGTTTACAAAATTTGTTTAAAAAAAAGAGAGAGGGCTGGCTTATACCTAAAATAACTAAAAATTTAAAGGTATAGGCAGCCAGTTTTATACATATGCATTTAGTACAAAGAGATAAACAAAAACAACAAACATTTAATAAACATTTAAGGGATGAATACATATATGTTATTTACCGGCTGGAAATTTGATTTTTTCGATGAAAACAAGCGCGCGAAAATGTGGTTACTGTGACCTAGGTCAGAGATAGGAAAATATTGCCCTCGCAGAAATGTATGAACAAATCCCAAGAGATGTCCCAAGAGTGTCAGCAATGCGGGTGAAATATATTAAATTTTCGCAATCGTTATGCGGGTGACAGGCTTCAAAATCCGTAACTCGAGTGAGTTGACAGCTATGCGTTTTAGGGACCGGTCGTTATTTATCGCCTGGGGGGGGGGGGGGGGGGCAGAGGATTTTGGGTAATACAAGGTCAAAATGCAGTGATCCTCCCTCTATAAGTACAATGACTAACGTGATTCCCCCCTCAGAGCAGTTAAACGTTTTCGTTATACCCCCCACCCGCCCCCTCGACCTAGTAGAAGACAATTTACAGATAGAGGGGATCGCATTTTTCTTTCGTTGCGCGCAAATTTTGATAAACGCATTTCATCAAGCCATTCATTGATAAAAGCACTTTCACCAAGAAAGTGTAAATGAACATTCCGTTTTTTTATCTATAGTAAACAAATCCTGTTTTATTATTCATGCGCGCAATCGCGCGCCGAAATTATTATTATTCATTTGCATGAAACTTGGCCCAAATGACGAATTTCTATGCCTGTAACGTCGAACACACGCTTACTCTTCTTTCGAACTAAGTGAGTGGCCACCAGGCCTATCACTGCAGGGCATTTTAGTAGGGTTTGTTTTCCTCGCCAAGATACAGGTGTTCTTGTGAACGGTGCTAAGGTAATGTCTTCGTTGCGCGAGTTGCCAAAGACTATATTAGATTATATTTTTTATGCGCGCGAAGCGCGCCGAAACTTTTATTAAGTATTGAGTGAAGTGAGTTCGAAAAATGCAAATGATAGAGAAGTTGCTGGAATAACTACATAGAAAATTTCTTGTGGTCCCCCTTTCAGGGCTTCAGCTTTTGAGAGATCCCCCCTTTCGCTCTCCCCAAAATGAAGTGACCCCCCCCCCCCCCCCCCACCCCCCGCGCGATAAATAATGACCGGTCCCTTAGAGGCCTTCTGCCTAGTGGGATACTTGCCTTAGCTGTCTAGATTCATGGTGGCATATAGTTATTTTCCGAATGATTAGAGATGTAAACTCTCTCACATTTTAGCCTTGTCTCCCGCTCTCACGCATACCTGGAGCGTGTATCCCTCAATGGGTGGGGCTCACATGTGTTTTTATAGCTTGGCCTATTTTTAGATTTTCCGCACGTAATCCACTCTTGATTGAACCTAAGATTGAACCAATCAGAGAGATCATTCTCGAACCCAGTCCCCGGCTCGGAGACTCTGGTAACGCCATTGACGCATGCGCGAGATTTCATACAGGGCCGTTGAGAGAAACACCTTTCTGCGCATGCTCCAACGTAAAAAATCAGCCAATCAGCGAAGGCATTCAGTTGATGACTCCAGAGTCTCCCCTGCGACTGCGAGCAGACGAGCTAGCTGCGGTGGTCTGGGTACGAGAATCGAGTCTCTGCGAATGTAACTGCGAATGTGATACCTGCAACGTTGTAAAAATTTGAATTTTCTTCTTGAATTTTCTTCTACAGTTACATTCGGATATAAATACTCAGTGTTTCTTGAAGTGTATGACTTAATTAATTTGTCACCTTTCAAAAAATCCTTCTGCTGCAATCCGCCATTTTGAAAATTACCCAGAAAGCCCTTGGGGCGAGTGTGGAGTAGCACTTCTTGGTGACAAGATGGCGTCAACGCCTGAAGCTTCTGAAAAGGTAGGAATTTCGTGGGAGTAGAACTGCGACTGAGAGCAGAATCGCTTCACTGTGATTTGCATTTTTGTCAGGCTAGTCACTGGCGTCCGCTCGGGGTCCCTTTCGTGTTCGAGTTCCTGCTTATTCTGGGTTAGGCTGGTTTAACAAGATTAGCGTCAGTTGTTTTGCTTCGAAACAACGCGCGCTTTCACGAGTGATTTCTTATTCAATGACCAACACTCATTAGAAAATAGACAAACTTTAGAATAAGTTAGATTGGGTAAACGAGTCATATTTAATATGACTCTTAGGCCCAATCTAACTTCTAAAGTTTGCCTATTTTCTAATAAAAATTTGAGCAAATGCTGGGTGTTGGTCATTATGCACTATTATTATATGGCAACGATAGTACGCGCGCTCTGATTGGCTAACGAGCGGGCGTAACTCTCCGTAATGCCACGGGCATTATGGAAATTCTTAATGCCCGCTCGCAGTTCACGACTGACAAAAAATCATTTCCTTGAAATAACAAAAATTCAAAAAGAAGATTTTCAGCGCAATTCACAACAAGGAATACATGAAACAGTATAACACAAATCTAACTTGTGACAAGAGGAAAATAAAGGCCTGAATATCAGAAATGACCTGTTTACAAAAGCAAACAAAGCCAAAAAGTTACTCTAAGAAATTCGAGTCTATCCGGAGAAATTGAGAACTTAAGGGGGTCAAAATAGCAGCAACAAAAGATAAAAGCTACATGTAAAGTCAAAATTTAATGGGAATTCAAGAAACTTGAGAACTAAAAATAATAACAGAAAGCGAGTTCAAACTTTGTGCTTACCGATACTGATAGTGAAGTCGTTGATTTCTTTTCGCTCTCTCCATCTCCTCGAGTTAAAATTTCATTCTTACTTGACGTTTGCTTTGCGTGCTAAAAAAAAGTTGAGCTGACGTCGAAGACTTGCTTCCGGTTGCTTGCCGTTTGAAACTTCTGTAACTCCCTCAAAAGTTTCTCATAAATGACTAAACAACATTATGAAATATCTGTAAAAGAAAGGATTCCGAAGTATTTGACATCCATAAGAGATTGATTACATTAGATCAAGTCTGGCGTGGTTTGTTCTATCAGTTTGACTCAGTCAGAGAATGAAAAACTCTGAATGAACTCGAGCGCGACGCGGGCGCGTGTCTGAGTTATTTCGGCGGGAAAATGAACGAGGCGACTTCCGTTCGTAAAACGTTGTAGAAAAGTGCCATATAATAAACAACTTACTAACCTCGACCGTTCGGGCATTACGTGAAATATCAAACCTCGGTTTTGGCGTATCAACCTCGCTATCGCTCGGTCGATACGCCAAAACCTCAGTTTGATATTTCACGTAATGCCCTCACTCTCGGTTAGTAAGTAGTTAGTCATTTGTTTCCACCGACCCCCAACCCCCGCGACATAGCAGGGAATTTGAAACACATATTGTCAAATTTGAAATAATTCCACCGCCTACCAGGGGAGAAAGCCTTGGCAAATTCCCTACACCCCGGGGAAACATTTCCTACACCCAAGGGACAGGGGCACCCAACGATTATTTTCGGTAAAATATCTGTTCGGATGGGGCCTGAGAGCTGAAACTTTCGCTTGAGAATTAACTTTCGTATATACATCATAAGATCCCCTGGATTTTTCGAATAGCACAAAAGGTTAAATTTTACAAACTTTTGGGGGATTTTTGCCGTTAAAAAGGTCACCTAAAATTTTCGGATAGAGTCTTTCCCCTAGCATTTTCGGAAGACTTGATTTCAATCCCTAAAATTTTCGCAACCCAAAACTTTCAGCTACGAGATCCGAACAGATATAAAATTTGTAGGATTAAAAATACCCAGTTTACACTCATTTGTATGCTCAGCAACGACTTATAATGGCATTCTGAGCTGTTTTACGGTATTGTCTCGTTGGGTGCCCCTGAAGGGACAAATTCACCCTCCACAAGATGGATACAAGAGACTTTCCTAATACTATCAAAACCTTAGAGTGTCTTTTCCGAAATGAAAAAGACAGATGTTTTGTTTTCCCCCGCCATTCCCCGGCCGGTTATCTGAGCCATAGCAAATTTGAAGTAAACTCCCTGGGGATTGGGGCACGAATGCAAGACAAACCACTGATATTTCCCCCACTATTGCCTGGCAAAATCCCCGCATGTCGCGGGGTGGTGGGGGTCGGTGGAAGCAAATGACTAGTGCATTAGCAGAGATGGCAACCTCAAGTGAACGAGAAGCGGGAGATTCGCGATCTCCGAAATATTGGCAGGAGATACAAGGGAACATGAGAGAAAATCTCTGAAATTCAAGCGGGAGAAACTGCTGAAAAGCGGGAGAGTTGGCATTTCTGTATTAGAAACATAGGCGGCGTGGAACCATATAAAGTGCCCCTGTGTGTGTGTGGGGGGGGGGGGGGGGGGGGGGGGGGGGGAGTAAGGATTTATGGAAAGAAAGAAAGCACAAAGTACAATAATTGATGAAACTGTCAAGACGAAAAGTGGGGGTGCTTGTCGAGCACCCCCTTAATGTATGGCTCTGCCGCCTATACTAAAGGCCACAAAAAGTGATTTTCTGTAAGTTGTGAGCAGAATGATAATTTCTTGCTCCCACACAAACTTATTTAACCAGTTTCTCCAAACTCGCACCATTTTCTCAAATATGCGCAAGAGACTACTTTTGCATAGTTTAAAAAACACAAGAAAACATTAAAAGTAAAAGAAAATGCAGGGAGATAAAGTAGCCTCTTCTCGCAAGGAACCTTTCGTGATATAGGGATTGTGACATCAGGCCACAGGGAAGAGTCCCTCTCGAGCACCTAGCGAAGTTCTGCCATGTACAAACCATTCCCAAAGGACTCCTTGTGTTCAGCTAGCTAAACTAAACAAAGAAAACTTTTGTGTCAAAGTGTGATTTGTTTCAGGTTCAGCCAAAATTTCGTCCAAATTGAATATGTCGGTACCTTTGACATTTAATTGACCAAAACCAGTAGAACAAGTTGCAATAGACAATGGGTTTAATACTTTCATTTGAATTTGAATTTGTAAAAGAAAGAAGGATATTGGCCATTGGGCACATCGCTCAGGAGTACATTTCTAAGGAGTGATCTTTCACCATGAAGGACTGCAGGGATGTCAAACCCCAGAAGTTCACAAATCTGGTGACTGCCTTGGAATGGCAAAATTTTCTGAAAATCTCCCAGGAAAAATACATGAAATGTATGGCAGTCGTCTTGATCTTTTCCCAGAAGACGAAGTGTAAAATCTTGAGACTTCTGGCAAATCTGGGAATGTTGATGTCCCTAGGACTGTCTTCCAACTGTGTAGATTAGTATATATAATAGGACTCCATGCTGTCCAATTAAGAAAACATTGGATGATCCATAGGAACTCTAAAATTGGACAAGTCTGCAGGCTGAGTCAAATTTGGAGTTCCAAGGAGTCATCAATTTTTTCTTAATTGGACAAGCGTGGAGTTCTGTTATTTATTAATTACCTATATAGTGAATGATAACATGCCGAAATTGTCCAATTTCAGCGCGCGTGATCCAATTTAAAAATAATAGGACAGTTGACAACAATGGATTTCCCACTGGCTAAATTATGTGGTATTAATGTATACCAAGTGTCAAAGTTCACTATTTCTAGTATTTTATGGTTCCTCTCCCCATTCTCCCCGCCCCTGGCTGCACAAGCCATCCTCTCTCCCTTTACTGGTACCTTCTCGCTTGTTATGCAGGCTAATTTGAATAACCCATTTTTTATTCAGAGAAAATATCTCTCTGAGACATACAATTGAAGAGACAATATTGCTTATTGCATGAACATGTAATATCTACTGGACGGTGTAGATTTAACTCAGAGGAATAACTTATTATTTTATTTAAAAATTATGTTAACTTATTGTCACTTCAGATGTCAATCCAAAAGTTTCAACCCCCACACAAAGCTTGTGTCAAGGTAGAACCTTCAACTACTCAAAACATATTGGAACAAGATTCACTATCTTAACTCAGACGAACATACAATCAAAGAGCTTGTGTGCAAAGGTAGGACCCAGCCATTTAAATCCATTCCTTGAAATGACATTTCCTGCCTGCATTTCAGCTTTTTCCCAATAGTACATTTATCTCACTTTCAGGGCATCTGGGGAAGTGCGGCAGTGCGATTCCGCACTTTTGCCCATAAATCGCACTAAACCGCACTTTCACACTTTCTTCGCACTTTTCCGCACTTTTTAAGAAAATAACAAAAAATTGTGTGAAAAAATCCTTCTAAAACACGGTTTTTTTCAAAGATTTGCAGGTCAATACCTAGTTTATTATGTTGATGTTGAAGTATTAAGCGTAAAAACCTTGAAAACTCCACCATATTCTTCTGATACGATCACCACCAAACACAAAAAATACCAGGCGTTCCACTACAGACCGTTTGAGCATGAGTACAAGAAACCATCAATTAGGAGATCTGCAATTGGATGGAAATAAGCCAATAGCTGATCTTGTAAGAAATACAAATGGCGCGCGTTACAGGAGAATGAAAAATGTTCGATGGTAGAAGTTTGTTTATTTGCTTCTCAGGTCAAAACGTTTTGGTCCATATTATGAATGTACCATAGAATGAACCTGTACAGTACCATGAACCAATATACCGTAGTGTGAACCTACGACCATAGAGTAAACATGGGTACCGCAGCGTGAACCTAAGTACCATAGCGTGAGCCTAGGACCTTCAAGTGAACCTGTGTACCATAGCGTGCACCCAGGACCGTATGGTGAACCCATACTCTACGGTACACGGGGTTCACGCTGTGGTACACAGGTTCACTCTACGGTCCTAGGTTCACGCTATGGTACACAGGTTCACTCTACGGTCCTAGGTTCACTGACATGCTCCAATTTGTTTGTCAGGTCGATAATGTATTTTGAGCAGCAATGTATTTGTATTGGGGGGTGGGGGAAGGAGGGGGGGGGGGGGGGCAAAATTAAGCTCAAAAAGAGAGATTAAAAAGAGAGATTAAGCTCAAAAAGTTAATGACATTTCCAAACATGATCCAAAAATAAAATACATTTCTTGTGCATGCCCATAAAAACGTTGTCCACCCTAGAGACAGCAACCTTTCTGGGGATGTGTACCAGCTCCATTTCTAGACTAGACTAGGAGCAATAGACTAGCAATCCTGCCCAACTCACATTTGACATCATCTGTACTATATGTGGTTGGCAAGGACAACTACAGAAGGGATGCACTACTTAACCATTACAAGTTCAAGTTTTCTATGAGTCAATTGATAGTTAACGAGGCGTGTAGCGCCGAGTTGACTATTTGACTCAAAGAAAATGAGAACGAGTAGTCTAATTGTTTTAGTAGAAACCCACTAGTAAACTATACCTTAAGAGCTGTTGCTAAAACGTATCTATTCTTTCTCATGGTTTTAGGAAGCTTTGCGCCAGCGTTTATGCTACTCACTATCTATTATGTGATAGATAGCGAGTAGCTGAACCAATCAGATCGCAGGATTGTGATAGTATGCAAGTGGGTTCTACTAATTTACAATAGACTTCCTTTACAGACAATAGTTAAAATGATTTTTTTATTTTGTTTTGCAGCGCAAGCGAACGTGTGAATGTAAATACTGCAGCAAATGTCTGAAGGGCCATAATATACAAGCCCATCAACGAGTACACTCAGGAGAGAAGCCATACAAATGTTCGTATTGCCACAAACAATTTACACAATATGGAAATGTCAAAGCACATGAAAGAGTACACACTGGGGAAAGACCATATAAATGCCTCCAAATGTGGTAGGACATTTACTCAGTTGGCGAACTTACAAGCCCATAGTAGGATTCATTCAGGAGTTAAGCCATACAAATGTTCATATTGCCACAAACAATTTACGCAATATGGAAATGTCAAAGCACATGAAAGAGTACACACCAGGGAAAGGCCATACAAATGCGCCGAATGTGAAATAACATTTACTCAGTTGGCGAACTTACAAGCACATAGTAGGATACATTCAGGGATTAAGCCATACAAATGTTCATATTGCCACAAACAATTTACGCAATATGGAAATGCCCAAACACATGAAAGAGTACACACCAGGGAAAGGCCATACAAATGCCCCGAATGTGAAAGAACATTTACTCAGTTGGCTACCTTACAAGCGCATAGTAGGATACATTCAGGGTTTAAGCCATACAAATGTTCGTATTGCCATAAACAATTTACACAATATGGAAATGCTCAAACACATGAAAGAGTACACAATGGGGAAAGGCCATACGAATGCTCTGAATGTAAAAGAACATTTACTGAGTTGGGTAACTTACAAGCACATAGTAGGATACATTCAGGGGTTAAGCCATATAAATGCAGCGAGTGTGGCAGATATTTTAGACACCAAAGTAGTCTAAATTTCCATGTCAAGCACACCCACGTTGAGCAGAAGATAAATGGGTTTGTTTACCTCAACAAAAAGCTATTTTTTGAAAAATTTTCTTAGAACAAATATTTTCCTGAATTTTCAGCCATCTCAATACTCGTTTAATGGGAGAAGAAAAACGCCTACTCCCAAAATTGTGCCCAGGAATTGCGTGATTCTCAGAATCTTCAGAATGGATTCTCATCGGTCAATTGATTAATGAGCTCTTTAAATTTATGGGCTACCATAAATTGCCTTTGAGTGTTGTTCGCTTGCCACCAAACATTTGCGTATTATAGAGCTCATTAAGAAAGTGACATAGTCTAGAGCTCATTAAGAAACTGACCATCCATTTTCAAGATCTTGAGAATCACGGAATTCCTTGGCATGCCTTTGGAAGTCGACATTCTGTCATTTTTTTCCTCCCGTAAAGTGTGTTGGAAGGTAGAGCGATATGACGGCTGAAAATTGCAGACTAGAACCACACTAGATTTATAGCTTTAGAATTCGGAAATAGTTTAAAGGCCCGTCTACACTTGCATTTTTTGTTGCAATTTTTGTCGCTGCGATTTTTCTCGCACGTACGCGTCAACTCAAAATCTCTAATGTAAACTAGGTTCAACCGAACGCAATTTTTGTCGCGTGATGTCTCGGAGATTTCAACTTTGCTACTTGATGCGAAATGAAGAAAAGAAAACTCGCCGCGACAAATACAACAAAAATCGCAGGTAAGGAAGGGCAGTTGTCAAAACTTCAGGCAGACTATTTTATATTTTTTAACTTAATATATATATGTTATTTACTGGCTGGGAGGTCCGGATCGTGAAATACCGTGACCGAGGTCTTGAAAATACTGACCGAGACCGGAGGTCGAGGTCAGTATTTTCAAGGCCGAAGTCACGGTATTTCACGATCTGGACCGACCCCAAGCGGTAAATAATATATTTATTTTTTGCTTTCACCGAAACAGCATAAAACTTCACAGAAATAAGCGCGCGCGCGATTCATCCGGACCCGGGGTCCGGATCGTAGGATACCGGCCCGCTCGCTAGCCAATCGGAGCGCGCGATTTGATGGATACCGGACCGCTGAAAAAATAAAACTTGTTACAGTTATTTTCACAATTCTTTCCCGCGCCAGGTGCGAAGTTGGTTCCTTGGTTCCTAACTAGGTTCCGAGACGAGTTCGTAACCAAGTTCCGGAACTAAGTTGGAATCTTCGCATCTATGTTATTGTTGGGAAATTTTGTTTAGAAAAAACTCAAAATTCTTTATCAGCGGTCTGTGATTAATGAAAGGTTTGAACTGATTTTTATTATTTTCCATCTGAGCTGCCAAATTACGTAGTAGTTGGGAACTTGGTTGCGAACTTGGGAACCTAGTTTGGAACGCGGGTAGCCTGTGTTTTGTCGAATAGTCCAGTTTCGAATTCTATTCTACCGCTGCATAGGCATCAACGGCGCAGAAATACAGCAGGAGCCTCAATTTGAAGCCGAAAAAGTTGAGAATACCAGCGAGTCGGAAAAGTTTGCTCAAGTGTGTCTTTTGTCTCAGGCCCGTCCCCACGTATCCGGATATTTTTGAATCGGAACTTTTTCTTTCCGGATACGAAAATATTCAAATCGAATTCGCCCGTTTACACGCTTCCGGATATTTTTGAATCCGCAACTTTTTCTTTCCGGATAAAGCTACGTTGATAAACGGCTATCGTCCACACGCATCCAGCGAACTCGCACACAAATCCGGTCATCGTATCAGAAAATATCCGGATTCGACCGTCCACACAGACTCGTACCAGTCGTTAATTGTGTTTCTTTTCGATATTGCGTTACTTGACAGGCGCGCACGAGGATTATGACCGTGATGTACCGCGCACCTTGAAAAAACCTGACCTGAGCGTGATGCATCGCGCGCCGCCTCGAAGAAAACAACATGGCGACTGGGTACGAGTCTGCCGTCCACACGTATCCGAAATGTTATCGGATTCAAAAATTTCCACTCTGGAGAGCGGATTCAAAAATACTCGGATTTGTCTGCGAATTCGCCGGATGCGTGTGGACGATAACCGTATCCGGAAAGAAAAAGTTGCGGATTCAAAAATATCCGGATACGTGTGGACCGGGCCTCAATTGAAGCTTCACTATCAAGAACTGTCGATTCTAACCACTAACTGTGAAAAGGACTACAGACGGGCGGATCCAGGAATTTCAGAAGGGGGGGGGACGGAAACATGAGACGAAAATTTGCAAATTTCCTTCAGCAAATAGAGTAAATGTATTGGAAAATCTCCCGAGAAAGGGGGGCGCGGTCTCCTCGGCGTCACCCCTAAATCGCCCGTGATAGAGTAATGTATGTCTACATTGGGCAATTCCAGAAAATAAAGGTACCCTCCCCACGGCTGGCACTAGTTTTGACCCCCCCATGCATCCAGAATTTCCAAAATGGTTTACCCCCCCCCCATGCATATAGAATTCCGGGCAGGTTAAAGAAATCCGCTTCCAAAACCCCCCTTGCAATCAGAATTCCGAGCTCTTAAACCCCGCATCCCATCGGAATTTCAAATGCCGCCCGTAGGGGGGGTACCTTTATTTTCTGGAATTGCCCATTCCACACATATAGCATTGTAAATATTTTATTGTTACTGTTGCTTGCTCAAAGACATATTATCTTGATGATCCATACAACATCAAAAATTAGACATTAGCCAATTTATACAGGAAGATGTCAAGGCAATTCCCTATGATTAGAAATTGTCTAAAGATTATTGATGATATATCTAATAAAGTGGGAAATGTGGGATAGATGAACTGCTTCAAGATCACTTTTACCTTATAGACTCTCATGGGGTCTAGTAAAGTTATCTTTTTATCAGTTCAATTAGTTATATTTGCCTCTTCCCAACCTGAAATTCCATGACCAACCTGGAATCTGTTTTTACCCACCCTGGAATTTCATATTTTGGGAATACCACCTCGAGTTTTACTCCTCTAGGGTTAGCCATCCTGCCATCATGGGGTGCAGACTTTTAATACAAGTGCTAATGGCGGAGCTTAGCGGCCAAAGGCCGTAGAGCGGAGCACCATAGTATCGCAAAAAATACAATAACTCAAAGTATACCTCAGATATACGATCGACTTTTTCATGGTTGAGCGGTATTCACACGATTACCGTGGACGCGCCCAATGCCACAGGCAACCCCAGAAACCGTCTCTCATTTTGGCGGGAAAATAATGCGAACCAGTGTAAATTGAGAGGAGAAATTCAGGCCCTGAATTTTTTTTCTTATTGTTTAAGGGGGGGCCCTGAAGTAACAAAAAGAGAGGAAGAGGAAATCACTGCTCGCAGGGTACTGCATAATTAAACCCTTCATACCAATAACCACAGACACCAGGGGGGACTCCTATTTTTTTGGTGGGGGTGCTCGTCAGTACCTTAGGGTTAAAATCAGGCCTCTGTAACTTTTAGGGGGTAAATTCGAAAACTTTCATTTTTTTTTCCAGATAGGTACCTGTTAGAGGTCCGTTCTAGCAAATCAACCAAACCCACATGTTGGTAGCCTGTTCAGACGTATTTTCCCTCGTAAAATACGACAGAAAATGACGAGGAACTACGTCTTGTTTAGTACCTTTTAGTGGTAAAAATCAACTAAGCGACGCCATGTTTGTCCTTGGGCCACAGACACTCACTCGGCAAAGCGGGTTTGTTATATGTTGATTCAGGGAACGCTTTGAAAACACAATTAATTTTCCGTGTAGAGTTCGCGGAATTATGAAAGCTAAAGTAAAATTTCTTTGTTTTGCCATTTCACCATGAGGTCCGCCATCTTGAAAATTACCCAGAAGACCTTGGGGATGTGGGACCTTTGGTGACCGGAGAAGATGGCGAGAATCAGTGAAAAGCGTCCTCCTAAAAATGCATCTGAAGAGGTAGGAATTTCGTGCATAGTGGCGACTGGAAGTGAAATAGCTTCAATGTTATTTTGTGAAGCATTTTGACTGTATAGAGAAAGTAGTTGCTAGTTTCAATCTTGGGAATCTTGCATTTTAAGCGTTTATTAACCTCGCGGATCGCATACTCGATCCAGGTTAAAATTTCGGGTAAATCTTTGTGTACCCACAATCTATTGTACCCAGTTCGTAATTAACCAACAATCCGCATTGCCTTTAGAGCTTGTAAACGCTCATGTTTGAGTGATCATCCCAGTGTCAGGGCTCAGAATACCATACCTGCCAACTCCGAAAACTGCAAAACCGGGAGATTATGTATAAGTTATCAAATATGAGGAAATCGCAAGAAATTTACCGGGAGATATACAGTAAAAATATGGAAAGTTTCAATCATTTTCCCGGGAGACTGAGGTTAAAAACCAGGAGTCTCCTGTGTAAACCGGGAGAGAGTTGGCAGGTATGGAATACTAACCACAAGGGCCATAGTAAAAAAATTATTTAAGCTTAAGGGCCTGTTCATATGAAGGTGGGGGACCCCCGGGTAGCTGGTAGCTTGGCGAGGTTGAAAAATATGAGAATTCACATGACCGCGGGGTGCTGTGGTCAGCTTGCGAAAATTAAAATTGCAGCTAAAGACATGAATTAATAGCCATTGCTAAATCATCCTGCTATGAACTCAAAACTTATTACTTTGTTTTTTTTTTTCATGTTATTCTTTTTATTGATTGGGCAATTCCAGAAAATATATGTACCCAGGGACTGGCGGCATTTGGAAATTCTGAATGGGAGGGGGGGGTTTCAAGCTTGGAATTCTGCCTGCATGGGGGGATTTTTGGAGCTGGAATCTAGGTTAACCTCTCAGGAATTCTATATGCATGGGGGGATAAGCCACTTTGGACATTCTGGATGTATGGGGGGGTCAAAAAACTTGTGCCGCCCGTGGTGGGGGTACATATATTTTCTGGAATTGCCCATTCAAAGTAGCCACTGATGATTGAAAACATACCTAAATTATTGTATTCGAAACAGATGTTAGCACAACCTCACCCCAGTACCCCAGGGTTCATAGTTCACATGTTTTAAATTTGTAACTTAGGATAATATGTACTTTCTGTGATTAAGATTATTATTGTATTTTTACTGTTGATGCATTTTTATTTGTGCTTTGCAGCCAGTTCAGCAAGCTCACCAGAAGCATGCTAAACTTTCCAGAAGTTCTGGTGATCATGCACAACATACTGGAACACACTCAGGTGCCAAGGTATACCAGTGTCCACAATGCAAGCAATGTTTTAGTTTTCCTAGCCATCTACGTAGGCATGAGCAAAGGCATTCAGGTGTCAGGCCATTTGAATGTAAACAATGTGGGATGTGTTTTTTGACTCATATAATCTTAAGAGTCATGTACGAACACACACCGGAGCTCGGGTATATAGCTGTGACTTCTGTGGTAAAACATTCAGCTGTTCAAGTAACTTACGAAGGCATGAAAGAATTCACACAGGAGAAAGGCCATATAGATGCGACTTCTGTGGTAAAAATTTCACTAGGTCAAGTGTCCTACGAGTTCATGAGAGGGTTCACACACGACAAAGACCGTATGAATGTCAGCAGTGCAATAAATGTTTTAGAAGTTCAAGTAATCTCAAGGGACATGAGCGAACTCACACAGGACTCAAGCCATATCAATGTCAGCAGTGCCTTAAATGTTTTATTAGATCAGGTGACCTCAAAACACATGAGCGAAAACACACTGGACTCAAGCCATATCAATGTCAGCAGTGCCATAAATATTTTAGTACATCAAGCGACCTCAGGAGACATGAGCGAACACACATAGGACTCAAGCCATATCAATGTCAGCAGTGCAATAAATGTTTTAGAAGTACAAGTAACCTCAAGGGACATGAGCGAACTCACACAGGACTCAAAGCCATATCAATGTCAGCAGTGCAATAAATGTTTTAGAAGTACAAGTAACCTCAAGGGACATGAGCGAACTCACACAGGACTCAAGCCATATCAATGTCAGCAGTGCAATAAATGTTTTAGAAGTCCAAGTAACCTCAAGGGACATGAGCGAACACACACTGGACTCAAGCCATATCAATGTCAGCTGTGCAATAAATGTTTTAGTACATCAAGTCTCCTCAAGAGACATGAGCGAACACACACTGGACTCAAGCCATATCAATGTCAGCTGTGCGATAAATGTTTTAGTAGATCAAGTCACCTCAAGAGACATGAGCGAACACACACTGCACTCGAGCCATATCAATGTCAGCTGTGCGATAAATGCTTCAGTGCGCCGAACAACTTGAAAAGACACGAAAAAATACATTTTAAAGCGAAAAAAAGCACATCTCAACAGCCCGGAAAAAGAATTAGTCATGCTGTTTATCTTAACAAACGCCTATTTTTTTCGACTTTTGGCTAGATTACAGCTAAAATCGTGGTATCGCGACCCACGTTTTTCCCTGCCAGCAGAGGTCTCTCGGCTTCCCACCTCTCATTTTCTCTCGCCTTGATAGACTTCTGCTAGTAGGGAATACATGTTTTCAATATATCAATTTTCAGTTCTAGCTTTGCTGTTTCTGCCATTGCTATTCTGCCAATCAAACCATCTGAGCCAATCAGATTCGACGCCCTCTGTTGCATAGTGCAGTCAACTGGCTTCTTTTGAACGAAAACCAGACAAATTGCGACAGAAAGTTTCGCGACTACACAAGGCAAAACATGGCAAGAACCTCCTTGGCGCATTACGTTGACTTTGCAATCGATGTTTTGAAAGCGCGAGTCGCGATGCCACGATTCATTTATAGCCAGCGGCGTAGCCAGGAATTTTGAAGGGGGGGGGGGGGGGGGGGGGGGGCGGATAGTGAAAACATGGGACGAAAATGCTCAAATTTTCTCCAGCAAATACAGTAAATGTATGGGAAAATTTCCGAGAAAGGGGGGGCCGGGCCCCCCTGGACCCCCCTGGCTACGCCCCTGATAGCTGTAAAATAAGCAGTAACACTCTTGAACATACACGATCATCGACTAGATTTAGGGTTTGGCGAGCAAACAATTTCAACCTAGTCGCAAATGGCGACTTAACTTTCCAGTTCGTAGCTTGTTAAAACATGTTTTAGAAACAGCATTAAAATAGACCTCCCCTGGGTAAATTGCCCATTTCAAACCACATGACAGTTACATGGTGAAGAATCCGTTGTCTTTCTGGCAACTTCACGTAGATATGGCACCATTTAAAAAGACGAAAACATCATCTGATTTGAAATGGCCAACTTCCACACGGAGGAAAAGATATCTGTTTGAGGGAAAATGATGTCCACCTGCAAACTGCACTCTTTTGCGTCTAGATTTTATTAATTTTATTTAGGCGCCAATGGCAGCTCTCGAAAAAAGTTAATGTCAGGCCCTTTGTAAAGTGACTACGTCGATTGGTCACTAGGTACTTATTCGGATAATATTCCAGTGCATGCTCGATGATCCCGCGCCTCGCGGGAGCTGGCCAAAGGTCAGCTCCGCAAACATGGGATTGCCGGGGTGATTTTTAGCGGTCGGGAAAAAGAAGCACGGATCCTCCTGTGTGATTCCGTTGATTATAATAATTTTACACATTACTTTAGATACATACTAGAATTATTGAATCACGAAAAGCGTAACGGGGCAGAAAATTTGATCCGAGAGATCCCAGGCCTCCGTTGGCTGCCCAGTCTTGAACAGTAAATCCTATACAAACCCTAACATTCGAAAATGAAAAGGAAATTGTGTTTGCATTGCTTAAGGTTTACATTCATTACAGTACTATAGGCATGTTACTAAATCCGGGAACAGTCCATCTGGTTTCCGTTTCACAGCGTTGAATTTGTACTGAGACATTATCTTTTTAAAATAATACAATCTACGCGACTTTAATCGACGTTCGCCCGATCAGACGTTGCTATTTTGTCGCATCGAATCTAATTCATTAGATATCAATTTTTATCCTAACAGAAATGAACCCCCCGAAAAAAGACCATGTAAGACGTATAGTGGTGGTATATTTTATTTATCCATATTCAAGATTCACATGTTGTACGCGACAGACTATCCCTTGAACTGGCAATAATAAGTTTCAATGCGGCAAAAGATCGGCGTCTAAACAATTGGATATCGGCTATTAGTATCACCCAACTAGTGGACTATTGCCAATGCTGCATTCTGATTGGCTACGCTACTAGGGGATTACTACAATAGACCTCTAGTATCGAAAGCGCCGATTTTGAACATGAAAACAATGGCGGCCGCTTCTCGTTTTGTCGAGGTTTCTGGTGATTTTTTAACACAATTTTTCACTTTTTTTTGTCCAACTAGTTGGGTGATACTAAAACAATTAGTCTTCTCGCCCTCAAGGGCCACGACCCGTAGCCCTTTCGGGCTCGAGGTCTAATGTTAAACAGTGTTTACCTCTTGTTGTTACCCAATTCAGATCATGGAATGGGTGGATACGTTTGTTAGTTCTGTACATGTAGTCGACATAGCAATTGAAACTTCCCAAAGGAATCATCACATGATCTGAATTGGGTGGCAACAAGATTAAACACCGTTAGCGGATTTGGTCTGTTGACATTGGTTGCGACAAAAGTTTCAACGTTTGAACGTACGTCTTACTTTTCCAAACGGATAGTTTTTTTGTTTTCACATAATCACATTGAGCTTGTGTCTACTTCTATGCAAGTTGCTCAGTCAATTCCATTGATTAAAGTTCGAAAGAACATTGCAAACGTTGGGTTCGCAATTCCAAAGGACAACTTTATCACCTTAAACGACTTACGGTGGCCCGCGAATGTTTCCGTTTGACTTTATATGATCATCATATGGTAATAAATAAATAAATCATTCCAGTGTCAAAGCCTCTGATTTCTTCTTTTTAAAATACTCTGCATTGTTAGGCTGCATTCATTATGTATACTACAGGGGGGGGCAGAGGATTTTTGGGGGGGATCTCAAAATTTAGGAACTGGAAAAGGGGGGATGTCAAGTTTTTTCATAACATGAAGGGGGGATGCATATTTTTGTTGTGGTATTATATATATTTAAGACAA
The DNA here is from genome assembly GCA_033964015.1 of Scolanthus callimorphus. Classification (NCBI taxonomy): domain Eukaryota; kingdom Metazoa; phylum Cnidaria; class Anthozoa; order Actiniaria; family Edwardsiidae; genus Scolanthus; species Scolanthus callimorphus. Next base: position 7,598,654 of record CM066919.1, read on the forward strand.
GGTTGTGCAGTTTGATAGTAAATGAAGGAAGGCTCAATTGTTGAACAGCGAGTTTGAAACTCCTTCCTGAAGAAATATCACTTGCACTACTATTCTCGTGTATTCACCCTCTTTCAACTGATATGTTGAAAAAAAAACTGCGCGCTTCGCGCGCATAAAGAATTCTATTAAACTTAAAAGATCGTAAAAGGCCTTCTTGTTTTACTACAATTCTCGAGGTCCTCTTCAGTGGCTTTCGTCTGCCAGACAAGACTTTGATTAATAGTCTTGTAGCTTCATTGTCAAATTTGCGGCGCGCTTTGCGCGCACAACGGAAAACATACCAAACAATCAAATACAAAATAAATGATACTCAGCCTATGTGTAGTAAGGCTCCAATCGAGGAGCGCACCAGATCACTTGGTAGAAAGTCACTAGACACAAAAAAGTAAAGCCACCTAGGATTTTTATTTGCATTTTTACGCTTTGTATTTTTTTTTTATCATTGAGCCTTGTTCTTTATTTTTTGTAAAATTGATATAAAATAAATTGAAAAAATTGTCTCCGGGGTGATGGGGGGCATGTTTTTTCCTTTTGAGCAAGAGGGGGATTCGTAAAAAAATATGTTGTGCCTTGGGGGGATCTGAAAATTTTGCATTGTCAAAAAAAATTCCTCTCCCCCCCCCCCCCTGTAGTATACATAATGAATGCAGCCTTAGTTGATAGAAGCCGGCAGACATTTGATATGGTGAAAAAAAAACACAAAACAGTCAAATATTCCATATCAAGAAAGTGCTGTCGTTTTTATGGCAAATCCGCGCGGGCTGCCTGTGGTGTTCAAAACGTGACTCAGGCCCCTCAGCGGGGGGTTAAAAACAAAATGGCGACCAATAGAAGGATGTTTCTCGAGTATCTGCAAGTTTTGGTCAATTTTCCTGCTTTTTTCGCTAAGATATGAGGAAAAGTACTTACAGACCTTCCAAATAAGGTAAGGGGGATTTCCTAATAAGGAAGTTTGCAACGTCGGCAAAACGACAGCTTTTGGCGAAATTTCTTGATATGCCGGTTTGTTGACTTGTCAATCCACTGGACGGACAAATCGTCTATATAGACGGACAAATTAATAGACGATTTGTTCGTTCTGTCCACACCCGAGTATTTCCACCATCCATCATCGTCTTTCTGGCGTGCGTCCTGTACACACTCGAGTATTTTCCACCATCCACCATCGTCTTTCTGGCGTGCGTCCTGTCCACACCCAGTATTTTCCACCATCCATCATCGTCTTTCTGGTGTGCGTCCTGTCCACCCAGTATTTTCCACCATCCATCATCGTCTTTCTGGCGTGCGTCTGTCACACCCGAGTATTTTCCACCATCCATCATCGTCTTTCTGGCGTGCGTTCTGTCCACACCCAGTATTTCTCAACATTTGACGGGTCTGTTGGGCGTTCTTTTGTCAAAAAGCACCTGCTTTTGCAAGGCACAATTTTCCATACGGCACACGTGGCCCATATATTTTAAATATTGCGAACCGGTGTTTGATAGCTCGTAACTGTTCGTTCGAAATTTTGTAGGCCCAATTGAGCTCCCCTACAACTTGCGCGGCAGGATCGGAGGGTTGTCCAATACACTGACAAATTTATGCAAGGCATTGTCTAAAACAATGGAGTGCAATGGAGTGTATTATAGAACGAGGCAGTACAATGGAGGAGAACAATACCATGCATACATTTGTCAGAGTATAATTGGACTAGTATGGAGGATCGACGCCTTTTTTCCGCTGGGAGCGAGTGGGGACATTTTTCCTGGCATATCCCCGGTTACCATCTTCCTCCAGAAACCATTCCATACGATCTCGATGGAACGTAATGGAATCGAACGGCCGTTTTCACACTAGAAGACGAACAAATCGTCTGGACGGACAAGTGGTATGACGATTTGTTCGTCTTTTGTATCTCTAGTGTGAATTTAGGTTTTCCTAGGCGGCCAAACAGACGAACAAATTTAGACGACTTGTTGACGACTTCACATAAGACGATTTGTTCCACTTTAGACCATTTGTCCGTCCAGACGATTTGTTCGTCTCCAATGACTGGCCGTTTTCACACTAGTGACGAACAAATCGTCAGGACGTCAACTCGTCTGATGTGAAAACGGGACGAACAACGGGACGTCTTATTTTTCGAAGACGACTTGTCCGTTCAGACGAACAATTCGGAGACCAAAGTTCGAACACAAAATTCAAATTCATACCAGACGAAAACAAATTCACACCAAACGCGCAAATTTCGATTTTCTTACCGTGTGGAAGTTGAACTAGCAAAAGAAGCGATAGCTTATAGAAAATTCCAAGGACATTTCATTTGTGATATCTGGCGGTGTCGAACTCATATTACACGAACAAATCACCATACCATTTTGTCCGTTCAGACGATTTGTTCGACTCTAGTGTGAAACGGCTAGTGCTGAGGGTACACGCACTTTCCGCGAATCTGCTCGATGTATAGTACAGTGCATACTTTTGTGTTTCCATTAGCCTTACGTGTTCGGCATTGGGCTGTTCGGCATTGGGCTGTTCAGCATTGCGCTGTTCGGCATTGGGCTGTTCGGCATTAGGCTGTTCGGCATTGGGCTGTTCGGCATTGCGCTGTTCGGCATTGCGCTGTTCGGCATTGGGCTGCTCGGCATTGGGCTGTTCGGCATTGGGCTGTTCGGCATTGGGCTTTTCGGCATTGCGCTGTTCTGCATTGGGCTGTTCGGCATTGGCCCGTGCCGCTTATTCAAATAAATTCGGTAATACTTGGTTATACAAAATTCAAAGCAAAATTATTTCTCAGAACAATTCGGACAATTACATGAAAAATGCATTACAAACAGAATCAAAAGGCAATATGAATACGAACAAGATGTATATCCTATTTTCATGATACGACCTCACTGGCCTGGCTGCTAAATTCTACAAAACAGAGCTTTGTTTAAAGCTAGTAACGTTCGGTAGTTAACTAGTATAAACTCGCGTACTCAAACTAGCCAGTTCAAGCAGACAACTTTGTCGACACTTTGCGGTACATTGTTGACCGCGAATGTCCACGCATTCTGCACCAAGTAGCTGTTCATACTGATCTGTTATTGTTCGCATCGCGAGAGGTTCCAGACATGCCGACCCACGCCGATGCATGCCTAATAGTTTTCTCCCTCTTGGAATGACTACTCTCTAAGCCCCTCTTGGTATGCGATGTTTCGTTTCTCATTTCTGTTCTTCGATCTTAGCGCGGTGGTTTCCGCGACATCGGGCTCCCTGTCCCTTGCCATTCCTGCGAGTGCTTTGTCCATCCATTTATCAAGGGTCGCAGACCCAGCTCTCTCCGTCCTTCTTCCTTTCTGTCATCATTTGGAGTTGCATTCTCCAAACTCATGCTGACATTGACCACGATTATTTCTGATTGGCGATGAAATATAGACACACAAGATGGTGAACAACCCATGGTACAATATATACTAACAGAACCTTAATCCAAACTCAGGTAGCTTGCTGTAGCTTTGAAACTGAACACCAGTATCTCTTATTTATAGGGCTAGTTTAACTACTTGGCTACCGGATCAACAAACAGCAGTAAGGAATCAATATTTACCCGTTGCTAAGCAAAACCTGAGGGCGAAACACGTAGATACTTAGATACATAGTAAATATTTATCGGTTGCTATGCAACGCCTTAGTCACCAAACAACATGGCAGATAAACAGTTGAAATTTTACCAGTTACTAGGCAACGCGTGGTCAACAACTTAACGGAGATTGATTACTAGGGTAATGTTTGTCGATTGCTAGGCAACACCTTTGTTACAGAACCGAGCATGCAGATGCAATGTTTCTAAGCAACGCTTTTTCATTTATTAAGCGGTCCAATGACTTAGATACCAACTTCGTTCCCAGGGCTTTCCCTTCGTTTTGGCAGGGGTTGGAACTTAGTTGCCAAATCATTGATGGCTTGTCGTCAACCCCTCTTTGGACGGGGTCTTGCCTTGCTTATGGCCATCCTCATGGGTGAGAGGGTCCACTGCCCGGGTCCACTGCCGTAGCTAGCGCGGGGGCAGAAGGGCCAGCGAAGGACAGAACCCAAAATGGCAAGATTTCTACCCCAAGGTCAGGTAAAGTCAGATAGGCTTGATTCTTTGCATAGAGTATCCTTATACAATAAGAAACAAAATACAAATGAGTATATTTTTCTAATTGATCCATCTCTTTAAAGATATCAGCTGCTAAACTTTGGTTATTGCATCGTTTTATGGCAAAATTTGTACAATTCTAAAAAAAAAATGTCAAAAAGTGCTGCAGCAACCAAAGTGTAACCCCTCATATCTTAGACGGATCAATTACAAAAAAAATACTCATTTCTATCTTGTTTTTATTGTATAAGGATACTCTATGCAAAGAATCGAGCCTATCTGACTTTACCCGACCTTAGGGTAGAAATCTTGTCATTTTTGGGTTCTGTCCCAGCGAAGTATATAAAATTTTTAGTGTTCCCCCCCCCCCCCCCACCCACAAAAACGAAATAGGATGACCAAGAACAATTTCTAGCCGCCGCACACATACCTCTCGATCCAAGTCAGGCTGTCGTGTTCTACACAGGGAATTTGTGCAGAAACCCATTCACGGGAAAAGCTGAATTTGAAAAGCGGAATTTCCCAAGGTACACGTCCATGCCGAAGTGTTTGTAATTCACATGGATAGCCAATTTGAAATCCGAATACTTCCCATTCCTCTACCAGGGAAATTCAACAGCTTTTCCCATGGATCAAATTACGCTGCAGCTATGGCCTAACACAACTACGGGTCAAGGTTAACATGCTAAAACGTCTCTAGCTTTCGCTACGAATGGATTCTAGGGGCTAGCGCGCGTGGAGCTCCATTAGAAGAAAGGAATTTTTATTGCAACTCGCGCAACGCAATATTTGTTAAGGCCGTTCACACGGCGCGATTTCAGCGGCGATCTGAGGTGCGATTTCTGCGGCGATCTAACGGCGATGTAAAATCGCGCGGTGTGAACGGCCGGCGATTTCACTGCGATTTCACCGGCGATGTCGCCGCGACGTCGCAGGCGTTTTGAACATGTTCAAATTCCACTGCGATGCGTGTGCGATTTCTTCAGATCGCCAACGAACTGGCAAATACCGCAGGGTCAAATCGCCGCCTGTTCACACCACCGCGATATGACGTCGACGATCGCGGCAAAAATCGCACCTCAAATCGCAGCTGAAATCGCGCGGTGTGAACGGCCCTTTACGTTGCGAGTTGCAGCGAAAAGTGCGCCGCGTGTATTAACATCCCCCCGTAATGCAATATTTTGTTGCGTGCGAGTTGCAGAAAATGTAGAACCGAGCTCCTACTTTTCGCAACGTTGCGAGACAAGTTGCTACTCAAGAACGTCGATCTTTTGCCACGTCGAATCCAATTATTTAGAAATTTATTTCCAAAATAGAAGACCACTTTGTTTAGAACAAAAGGTAAAGGCTAGCTGACCAGTAAAATAGAGAAAAACAGTCGTCTGAATTAGATTCGACGTGGCAAACGATCGATTTGGAAATTTGGCGCATTGCAAGTTGCCAAAAAAAATATTGGAACGCTTTTTAATTCGTCATCGTTGCCGTTGCGATGGCACCAGACATAATGTTTGGCCCTTAAGACTAAAATGCGCAATTAAAATTTCCTCGAAAATATATCCGCGGTTGACTAGTCACTGCCTGACAACACCACGCAACCGCGGTGGGTGTGGGGGTGTGTCGGACATAACAACCCACACCGCCATCTCTTCGGCCTCTACTCTGACAGAAATTCATATGATAAATACAGGCTTGTCAAGTTTCATGCTAGAGGTAGCTATGCTGCTCTTTGAACCTACCTACAGTTAATAAAGAATATTTAAAATTTTAATTGAAATGCTTCAATCGACTTCAAGTTCACCTCTCAGTGCCAGACTGCAAGTGGACAAAGCAAAAGCGAAGAGTAGTTGAAATAGGTTCTGCTCTCCAAACACTCAAATTTTACCCAGTATGTGTTAAAAATACGATATTTCTGGTTACTTTATTTTCACTCTTTCATTTCGTTCAAAATAAAAATTCACAACGTGTACGTGATGTCGTGATAGTCGGCACGGCACACACCTGGAAATCTGCAATTTGATTGGTCAGTTAGACAATGACATGATTCTGAACCAATCAAAAGAAGCGAAAGCCGGGGCTAAAACTTGCAACGTCAAAGCATCTCGTTCTCTTTTCGCTGTGAGAGTTTGCTTCGAAGCTCTTCTCCAATAAACCGGACAAAATGGATGCTCCTTTAACTCCAGAGCTCAAAAAAAGAGCTGAAGAGAATTGCCGAAGCTATTGTAGCACCCGGCAAAGGTATTCTTGCAGCAGACGAGAGCACAGGACGGTTGGAAAGCGATTCGCTGGCATTGGAGTCGAGAACACCGAAGAGAACCGTCGAACCTACAGGCAACTTCTGTTCACGAGTGACGCTGCAATGAACAATTCGATTAGCGGCGTGATTCTCTTCCATGAAACGGTTTATCAGAAGGCAGATGATGGAACCCCTTTCACGAAAATTCTTCGTGACAGAGGGATCATTCCCGGGATCAAAGTCGACAAAGGTGTTGTACCTCTTGCAGGAACAACCGGTGAAACGACAACTCAAGGATTGGATGGCCTTGCAGAGAGATGTGCTCCAGTACAAGAAAGACGGCTGCGACTTCGCAAAGTGGCGCTGTGTCCTCAAGATAGGCGAGCACACCCCGTCAGAGCTTGCTATGAAGGAGAATGCAAATGTTCTCGCTCGTTATGCTAGTATTTGCCAAGCAAATGGGCTTGTACCAATCGTCGAGCCTGAAGTTTTGTGCGATGGCGAGCACACACTTGAAAGGGCGCAAGAAGTCACTGAAGCTGTTCTCTCCGCGACCTACAAAGCGCTAATGGATCACCATATCTACCTTGAGGAACTCTCCTCAAGCCTAACATGGTTACTGCAGGTTGGTGGATTTATATTGGCTAGAAATTCAAATTTTAGTTGAAAAGCGAAATGTCAACACCGGGGAATCGAGCTTCGTGTCCATTTATTCTGGAATATTGAAAATGCAAATCTTTAAAGCTCTTCGAGCTTTTTCGAATCTAACAGATCAGAAAATCGAAAGTTTGATGTGTCCTTCAGATTTTTGCATAGCACCAGTATTCTTAATTTTACAACGATTTCACAATGTTCAAACAACTTAAAAAAATACCGTGACTTCCAATTTGTACAGTACAAAGTTCTGTTGATTGTTCCATTCGAAGCATTGATCATGTACACATTTTTCCAATCATTCTATTTAAAATCAAACCACTCATCTACATTTTGTATCAAGCCTCTCCTCTTATTGATTGGCAATTCTCGGTTTTCACGTGACGTCATCAAATAGCTAACTTCTAAACCAAGAGACCTACAGAGATGTCCTTTCTGTGATGAATATAACTCTATTCAAGGATTTGTCAGACGATATTTCAGCACCTTCTGCCAAGTAGTTCTCGAGATATCGCCAAAGCTATTTATGTCACGCAACACCAGTCACGTATTTTGAACTTGCCGTATTTCACTCGATTGCGCCGTTCTTACCGTTTGGCACGTCAGTATGTTATAAAAGTTCATATCTTACCATTCTGATGCTATTCTTATAATTGGATTGAAAATAGCGTCGTTTGGAGACCCGATTAATTGGCCGCCATTATGGAGCCCCTCTGCTGGGCTCCAACATGGCGGCTCCATACAATTACTGTACAAAATGGCGCACATTCACTGCTAATATCTCGCTCGGAAAGTGACCAATCGGCCTAAAATTTACCCAGGAAACGTAATTTTGTATATTCTTATAATTCTATTAGGCATTCAGTGTTCGAAGGTAATTTAGAGAAATAAATTTCGTCACGTGACAAGTGAAAACCAAGAATAATGTTTGTTTGACAGAGATTACTTTGGCAAAGTGCTTGACACTTGCATCAACTGAATTGGAGATGGTTTTATTACTAGACGATGAATTTTGCCTTCGAAAGAATTCTTTTGTTTTCCTTGATCAAGAATAAGTGGGGTATAGCTGTTTACAATGAGGCGATTGACTGAGAGTGATAAAAGGATAAAATGTCTAAAACATGAAGGCATCCTTATTTGCAATGTTTCCATTGGTAAGTGTCACGATTTTGGGGTCATTTTGAGTAGCTAAATGCAGTCAAATTCACAAGAAATGAACAAAAGAATGGTCAGGGTTTGTTAAATAACCTTTCAGCTACTAGATAACCTGGCCTAACAAATCGATAAAAATCGATCATGGAAAACTGATCGATAAATCGATAGTCGATCAGATTGACCGATCATTATCGATTAATATAAAAATCGATAGTGACAGTTATCCTGACAGATGATAAAAATCGATATCAATTGATATCAAAAGTACAGCTACCCTGTTGTGTCTCAACAAAAATGCAGCAGATTATACCATGCAAAGATCCGAGAAGATTCTGGACTACCCAAGACTGAGAAGTAGAATTCAAAATCAAGGAGTGCCCTCCCTATGTCGTAGTTGTTTGCGTGCCTCTTATTTTTTGTCTTTCACGTAGCATGCACAATACTTGGTTATCTCATAAAACAACAAATGCAATTGTTGCAGTTGATCTTCAGAGATTCAGACTTGACTTAATTTTTCGCAGGGTGCTGCTATTGAAATTTGCTAACTCAAACGTCTGTGATTACAAACTTTTCAAAAACCTGTAATGTACTTATTGTAGTCATGCAAGCTTGCAAATAGTAGTAACCACATCCCACTTGCCATAATATTATTTACTGTCAAACTATTCAACAGAAATGATAATTTTTTCTATTGGAGGCATATTTTCAAAGAATATCGATAAAGGTTTAGTGATGTTATTAATCCTGTGCCTGTAAGCCCTGTAGAAAAAACTTGATAAAAATCAATGAAAATCGATATAATTATTGACAAATTGATAATCACAACAGTCAGCTAGCGATCAATTTTTATTGTCTATCGATAAAATCAATCAATTAGAATCGATAAAATCAATCATTTAGAATCGATAAATATCGATATTGGGTTATCAATTTATTGATTGTTAGACCGTGTACATAAGCACAAATTCGGAGTATATTGGAATTGGATTGAGTGAACTTTTAGATTTCTTACCAGACTGAACTGTTTTCAAACTTGGAAATGTGATAGTGAAAGCTATGAATCCTACATAAGAACGCTTATATCATGCAAATTTCAGTTGCTTTTTCTTTCTTAGACTAAAATGAAGTACAATAAGGATTCTGTGTTGTTTATGTAGACCACTGCATAGTTATAGAACAGCCATGACATAGCCCCTTCAACTGTCCCATTTTATAGTGACAAATTAACATTATACCAGAAATAACGACAATGTACTTCAACCCCAAACCTCTGTCTTAGTATTTAGTGTTACCCCTTCTGTTAACTCATGTGAATATTTTGATTGATCAAAATGATCACATGACATAGCAATTGCATACTAAACCAAAAAAACTTCTATGTCGTGATTATTTCAAACAGCAGTAATGGTTGTGCAAGTTAACCAAACGGAAAAACAATTGGAAAAAGTGAAAAAAATAGATAGATTGTTTGTGGTGGGTTTGGGATGGTTTAGTGTTTTTGGTAGTAAGGGCAGCATATCTAGAACAGGTGACTAAGCTCAGATTATTTACAATTATATGTTTACCACTAGTAATAGTTCTCACTAGAGCTGCCCCCGTGCTTTTTAAACTGCAGATGTAATAAGTATTCAATTAACATTTTTACAGCTGTTTCAGACAATACACGAACCCACCGTTATCAGCTTGTTGGAGTTTGTCAGTTGTATCACAAAACCGTTAAGATAGATGTGAAATTCTATAAGCCGAAACTCTACAAACAATTCTAACCAAAGTACGAAAAGCCGTCAAAACTCTTGCGAAACTCTAGCGAAATACCGAAAATTCTTAAAACTATTGTGTCACAATTCCAAAACGACTATTAATACACATTCTTACTCAGAAACACTTGCGCACAAAAATCTTGTTTGAAAACTCTATGAATACTTGAAAGCTTAAAGCCAATTGATCTTTCCGGAAATACTTACAACGGAGAACAGAACACAAGACTTTAGACTCTCGTTGGCTGTCTCTGCTCGCGACTTCTCTGCTAATTGCTCTTTTTCAATCGCTGCTCCCTAATAACCTATATCTGCGTTTTTATACCAGCTATCACCGAAAGCTGCTAAAGAGCTTATAATAGAACTTAATTTAACAGAACAAAAAAACGCGTTCTGCCCTTGCGAGATTTCCGGTCAACAAAGGTACTATTTTAACCTACTTAGTATACTTTAGAGGCAACCATTACACAGCAGACAGCGCACACATCGGAAGAAGACAAAAACGCCTACTTCTCCCTTGTGCTGATGCAAAAAATAATAATTCTAAAGTCCTCTTTCTAAGTTTTGTGAACTTATAAAAAGGAAATCTTGTCGGTAAATTATCACATTCTTTCGTAGAGGACCTATTGTTAAGCACAATAGCAACCATTTTGAATGCTTTACTACTCTATGAGGTTTAAAGCTCTTAGCTTTGTGAACATTCAAGTTTACACAGCCACAACAGCTCAACATTTGCTAATTCTGAACTATGGATTGCACTGACTGACTTCGGCTGAGCGTCTCCTTAGAGTTTTTGGTGATTTATTAAATGTCACGACCAGTTTGTTGTGAATGTTTAGAATTTTTATTGTCCGCCAGTGACAACAGTAGAGGTCTCAAACCCACGCTGCGAGTCACGTGATCTGGTCATCCAATCATAAACGTTACCCAAGACCTTTTGCGGGCCCTTTGCGAGTCACGTGATCTGATCATCCAATCATAAACGTTACCCGATACCTTTTGCGGGCCCTGCTCCGACGGATCGAGATTTTTTCTGCCATATGTACCATATACACTTATATTTTCTCTTTACGCGGGGGATTCTATAATGCCTCCTCGGGTTTTGGCCTCTGGGCCAAAACCCTGCGGGGGCAATTAGAGCGGATTTCAGATGACTGTCGTGATTTAACTGCTTGTGATTGGTTTGCTTTCTCATTGGCTGCTTATTTCTATCAAGCAATCAAATTTCAAACCAATTACAAGCAAGGAATTACTAGCCAATTGGTTTGGCTCCAGATTGGCTGGGCTGGAGACCATTCAACAGTAAGTTGTAATTACTCTTGTTTCTGATTGGCTAGTGATTGCACAACTGTGTTTACTTTCACAACGTTCATCTGAAATTTACTCTGTTTTATATTAAGCAGATAACTGACGCAATATTTGTCATTCTTGATAGGCCAGAGCTGCCCAAACAAATACACTCCTGAACAAGCTGCTCAGGCTACTGTGACTGCGCTGTCCAGGACAGTACAGCTGCAGTTCCTGGAATCACTTTCCTATCTGGTGGCCAGTCAGAGAAGGACGCTACAATCCATCTTAATGAGATCAACAAATTCCCAGGTGAGTGCCATGGAGGAGAAGCAGCATTTGCACCAGGTCATGCTGTACCTTATCATGTTGCTATTGTTTAGGGGTAGACCATTTGATCTTTGGAGGGGGGTGGTGGGGGGTGGGGGGGGGGGGGGGGGCTGGGCTATTGGAAGATTTTTTAAATTCTAGTAAAGACATTAACCTAGTATTGCTTTTTTATTAAATTTGTTTAGTTAAATGTTGGGCCAAACTCAAAATGGCTCTTTTTCCATATATACTGGCATGAAAAATCGGGCTAATGTGTTTTAACTGAAAAACAATAAAAGAATAAAAACAACAAAAGAACAAGAAATGTGAATTATGGAAAAAGCTTTTACTGTGTGATTACATCAACCGAGCCATGATGTAAGAAGTTAGCCATCAGAACAAAGGGTCCAGTAAAATAGGTTATTATCCCCAATCACCCTCGATCGCATTGGTCAGGAGATGGACAGACCTGCCAGAACCTGGAGGCTGCTTCATGTTTAATTGCCGGCTACTTTTTGCCAAATGTGAGGCACAAAAAAGTTCGACCACATAACTTTGTTAAATGTAGCCTGAAGCTCACCTCATTGTTTGCGAAAATAAAAGAAAAACTGGAATCTTTAAAATTGTAGTTCCTCCAGGGTCTTGTGGGTATGGCGGTTGGTGGAGCACGACCCTGCAACATGACCTCGAACTTAAAATGGGGATTATCATCAATTGTTAAATGGCCTTGAAATGAGGATTATCATCATTTTGGGGACATGACTATATATATTACTATTATCTTCGTTCTATTAAAAACATAAATAGAACAAAGCAATGTATATAAATGAACATCATTCAAAATAGTCCAAACCCAAAAAAAAAACAGCCCTGACCCCCACCCTTAACAGCGATCCCTACTACAACTGTACTACTTCAACCTACAACCATGTGGGACACTTGCGCATGTCAAATGACCATGTCACCAGAATGATGATAATCCTCATTTCAAGACCATTTAACAATTGATGATAATCCTCATTTTAAGTTTCGAGACCATGTTGCACCCTTGGAGGTGGCTGAGTCACATGACCAAGACCCTTGGAGGTGGCTGAGTCACATGACCACTGTTTGAGGACATGGGAACGAGGTTGTCCTTTGTTTCGAAATGACTCAGCCTCCCCCAGGGTCTTCTCCCTGACTAGGGAGTCTCTAGTCAACTGCCATTTTGAAAAACGACAGAGAAGACACTAGGGACAGAGTTGACTTGGCGAGGAAAACTAACTTGTTGCTTTGAATCAACAAAATTTGTATGTCGGCCATCAGTTTTTCTTTTGCAGCCGGCTCCTTTTTTTGTTTGAGCAGCCACCTCTTCAAAACATTCTGACGGCTCTGAATGGGCAATTCCAGAAAATAAAGGTATCCCCCCACGCGCGGCACTAGTTTTTGACCCCCCCCCCCCCCCCCATGCATCCAGAATTTCCAAAATGGTTTACCTCCCCATGCATATAGAATTCTGGGCAGGTTAAACCCCCCTCCCTTCAGAAATTTCAACTTTTACCCCCCCCCCCCCCCCCCCCCCCCCCCCCCCCCCCCCCCCCAAAAAAAAATAAATAATAATAATCACCACCTTGTAATATTATTGTGAGAAAAAGTAAAAATTTGCGAGAGGGAAACGTTACAAATACCTATATTTTCTGGAATTGCCCAATGGATCTTTTATGTTTTAGATTCTGTTCTCCTTTGTTTCCTGTTGTTTTCTTATTATGTGGCCTGCTCACAGGCATTAGAGAGAGAACCTAAGCAAACTCATCCCCAGGGTCTGTTCTGCTATTTTCAAAATGGCAATTGACTGAGAAGATTCTTGGGACAAGGTTGAAAACCAAAGTTTGCTTTTGCGTGGCTGCCATCTTAGGGGGAGGGAGCGATATGCCACTTTTTGTCACCAAATCCAAGATAGTGGCCAAATGAGGGCAAGCCCAGTTTTTTTAGACTGCTTGCAGTCCTTTCTTTGGCGAACATCCGTGAAAATGAGCACATGAAGGAGTGCCAATGGCTTGAAGTACAGAAGGCACTAAGCGAGAGCCCCCATCGGCACTCCTTAGTCTTTTCACATGCTCATTTTCACGGACGTTCGCCAAAGAAGGGACCGCAAGCAGTCTAGGTTTTTACTTTCTAATGCCTGGAGCAGGCTTCTTACTTTAAGTAATTAAAGTTCTCTACTGTCCATTCCTTCCAGGGAAAAAGCCATGGAAGTTGACCTTCTCTTTTGGGCGGGCATTGCAAGCCAGTGCTCTCAAGGCATGGAGCGGCAAGGCAGACAGTATCAAGGCAGGCCAAGGTGAATTCCTCAAGAGAGCCATCGCCAACGGTCTAGCTGCCAAGGGAGAATATTGTGCCTCCTCTGATGGAGGCGTTGCTGGGCAACAGAGCTTGTTTGTTGCCAACCATCAGTATTAGAAGGTCCAGGCTAGACTGAGTGGTAGTACATGACACCATGATTGGTGTTGAAAAACGTTGGTGTAGACAATGTACCCTGCTTGCTTCAGGGTATAAAATTGTGATTGTTTTTTCAAAAAAGCAAAAGCTATGACTTGTTGTATTTACTAAAGCTATAAAGCTGTATGTCAGCTGGTTTTCTGGTGAAATGAAACTGTGTAGGCCTATTGACCTTGGATAATTAAATTAATATTCAGTACTTGTTGTTACAAGATTAGTGAATTTACTCTCGAGTTACGCAGTGGTGGAGCATACTTTGAGCGCAAGCGTTCTCCTACATTTTCTATTGTCCTCAACTCCTCTCCCTGCTTACTTGGTGCTAAATTCTTCACCTTTCCTTTCTGATCCACTAAAAAGGCAGTCTCGTACCCAAACATTACTTTTTGCGTCTTTTGCAGTAATTTTTCCAATCGATTCTCTATGAAAATTATTTTGGAGCTGCAGGGTATTGGAATGAGTACTAGTCACGGCGCACAATGAATTGTGCTACATGCGCCATAACTCTCTGCATGCCCTGTTAAAACTATCCTAATTGTGCATCCTAAGCGTCTGGGTACAGGACTGCCGAGAAAGCACTTAATGAAGACTTAATAAAAGGGGTACTTTTTCGGGTTGGGTACCAATATTCACTCATATGAAAGGGGTACGTTTTAAGAGGAGCTCGGCCAAGCATCCCTTTACAATGCTTTCCAGGCAGTGAGACTGTTAGAAGAGCTCTGACTGACTAGATGGGACAAAACCATGCAAAATGACTAGTAAAAGTGGGGGATCCAGGAATTTCACAAAGGGAGGCTGAATATTGAAAACATGGGACAAAATTTTCAAATTTCCTCCAGCAAGTACAGTAAATCCATGGGTAAATCTCCTGAGAAAGGAGATTGCCCTCCCCCTCCCCTCCCCCTCCCCCCCAAGTTTGCAAATAGGTAATTGAATTCCAACACAATCATTTATTTTGTCTATGTCTGTTAGATAATAAAATTTCACAATGAAAATAACAATTCTGATGTTTTAACCCATGTACTACAACTGGAAATGTTTTTTTCTATCATCTCTTATGTGTGGCAGGACAAAAGTACACAGACAAATGAAAGATCACACATTTTATACTGAGACAGTAAGAAATATACCCAAATTATTTAACAGCCTGTATACTCGACTCTGTTGTTTCTTCAAGTGGCTCTTGACAATCTAAATATCTCAACACTTGTGTAGATTCTACACATGTGTCTATTTGGTTTCTGGACGATGGAAAGTATGCCTGCCATATCCAACCTCAAACCTCTGCTTATCATGAAACAAAATGTACATCCTGAAAAGAAGGCAAAAAGATCATTTGACTGTTCTTTGTTGTACTAAAACTTCCTCCCTCCCCTCCCTGTTTGGGAAGCATGGGTAGCCAAATGGCCTGGGTAAGGGTGGGAAGTACTTAAAATGGTAGGGAATACCGTTGGGAAGCACAAATTTCTACCCTTGAAAATACCTGGTCAATAAAATTTCCAAGGGCGGATCCAGGAATTTTGGTCAAATTTCCTCCAGCAAATACAGTAAATGAAAGTGAAAATCTCCTGAGAAAGGGGGGCCTGCCCCCCCCCTCCCGATTTCTATCCTAAGTAGACTCTGGGAACAATAGTGGGTATTAGAGATCAGACATCTCACTCTGTTAAAACCTCACTTGAATAATATTCACATTACGGCTGTTTCAGGTAACACGCGACTTCGCCGTTGCCGCCAGAGTTTGGCAGTTGGGTTTCTGTGCTGATCCTTACTCAGTGCATTTGATTGGCTTCCTTTGCGAGACATGTTGCGACAGAAGCCAATTCACTGCACTAGGCACAACTCGGCAAGGACCTGATTGGCTCACAATGGTTTGATTGACTACACAGAAAAACCCAACTGCCAAAAGCTCTCTCAATGTTTTGAACGTGCTGGGTTGCGTGTTACCTGAAACAGTTAGAAGCTACAAAATCTGTGATTTAAGTGCAGAGGGGACCACGCTGAAAATGAAAGTGTTTTTCATACCTGGTTGAGGTGATGCCCAAGTGTTTGTGTAGGTGATCTGTGAGCTTCTCTGTGGTGTGTAGAGTGGTCTCTGGATCATGTTTTCCAAGGTTTGTAAGTTGAACAATGGCTGCTGGGTCATTGGTACCTCCAAAACTCATGGAAAGACCAGGCTCAATGCATACACAGACATACTATTGACAATTGAAAAAAGAGGCTGTGTCATGGCTGTTTCAACAAAATGTTATTAATATAATAAGCCAGCAGACAGAAACCTTGATATACCCTGGCTTTTCTTTAGGGGCCGACCATTTAACTTTTGAGAGGGGGGCTTTTTTGTCGGTGCAAGATTTTTTTTCTACCTCTGTTACTGCGTTTTTCATAATTCTGCGAACTCTCACCATCGATTTCCAACCGTAAAACAGCCTTCTGGCTTCCGTCAATCAAACTCCCAAGTCTTTTCGTCGTTACTCTTTGTGCTTTTTGATTGGCCAGCACGTAACCATTGCTGGCGTGACAGGAAGCCAAGGGCTTTAGTCACCATATTTTTGCTGTGCAGGAAAAAAAAAAGTTAAATGGTCGGCCCCTTAGGTTCCAAAACTCACCCATTATCTATTCATAAAATTGGATGATATCCAATGAGTTGACAGCTATAGAGCAGATTTCAGATGACCGTCGTGAAAGTAAACGCAATTGTGCAATCACTAGCCAATCAGAAACAAGAGTAATTGCAACTTACTGTTGAATGGTTTCCAGCCCAGCCAATCAGGAGCCGAAGCAATTGGCTAGTAATTCCTTGATTGTAATTAGTTTGTAATTTGATTGGTTGATGGAAAGAAGCAGCCAATGAGAAAGCAAACCAATCGCAAACATGACAGTCATCTGAAATCCGCTCTATATCTCTCACCAAGCATATCAATTGTTGGAGAACTCAACTTTCCAAAATTCTCAACATTTTTGAAGGATAATTAGATTTATTATACATTGTACTCACTATCTCGATTCTGATTGGCTAAAAGCGCGCGCTTTACTTTGGGAATCACGCACTTTAAGGGTCTCCAAGGAATCAGCATGCTGATTCTTGAAGAATCAGCTAGCTGATTCTTGATCCTACGCGCGCAATGTTTCATGGGACTACAGCCCTTGAATGTTTCCCCTATTTAACAAGGCGCTTGTGTAAAAGAAATTGCTTGACAGAATAAAAGTATTTTCACTGAATCAATGTATAATAAAACAATTATTGAATTCGGTTTTTGTGATTTCCAGAATAAACAATATCTCGCCAAGTGGAATCAGGCTCGGCCTTACGGCCTCACCTGATTCCACTTGTCTCGACATTGTTTATTCTGGAAATCACAAAAACCTCATCCAATAATTGCTTAGTATTAGACTGTATGGTGGATGGGGATTTTCCACTGATTTTTGCTCTATTAAACTCGATGAATGTGTCACTGGATTCCACAGATTAGCTAGCATTGATGCAGTCTTTGTAACTAAAAGATCGAGGAAATATGCAATTTAAGCTTATAGCAGCCATTGAAACTCGTGCCGAATCGACTCGGACTGGCACGCTTTACTCAACCAGTCTGTACACATACCGATTCCGGCTTTCCCAATAACTCTGCCACCACTATCGACGTCTCTTTTAAAAAATTATCCGGTACTTTGCACGCAGGAACATTTGTCTGTATCTGCAAATACGGCATTTTTCTCGAGAAATTCGTTTACAGATCGGACTCCGCTCGATTCCGCTCTCTCGATCGATGATCTTTGTTGGGCTTCCTGTGTGAATCTGTCGAGAGACTGGTACGGGTCAGCGTTTTCGCATCGCGGGCTCATTAACCAGGGTGCTTAGCAACTTGACAGAAGAAAACTACGAAGAAAAAGCGCCAAAATATCGAAATTGGCGTGCACTTTTGGCTCGGAAAAACATAATTCTAGTTATATTTTAATAGTTAAAAGATGGAAGAGAATGGGCAAAGGTCTGGAGCACAGTCTAGAGTAGAAAGTGCGACGGGACGGGATGAATTCAACGAAGAACGAGTTGATGAAGATGACAACGGTTCTCCGAAACCCTCCACTACCTCTCTTGTAAGTTTATGTAACTGTCCAGTTCAGTTTCTTTACAGACGGGGCCCCCCTTGGAGTTGAGTTGGCTCTCCAGCTCAATGAAGTCTCCCCTTTCTTGCGTTGCTCGATTTACCTGCTCCACAGTAACTTCAAGTAGTATTTTTGCAAAGAGAAAAACAGACTTCTTGCGGCCAGTTTTCTGACAAGAAATCGTCTTTATTCAACAGAATATGTGCTGGTCCTTTGGAATCAATAAACAAGTGCCAGTTCACAATCTGTCAAATGGCAAAAGAAAGGTTGGTATGAGAAGTATTACATGTAAACTTAAATTGAAGCTGATACTTGCAGTTTATCTACAAAGATAAAAAATGCCAAGCCAAATTGTTTGGATTTAGCACATGAACAGTCTGACATCTGAATCAATCAAGTTAGCATACCAGAATTAAGTTTGACACAGCATTGACCATGACCATGACAGTCACGCGACATGAAAAAACTCAACACTGATCAAACATCATGCTCTTGTTGTGTCAAACCAAATCCATACATACTTTTTTCTTCAAAATATTTGATAGCTTCTCAAGCAGATCATGCATACTGTATGTTGACCTGTCTCAACAATTTGGCACTGCTGATCCTAATGTATTTTGTTTAACACAAATGGACAAAGAATTTGGTTCAGCACATCAGGAGCATGATATGAATCAGGCCCAGGCCTTTGTTTACTTATCTATTTCTGCATAATCCTAGATTTATGTTTGTATTTTTATACCTATTAGCTGATGATATCTCTTAGACTATTCTAAACACCTCTGCCAGTAGTCAACTTATAAAATTATCTCATATTTTGTTTGTTTGTAAATTGTCAGATTGTCTTTTATGTGACGAGTCATGCTGGAGTACTACTGGATTTTGAAGAAAACAAACAACATCTTTTACAAGGACATGTGAGTGCTTATGATCATTATTTTAGTCATTCTGCTGGAAAACATATGTAGGCTGTTCGCAAAACATTCACAGACTGTTTGCAAAGCATTCACAGGGTGTTTGTGAAATGTTTGCGAATTGTAATGCCTATAAGTGTTTGCAAAGATTGCAGACAGGTTCAGGAACATTATTCTACATTATTATACATTTGTGGTTTTGTTAAAGGCCCATCACCAACTGGGAGCCTTTCCGCCCCGTTTTCTTTTGTTTTCAAATTAATCCATTGTTTTTTGGGTGCTCTGATTGGCTAAGATTCCGCAAAGGCACTCGGTTGGTAATGTGCCTTTAAGATATGAGAAATGTGCATCCTGATGAATATTGTCTTCTTCTTGTGATGTATTTCAGAGCAATGCTATTACATGTACTTGTGCAAGTGAAGACAGGAGGTGGATAGCTACTGCCGACAGTGGTAGTAACACTATGGTCATCATATGGGACTCATTTACTGGGTATGTTATCTTTTACTGCTTGCGAGTCGTCAACAAATTTGAATCAACAATGTCTGTTGTTTTCCAAACACATGACTAGAAAAATTAATGTACATGACTAGAATCATACAAATCAAGCATCCATGCTGAGTAGTTGAAGGCCCATCATCAACATGAGAGCCCAGTTACTCAAAAGCTAAGAGCCTCTTGCTTGATTTTGTTTTGTTTTGGAAGAACTACTTTACGGTACAGTAACCATTAACATCAGTTTACAGAGAAAGTAGAGAAATTGAGTTCACCACTTGGAGTATTATAGTAAGAAAATTACATGTCAAGTGAAGTTCTATACAAATCCCTAGTGTATATTGTAATATATAAACGTTAATTGAAATTTACTTTGAATCAATTCCTAGTTGCCATCAAGATTTCTTAACCTTTCAAAATAATGAATAAAGCCACCTAGGTTTCATTCTTTTTAGTAACCAGATTTTTGTGTTAAAATATATTAACTAGACTATCCTCTTGACTGATTTTCCCTTGTAGCATCCCAGTACAGACTATATTTGATGCTCATGCTGATGGCTGCACTGCAATCACCATGTCTCCAGATGCAAAATACATTGCTACAATCAGTAGTACATTACCACAGGTACATACCTACCAGTACACCTTTTTTCTGAAATGGCTGACTGCAGGGTTTTCAATAGAAGGCGGCTTCTGGCAGTGAACCACCGTCTTCTTCACTTCTGACCGCCGGCAACTTTTGTGGGCTCTAACTGATCAGTTTCAAGGAAAATATTAAAGGGACCTACTTCCAAAACTTACCCTGCTACTTCAAAATGTATTGAACCCCCTGTGACTTACCCTTGATGTATCGTTCTCATGAAAATATCTTTTCTTTTATATTCACTGCGATCAAGTTCACACTGCGATCAAGTTCAAAGACAAAAGATAATTTCATGAGAGTGAGGCAACAAGGAACAAAAAGTTGCCATTTTGGAAAAAGTGTATAAATGGCAAAAGAATTGGTTACTGCAGGTCTTCAGATCCAAGATAGGTTGCTCTTTTACTGTAAGGTGCCACAGCTTGCCAGAAGTATATGTAGTCCTAGTCATGAACTTGAGAGAAATGGTCCACGACTAAAGTTCAGTGCTCTCTAAGGAGAGACAAATATTGATCTAGCTCATTTTTCTGATAGGTTAAAGGTATCACTGCAGTAAATTGATAATGATAAAGGTTGCTACAGTTGAAATTTGCTATGGCATGGAATATTGCCATGTTTGTCTAACCTGCATTAGCAAGTATTTCTGTGGAATTTAGGCCCAGTGAAACTTGGAACAAAACTAGACAAGCAGTAAGCACAAAAAGGGGTGTAGAGTGCCTTTGAGTCAATAAGATTTAGTATTTCTTGTTATCTACAGTTTTTTAGTAAATTTTTTTTGTAAATTGTTTTTTTGTATTATAATTAGTATAAAATATTTAAAATACTGTATTTTCCAGTATATAAGACACACCTGTATAAGACGCACCTGGATTTTTGAGGTCATTTACAGTACTTAAATCAGAAAGAATACATGAACAACAGGCATTTAATCTCAAGAGTACTCACCAGGAACAGATGAGTAAAATATTCTGACGGTTTCTTCATTTATTTGTTTGTTTGAGATAAATCTTGTGCTACATGCAATTTTACGCAAAATTGAAATAGTTGTGCTAAAATGTCTACAAATTATAGCCTTCTAGCAGGCATTTACAGGCTGTCTGTATCGCAAAAATCTGGAGTTCGTAGTCGTGATTGCCAACGAGCGCCATGGATTTTTGGACGTGTGGCCTGGGCCGAGTGACAAAATCCAAAATGGCACTCGCGACTGCGAGCTCTGAGATTTTTTGCAAACCAACTACTGCTGACAGGTTTCACGGATGGAAGTCCTAGTTTTTGTTTTTGGCAACCAAACACACAACCATGAATCAGGCAATTTGTAAAGGGTCATTTGTTTTCATTGTTATACAAATAAAGGGGTAGCAATGGGTACCTTGAAATTTCGAAAGTCTCGGTAAAATATTGCAAAATCTCGGAATCTCAGCGTTTTTTTGCACGTCTCTGAGTCTCGTTTTTCACACAATTTTGGCGGTCCCGGAGTCTCGGATTTTTTCTACCGCGGTCTCAGAGTCTTGAATTTTTATTTATTGTTGTCTGACTTGTAAGCAAAGCATGATACCGTCAGATGCAGGGACGTCAACCCCAGGACTCAAAACATTTGGAGAGACTGCCTTGTGAAATGGCGAAACTTTGCACTTCTCTCAGGAGAAATACAGCAAATGTATGGTAGTCGTCTTGAAAATCCCAGGGAGAGGAAGCAAAAAGGCTCGCACTCGGATTTTTTAATTTGTCAAATGTCTCGGGCTCGGATTCTGAAACACGTCTCAGCGTCTCGGCAAGTCTTGGATTTACCCATCGCTATCCCTAAATTACAAAATGTGTTGTTCCGTGTATAAGAAGCATCCCGATTTTGAAGGTCATTTTGGAGTGAAAAAAGTGTGTCTTATATACTGGAAAATATGATAGGGTGCTTTTCATCATTCAATGAAAAACTGCACACTATAAATTAATAAATTATTGTTATATAATTAAGTGAAGCCCACTGAGACCCCAGACCTATAGTTCAGCAAGCCCCACCGTAAGTTATTGATTTCCCTCCCAGGGACCTTAAAGTACACCCAGACCATATAACTGATGTGATGCGAAAGTTACAGTCAATAAAGTAGATGTCTGTAGGTAGATTATTTGACCTTCAGTGTCTCTCTTTTGCATTTAAGGTTGTATCAGTTTGGGATTGGACTAATAACGGGGAAACACCCATGTGTACTGCAACATTAGATGATGACTTTGGAATGCAGGTATTTGTTCCTACTGGAAATAAATGGGGAATAATACAATTTATATATCAGAATAAATAGCAGAAATTGAAAATAATGAGAAAAAAAAATCAATGCTTGGTACCACTAAAAAAAAAGGAAAATGTACACCAAATGAACACTAGATGAACACTGAATGAACATTTTCTTTTCTTTTTTTTAACTGTTGTTTTTATTGGCAAAAGCTAATGTGACCGTTCGCTCTACACAGTGTCAATAAAATGTCTATGTCTATGTTTAATACAATTGGGTGCTCGGGGACATGGAATTTATCTTCGAGTTTGCGCTGACTTGTGAGATATCAAAATTTGAACACAAGAAGATAAATCTCATATCTCCAAGCACCCATGTATATTCTGTCTATTATAAACTTTTTTGTGAAAATTTTTCGATTTGATGAATTTTGTGATAGTGAGCATTATAAATCGTAATCTTTCACACATGCGAATTACGATATTTCTCAGTGGCTGAAATCCTGAGTAAAACACTAATAGTTGGTCTCAGTATATTTGAAGGGTAAGGAGGACCATAATATTTTTGGGGGTTGAAATTGATATTTAAAGGGTAATAATTGTAACAATACTTTTTTTCGCTTACTAATTTTCACTTAAATATAAATCGTGCTGTAACTATAGACATACATCACCTTCAATCCAGATGACACTTCACAGCTTGTCAGTAACAGTACATCTCAAGTGGTGTTCTACTCAGTGGTAGGTACCACACCTGTGTTAGCGGTGGAACTGTTATAATGCCAAGAAACCGCGTAGGTTATCAAAGGCCTATGCCATCTTGGATCGCTTAAAATTCTACCCGGTTTCTTGGCTTAATAATGCTCCACCACCTATACAAGCAGGCTACATGAGTATCATGTCGTGGTTGCAAGGCCCGACAAGTCTGTGTCCATATGGTCACCAATGATGACTTAATAAGGGAGCTTGGCGACCAAAATGTTCGAGCTAGTTGCCAAATGACACCCCATCTTTCCGAGCTTGGCTGAGATCCACGTTTAAATGTGACAACTGAATTTTGCTTTGTGGGGACTAAAATTTTTGAATTCATCGCCAATTAGCACCTAGCGAAAAAAGGTAATGTCAGGCACTGGGTTGTATGGTAGCTAAAGATTTTATGACCCCAAAGGTCAGGTTCAGCTATTATTGGGGGACATTATTTTTAGTTTACCCAATAAGTGGCAATTTTAAATTGAGGATATGGAACAATTTGATGGCAAGGCCGGAGCTGGTGACTACGTAACTCATCTTTGCAGCTATCTTTCTTTTTCTTTTTGTTTAAAGGTGGATGACAAATTAGAGTATGTGGCACCCCAACTTACAGATAAGGTAGGGATGTTCATTTCTCATGTCTCTGTGCAAAGAACGCTTCTGATTGGCTGAATTTCACCATTTTTTAAGTGTACTGTTTTGCAACACGTGGAGCCAGTAGTAGTGTGAGCAGAATTAGCACCATTTTCTGGCGGAATACTAATTTTGTTGGGGAAGTCAACGATGATGTCAGAGTCATGTCCGGCGAACGTTGATAATGTAGGGTATCACGTTTCCTAAAATTAGTGGATATAGCATGATATAGGCTAGCTCAGTGACATCATATAGGGTATCATGTTTCCTATAATAAATGGATATAGGCTAACTCAGTGACGTCATAGAGGGTATCATGTTTCCCATAATAAATGGATATAGGCTAGCTAAGTGATGTTATATAGGGTACCAAATTTCCTATAATTAGCCTGTTATTCGAGTGATTGCAATATTGGTTTTAAAACTGAGAGACACATGGATCCCATCCAAGGATCTGTGGTCCAATTTATTCATCCAAGTTTGTGGAGGTGCTGAACAGTTGTTTGCAATGGTTTCTCTCCCATGCTTGCTGCCAGCCAGAGAGGAGGAACCCACTGCTTGTATGGTACTTCAACAAGTATTTTACCAAGTTTTCAGTGTTCTAACATGCTTTCTCTTTATGAAAACTTTCCCAGGATTTCAACAAGAGCGTTGGTTTGTACAGTCAGTCTGTATTCCAGGACAAGTCCTCACGGGCGTTGACAGCCACAAGTTGTGGCAACATTGTTGTATGGGAGCGCACTGGTAAAGACTTGCCCTGTTATAGAAAAGCATTCAAGATTGTCAAGCTCCAGGAGAGGGCCCTGACTGTTCTGACCACTGCTGAAAAGTAAGCACAATCATGACTAATATATTATTTTTATTGTCCCATAACACACAGAACCTCCCAGAAGGCAGTTGAGATGGTGCAAAACAAAAAGCCTTACCACAGTATATGGATAGGGGATTCCATGTGTTGGTTGTCAGTTAAAGTGCCACTAAAGGCAGTATGTTTGAACTCTTTGCCAGGTACATTGTTACAGGAGATGTGGCCGGACATGTTCGATTTCTGGATCAACAGTTGCGTCTTTCTAACTGGTAAGCACATTTAGTTTTATAAGACCCTGTGACCGATGGTCGTGACAAATAGTTTTGTAGCCCATGAAAGTCTATGCTTATGACGGTAAAAGTAACAACATTGCTGACTTTTTTCATTTCAGGTACAAGCATTTTGACGCAGGACCAATAAACTCCGTTTCATTTTCGTACACTCCCAAAACGCCTTCATCTCAGTAAGTAACAAAGGTCTTTCGTCCCTTCACACTAGGGCTGAAGCATGTTCAGACTAAACATTTGCACCTCCTGTTAACTATCCCAACTTATTATTCAGCACATCGATGCACTGCCCAAATATGGTCATTGGAACGCCAATAGCTGTCTTCTGTACATGACAGATATCCTGCGATATCCGTCTCTGAGGAAAATGTGATGTTTTGAGCTCGTAAATAATACACAAAAGTCACTTTTTTCGGGGGTTTTTGTGCTATCGATGTGCTGAATAATAAAACCATTATCCTGCTCGATTTTGCAGAATATCGTCTGATTTTAGCCAACTCGGGACTTCGTCCCTCGTCGGCTAAGTATCAGACGATATTCTGCGCAATCTCGCAGGATAATGGTTAATTAGCTGCCAATGTGTTGTTTACCTCTAATTTGCCTTTGTCACAGCGCCGCCGTTTTGTTTCCAGAATGATCCGGCAAAACAGAAAAAGCAATGAGCCAATCAACTTTTTGATTCTAAAACAAATGAGAGTACTTTTTGGTAGCTTGGTCAACTTTTGTACCATAAATCCCAGCATCTGGCTTCGCTTTTCAACATGAGCAAAACCCGCACGCTGCTTGGCCTCGTTTCCATGCTGAATAAATCGGCTAAAAAATTCAAGATGGCGCTTGTGTGACAAAGCCGAATAATATCTACTGTGGTGAGATTTGTATGAAATTGCACCTGAGGTTTAAAGTTGTTGAGTTCTGAATATTTAATGAAACATGTTTACTTAATGACGAGTGTGAACGCATTATACCAGTATGGCTCGTATGACTGTGAAAAGTGCCGCAACACGACGCGGCACGGTCGCGGTCGCGGCGCGGTACGAAACCTTGCCTGCTGTGTAGATAACGGATATGAAATCGCGTAGTCGCGGCACGGTCGCGGTCGCGGCGCGGTACGAAACCTTGCCTGCTGTGTAGATAACGGATATGAAATCGCGTAGTCGCGGCACGGTCGCGGTCGCGGCGCGGTACGAAACCTTGCCTGCTGTGTAGATAACGGATATGAAATCGCGTAGTCGCGGCACGGTCGCGGTCGCGGCGCGGTACGAAACCTTGCCTGCTGTGTAGATAACGGATATGAAATCGCGTAGTCGCGGCACGGTCGCGGTCGCGGCGCGGTACGAAACCTTGCCTGCTGTGTAGATAACGGATATGAAATCGCGTAGTCGCGGCACGGTCGCGGTCGCGGCGCGGTACGAAACCTTGCCTGCTGTGTAGATAACGGATATGAAATCGCGTAGTCGCGGCACGGTCGCGGTCGCGGCGCGGTACGAAACCTTGCCTGCTGTGTAGATAACGGATATGAAACCGCGTAGTCGCGGCACGGTCGCGGCGCGACACAACTTTGTCGCGGCATTTTTCACAGTCATAGGTCCGCTCTATATCTTCTTTGTTAATAATAGCCAATGTGCGGTAATAAATCAGTTGCTCTTTCCTGGCAGGTCTGATCATCACCACCCCGTGTACCCCGCAAGCTCTACCTTGGAGGCCACGCCCTTTGTCGTCAATGATTTTATCATCAGTAGTACAACAGCTAATGCTGGGGTCTTCTCACCAGCCAGCAACCACTTCCAGGTGCGGGAAATGAGAAACAAATACTACTTATTGATACTTATTAGTTATCAACACGATAAAACTCACATATCGAGAAAATGTTCGCCAAAAATGTTAAGGCTTGCCTTCTTATTACGAAATCCTCCTTATCTTATTTGGAAGGTATGTAAGTACTCTTCCTCAAATCTAGCGAAAAAAGCAGGAAAATGTACCAAAACTTGCAGATACTCGAGAAACATCCTTCTCTTGGTCGCCATTTTGTTTTTGTTCCGCGCTGAGGGGCCTGAGTCGAGATTTGAACACCACAGGCAGCCCGCGCGGATTTGCCATAAAAACGACAGCACTTTCTTGATATGAAAAAGCAGGAAAATCAGGTCGAGAAACATCGTGCTCTTGATCGCCATTTTTTTTTCTCGAGCACAGGAATTGGAAAAACCACAGGCAACCCGGCTAAATTAGCAAAAAATGTTATTAATCAACACATTCTTGATAGAGCGGAGTTCAGATGACTGCAGAACGTAAGGTAGACTTGCATTTAGTTAGCGTTTCTATTGGTCGAGAGCAATTTTTTTTTGTCTTTCAGCCAAACAAATTGCGAACTAAAACAAAAGCGCGCCATTGCTCACGTCATGACTAAACGCAAGTCTGACTTACTTCGCCTCCTGATTGGTTTGTTGTTGAATGGCTTCAACTCCTGATTGGTTTGTTGTTGAATGACGTCCACTCCTGATTGGTTTGTTGTTGAATGGCTTCCACTCCTGATTGGCTAGTGTGTTTGTATTTGCGTTTAGTTTTCGACACTCAACTGGAATCCGCTCTATATGAAAAATATGTTGACTCTTTGTTTTTTCTCAGTTCTTGAGACAAGAGAATGACAGCACCGTGAACGCCATCGCGTGTCACCCTTCAGAGTAAGTACATGTGGACTAGTCCACTCGCATGTGCATGTGGACTAGCCTGTTCGCATGTACATGTGGACTAGTCCACTCGCATGTACATGTGGACAAGTCCACTCGCATGTACATGTGGACTAGTCCACTCGCATGTACATGTGGACAAGTCCACTCGCATGTACATGTGGACAAGTCCACTCGCATGTACATGTGGAAAAAGTCCACTCGCATGTACATGTGGACTAGTCCACTCGCATGTACATGTGGACAAGTCCACTCGCATGTACATGTGGACTAGTCCACTCGCATGTACATGTGGACAAGTCCACTCGCATGTACATGTGGACTAGTCCACTCGCATGTACATGTGGACAAGTCCACTCGCATGTACATGTGGACAAGTCCACTCGCATGTACATGTGGACAAGTCCACTCGCATGTACATGTGGACAAGTCCACTCGCATGTACATGTGGACTAGTCCACTCGCATGTACATGTGGACTAGCCTGGTCGTAGGCGTAGGCGAGTAGTTTTTATGTTGAGAAACCTGATTTTGCTTTTGCGTGGCAGCCATCTTGGATTTGTGACAAAATTCGACCGCCGACCGGTTAGCGCAGTGATAGAGCGCCGGGCTTGTGTGCGGGAGGTTGGGAGTTCAAACCCCGGCCGGACCAACACTCAGGGTCTTACCGACGACCGGTTAGCGCAGTGGTAGAGCGCCGGGCTTGTGTGCGGGAGGTTGGGAGTTCAAACCCCGGCCGGACCAACACTCAGGGTCTTTTCTAAATAATTGAGGAGAAGGTGCTGCCTTTGCTCTAACATCTGCAAATGGTTAGACCTTCACGTCTTCTCGGATAAGGACGTAAAACCGTAGGCCCCGCAACGGAAGAACAGCCACCTAGTGGAATCCGATTTGCGTAACCCATTATTATTATTTATTATTATTATTAAATATGACAAATCGGGGGGTCGGGGCCCGATTACTATGCCTTTCTGAGTAGCTAGTTTGCATTTTCTCTTTCCTCCCCGCCCCGAGGCTACATGCAGACTTGTGATTTCCACTGATAAATCCTTGTCATTTGTTCAGGGTCATTTCATTTTTTATCCAAAACTCCCTCACAGAAAAGGGGACAGCAATTTTCTCATTTCCCGAGGGGGTCTAACCCTATTTCCAAGGGGGTCTAACTCAACAGGAACCAAGGAATACTTTTTCCGAGGCGGTGATTGACTAGTGCCGAGGGGCTCAGATCAGAAAGACACTCTTCCGTGAGTATTTCTGATGGGGTTCAGGACTGAACTGTACTCTTTCGTAGGTGTTTCTGAGAGGGTGTCAGGTGAAATTTCTGAAAATTTTCGAGGGGTTAGAAGTGAAGATGACCTCGTCAGTAGGATGGGTGCGGATGGTAAATGGAATGACTTTCACTTTCCAGCCGGTGCTGTAGGGAAGAAATGATCAACTGTAGAAAATCCTTCTGAATTAGCACAATAATATCATCATTTTTATCCCCTAGAGGGTACGGTTGTTAAGCCATGTATTGATTTTATGGGAGAAGTTGAACATTGATCAAGTTTGTATTAGTCCATTTTGCTCTCAAAACGTTTTTCTGACATTTACAATTTTGTTCCGTACAGACCTCGGCTATGCATCGGTAGCTATTCAGGATTTCTCCAACTATGGGATTATGAGAATAAGTAAGTATTATCTTTAGTTAGTTTTTAGAAATGTCCTTTTCCAGTCCTGGAAAGTCATGTAATTTTTACAAAAACGCATCAAAGTCATTTTAGAAGTCATGGAAATTTTCCTGAAGAACGATTTGCAAGACGTCGAGTGTGTGTATTGTAAAATAAAAGTAAATGACCTGAAAAAAAAGGATGGCCATGTTGTTCTTATGGTGCGCGAAAACCTGCATTTTTCAAACGTCATTGAAAATTTCCTTGAAAGTGAAAGTCAATTTGAAAGCTTTAACATGCGAGAATGGACTATCAGAATTGACGGAATGCAAAGGACAGTGTGCGTAGTTAATGGACATCATGTAAAATGGACAATTAGAATTGTGAGATTGTAAAGGACAGTGCGCTTAGATCGATAACATGCAAGCGAAGACAATTAGAAGTTTGAGGACACAAAGAGCATGCGCACAGATAATTAACATGCGAGAATGGACAATCAGAATTGATGGAATGCAAAGAACAGTGTGCGTAGATAATGAACATGTGAATGGACAATTAGAGTTGTAAAATTGTAAAGTACACTGCGCGTGGATTGATGACATGCAAGCGAAGACAATTAGAAGTGTGAGGACATAAATGCGCACAGATAATAATAACATGCGAAAATGGACAATCAGAATTGATGGAATGCAAAGAACAGTGTGCGTAGTTAATGAACGTGTAAAGTGGACAATTAGAAATGTGAGATTGTAAGGGACAGTTCGCAGAGATTGATGACAGGCAAAGTGAAGACAGTTAGAAGTGTGAGAAAATAAAGAACAATGCGCACAGATGATCAACATGCGAGAATGGACAATCAGAAATGATGGAATGCACGAAGATAGTTCACATGTGGATTAGAATTGTTGGGAAACTAAAAACGGCGTGCGTATGAACCATGTGAATTAGAATTGTGACGAAACAAATAACAATGATTTTAATGCGCGCGTGAATAGACGATTCCAGCTATAATGTATGCGCGCTGCTTGTTGGCAAATAAGGGACATTTGCTGAACAAAGTGCGCTTATAGCTTGGAAGGGTCGATTGGTAGAATACAAAGAGCAGTGTGCATTCACAAAGGTGGCGTTACACGAGACACCTGCAAATAGAATCTTTCCACATTACGTTGTGCCATAGAGGAGATTTCGTATGACTGTGAAACGTGCCGCGACGAATTTGTGCCTCGCCGCGACTGTGTTCTAAGGACCGTAATTTTCTGCCGCGACCATGCAATGTGATTGGATTTCCTTGATTTGCCGTGCCTTGCTGCGATTACGGCAAGTACTTACCGTGCTGCGACAATAGTGCAATCTGATTGGTTGTCCGTGATTTGTTCTTGCCGCGACAATGCAGTCTGATTGGTTGTCCGTGATTTGTCTTGCCGCGACAATGCAGTCTGATTGGTTGTCCGTGATTTGTCTTGCCGCGACAATGCAATCTGATTGGTTGTCCGTGATTTGTCTTGCCGCGACAATGCAATCTGATTGGTTGTCCGTGATTTGTCTTGCCGCGTCAATGCATTCTGATTGGTTGTCCGTAATTTGTCTTGCCATGAGTCGGAGAAGGCGAAGTTCTGCATCTACACAGCCATACGAAATCCGCTCATTCCTTTTGACATGTTACAAGAGACAACTTTCCGCGCAACTTTGCAGGAATTCCTAACAACAACATACATTACACGGAACACGGCAAGATACATGTTACACGGAACAACTTTCATCGCAACAACAAGTGGCAACATTGTCTATAGTACCTCAGCCGTGTGCTCACATTATTATTGCTAGACAACTTTTTCTGATATTCGTAATTTGTCTCGCGGTTTTGAAGCCAAGTCAAAAGCTCAACATGTTGCCGAGTTAAATGTTGCGCTGACATGGTGCCATGCGTTACACGGTAAACAACTTTTAGCGCAGCAATGTTGCGCGGAACGATTGCGAGTTGTCTCGTTTAACATCACCTTAATAAAGATGCACGCGCGAACAAGATACAGGAATTGCTAGCGTATTTATCGCAAGCCGCAAATAGTTTTACGTCTCGTCATTTGTTTTCGCCTGTCAGAATTTACTAGAATATTTTCCTGATATATTTTTAGAAGGCTATTTTATCGCAAACCTGAATAGTCTCTTCACTTGCTATCGCCTGTTTGAGTTTACTAACATATTTGCTTTGTGTCTTTGTTTAGGACGCTAATAAATAGCAGACAGTTCGATAAGAAACAACTGATGATCCAGTGCGTGACTTTCAATCCCACAGGAGACCTCATCGGTAAGAAGCAGAGTTTTTAAGTAGCGCTCCGTCTTAGAACTATAGCGGAAACAATAGGGCCGCGGAAACAGTGGTCGTCTAGTCATGCTCACACTCGATTTTCTTCTTGAAGCAACGAAATGCTATGAAATATCCGGAAGACCTATTCGGAAAGAATTCAGCACTGCAAACAAAGTATTTCGCTACGAAATCGGTCAAAAACAAATTTTAACCAATCAGAAGGCCAGGATTTGTTGACTAAGCCAATTAGCTTTTTAGAAATTTAACAATTTAAAATTTTACACAAAGCATAACTCAAATTCCCCATAGCCGTTCACGCCGTTCTTGGACGGAGCGCTACTTAACAACCATGATGCAAGCACTAGCCGAATATTTGGTCACACACATCCTCGCATTAGCTGTATAACAGATAATGCATGGTGCGTTCTGTGCCATAAAGTGCTATGTACCCATGGCTGAGAGCCAATCAGAATTCGAGAAACGCGTGCGTTGTGGTATAAAGAATAGAATGGTATGATAATCTGTTTTTTGGGGAAATTGAGGACGATTCAATTATATTCAAAGTCTCCAGTCAGTAGATTCCGCCAAAAGTAGCACTCAAAAAGGCACTCTTGAGATATCGCTTTTTTCGTGCTATTTAATTAGCGGAAACTGGACTCCTGAAGCTTTGAATAATCCTATGACATTTGGGCGCGCGGGGCATGGAATTCATCTTCGAGTGTTCGTATTTTGATATCTCAAGAGTAAGCGCAACGAAAATTCATATCTCCGAGCGACCATGTATTATTCTGTTTATTATATAAACATGGCCAATACTATATTTTTGTGAAACATTTTTGATTTGGATGAATTCGCAATGAGCTGTTCCAAAAAATCATGCTACTCCCCTATCGAGGAACTCGAAATTTTCACAACTTGCTCTACCCCTGTGGAACTTCCAGTCTCCTGCACAGCCTCTTTGGAATTTAAGGCAACCCCTGTGGAAATTCCACATTCTCTTGTACCTTTTTTTCCTTTCAACAGTTTAATTTTGTTTTCTTCTTTCACCAGCGCTTGGCTTTACGAATGGTAGCGTACGCGTGCTGGATGCCCTATCGTTGTGTGACGAGGGCCGTGACGAGGGAGTAGCAGTTTTTAATCACTGTCATGATTGCGTGACACATATCAGGTTCTCCCATGATTCGCAGTACATCGCATCTGCGGTAAGTTTTATGTATTATGAAGTTTGGAAATCCAGGAGGAGGGGACTTTATGAACCTTGGAATGTCCTTGAAAAAGGGTTCTATCTGAGCCCTGGAAGTTCCAAGTGGCTGAAAAAATGGCGCATGATTGTGGCTAGTACTTCTGTACTGAGCTGTATCAAAGGGGCACTCGCACGCTTGCCTGACAAGCAAATAATTCAAATCGTAATCCAATTCCATCCTCTTGATAATAGATTAAAACGCTATAGATTTTTATTTATTTAACAGTAAAAGGTCATTTAACAAACCTGAACTGTTCTATTGGTTATTGCCGGTCAACTGAAATGTTTTTTTGATTATTAGAGTTAGACTTATTTATTGACAGGTTGTACAAAAATGTAGCGTGCGGGTGCCCCTTTAAATGTTTTGAATATGTGTATTTTAGGACCTGGATCGTTGTGTGACGATATTCAAGTTCCAGCCCGATGACAGTGCCACGCCCTGGGTGTATATTGGTAAACAGAGAGCTCACTACAAGACTATCACAGGCATGTTAACCTCAAACTCAATACAAGCAAAAGTACCTTTGCCATGTGTTGATATTGATTGACATAAACATTCTCAATAATTCTAAAGAATTCTCAAAAAGATCTCAAGAATTTTCAAGAGTTCTTAAGCAATTGCACTACTCAGAGGATGAGTATCTATGATTCTAAACATTCTCAAGAATTCTCAAAACGTTCTAAAGAATTCTAAAAAAAATTCGAAAGAATTCTCAACGTTCTCAAAACGTTCTCAAAAATTCTCAAAACGTTCTCAAGAATTCTCAAACATTCTCAAAAATTCTCAAAACGTTCTCAAGAATTCTAAAAAATTCTCAGTAATTCTCAAAATGTTCTCAAGAATTCTTAAACATTCTCAGAAATCTCAAAACGTTCTAAAGAATTCTAAAAAAATTCTCAAGATTTCTAAAAACGTTCTCAAAACGTTCTCAAAAATTCTCAGTAATTCTCAAAACGTTCTCAAGAATTCATAAACATTCTCAGAAATTCTCAAAACGTTGTAAAGAATTCTAAAAATATTCTCAATAAGTATCAAAACGTTCTCAATAATTCTAAAACTTTCTCAAGAATTCTCAAAACGCTTCAAGAATTCTAAAAAATTCTCAAGAATTCTCAAAACGTTCTCAAAAATTCTAAAACATTCTCAAAACGTTCTCAAGAACTCTTAAACATTCTCAGAAATTCTCAAAACGTTGTAAAGAATTCTAAAAATATTCTCAATAAGTGTCAAAACGTTCTCAATAATTCTAAAACTTTCTCAAGAATTCTCAAAACGCTTCAAGAATTCTTAAAAATTCTAAAAAATTCTCAAAACGTTCTCAAGAATTCTAAAACATTCTCAAAAATTCTCAAGAATTCTAAAAAATTCTCAAGAATTCTCAAAACGTTCTCAAGAATTCTAAAAAATTCTCAAGAATTCTATAAAAATTCTCAAGAATTCTCAAAACGATCTCAAGAATTCTAAAAAATTCTCAAGAATTCTCAAAACGTTGAATTGGTGTTTGCGACAGTATAAATCACAAAATGGTTTCCTTTTGCGGTGGAAAAATGAAGCACATGTTTACAAACTAACGCTAGCGGGTTTTTTTTGCTTTGGATAGACGAGTACGGACCACCGCTCGATTAAACTCGTCTAATATTTTCCCAGTGCGAACAAAATTTGCCCGATTATTTATATAATGCCTCATGTCCGTCGAGGAGCTGACTGAATTAGCGGCTTATCTCCAGTGTAAGAACTCGCCAGCTGCGTCACAAAGCTTTCTTTGTTTGGTAGAACGACGGTTGAACCAATCATGATTAAATAGTAACTAAACACAAAGATGTCCTCAGGGAATGTTCTTACACTGGAGATGATCCGAATTAGCGTTATTGGCGAGGGATCCCACATGGATTGCAACACTAATATCAGACGACTAAACTTAAAGGGCGCAAAGGTTGGAAGAGATTCTATAGGACTGCGCAGGATTACTGAAAGTTGATCGTCACTTTTGTCTTCTAGATATCGCATTCGGAATAGCGCTGGACAGCACTCAACCCAGGCTCCTCTCTCTCGGACATGACCGCGTGCTTGTCGAATATGACCTGGAGAATAGTTCTACTGATGACGTCAGACTCCTGGGAAAAGAGCGAATCGAACAGAGCGCCGTCCCACAGTGCCTTGCATGGTACCCACCGATAGTCAAAGAAAACTTCCTGCTTATCGCCAATGACCAGGTAGGCGATCAATGTTTTACAGGGACAACTTGCAACAAATTTTCCACGATACGTTGTTGCGCTGAATGTTGTTGACTTCGGCAACGAGCAACGAGCTTGCTACACGAGACAACATTTGGCGCAACAGCAGCTGGCAAATGACTGCTAAAACAACGTTTAGCGCGAGCTGCTGACGAATTTCACGATTGCCTCGCTTTCACACAGAAATGTTGCGCGGAATGTTGTTTGACAGATGTTACACGACAACATTTCAGATATTCGTAATTTGTGTTCCGAGTTTTCCAAGCCAAGTAAAAAAGCCGCAACATGTTGTCACATGTTACGCGGTAAACTTTTCTCGCAGCAACGTATTGCGGAAAGTTTTTGCTGCGAGTTGTCACGTTTCACCTTTAGAGACAAACAAGCTGAAATTTGCCCCTATAGCTTTCATGTTCATCTATCAGTGTACTAATGGATACAATGTTCATTGCCGCCCTGATGAAGGATTGAAAGTAAAATCCGAAACGTTGGCATCTCTCGGCTCCTGTTTTGTCTGCTTTTTACCTTATTTACTTTTATTATATAGACACGAGTGTTTTACTGGGAAATACGCCACTCGTAGATCTCATACGAAGCTACATCCGGGTCCTCAGTGACATATTTTCCATATCCTCACTAGTGAGGATATCGGTCAAAACAAAAGTGCTTGGAAATCAATTTGGAATATTTTTTTCTGGTTTGTCTATATAATAAAAAGAAAATTACACGGTGGCTTGAAGATATGAGTTTTATTTTCTCGTGTCAAAACAATATTTTACTCATTCGCTGCGCTCATTCGTAAAATATTGTTCTTGCCACTCGAAAATAAAATCCATATCTTCGCGCCACCGTGTAATATCCTCTATATATTTCTGCGGACATTATCCTATTGGATCCAGAGACATCGCTGTTTGAGTTTCTCGTCTTTCCCTTTACAATGTAAACCTTGGAACGTATAATGCAAAACTAACTTTGATGTTTCAGACGTTTCGTTTCGTTTATGTTTTATTTCATTATCTGCAGTAAAAGTGTAGCTTCAGGTCTATTTGCAACTTTAATTTTGAAAAATGTTTCTCTTGCTCTTTGCAGTTTAAACTTAAGCTGATCAACTCTACTACCAAAATGTGCCGCAAAACACTACTCGGACCTACGTATGGCACACCGCTTAGAAGGTGAGTAATATAGTGCGGTAGATACCACATGGCCTTACCAAATAGGCATACGTATAGTACACCACTTAGAAAGTGTGTAGTAAAGTGCGGTAGATACCACATGTGAACGCCTTACCAAATAGGCATACGTATGGTACACCACTACGTATAGTACATCACTTAGAAAGTGTGTAGTATAGTGCGGTAGATACCACATGTGAACGCCTTACCAAATAGGCATACGTATGGTACACCACTACGTATAGTACATCACTTAGAAAGTGTGTAGTATAGTGCGGTAGATACCACATGTGAACGCCTTACCAAATAGGCATACGTATGGTACACCACTACGTATAGTACATCACTTAGAAAGTGTGTAGTATAGTGCGGTAGATACCACATGTGAACGCCTTACCAAATAGGCATACGTATGATACACCACTACGTATGGTACATCACTTAGATGGTGAGTAGCATAGTGCGGTAGATATGACATGGGACCGCCTTCCAAATAGGCATACGTATGGTACACCACTACGTATAGTACACCTCTTAGATGGTGAGTAGTATAGTGCGGTAGATACCACATGTGAACGCCTTACCAAATAGGCATACGTATGGTACACCACTACGTATAGTACATCACTTAGATGGTGAGTAGTATAGTGCGGTAGAAACGTCAACTTCAACTTTATTATATATCTTTTTTTTAAATATCACAAAGATGGCACACCGCCTGCAAATAGCATAGCTAGTCGAGGCAGCCGGCGAGAGAACAAAGAAGCAGATAGAAACGAAGGGTAAAAACGTGAAAAAACGTCACGGAAACGCCTTACCAAGTGGCGAGCTTCCTGTTATTCAAACATCTGAGAGAAATATCCAATGTTTTGTCCTGTTTGCCTGAAGAACGCGTTGTTTTCTATTGCAGAGTTCTTGTCTTGCCGCCATACGAGGGACGACAGACCCGCTATCTCACCTACATCACCATGGACAAGGTTAGGCCGCGGCAACAGCAGCATTTGTATTTGTGAGCTCCTGTAATCACTTCAACAATTTCAATTGTTTTAAACTTGCCGCCATATTGGCCGTGTGCGAAAATGTCCGGGGCGAGTGACAAAACGACGTAGGGGAAAGGGAAGATGGGAGCCCTGTGGTGATCTTGTAACGGTCACCAGGTGGCGCACAGCAAACAAATCCAAAGATGGCGACCATGACAAGGGAAATTTTAAAGGTTTTTCGCTGGTGTAATCGGTCATTCGAGCCCTCCAACGCGGTCGAGCAGCATCTTGTGTTTCTTCAACTCCCCTTTTACAGCTTTTTCCCGCCACCAACCCCAGTACTCCTCCCTGTACTATGCCATTATGTTTTGTTGCCCTCACCTTCACTGGGAACTCAGAATGACGTAGTAATTTATCTAATGTAATATCAGATTTTCATGATTTAATAAAGGGGCTATAGGCTCAGGTTGCCTATAGCCATTTAATCCCAAATAAGTCGTGGTGTATTAGTTCCCAGCGAACAGAGCTCAGGCTAGCCGCAGCATTCGTTCGATAAGGGGGGCGAAGGCATAAACGACCTTACTGCGATTTTCATAATTGTGCGAACTCTACGCCAACCGACAAACCACGGTCTGGCTTCTGTCAATGAAACGAGTGAACAGCTCTTGATTATTTTACAGACCATACCTTAAGATATTTTGTTAGGAAACATCCATGGGCATGTCTTAAAAAAAATGGCAGTAACGCCTGTTTTCAGGTGATTTTTTTCATGTTCACACGTTTGGCATAAATCTAAGTTCGATGTATTTTGACACTCTTGTTTGTGCTTATGTAGGTCGGCCTTCAAATTCTTCCGCTGGACGGCAACCCACACAAGACAATGTCCCTCATCGCCCACCCAGATGGCGTAAGTTACATTCTTGTCATAAGGGTGTCTTCCCTTGCCTGTCAATCTACGCGCGCCTTTACAATCTCACAATTCTAATTGTCAACTTTACATGTTCATTAACTACGCACACTGTTCTTTCCATTCCATCAATTCTGATTGTCTATTCTCGCATGTTAATTATCTGTGCGCATTGTTCTTTGTGTCCTCGCGCTTCTAATTGTCTTGGCATGCATGTCATCAATCTACGCGCACTGTCCTTTACAACCTCACAACTCTAATTGTCAATTTACATGTTCATTAACTACGCACACTGTTCTTTCCATTCCATCAATTCTGATTGTCTATTCTTGCATGTTAATTATCTGTGCGCATTGTTTTTTGTGTCCTCGCGCTTCTAATTGTCTTCGCATGCATGTCATCAATCTACGCGCACTGTCCTTTACAACCTCACAACTCTAATTGTCAATTTACATGTTCATTAACTACGCACACTCTTCTTTCCATTCCATCAATTCTGATTGTCTATTCTTGCATGTTAATTATCTGTGCGTATTGTTCTTTGTGTCCTCGCGCTTCTAATTGTCTTGGCATGCATGTCATCAATCTATGCGCACTGTCCTTTACAACCTCACAACTCTAATTGTCAATTTACATGTTCATTAACTACGCACACTGTTCTTTGCATTCCATCAATTCTGATTGTCTATTCTTGCATGTTAATTATCTGTGCGCATTGTTCTTTGTGTCCTCGCGCTTCTAATTGTCTTGGCATGCATGTCATCAATCTACGTGCACTGTCCTTTACAACCTCACAACTCTAATTGTCAATTTACATGTTCATTAACTACGCACACTGTTCTTTGCATTCCATCAATTCTGATTGTCTATTCTTGCATGTTAATTATCTGTGCGCATTGTTCTTTGTGTCCTCGCGCTTCTAATTGTTTTGGCATGCATGTCATAAATCTACGCGCACTGTCCTTTACAACCTCACAATTCTAATTGTCAATTTACATGTTCATTAACTACGCAGACTGTTCTTTCCATTCCATCAATTCTGATTGTCTATTCTTGCATGTTAATTATCTGTGCGCATTGTTCTTTGTGTCCTCGCGCTTCTAATTGTCTTCGCATGCATGTCATCAATCTACGCGCACTGTCCTTTACAACCTCACAACTCTAATTGTCAATTTACATGTTCATTAACTACGCACACTGTTCTTTGCATTCCATCAATTCTGATGGTCTATTCTTGCATGTTAATTATCTGTGCGCATTGTTCTTTGTGTCCTCGCGCTTCTAATTGTCTTGGCATGCATGTCATCAATCTACGTGCACTGTCCTTTACAACCTCACAACTCTAATTGTCAATTTACATGTTCATTAACTACGCAGACTGTTCTTTCCATTCCATCAATTCTGATTGTCTATTCTTGCATGTTAATTATCTGTGCGCATTGTTCTTTGTGTCCTCGCGCTTCTAATTGTCTTCGCATGCATGTCATCAATCTACGCGCACTGTCCTTTACAACTCACAACTCTAATTGTCAATTTACATGTTCATTAACTACGCACACTGTTCTTTGCATTCCATCAATTCTGATTGTCTATTCTTGCATGTTAATTATCTGTGCGCATTGTTCTTTGTGTCCTCGCGCTTCTAATTGTCTTGGCATGCATGTCATCAATCTACGTGCACTGTCCTTTACAACCTCACAACTCTAATTGTCAATTTACATGTTCATTAACTACGCACACTGTTCTTTGCATTCCATCAATTCTGATTGTCTATTCTTGCATGTTAATTATCTGTGCGCATTGTTCTTTGTGTCCTCGCGCTTCTAATTGTCTTCGCATGCATGTCATCAATCTACGCGCACTGTCCTTTACAACCTCACAACTCTAATTGTCAATTTACATGTTCATTAACTACGCACACTGTTCTTTCCATTCCATCAATTCTGATTGTCTATTCTTGCATGTTAATTATCTGTGCGTATTGTTCTTTGTGTCCTCGCGCTTCTAATTGTCTTGGCATGCATGTCATCAATCTACGCGCACTGTCCTTTACAACCTCACAACTCTAATTGTCAATTTACATGTTCATTAACTACGCACACTGTTCTTTGCATTCCAACAATTCTGATTGTCTATTCTTGCATGTTAATTATCTGTGCGTATTGTTCTTTGTGTCCTCGCGCTTCTAATTGTCTTGGCATGCATGTCATCAATCTATGCGCACTGTCCTTTACAACCTCACAACTCTAATTGTCAATTTACATGTTCATTAACTACGCACACTGTTCTTTGCATTCCAACAATTCTTATTGTCTATTCTTGCATGTTAATTATCTGTGCGCATTGTTCTTTGTGTCCTCGCGCTTCTAATTGTCTTCGCATGCATGTCATCAATCTACGCGCACTGTCCTTTACAACCTCACAACTCTAGTTGTCAATTTACAACTACGCACACTGTTCTTTGCATTCCATCAATTATGATTGTCTATTCTTGCATGTTAATTATCTTTTCGCATTGCTCGTTATGACGTCACACTTCTAATTGTCTTCTCATGCATGTCATCAATCTCTGCGCACTGTTCTTTACAATCTCACAACTCTAATTGCCCACTTTGCATGTTCATTAACTACGCACAC
Organism: Scolanthus callimorphus; assembly: GCA_033964015.1. NCBI lineage: Eukaryota > Metazoa > Cnidaria > Anthozoa > Actiniaria > Edwardsiidae > Scolanthus > Scolanthus callimorphus. The sequence goes on from CM066919.1 coordinate 7,639,331, forward strand.
TGTTCTTTGCATTCCATCAATTCTGATTGTCCATTCTCGCATTTCGCTTGCATGTCATCAATCTACGAGCACTGTACCTTACAATCTCACAATTCTAATTGGCCACTTTGCAGTCGAGTTGTTGGAGAGTGGTCTGTTGAAGAAAGAATGGAAAGGGGCCTGCTTACAATACATTCAGCTAATCACTGCATCTTCCCTGCGTGGAGAATTAGGCCCAGCACAAATGTCGCACTTCTTCTGTCAAACCTTTCCTTTTTCAAAGGATGCCGCTTCATGTACTTTATAATCGAAAACTTTCTATGTTTTTTGTTGGAGCGGCGCGACTCGGACACGACGTTGTCGTAAGCCTTAAACACGGAGCTCCGGTATAAAAGGAGCCGGCTCGCGGGCCTTTGATTGTCAGTTGTCACTCAGCTGTTGTAGAGTTAACACCTCTCTGTGGCGCGAAAATCAATTTTTCTATTCAAAAGTTTGTAAAGAACTAAATAGGAACTATATTACTATATTTTTTTAAACAATAACCTTTTTAGTTGCTGCAGAATAATTTTAATTACAACCGGTTTGGCTCAGATAAAAGCTTTTCGTGCGGAGAGCAACACTAATTAGTATTCATAGGGATCGAAATGTTCTGAACCGCGAAAGTGGGCGGTCTTATCCCTTTTATACCGGAAATCCGTGTTTAACAAATTTCCAAACCATTTCTTACGCCATCATCGTGATGAAAATGTTATGGATTCACAACAAATTTTGACCACGATTATGGTGTAAAGAGTAATAAATAAGAGTCCAAGCTAGTCCACACCACTCAAAACCTCTCAAAAAGTTTTTGGCCATGAAAAAAATGCCAAATATTAAAATTATGATCATTTTCCGTTGCAAATGGCGCGCGCATTAAAACAATTTCCCGTTGTTTCATAACCGCGCGCGCAAGCTGATGCCAGCAAAGTGGTATAGACTATTTCCCACGGCAAATCAGCCAATCATTTTGCAAGAAAGCCTTCTGAGATGCTAAATAAATTCTCCGTTTAGTTCAAAATATCGCGTTCACTGTTTTTCTACTGTGTGTATAGAGAATAACAAAGAAAGATTGCCATATTTGATTCTATGGTGTTCCTTCTCTAGGTTTCAAACCTGACAAACTCGTTTGACGGGAAATACGTGTTTACGTCTGGCGGAGAGGACTGTGCTGTACTCATGTGGCAACTGGACCTTGAGTAAGTCGAAAATAATTTGAATTTGCATTTCTTTGCAGAACTTGTTGTTATAACAGCAAATTTGCTCTAGCATAGAGATTAGGACTGAAACAATTCCGGAGGTCGTGGGTTCGAATCCCTGTCGGGGTCAGAGATTTTTTCTCTTTCTCCGCTTACTAGGGCTAACGCTCAGAAGCACACATGGGATATTTCATTAGCACGTAAGCTTCACACAAGGTTAATTCCTTATCTCCCCTCTGTTGAACTTAGTGCTACGCGGCCACAGGCTTGCCTGAACATCTAAATACAGCGCTTGGTTTCGTATGACATCGCATTTGCTCATTCAAGTGGAGGATAAAAAGTGAGCAAGAACGTGCGCGTTCTCAAACGCAAATGAACTGTTGAGCAAGTGAGATACGTGAGATACGTTCTCAAACGCAAATGAACTGTTGAGCAAGTGAGATACGGGTGGCGTATTCAAGCTTGTGCTTAGAACAACAAGAATGACTTGCCATCAATCCCAGAGACCGCGTCCCTAATTTTTGTGATCCAAGTTTCCATATTGACAACACTTGTTAATGTGGCCATAGCCATTCTTTGGATAGAATATTCGGTAATGTTTATTTTTTTGTGACCTTAAGACTGGGGCCAAAGTTCTTTCAACATGGCGCGTTCAAGAAATGTTGAATGAAGTTGAATCAAATGCTGAACTGATTTGGCCGGCCCAGCCTAAAATATCTAGATGACACTAATCCAGACAGCCTAGTCCTACTAATATATTATTTATAATTGTTTTTCCCAGTGCTCTAGAGGCCGCGGCTAGGCTTGGCGGAGAGGACCTGATACCCTTCTACGGACTACTCGAGGGGGGACGTGACGGGGAACTTTTTTCCGAGCTAGAGGATTACTTCTACTATTCTCAGATAAGAGAGTAAGTTGATAGTCGCTCATTCTGGCTCGTAATCTACAAAAAACGGCGCCTGGCTTCAAGCCAGGGAAATATGTTGCAAGTCAAATTCAAAGTCATCAAATTTACAACTTGTCGCGCAACATTTTGTTTTGATAATCACACACGAGAGCCCGGGGTGGATTTTTCCCCTTAGCACCTCATTTCTATCGACTAATCATTTTGAATTGTCGCAAAATGAAAGATGTGTGTTTGACGAAAACCGCGCTCCACTTCGCTTGAAACAAATGTTTTCGTTGCGTGACATATAATGGCGCGAAATGAAAATCGCGCAGCTTCGATACAAATGTGCAACGCAACAATGTTGCGCGACAAGTTGAGGAAATTTGTGCCTTGTATTTCCCGGGCTTTAGAGAAGTCAAGATTATGGCTAGTTTATACGCTTCAATTTGTCTGGCCGTTTTCTTCTAAGTTTCATGCGGCGTCGGCCCGACACTGTATTGGACCCGATTTTCGTTCGATCAAATCAAGCAGTAGATTAGGTCCGACAATCGGTCAGGCAAATCGCAGCGCGTAAGTCTGCTGTTACTAAACTCCCTCAATTTATTTATTTCGATTTCACAATTTCAGTCAAGGCGTTGATACGACTGATACGCGCAAGGTTTCCACTAAAGTACCTCTGGACCAAGTGCCGTTTATCATGCGGGCCCTGGGCTTCTACCCATCAGAACAGGAGGTAAGCTCGATAATACCCATTTTTAATCTTACCCATTTTGTTTGCCGAGAGAAGTCGAGATAAATTTGAAAAAGCTGAAATTTTTGAAATTACAAAAATCGAAGGTCATATTCTTTTAAACCAGAACGCGCGCGTTTCACGAATTGGCTCTGGGTACATACATAAAAGTATATACCACAGAACACGCCATCATCAGCGCGCACGCAAAAACGCTTTGGTTGCGCGCGCGCTGATTTTATTTTTTGCTATTTTGTTGTAGTATAAAACAAATGTCCTCTGAGTTTCCGTGGTATGTTCTCTTATATACCACGGAATGACGCCTCGCCTGCGCCCGTGAGTCCACGACATTTTGTCCACTTTATTACGTCATTGCGTGGTATATAAGAGGACATACCTACGGGACCTTAAGGGGCTCTCGCCCGCTCGCCGGCTACTTCTCTGACAAGAAAATAGCTCAAATCGCAATCCAATTCCATCCTTTCATAACAGGTCAAAACAACCTAGAATTGATTTTGTCTAACACTTGAAAGGCTTTTCTATTAATCTGGAGGATTATTTGATACTACGGGCACATGTACATGTGTTTTCGCGGTTACAATTTTATGTCCCCGGTTACAATTTTATGTCCACGGTGGACGAATATTAAGCGTGCGAGAGCCCCTTTAAACCAGTCGAATATGTTGTCCTGTTCCAGGTAGAAGATATGATTAATGAGGTCAAGTTTAGTACTTACGTGGAGACCGGAAAATACGTGTCGCACATCGACCTCGGCGAGTTCATTAAATGTGAGTATGAGGCAGGGTTCCTAAGCTAGTGATGTCATGAGTAACGCCATTCTCGTCCAATGAGCCTCCTCGCTTCTCTGACCCCGCGGGGGCATTCGTACACAGAGCTCCCAGCTCGTTTACTCACAGGGGCTCTGGGGATATCTATTTCAGGGGCTTCGCTGATTGGCTGATTTTGAACGTTGAGGCATGCGCAGAAAGTTGTTTCTCTCAACGGCTGTGTATCAAATCTCGCGCATGCTTATCTGTGGCTGTCACAAGAGCTTCCCCCGCGTAGGTTGAAAGTACTACTAAAAACGAATGTTGGTGCTATTTAGCCAGATACGTTTTTCGAAAGCTGGTTTTCTGTACGTATGGGCGGCGTTTCAGCCAATCAAACCATCTAAGCCAATCAGGTTCTTGCCTTGTTTTACATAGAGCACTCGACTGGCTTTTGTCGCGACGTTGTCTGTTTCTCGTCGGGGCGTGATCGGTTCAGATGGTTTGACTCGCGGAACAGAAAACCATTTATTATATAAACCTCAGTGTTTTACAGGGATTTCTGCCACTGAGAAAAACCGTATATTTTCACATGTGAATATACGATATTTTTACATGTGAAAATATCAGCCAATATGTTTTCTTCCTCGTGGCCAATAATAGGCGCTTCCCTGGAGCATGGCAGTGTTTCTTGTTTATATAATAAACGCGAACGAGTGAGATATCAAATGTGAACACGAAAAGATAAATTTCATATCTCCAAGCGTCCATGTATTATTCTCTATATCTCTTATGTGCGGGAAACAATGAATTTGGCTGTAATGCTAAAATCACGACCACTGACGGCTGATATTATTCGAATTGTTTTGCAGTGTATGTAAATCATCGGCCAGCGTTCGGGTTATCTCCGATGGAGTTACACGAGGCGTTTACCAAACTCGGAGAGCCTTCGGATGAGGGCTTCCGTATTAGCCGAGACCGAGTGCTGGACATGCTGCAGAACAAAGGTAACGCTCTTTAGGCTCAGAACGAACTGAGTCAACATGCTCATTCAACTCTTCTATTGTTCTTCTGAGCGCCAATTGTTCAGCGATGCCCAGTAGATACATTGCAAATTTCAAATCAGTTGAAAGCGATGGCTAAAATATAGCACTTGTGAAGATTTGAATCATTTTACACGACGGAAGCTTGATTTTTTAAACGTAATATTTAAAAGCCGACTATGAGGACTTGACGAAATTAATTAGACTGGATCTAATTGCGCGGGCTTTGAAATTTCGTCAAGTCCGAATAGGAGGCTTTTGATTTTAGTTCAAATACTCAATGAGCGGATTTCAGATGACTGTGGTGAGTAATTCGCAATTACTTTGTAATTACTCCTATAGGTTTTATTCAGAATTGGTGCAATTACTTTGCGATTGGTTTCACTACAGTCATATGGACCGCTCTAATTATTCATGACCTAATTAGCGAACACAGAAAGGAAACGAATGTTTCAGTTTTTTAAAATGCCTTAGACCTACGGCAAACGCCGATCGCCTTCAGCCACTCTTCTTCTGTCGAACCTTTCCTTTTTCAAAGGATGCCGCTTCATTATACTTTATAATCAAGAAATTTCTATTGTTTTGTATTGGAGCGGCGCGACTCTGGCACGGCGTTTACCGTAGGCCTTAGACATTTGAAATACTCAGATAATTGCCTGTGGCATGATCTTCAATCACAAACCCTTCTGTACCTTTTACAAACAGTATTTATCAATATAATCATATTGTTTTTACTTGTGAAACTCGGATTACGTCACTAATCATGCGCAGAAGTGAAACGGTCAAGATTGTTTCCAAAGCCTGTCCCACATGGACGATTGCGGCGTGCAGGCATATAGCCTGGAACAAAAAGTCCTTTGCATCTTCTTCTCCGAGATAGGAGACCTGTGTCTTCTGACGGAGCGGATCCTACATTCTGCCTTTGCACGTCGCAAAGACTAGTAGAAAACATTTTTTAGGAGGTGGACCTTGTAATTATGAATTATATACTTCGATTGCATCACTAGTCAGTCATGCGCATTAGTGGAAAGGTCAAGATTGTTTCCAAAGCCTGTCCCACATGGAAGTTGGCGGCGCACAGACATATAGTCTGGAACAAATATCCGTAGTACCGACTTCTCCGAGAGAGGAGACATGTTTACCAAGTTTCGTTCTAAAAGCTTGCTCATGAAGAAGTTGTTGAAAAAATATTCAGAAATGTTGAATCAGAAACATATAACTCACTTATATGTTTCTGGTTGAATCAAATATTCAACTGGTTTGTCCCCATTAAACTGACTATCAGAAATTCCACCTGACCACTATAAAAATATACCAGAGCTGGAAATTACAGCCGGTAATCTAATTTCGTTCTATGTAGCAGTCCTTCAAACTATCAAACATTCACAAAAGCAAAAAGCGTTTTCGATTTATCATTTATGACGTCAGTGTTGAGCGCACGCGCAGTTCGTTCAAAGGCGACAAGGATAAGGGTCCCACATGCATAAACTTGGCCACTTTCCTCCGGCCTTCCGCAGAGTTCCATCAAATTTCAAGACGTATACGCTTTGCCAGTGATGGCATGTGACGCTGTATACCGTCGCTATCATTCGCCGCCATTGTAGTAGGGTGAATGTATGTTATTTCTATTTCCGTCCGTCACAGTAGCATTCTTTATATTTATGTGTAATCATGGCCGCTTTCACAACAATCGATATTATTCAGTGAGAAAACAACGTAATAATAATCATCTTTATTTGACTCGTAATGACACATTGTAAAGAAAGTTCATAAGATAAATGGTATAAGTTGAAATGTCTTTTTTGAAAATGAAAGTTGCTGGAATAAGTTGCAAAGAATTCTGCCACCGTGAGCTAGTGGGATGCCGCCCCTAGCCATTAACTTATACTAATATCTTCGCTACTTCTATTCCATGTGGGTCTAGAATTCATCCTTTTAAATCCACCTATTTACTGCCCATGCGCGACTATTTCCTTTCGCATGACGTTTTCTTTTTCCTTTTTCAGGTGAACACATGACAGAAGGAGAGCTTGCCGAGTACATGGCAACGCTGATGGGGATGGGTGACCTCGGTGGTAGCGCAGAAACCGGCACCTATGACGCCACAAACGCCACACAGCTACTGCGCGCGCAGCTACCTGAGCATTTCACCGCTGACAGCTTTGCGGCTCAGATTATAGGATTTGGAGGTGATCAAGAACAATAGAATGTTTTGTTACGCTGTGTGAATATTTAAAAACCACTGATGGAATTGTAAAGGTTGTAGATACATGTAGATAAGAATTTTAATGAAATATCGATCTGGACCTTTGTAAATAATCTAACCCTTCAAATAAACACATAGTCATAGCAATATGCTGTTCATTAAACATGCATGTTTTCCACATCTGTTGCTGTTATAGGCGATTATATTGTGACGTCAGTGTTTACGATTTTTCTCATTTGCATAAGCATTAGTAGAAATCAGCAAGCGTAACGGAGGTACAAAAAGAAATGATCTGAATTTCAATAGCGTCTGGTGAATGAAGCGTACTAAGAAAGTTTGATGTTCGTAACTCAAATTATGAGCGCATGGCGAGAAGCTCAATTTACAAGAAACGTGGGCTAATGAGCTTCCTGCCCCACAAAAAAATAAAGTAATAAAAAAATAAATAAAAATAAAGAACACTGGAGAAATCATTTCTGGATGCTTTTTTTAGTTTTCCAGTTATGGATGCAGTTTTCAATATCGTCCTTCACCTTCACGTCTGCTGTTATTCGTTGATAAAAAAAATTCCTACTGACCGTGCTTTCGCACTGACGTTTTACCGAAAGTTTGAAATCTTTTGAAATCTAACATGTGCCGCAATTTTGTTAGAATTTCTCTTTGCAGTTTGATTTCTCCGCTTTCTGACAAAACATTCCAGCACACTCTTTTCTGTCTCTCCCCATTACTGACCAACACTCAAGCCAAACCACGCTTGATTCCAGTCCTGCGTTGAGTTTGTGACACCACGATGTTATCCTTAACTTCCTCTTCCACAGGCCTAGTACTTGTAACATTCGTATCGTGTATTCAGGTCGTTAAGCGAGAATATCCACAGTCAAAAGGCCCTTAGCTTTTCTCGAGGCCCGTAGCCATCAAGGCAGTTCAATCAGCTTCTTGTACAGGAATCTCGAAATATGCCGCACAATTACCGAATCACCTTAAAATACTACACTGCTCCTTGTGTAACCGTTGATCCCTTCTCAAACACGGTGCTTTCCTGCCTTCCATATTATATAGTATGAGCTGATTTGGTTGTATTATACCAGGGCAGTTAGTCAGCTTCTTTGAGTGCAGGAACCTCGAAATAAACCGCACAGTTTTTAAAATACTGCCCTGCTCCTTTTGTAACTATAGCAATGGATGCGTTCATTCTGGGGCTCGGCGGTTTCCTGTTAGCCAAACTAATGGCGGCTATGCCAGGTTTTTTCTGTTATACTCTTGAAATTGCTCAAAACGCAACCAGCAACTTCGTGCTTGCTAGGTTTTAGGCTAAGATAAATATATACAGTGACTCGCGCAACTCCCTTCCACTTGGCAAGACTGGTTTGATGCAGCCTGACAACAGATTCGTGCCAGACTCGTCGCAGAGATAATCGTTTGTCGTCTTTAGCCATGACTGCACTATCTTTTGCAACTACCGCATCATTTTGAAGACTGCATTGATCTTGACAAGCCTGGTTTTGTTCGTCAACCAGTTTTACTTGGCCAACAGATTCGTGGCGGGCTTGTCGCAGAGACAATCCTTAGTGCCATTTAGCCATGACAACAATTGCAACTACAGCATTCTACGGGTATTCTACTTGACAAGCCTGGTTTTATCCGCCAAACAGTTTTACCTGGCCATCAGGACCAACAGATTTGCGTCAGGCTCAGGTTGTCGGAGAGATAATCGCTTGACATCTTTAGCCATGGCAGCACTGCTATCTTTTACAACTACAGCATCATTTTCATGACGCTGTTACTGCAGCATTTCTAGAGACTGTTATCTCTCCTCGTCAAAGTCAGCTCTACATGGCTTTCTCTCACTTTTTACACTTGCATAAAATGAATTTGGAGAACGCATGCGCGTAGAATCGGCTCATAGTGCCATAACACAGCGGGTGAAGAGCGGAGGGGAAACAGCTGAGGAGGAAAGAGTACATGCGGTACAAGTCGAAATACGCCCAGTTGGCCTCGGTTACCACCTGAAATGAGGATAAGAAAATATCAGCATATCAAGATTTCTACCTATCTCAGAGATTGTAGCAACGCCTACCTCAAATCGCCGTTATATTACTGCGAAATTCGGCATTGGCCTTGTAGGCATTATAGGGCATTTGGGGGTGTTTTAATGGGACTTTTAATGAACAGCTCTGGTGCAATGTAGTAATGCATTAATGCGGTTTTGAACTCTGCACCGACGATAAACCGAGGGCCCGTCTCGCCTTCACTACCCAACCTATATCCCGGGGGGGGGGGGGGGGGGGGGGGTTGGCGTCACTGAGGACGAAAATACCATCTAGCAGTGAAGCGAAACAGAAAAAACAACTACCTTGAAGTGTGATAGAAGGAACAACACTTGATATGGCATGTAACAGACCATGAAGATAATAACGATGGCGTAGAACATCTTGATGACGTCACGCTCCGATTCCATCACGCTATCTACCCTGGTGGGCTCCTAGCAACAGACGGACGCAATATAAATGACACAAGCCTGTGGAGGTCGGCACTGACTGGGGACCAAGTCCCAGGGATCTATTACTACGTATTTCACCGAACCGTGGTGTGGGTTGAAAAAAAAAAAACGCCTACGATTCTCCCCGCTCGGGCTCATGTTTTTGCCTGCATTCCTTTCTCCACGAGCTGGTATGCTAAAACTTCTCTGAAAGACCTGAAAACTGGCAATGTCTATAAAATATTTTGGAAAAAAGCCATCAGTTAAAGTTTAAGTTGCCTTGCTTTCGTTTTTCAAGATTTTCTATTTCGACTCAGTCGTGACGGTTATTTTCATGAACACATAAGGGTTCCCTGTGGATGTTATGGGGATGCTTTGGAATACCTGTGGTGGGTGAATAACGATTTGTGGCTTGTTGTTGGGTTGATATTGTACGTGATCTCCCAGCTGCTGGTTACTTTGGCCCATTTCTCCTCTGTGAATATTGTTCGAGGATTCCCGATGTGGTGGGAGGAGGTTATTATCGGCCCCATATGCATACTGGGTCTCAGTGCACGTGTTGAGGGAGCTGAGGTTGGACTCGGCACGCACCTCGCGCCCTTTCATTTGCAGGAAGTTCATGTGCTGACGGATCTGGAATGATTCAGAATGAGGTGAACAGACCTTGCGGTACGTGTGTTACCAAGATGGTACGAAGATGCGTCAAAATTCATCGATAAGGGGAGAGGTCAAAACATCCGTACTTCCTTGGTGCCCAATTTGTGGGGGGTGGGGTAGGTTCCGGAGCCACCTACCTCTCAGAGCTGAATTTTTGGAGCCAGTATCTCCTGATGAAGGTTCACCCTGATGAAGGCTAGTTAACTAGCCGAAATATAGGTGTTTGTTTTGATATCCACTTTTCAATTATTGTTTAATCTTAAATAAAATAGATATCAAAAAGGTGAATGCTCCAACGCTTTCCTCGCAGCGAGAGGAGTCCAGGTACCCCTAGATCATGCTCTGAGAAAATGAGGTCTGAAAAAGGGGTATTGGGTACCTAAGGGGGTAGATGCCGGTACCCACCACCTCCCCTGAAAAAATTGGGCACCATTCGAGTACAAGTGTTTTGACCTCTTCCCTAAGATGTCCGAACATTGTACTATACATCGCAGAAGACCGCGGCCAACCCTTGGTGTTTCGATGCTTCAAATTGAGCGCGTGATCGATTCTGATGTTCCACGTGATGCGTTATGTATGTACCACTTGATCAATACTTTTGGATAGTAAGTTTGGGCATTTTTTGCTCTCAAACGAAGTTAAAGGCCTATGGGCACCCAAGCCGCATTTCAGGCACACAAGAATAAAACACAGTTGAAATTTCGATCGATGCAAATTTACAGCTTGAACTTGTGAAATGCGAAGAACAGTACAATAGGAACCACTTTGGAAAGATTATTCAAATGAATGCCACGTGATCTGAATTGGGAAAACGTTACGCCTAAGCCGAGGAGGTCTATTAAAAACAAAGCGCAAAGGTTCCCAGTTGACATTGGCCTTTAACGCCTAAAATATTGATCACGTTCTAGCCGCCGGCGGGCCGAAAAATCGAGGGTTGTCGCGGTCTATTGGGTCATGGCTAAAAGGGATGACTCAGAAGGACCTGATTAATAATTCATAGGCTTCACGGTAGAACGAAGCTACATATGCCATGTTATGCAATGTAGCTTCGTTCTATTGTTTGTCCTATGAATTATTAATCAGGTCCTTCTGAGTTATCCCTTTTAGCCATGACCGGTCTATTGAGATGCATAGTAAAAGTTCCCCACACTTTTCTCGTTTTTTTCCTACCCAGACCCAGTTCAGACCCGATTGTTTTCCGTGAAATTTTTAATAATTAGATACGTGATAAATCGACTTGTGAAGCGGGCTTATCAGTAACTTTGACAACGTTTAGGCCCTGTCCACACTAAACGCGTTTTCAAAAGTATTCGTTTTCAAACTGATACGGATTCGCAGCGTGTTAGACCCTGTCCACACTACACCGTTTTCAAACGAAAACGGATACTTTTTGAACCGTTTTCAAAAAGATTTGCGTCCACACTTATCGTTTTCGTATTGTTTTCGCCGTTTTCGGTGATCGTTTTCGGCGTTGTAGTGTGGACGATAGCCGTATCCGGAGCAAAAAGTATCCGTTTTCGTTTGAAAACGGAGTAGTGTGGACGGGGTCTTAGTATGGACGGGAGTCGGAAGATTTAGCTCCACAAAAAGCGATCACTTTTTATTCGATGTTGGCGTGTGCAAGGACAGTCTCAAATTAACTGTACAGTTGACGTCATCGTTTTCATTTTTATCCGGATTCGACCGTCCACACTAAAACGATATGTATACCGATTCGTTTTTATTCACTTTCGAGAGCGTTTTCAAAGTGATACGGATTCGATGAAAACGACCAGCGTGTTAGTGTTGACGGAAGGCCTGACCGTATCAAAAAGTATACGGATTCAAACGAAACCGCGTTAGTGTGGACGGGGTCTTAGTCTATCTGGAACAAAACGGGCCTAGTAGCGAGGGATTGAAAAATTGATGCAAATTAAAAATAAATCTAAATGTTCATACGCTGTCCAAATATTAAAAGATCAGCGATCACACTTACTTGTACAGCGGCTACTCCATATGCAAGGATCATTATAACAACGGGGACAGCAAAGGAGATGAAAAACCGGACCAAGTGATAGTGAAGTAGCGGCACTGACTCGTAACACCAATATTGCTCAACAGGGCTAGGTGCCCGCTTGTGAACAAACCTGAATAGGAAAATGATTTGAAAAGCGCATTTCATTATAATACTATATGATTGCGATTTTATTTTCTTGTCAGTACTCTGCTGATCATTTATGTTATGGATTTATAATGTTAATTGACCTGAGTGGAGTGCAATTTGGGCAGAAATCATACGCGTGATTTCAAAATCGAGCGCGCAGCGCGAGGTCGATTTGAAATCACAAGTATGATGGGGTGGGGGAAGATTTTGAAAAAAAAATCCCTGCATGAAAAAAAATATTAATGCAGAGCAAATTCGTTACATAATACTCTGTAAGTTTACGAAATAAATATCATACACCATCGAGGGGAATATTAGAAAAAAATCTTGCTTCGGCACAATCTCACCCTTGGTGGGATTAGTAGCAAAACCACAACGCATTTGAGTAGTATAGTTTGTATGGAATTAACCCCACTTTGGGGAGGATTAGTAGGGAACGGAAACGTGTTGTAGCGGGCGTTTAGCGGCGTCTATCTTTTTAATTTTTTTTATTAAATTTGCCCGAGGGCCGGGAAATCCTCACCGAGAGAGGCTCCAATTACGAGGTTCCCTGGTCAGTGTGGTGGGTTAGAAAGTTGTAAGCCCTGCACTTATGTGAGGATGGGCAACTTCCGACGTCCCCGTGGTTCTTTAACGTCCCTCTGGTTCGGTTAGTGTAGTGTATGTGGGAGACGGGACCTACGGTTTAACGTCCTTATCCGAGAAGACGCGAACGTCTAACCATTTGCGGATATTAGAGCAGAGGGAGCACCTTCGCAATTATTTAGATAAAACCCTGAGTGTTGGTCCAGCCGGGGTTTTTAAACTCCCAACCTCCCAAAAAGCCCGGCGCTCTACCACTGCGCTAACCGGTCGTCGATACACGTAGCTATGTTATCTCTAAAGACTTGACGCTTCTACTTTTTATCATATAGAGCAGATTTCGTATGACTGTGAAAAGTGCCGTGACAAAGTTGTGCCGCGCCGCGACCGTGACCGTGACCGTGACCGCGACTACGCGATTTCATTCGGTATCTACAGCAGGCCAGGTTCCGTACCGCGACCGCGACAGTGCCGCGCCGTGTCGCGGTACTTTTCACAGTCATACGAAATCTACCCTAAGAAAAGCCCGAGTGGATAGTATGAGAACATTGGTAGTGGACAGCTTATAAGAAAAACCGAAAGCCGTTAAATTGTAACAAAACCAGGCGAGTTAATATTATAAGAAAAACCGGAAGTACCTGCTAAAGTAAGGGACTGCCACTGCGATAGGGACTACCCATGTAGTCACTATAAAGATGGCCATAATCATGCGTGACGGAGGACGCTTGTGTGGCGTGACAACAACTCGGTAGCGGTACAGAGCGATGGAGGCGAGCGTGATTGTCACGACAAAGAATGTCACGGTGAGCATCGGGAGGACGAGAATACAGAGGAACTCGCCAAATACCCAGCTCTGGATCTCCTCGTACGAGAAGAGGAAGATGAGGCACACAGAGCTCAGTAACTCGGCAACGGCAAGGCTGAAAAATAGAAACAAATAATTGAGTTGAAAAATATATATTGAAAAAAATTAAAATATTTGCAAAAAAATATATTGAATGAAAAAGTTGCTTTGCCTTGCCATGATTCCTATTCTTTAGGCGTGCATCTGCGTTGAAAGCGTTCCTGTGATGTTCAGAGAGACGAAAAGCGCGCGAGATAAATGTGCGCCAGTGTAAGTTTTCTCGTAATTCTAATTGTTCCCACGTGCAATTTGTTTATCTAGAGAAGCACGGTTGGTCCAGCGTTACGGCGTTGGGTCTCTCACCGCTGTGGTCCTGGCCGGGACAGAGGAAATTTTCTTTCTGTTCGGGTCTCGGTCGAAACTGGTCCATATCGTGAGTTAAACTTTGTTCTACTGTGTTTCACGTCTTTCGGATGAGACAATAAACCGAGGTCACGTCTCGCCTTTCTACCCTACCCAAGTTCCAGGGGGGACGTTAAAGAACCACTGGGGACGTAATAAACCCTCTAGCAGTGACCACCCTCAGTGTCTGTGCTTAAGACCGCTTGGCAGCCAGTGGCGCCCTTGGGACCCAGCGTAATTCAGCTTACGAGCTGCACTCGTCTTTGATTCTCACACTTCTAATTGTCCACGCGTGCATGTTAATTGTCCACGGGTGCATGTTAAATGTTATCACGCACGTTGTTCTTTGTATTATAATGGAAGGATTCTAGCTGTTCACGCTACGCCACAAAAAACAAAAATAATGTTACTCTTCACGTGCAAGTTGTTATCTGCGCGTACTCGTCTTTGTTTCCAAGAATTCCAATTTTGTTCTGCCAGTAAAACCATCTTGGTCGTCTAGTGCTGTCAACTTGATTTTTTGTGCGACAGAAAGCCAGTCGACTGCACAAAACGAGACAAGGCAAGAACCTGATTGGCTAACGACAGATGGTTTGACTTACGGAACAGACAAACCCCAAATCCAATCGAAAATCGATGGCGTTTTGAAAATGCAGCGCGAACCAACGGATTTAGCGCCGCGACAGAAAGCCAATAGAATGCACTAGACGAGACAAGGCAAGAACCTGATTGGCTAACGACAGATGGTTTGACTTACGGAACAGACAAACCCCAAATCCCAATCAAAAATCGACGACGTTAAGAACTTACCTTGTCACGAGGTAATAGGTAAAAGGTTTTCTTGATGGGCCGGTCCGTATCGCTCTTATAACCATAAGATTCCCTATTAATGAGGCCAAAATGATGAGTGCGAACAACACTCTCCGGAACAGACCACTTGTTCGGGCTCCCTGTGTTGGAAAGGATAGCGAGGCGACTGGGTTGTCGGAGCGGTGGTGCTGTTGGGTGAACCAGCTACGCTTGAGTTGTTGGCTGCCATCTCTACAGAGTTAACTGCAATGAAAATGAAATAAAGTGAAATGGAATGTATGCACTTGTAGACCGCAAATATACTAACTTTGGCGAGCATTGTGGCGTATTATCCGGCTCTAATGAACATTTTGGCGGGCTCTTATATATTAGAGGTCGCTGCTATAATAGTCATTTTGTACTCTATGCTCTCTTATAATAATAGTTATGAAGTTGATGTTCTTGGGCGCATATATCGCTGCACTCGGGCTAAAATGAGCCTGACTCGGGCCCAAAACATATTTACGCCCGCGAACATCGACTAATACTGTTATATTATCATATAGATATTTTCAAATGCGGTTTACAGATGTCGTCATGTGTGATCCCTAGATGCAGACTGCGATTGATACAATGTCGTTTACAATCACGATAATAATAACAATAACATCTTATATAGCGCTCGCTTCCTAAAGATCCGGAGCGCTTTACAATACTACTTACAATTTATTTAAAATATATAATAAAGAGGCATAAAGACAATAGAAGACAAGAGACTGTAGAACGAAACAATATGATGGAATACAATAGCTCCAATCCAAAGTATAATACATCTTGCAACACCAAGAAAGACCCCAAAAAGGCTTACTCGGTGTACAAGATCGGATCATGTCATAGTTCCGCATACAATTGCCAGAAACCTGACTTCTGTTACAATTTTTAAATTATTTATAATATGTAAAAATTTTGTTTTGGAGTCTCTTCAAGAGCATAATTATAATAGAACTTGCAAGGCTTCGGACCCAAGTATTATCTTGTTGCCCGTGTTGAGCTAATAACAACGCCGACCACGGCACAGAAAAATTCGACCCCTCACAATAACTCGTTTCATCAAGAGTGGATTAACAAGAGTTAGAATCATTCGTACTGTATTTGTCCACATCACAGTCAGAAAAGTGTCTTTTTTTAGATTTGAATTTCGCGTGAGAAAGTATTCGAATGCTCAGGTTCGAATGCTCGTATACCCAATACACAACAAATAGAGAATATCCTACCTTATCTTTGCGACTTCAAAGGTTTTTCGATTGATCTGCGATTTAATTTTAGGCTGGATCTCACAACTGTTTGCGTGGCGAGAAAGTGGGAACCCTGTTGATGACGAATTTTCGCGGGAATCCTAGTTCTAAAAATAGACACTTTTCTGGCTGTGATTCGGGCGTACATAGTGGAAACTCATATGGAAACTCTTGGTAATCAACTCTTGGTTTCATCTATGCTTTCAGTGTTTCAGCACTAGTAAAGGTCTCGGTCAGGGAAAACGACGTGCTTACGGAAAAAAATTCTCATCGCGTCGCAATTTATGCTTTGATAACAAGTCATATATCATTTTAAGCTAAAAGATTGTTCTATCTAATGAAGTTGTTCATTTTAGCAGAGTTTAGATTTTTCTTATATTTTTTTGACCCCAAACCTCATAACTACCTTGTTTACTTGAGAAGCTCCAGACCATTAGCGATTTGTTGCACAATTTCAAACTTTGTCGGATTTTAATCTTGGATAAATGAACTTCAAAACCGTGTGAGCGATTTTTGATATCTTGCATATTTACGAAAATATTAGGTCGCAAAGTTGAAAGTGGCATTTTTTTCAATTTGCTTCCGCAAAATTTATCGTAAAAACTTTTCAAGTAAAAAATAAAAATTCCCTCACACGATTTTTTGGGGGTTACCATCTCCTAACGGCACAGAAAATGTTACGCCAACGTCTTAAATCGTGCGAGGTCAGGAGCTTCGCGAAGGTACAAATTTGACCTAAAATTTAAAGGCCCATCACCAACCGAGAGCCTTTGCGGACTATTAGCCAATCAGAGCACCCGAAAAACAATGGATCAATTTGAAAACAAAAGAAACGGGGCGCAAAGGCTCCCGGTTGGTGATGGGCCTTTAAGTGCTAGAAAAAGCGCGTCGAGTTAATTAAACTACAGAAATGAGTGGCGGGCAATACAAACGAATGTGCTATTGAAACCAAGGAAAACAGTTGACACGTCATTTGGGGTTTTAGAAATATACTTTAGGACTCCAGGGAAAAAGTCGTATTACGGATTTTTAATTATTTACCCTGACCGAGACCTTAAAAACGTAGTCCAGTAAATATAAATAATAATAATAAAAGGGTAAACACTTGACAGTCGACCTTTAACTAGCCTAAGCTCTCCAGTGGGTTTTTTCGGATATTATTTTTAAGTATCCGAACAAAAAAAAAAAACAGGCTAACCATTAACACCAATCATCATCTCACCAAGACTTACTCCAAGTGCGATTGATGAGCGAAGCATCCTTGACTGGCTTTAATTCATATCCGAAATGCGGTCTCGCGGTTTTCTATTTTCTATATTCACAAACCAAGCTGTGTTGTTATTAGGTATAAAGCCATTCAAAGCAGTTTACAAAAACAGAAATGAGAGATTGCCACAAGCTGTCAACACAACGGATTACTGCTGAATTGTCTTAAATCTGCGATTTCTGCGGCATCTAACAAACCGTAGTCGGGCTTCTGTCAATAAATCGAGTGCACATCTCTGAGTGATGACTATTTTGTATTTCCCAAATACACGCGCCTTTCTTAAAAGGTGTGATGGACAGAAGCCGAAATGCAGTTTCGCGTTCGAAAATGTAAAGTGGAGCTCACAGAATTACGCAGTAACAAAACCGAACAAGATAAAACAAAACCATACTTTGACAACTATATGAACACAAGCACTACCGCAAACTAAAGCTACGGCTAAACTAGGACACATGTAGCGCGCAACATTTGTGTCCTGCATGTTTCCCCGAGTGGCTAAACTAGGAAACATTGCACGCGTGTGTCTCGGACACATAAAATGTTCTTGTCTTGCGAAGAAACATTTCTTTGTGTCCCGGCTACAAAATTTGTCGCGCGCAACAATGTTCTCTACAATGGTTCTCGCTTGGCTAAACTGGGAAACATGAAGGAAACATGTGTCCGGCTACAATGTTGCGCGCTACATGTGTCCTAGTTTAGCCAGGGCTTAACGTTCCGTTCTCCCTGGTTTACGTGAAATTGGGCGCCGGACCTTATCGAGTACAGAGCGGTGTACTCAACCCTTCTACTGTTCAGTAGGGGAAAGAGTACGCTTTCAGGCTTAATTGACGCAATAAATTTGCTGCATGCGTGCTCACGGCGGGCCTCAAGGGATAGCAAACCAGCCTGAGTCATCAGTGCTTGTTGGTAGCTGCTTTGCGCGCCGAAAATGATTGCCAGGACGATTGCCAGCGCTCACTTTTTTGAGAGCCAGCGAAAGATGCTGTGGCAGGTCGGAAAAAAACAACAATACGTTTTGGTTCGATGGAAGCAAATATGTGGATTTGGTATCTTGCACTTGTTTGCGTCCCAATACCGAAACAAGCCCTAGTCCAAGTAATAAAAAAAAATGTTTCTCGTCCGGATTTGTGAGAAAAAATGAGCGGGCGGGCGCATTTTATTATTACTTCAAAAACTGCTCTCGGGTCAGATAATTAGATAGATGACTACTTGGTCTAATGTGTGATCCTACTAAAGTTCTGTTATCAAACAGTCATCAATGCCAGATATTGCTGAAACTAAAGCTTTAGTTTATTTTGCATTATGTTGAACGTGTAGCACCAGTTATTTATTGCTATATAGGTATACAATAAAACAAATTTTGATGCGGCCCGACGCGGGACGAGAAACGTATTTACTCGGCCTTATACAATTGTATTTCACCGCAAATTTTATCTTTTGTGTCTTTTGCGGTAAAGACTTGCTCATGGCTTATCACATTCGTTTCTCGTACTTATTTATCGCATGCATGAAGTTTGCATTTACGAAGGCCATTATGAGGCAGTCTGAATACGCTATTGCAATGAAAACATGAGAAATGAATATATCTGAATGTGATCTCGGCAAAGTATGGAGAAGTATAATTATTTACCTCAAAATATATCCCCTGGTACTTTTGGGCTAGCTCATTACCTCTCTCTTCCCTTCTTCAGTAGCATTCAGATGGGATAAATGGGAGCCAAACAGTGAACCATCCAAAACAAGCTATTTCATTTCATAACTCATATAGACAACGGTTCGCATTAATTACATTAGTGGGTAACTTGGAACTCACTTGTAAAGCACTCTTGGCTTTTATGGCTTCAGATGTAGTAGCTTTTTCCCTTTTTATGATCAACCCTGACAGAAACGTAATAAGTGAGCGACAAAAAGATGTCTGAGTAATAATTTGACGGAGTATGCTTAAGTAGAGTTCTGCATTCTATTGAGTAAACCACTAAACCACTTACTCGTCAGACAAATAATATCATGTCTAGCAGATCTAGCAAACTTGTCAAGATCTTCAATAATAAAACTCAGGGGAACGATCTTTTATGAAGAAAATGGAAAAAACGAGAACAGTTGGTGTTAAATTGAGATAATAGAAGGAATGTAATTTTCCTTCAAATGTGCTTAGAAAACAGAAGACAAAAAGGTCGCGTGAACTTCCTGAGTCTACAACAATGGCTGTTTTACAGCACAGGTGAAAATATTTCTGAGGATTTCGATGAAGATGTCGATGTTAGTAATACGCAATTACATCATGCAGTCTTGCAACATAACGAGTTGATCTTAAATAAAAGTACAGCTCAATTAAAAGCAAATGTGGAAAAACAACAACAATTCACATTATGGATAACAAAAAGAAAATTAAAGTTAAAAGAGACCTCCTCAAGTTTTCTTTCAATTGGAAGACGAATTACGTGTAGAAATACACGTAACCATCATAACCATCTATGAACACATTTATATACTTGATTTGCCGAATTCAATAGGAAATATCGCACTACAATCCCTAAATCAGCCGATGGAATGGATGCTTTCTCAGACTTGGTATGTATAGCGGCAAAATCGCATAATTTAGCGAAAAAGTCAGTCGCATCTTGACAAGTGATACCTCATTTTCAAGCTTACTTCTTAACCTCATTTATGGCAACTTTATTCTTTTAATTTTAATTTGATAACGCAGTTTCTTTAGTGAGTAGTCTTTCTGAGAGCATCAATCCAGGCTTCGAGAGTTTCCGTAAATTTGAATTTCGATTCGGACATTTTATTAGTGTATCGGCTTTGAATTTTTGAAAAAATGAAAATCATAACTTCAAACGAAATCGAATTACCAAATCCCCAACACGGTTTTTAGAACACTAAAAAAGTGCTGTCAAAACGAAGGTAATGTATATTCGCGAGCGTGGAACAGTCAAAAGTTGAACCTAATATATACGTTTTAAAATGAGGTATCCCTTTTAAAGATAAGACCTATTTTTTCGTGAAATTATGAAATTTTAAGAAAAAATCCACATAGTGTTTTAAAGATCTTTCAACTTGAAAAAAAATATCATATATTTTTGTAAGCAGAAAAATTGTAATTGAGTTTCGATGGATGGAAAAATGTGTTCATGAAGAGTCCGCCTCGGTAGTTCCTGCTTCATAATTGGAAAAAATTGTATAACGATTTTTTTTCTGCAAATCTGGCTCACTCTGTCTCGGTTAAGATATTTTTCTGGCTACGGGCCTGATAGTTTTTTTGTGTGCGTGCGATGAATGGATCAATTCAAAGATCACTTAGACGCTCCAGTGACGTCAATTTGCACATGGCGTAGTGGTAGCGTGTCTGAAAAGAATGAACGGACTTCAGTGAGATCACGACCAAAAGCAAACACTTTGTAATCAACAGCAAGACCATAACTCACAAGTCAATAAGCATGCATTTTGGTAAGTTCAATTTTTTATTGATTTTTTGTTCTGTGTGTCACGTTCACGTTCACGTTCACACGTATATGTTATTTACCGCTCTCGCCTCGGTCAACATTTCCCAACCCTCGGTCACAGTTTTTCCTATATGGAGCGACCTAGAGTTGGAAACATAAATTAAACTTATTGTTTTCCAACGCTAAAATTTAATATTATTTTTCGATGAAAACAAGCGCGCGCAAATGGTTACCGTGACCTACAATCCGCGCCAAAACTAGTTGACACACTTCCTCCATTTAGTAACTCTAAAAAATACTCACAAGAACGACAAAAGACAGGACAACATTAATGTTTTCCCGAGAATCTCTATGTTCCCGAGACGAAGTCGATTCTCGGGAAAACATTAATGTTGTCTTTGGTCGTTCTCCTCGACTTCGTCTCGGGAAACATCGATGACTGAGGATGCAGTCATTAAGTGTTTTATTACATAGCAAAAAGAAAATTCGGTAGCGACGTCTCCCGCGCGGACAACATTTCCATTATTATATAGCTCGTGTTTATTCGATCAAAGCGTGCGCTCTGATTGGTTCTATCTTGGTCACGTGGCGGGCTACAAATCCAATGTAGCCCGCGCGGGCTACAATTAAAAAATTATTGCCCGCGCGGGCGACATCGCTAGAGCGAGAAATTTCGGCGGATGATTTTTTTTATGATTTTTACCGTATTTTCTTTTTGCTATATAATAAAAAACTTAATGACTGCACCCTCGGGAAACAGCGAGTTTTGCTTTCCCTCGAATCTCGATGTTTCCCTCGACTTCGTCTCGGGAAACATCGAGATTCTCGGAAAAACAAAACTCGCTGTTTCCCTCGGAAGCAGTCATTAAGTGTATAATGTAGCCCGCGTGGGCTACATTGAAAATTGTTGCCCGCTTGACTTTACCACGTGACCATGATAGAACCAATCAGAGCGCGCGCTTTGATCGAATAAATACGAGCTATATAATAATTAACACTTATTGGATGAGGTTGAGCATGATAGTGAGATTTGTCAACGCCGAGGCTTGTGTTATCTGCCGAAGCGAAGCTGAGGCGGATAACACTAACTCGAGGCGTTGACAAATCTCACTATCATGCGAAAACCGAATTCAATAATTGTTTTATTATTCAGCAACCAGGAATTCTTACCTAGCTAAACGAAGTCGACGATGAGGCCTTGCAAGGCGAAACGGTTTTTTCAACTTCAGCTTACGTCCATTAGTATTTTTCTCTTCGTATTCATTCAATAGCCATTGTTGATGTTTAGATATCCTGAGCAATGATCTCTCGGCAAAAAGCATCGCAGATTTAAGGAGAATATTGGCTAAATTGGCTTTCGCTTTCGAAATGAAAACCAAGACGGCGGCCAAACCTATTGGCTTGCGTTATTACGTCATTAGAGTGCATCAATCCTAATGTCTGGAGTTTGACGTCACAAACTGCGCGCCAGCATGCTTTCGCTGTGTACTCTTAGCCAATCAGAATCGAGATAGTGGCATGGCTGAATAATAATATGTTTTTATTGACCGGTAATAACAAACCGGAAATCACGTGAATGAAAATCATAAATACCGGAAACCAAAATCCTTCACATTTGCACGCGCTTTTGAAAAATTCATTCACATTTAAAAAAACTCTTCTTTATTTCTCTGTTTTTGTTTTGTTCCCTCGGTATGATAACAAAGCACTTATTTACTGGAACCTCGGGAAGCAGTATGTTTTGTGGTCCCTCGACTGCTGATCAGCGGTCTCGGGACCACAAAACATACTGTTTCCCACGGTCCCAGAAAATAAGTGTTTATTATGTTGTCTTTGATGTCTCTGGATCGATATATTAGGGATTTCATGGTAGTTAAAAAAAAAGTACAGATGATTTACGGGGGAGAATTCTGAGAGATATAATTACAAGGTAAACACGAGAGATCGCGGCGTGCCGAGCTGAAAGTTAAGACATAACCACTGGAGGATGGCAAGCCTGTGGTTTTATCGCAAGAATGCTTATTTTCATACAAAGTTTGATGTAACTTCAAACTTTGAAAACTGTTAATCTAACACGAATTCACTCAACTCAT
This sequence comes from Scolanthus callimorphus, assembly GCA_033964015.1. Lineage (NCBI taxonomy): Eukaryota > Metazoa > Cnidaria > Anthozoa > Actiniaria > Edwardsiidae > Scolanthus > Scolanthus callimorphus. The sequence goes on from CM066919.1 coordinate 7,662,177, forward strand.
TTTTACAATCCGTTTCCATCCGCTCTGTATTAGGCCCATGAAGGCCGTAATATGATACCTTTGTAGTTAAAGAGCCCGTGTCAGCCACTCCTTTGTGACCTTTGTTGTTGTTTTCGTTCGATGTTAAGGCTGGTTTCCATATAATCGCGCCGATCTCTTCAGTCTCGCCAGTAGCATGAAATAGTGCACACGCGATCCATGCGATTATATGGAAACACTTCTCTCGCGATCGGAAGAGACTGAAACGATCGGGCGATCGCGATCGCGCGTATAGAACACTGTTCTATCCAGGAGATCGCATGCGATTGCATGCGATTGAATGAGATTGAATGAGATCATATGGAGACATTCAAAATCGTTCGAAAGCGACTGATGCGATCGGAATGTATCCCAGAATTCATTGTTTCGAGACCAGCAGTCATCTCGGTCGCGTACACTTTCAAAATGGCGCACAAAACATTCATGTTCTATGCGATCGGTGAGATTATATGGAAACATACGATCGCATCGAATCGCATGAATCTCATGGATCCCGTGTGCACTATTTCATGCGATCGGCGAGACTGATGAGACCGAAGAGATTATATGGAAACCAGCCTTAAGAAGACGACTTACGTGTAGAACACTCTACATCAACATCTAAAAACAACGTTTCAGATTTGATTTATTCAATCAAAAACATTGCTCTATATTCTCTAAATCAGCCGATGGAAATGGATGCTTTCTCAGACTTGGTATGTTGCTTTGCTGTCAAATGGCGGCTGACACAGGCTCTTTAAAGGGCTTTTCAACAATCTAGACTAGTATGGTCTATATTATTTTGGCTATCCATCGAGTTATATGGATTTTTTTTACATCACCAAAAATGTGCAAAGTCTCACAAAGCCGTGACACTGATCCATCCTTTAAAACGTTTTCATTCATTCAATTGTGAATTCACCTGTACGTGTGCAGTCATGGTTACATTCTCAAACGTCATCAACTTGTATTGTTTCCTTCCCGTTGCACTTTCCATTGTTATCAAAACATCGCATTTTTAGCTAACCGCTGCGATTAGATGGTCTAGATATCCGGAGGGAAGACATCCCCTTCCTTTTAGTGATTTTTAAAATAAACAAATTTAGTGAAGGAGCGAGGAAAATGAGTTTAGAAACAGGATTCAAACAAGCAACACTAAAGTCACTTCAATTATCTGCCATCAAATGAAAGGTTATATTTTGCTTTAAACGAAAATAATAAAAAAAGCGCAGCTTACAGAGTTAGTAGAATATGCTAACGGCAGCTGCAATTATTGTTTCTTTTGCTTTTTATGGATGTTTACATATGGCATATATTAACAACACGAAACATTAAGTATAAGCAGAAACCTATAAGGTATAACTATACGGACGACTCCAGCTATAACGCACGCGCGCTGCATATCGGTATAGATGTGGGACATTTGGTCGAACAAACTGCTGAAAAAGCCCGCGCTGCATTCTGGTAGTTGTGGGACACGGCTTGGGTATTTCCGAATAAAGAAGAGCGCGCGCTTATAGCTGGAATCGTTCAGTGATAACAAACATGCAAATATTTCCCGATTCTGACTGGTCAAAAGCAAAAAAAAAAAAAGAATCGTTTAACATTTTCGGTCCAACAAAACGAGCAAAATATTTTCCGCAGAAAGCAAGGCGAACGGAGATGGGCGGTAAACTTCCACAGGAAGTGTGGTCATTATCTGAATTTGTAAGCAAAAATATCTCTTGTAAAGAAGTTTGGAACATTCGAAAGATATTTGAAAAGTGATTTTGTCTTGAAAAAATACTTAAATTGAATGCGTTATTCTAAATCTTCCTCATACAGTTGAAAAAGAAGGGACACCGCGGCAAAACGTACCACGCACGCGCAGCTTCTCGCTTCAGGTCCAGGGGGCGTTTCGAGAAACGACCCCCAGGTCTTTCCTGACACCTTGCACGAAATTAAAAAACGTAAGGCGTAGAAAGATGGGGTCACTACTTGAAAATGCTGCCCGCCCACGAAGCCTGGCGTATTCTTTGATTTCCGCCAAAAGCAGCGACTATGGAAGGTACAGCAAGAGACGTCGAAGTTGGCAGGGAGATTTCTTAGAATTTCTCTGTCGCTGACTGTACAGGTATAGTCATTGGAAAGAGTATATGAAGGATCTACCCGAATTTAACTGCTTCTCAGCTGACCAAAGTACTGCCCAAGATCGTGGCACTCCCCATTTAAGTACAGAAAGCTACTGGAACCTGTTCTGTTAAAAAAGACGGAGACTGAGACAGTCAACAGGGCGCCCAAAACCGACGTCATCTGGCGGCCCTTGTGTCACGTGACATATTTGAACTAATAAGGACTACCTAGGCTTCATTTTCCCCTCACAAAATGCAAAAAGAAAAAATTCATCCGCCTTTCTTTACAGTTTGGAGTTACACGATGGAATGTTTTCTGCAACTTGTCTCGCAATCCATTGCGGACAAGTTGCAAGAGCCATTACAGATGACGTTAGCTCGCAATGGTCGCTCGCAACCTATCGAACTTTTTACTATTTGTCCGCCATTTTGATACAAAACGCACATGCGCAAAGCCCGAGAAGGCTTCTGGGAACGAAATTGCGAGACAAGCTGCAAGATTCGTTGTTACACGCTGCAATGCGAGACAAGTTGCTGTAATCCGTTGCGAGAGTTAGTAGAATCTGAGAATCGTATCCTACTTGCTGCAACGGTTGCAGCAACCTGTTTCGCAACGTTGCGGGGGTGTTACACGCTGCAATCGCTCGTGTAACTTGTTTCGCAATTGCATTGCGAGGCATTTGCAGAAAACATTGGACCGGCTAACGGCGGCTTAAATGTTTGATGGAAAGAAGTCAAAACGCAGGTTTGGCGTTAGTCGAAATGTAAAGTGTGAGTTAACAAAATTTTCAAAATCGCCGTAAAATATCTTAAAACGACACTCGATTTAAGTTGCAACATTTTTTTAGTCAGATTGATTTAGACCACGCCTTTTACATTTAAAAAGAGAGATAAAAACACATGTGAAAGAGGCAAGAAATATGGAAGTAAAAACATCTGTACAAGACATCTTGGTGACAATTTATCTTGGTAACAATTCATGAGATTTTGAAGTTTCGCCTTGAGCTGGACGTCGCATGAAGATTGCTTATCAGATAAGCAAATTGTGCTTACAGCTATTTTAGGTAACAAGCGACCCGGAGTGTTTAAAACCTCGGGTGAACTAATCGCAGTTGGGCTTTTCTGCGTCAATCAACCATGTGGACCAATCAGATCTTTCATTAAGTGCAGTGAATGGACTTCTGTCGCCAATCTACTGCAAAGGCGAAACTTGGTAAGAATTTGATTGGCTTACAACGCAGAAAAGCCCAACAACGGCTAGGTCACGTCAGTTACCTAAAACAGCTGCAAAATGAACAATTTATATTTCTTTTTTAAAGCGACTTTCTAATGGAGTCCAGTATTATCGCAATATGAAGATCATTTTCAATGCAAGTAAGACAGCTATGCTATTATCCAAGATTTCTCATTTATCGCTGAGCGATCATTTAGCAACTAACGAACTAATCCTATTGCTTTGCTAATTTTCTTTCATGATATTTTCTCAGACAAGACACTTATGCAATGTAGCACTCTCTCTTCAAAATGGGATACTTATTACAACCTATTTACCATTGCTAATATTACAGCGATCATTTCTAATAAAAATCTTGTTTTGAGTTTTAATGTACTATCAGATATCAGATATTTGTTATCAACTTATTTCCAGTGTTCTGAAATTTGCAGCAGGAAATTTTACCTACATAAAAATAACCACATTCTTTTTAGCTCTTACATAAAGGCAGATTTGTTAATCTTAGGAACGTTAAAGCAGTTCGCTAAGGGCGCGCAGAGTGTAAAATTTAGATTTTTTTTCGCAATCAGTAATTTTATCATAGTTAGTAGGCATTAATGCAATAGATAGATCTTTATAGCTTGCGACTCAGCCAAACAGCCTCCATTTGAGCTCGTTAACGGTCATTTTAACTTACCCCATACGCGTCAATTATGCATTTACCCTCAGGATTCCCAGAAATAATGTAATAATGATAGCATTTATTTGAACACGGCACTTTTAAAAAGCAGCTGCGAACACAAACGCCAACTAAACAATTACTAAAGCAAATCTTAAAATTTATGAAATAGAAAATACGAACCAGCTTGCAAATGTTTTTTTGGCATTTTGAATTGTCTGAGAAAACTCTTTTGGATACATTTAACAGCGAAAAGAGACAGAACAAAGAGGAAATGAGATTCAAGTCCTTGAGGAACTTGAATGTGAAAGCGTCTATGTAAGAATGGAAATGAATAGATTTACTCTGAAGATTTCATAGTCACGAGATCAAGAAGAGAAATGTGTCGAGAACTGTCGTTTTGCCCTTGGTGTCAGGTAAAGGCCTTGGGAAATTATATATCTACAAAGAATTGAGTAAATTACTGGAAAACAGTGGCACAAATCTTGAATTATTAGCAGAATAAAGGCCCCTATCATGATGGCAAGATAAAATGCCACGGAGTCATGTGAAAAGGGAGGAGGGAAGCGGGAAGAGAAGGAGGAGTCTTACTTTTGACGGGCGGAATCTTCGCTTCCAGGATTTTCGAGGAAATTCGTCAACTACAGGGCATCCAGCTAGAATGAGAAGAGAAAGACGTGTTGTGTTCAGCAGTACAGTCTTTTGCTCTGGTCTGATCAAACGGGTACATCCAAAGTCATTTAGAAGATTAATATCCAACTTCGAGAACTTGACGTGTGATCTCTATTTCGTGATGTTGCCCCGATGTGCGCATGCTGCTAGACAAGTACATTTATTTTCAACATTATATCACGTGATATTAAAATTGCCAGTGAGCAGAGCGGGCTTCTGGCTGTAAATGTCGAAGGTGATCTTTTAAGCCGCATCTACACGACAGACATTTTTTTCACGGCTCTGATAAAAACGGTTCTGGAACTACATCACCACGTTAGTCCCTGTACGGATGAACTATCGGTCCGGCTCTGACAAAATTTAGTACGGCAAAGCCATTTACATAGCGCAAATATACCCGAGCCATGCCATTAATTTGGTACCGATACTCGCCACTTTTTGTCCGAGCCGTGCCAAAAAATCCCTTTCGTGTAAATGAGCCTTTAGATGGAAACCAAAACAGAATGGCCTTTAGATCGAATGTCGAAAGAGTGTAGAGAACTAAACGCAAAGTAATACACCTAGCCAATCAGAAACGAAACCCATTCAACAACCAACCAATCAGAAACGAAACCCATTCAACAACCAACCAATCAGAAACGAAACCCATTCAACAACAAACCAATCAGAAACGCCGAAACCCATTTAGCAACAAACCAATCAGAAACAAAACCCATTCAACAACAAATCATCCAGAAACGAAACCCATTTAGCAACAAACCAATCAGAAACGAAACCCATTCAACAACAAACCATTCAGAAACGAAACCCATTTAGCAAGTCTGATGTGCTTTTGGCAGTCATCTGAAATCCGCTCTAAAAATGCACTTAACATTATGGTTGTAAAATTTCAGTGAACATTCTCAAGCTAATGTGACGCCGTTTACCTCGGAGATTGAATACACCAATGTCAGAAAAGGCTGCACCAGGGAGTTGTGAGAAAAAGCGATTTTTTATTATAATTCTATTCTGATCCCTATCAGTCTAAATACCCCAAAGCAAAAGCTAACACACTAGGTGAGGAGCAAATGGTAAATAATTTTTCAAAGTATGAGATTTTATCCAAGAATTGACATAACATGAAAGTCAACTTAGCACAATACCGAAGGCGAAACGATCATCGAGGTGTGATGATAATCGCTTAATTTATGCACTTTCTTCTCAATTCTTTCTCGCAACTCGTATTAAATGTCGCATCCATCAAAAATAGCCGATTTTTTGTTACCCAGCACTTGTAAATTGTTTTTTACTAAGGCCTACACCCAAACGCCGAACTTCAGTCGCTCTTCTTCTGCCGAACTTTTCCTCTTTCAAAGGATGCCGGTTCATTATACTTTATAATCAAGAAATTATATTGTTTTGTATTGGAACGGCGCGACTCTGGCACGGCGTTTGCCTTAGGCCTAAGACAACAATTTTGTCCCGCATTGTAGCGTGACGGGTAACTATTTATCATAACCCGGGTGCGTCAAGGGAGAGCCCGTTACGAACCGAAAAATTGAAAATATGGAATCAACATTTACGCTTGTTTAATAATGCCCCTTGGAATTTCATGATATACTACAGGCTGCGTGACTGCGTGACACGTGACTGCGTGACACAGGGTACAATCTTTCTGAAACAGGTGAAAATGCGAACCTGTATAAAGTCTAAGGAAAGGAATTCCAAACTTGTTTTTCATTGCAACTAACCTCTTGCCCACCCCCCGCTGTGCGTGTCTCATTTAAGAATAAGACGGAGACTTCGAGAAAGGCACACAGGAACTTAATACCTCGCTGATGAGTCTTAAATGACAAGAAAGTTGACAAAGTAGTGTGTGTAAATGATTTTGATTTTTAATTGGCAAACGCCAAACCGGAAGACACGTCGAATTGTTTTATTTTTTACCGCCTCATTGCAACTCTGATTGATCGTTTGCTCCAGGCCTTGACAAATTAGCGGCAAGTGCTTAATAAGTGAGCAATTAATTCGCAAGCGCCATGGTCTCCGAAAACATCCAAATTTGAGCTTCACCGATTATAAATATAACAACACAAACTAGTAAGAATACTTTTAACATCATATGGATAAAATAGGAGGCCATTTGGATGAAGGATTGCAAAGATATTTGCAGATATTAATGAGAAATTTTGACTCATTTGTAATCGATCGACCGTTTTTCAACACTTCAGTCTTCATTGGCTGATCGCATTTTTTTCCACACCGCCGAGGGGTCGAAGACCCTACGATTTTGAGACCCCCCCCCTCCCCTGGAATTTCCCGAGGCCGCAACACCACCCTCCCCTGGAATTTGAACACCTCCTCATTTGGAATTCCCAGGTTGCCTCTCCACCCTGGAATTTGCAGGACTTCCAGGGGTCCTCGACCACTTCCCCTAGGAATTACCAGGGTTCAGATAGGCCCCCTCCTCTTGGAATAGGCAATATTCGTATTCAAACTGCCAGACTGGGAAGAACACTCAAGTGAGGCTCATGCAGGGGATTCTTTTGTTTCGCCTTTTCCAAGTGCACTGAACTGGAAATAGTGAAACAAAAGAATTACATAAGCCTTACTTGAGTGTTCGTCCCAGTGTCTGACCGTTTGAATACGAATATTTCAGGGGCGTAGCCAGGTCCTCAGAAAGGGGGGGGGGGGTTACAACCTTAATGTTTACTGTATTTTTCGTCCCCTAAGGGGGGTCACAACCGATTTGTTCCTTAATGTTTACTGTATTTTTCGTCTCCAAAGGGGGGAACTCCAGGACCCCCCCCCCCCCCCCCCCCCCCCGGCTACGCCCCTATATTTCCTATTTCCTGGGCCTTTATAGACCTCTTTCCCCCTGGAATTTTCCGGGAACTCGACCCCCCCCCTCTCCCGTGCAGACCCCTCACGCCTGGAATTTTCCTGGGAACCCCCTCCCTCCCCCCCTGCTTACTAGGCTTAAAGACAGATACGCCTCTGATGACCTAAAGTATTCCTTACTGCGATTTTCATAATTCTGCGAACTCCCACTTGACATTTCTGAACGCCAAACTGCGTTTTGGCTTCCGTCAATCAAACCTTTTAAGACAGGCACATAGTGGATTGTTTTTTTTCGTTTCGTTTACATTTTAAGTTGGAAAATTAGATTTCGAAGCCCAGCTAGTCCATATTAGTTCAAAAAACCTATCAAAGCCTGCGTGAAATCACATCACTCGCTACAATACAATACAATACAATACAATACAGTTTTAATGTGAAAAAAAGCACTTAGCTAATAAGAGTGTATACACCCAGCTAATTTACAGGCTCTCCACAAATAATAATAAATAAAAATATACATTTAAATATATGAATAAATCTGTTAAAAGCTATCTAAAAGTTAATTAAGACCTAAAACTATAACTATTTACATGATTGCACTTTAATTCAATAACGCTTAAAAAGTTTTCCTATTCAACCAGTTTGATAAAGTCTATTTCTTTGATTTGTTTTTTAAAAGATTTAAAGCTGGTGACAGTTCTTAATGAATTAGGAATTGCATTCCAGAGTTTAGGACCGAGGTAGCTCCACGATTTAATGCCGTAGGTAGTGGAGTTACATTTTGGTAAGGTGAGTATAAAGTCGCCCCTTAGGTTGTACGTGACCTTGCGGTATTTTATGAGCTCTTTGATGCTTTGCGGCGATTGTTCATTATGGATAGCATTAAATACTAGCGACGTAATCTTAAGAAGTCTTTGATTCTCTAATGTAGAGAGTCCTAATTCACGCAATAGTTTAGGGTAGCTAGTGTGTCTATCGCTAGATTGACGGAAGCCAAACCGCGGTTTGTTAGTTGGCGTAGAATTCGCAGAAATGATGAAAATTGCAGTAAACCTGAGTTATCGACATCTGGCTTCACGACAAGCGGAATTTGTTTCTAATCGTATCGATGGGACATGTTTCAAAATCTGAATCGTCTGTCAATGAGTATGATAAAAAGCACGACATTGAATTTAAGAACTTCAGAATTCATCCATTTCTATTGACTGATTTTAGACAATATTGACAGCACACAAAATCGTCATTTTCAACATGAAAAAGAGTAACCCAGAATAGTCCATATTTTTCATTCGTTAGGATTTGAGAAAGGTTTAGCGACTCAAAATACTATATTTGTTTCGACTACCGGTCAAATAGTCAATGGAAAACAATAGAAAAATTCCGGCCTCATTTAGAAATAGTTGAATAGTGTTGTTTTTTATGTTTATTAAGAGATTACTACACGTAATTCGTCTTCTAAAAGGAGTGGCTGAACTTTATTGAAATCTCGTCAAAAAGGAATATCATTTTGCCAGACGAAAATAAACTAGTTGATTTTTTTTCATCTAGAAAATCTGAATCACCTGCAACTCCAGTCATTGCCACGATATGGCAATTTGAAAAAAAAAACAATTCTAGAGCAGAGACAATTAGTCTAGCATTTGCTTTAACTCTTTTTGGGGTTTGGAGAACGTCAAGACAAATTTCAAGAGAAGAGAATGAGTGATAAGCTTCCTCGGGTGACCAACTTGAGTCACGAACTTCAAAACATTATACGTTCACGTACCAACATATTTCCACATATATCGTGGAAAATCACGAAAAGAGGTACGATGGAAATTTTAAATCACAAATAAAGAATTGTTCTACAATAATAGCTTATGCTATGTCTCTTGATATCTACGAGAATTTTAAGGATTTGAGTCCTGAGAGAAAAGTAAAAAGGGCTCAGATCTTAAAAAATAACATATCAAGAGAAAGCACTAAATATTATCTTCGTTTGTGATTTAAAATTCTCGTGATTTACATGTCCATACATTCTCAGTATTTTTAACGTAGTTCTTCACACAGATCTGTAGCCTAGCCACACATCAGCCTAAATTTGAGTAAATGGAAATGTGGTTTCTGCCGTTTGAAAAGATGAGCTTGGGACAGATTTTGTAGTAGAAGCTTGAGCTAAAAGCGGGTATTAAGTTTTCATGGAGGAAATTTCTGGAAGGACCTTAAATATTAGACCGTAAGCTCAGGGAGAGATGATAGATCAGCAAAAAAATACATGAAAATTTGTTCTATGTATTTTACTGTCCAGCGCCGACAGAATGTAACTTTGAAAACCATGCAAGTTAAAGTTTGAAAGGCTTTAGAAAAACCTGGAAATCAGTGTCAATGGCAATGCCGTGTCCGAACATTAATCGCATAAAATCTAGCTAGAAAGCAACAGTAATAAAATAAAACAATACAAATTCATTGAGCAGTTTCCTTAAATGTTTCGTACCTTTTCAAAAGCAGGTATAAACTTCAGACTTCTCAATACGATGGCTGGACCGGGTCGCTTTCAGTTTCTTTCGTGAAAAACTGGCTGACTAAGCGATGATCACATTTTTTCTACTAGTCTAATAATGACGAAAACTATGCAAATGACCATGTTTTCATTGGGTTTCCTATCTCAAGTTAAAATCATAACGCAGTTGCTCATTTTTTAGTTCTACGCAAATCACGTTTCCACTCTTGTTTGTTCAATGTCTTCCAATTATCATCAAGGTATTGGATGATGACGTTATAAGTGACACGAAGTTCTGGACCACGCATTTATTAAACAATCACACCCTAAGTGAGGTACTCGAGGCAAATTGTTACTTGCAACAACCGCCCTCGCATAGTTAATAGACTTTTCCTCTAATAACTATGGCCCTCGCGTGCTATACGTATATTTTATTGCTGAAAGATTATTATCTTGTCGATTCTGACAACTGACGTTTTTAGGAAACAGGTGGTATTTAGTGGATAGTTGCCTGCCCTCAGAGCGGGTCTCACGACTTTACTGACACACTACACTGACTAGAGAAGCGCAGAAGCTCACAACTAACTCACCACACTGACTAGGGAAGCTCAGAAGCTCACACCTAACTAACCCACTACACTAACCAGGGAACCTCATAATAGGCCAGTTTCGAATTATTATACTCTACCGCTGAAATAGGCATCAACGGCGCATAAATACAGCAGGGCAAAACAAAACAAACGACTGAACAAACAAACAAAAAACGAACGGATAAACGAACAAATAAACAATCGAACGAACGAACAGACAAAAATTCGAACGAACAAATGATACGCCGGCTCTTCAGTAGTTTTGTTTTTCGTTTGATTTTTTAGCGGCGGAATCCATTCATGTGTTGGCCTACGAGCAGGCTCTTAATCAGTGTTTTTTTTTCGTTTGATTTTTTAGCGCACGGAATCCATTTATGTGTTGGCCTACGAGCAGGCTCTTCAGGGTTTTTCTTTTGTTTGATTTTTTTAGCGCGCGGAATCCATTCATGTGTTGGCCTAAGAGCAGGCTCTTCAGTGGTTTTTTTTCGCTTGATTTTTTAGCGCACGGAATCCATTTATGTGTTGGCCTACGAGCAGGCTCTTCAGGGTTTTTTTCTTCGTTTGATTTTTTAGCGCGCGGAATTCATTCATGTTTTGGCCTACGAGCAGGCTCTTCAGGGGTCTTTTTTTTTTCGTTTGATTTTTTTCGCGCGCGGGATTCATTCATGTAATAGGTGGGTCTCTGTCAGCCAATCACAAACGTTTGCCTGACAGACGCTTAGGATTTTATTATTTAAAGGGGCTCTCGTACTCTTAATATTCATCCACCATGGACATAAAATAAGTAAAATTGTAACCGTGAAAACACATGTACATTTGCCTGTAGTAATAAAAATAATCCTCCAGATTAATAGAAAAACCTTTCAAGTGTTAGACAAATGCAATTCTAGATTGTTTTGACCTGTTATCAAGCGGATGGAATTGGATTGCGATTTGAGCTATTTTCTTGTCAGAGAAGTGGCCAGCAAGCGTGCGAGAGCCCCTTTAAGACAGGGGAATACGAAGCACAAAGTCACTCAACCTGTCGCGCAACATTGTTGCGTTGCAAGTTTTGGATCGCGATGTTGCGCGTTTGTAATCTCGCGCCGCAGCTTGTCGCCCAACAAACATACTTGTTTCAAGTTGTTAAAACTTGTTGCGCGAGTACTGTGAGCCATAAATTCTGGCTTTGTTGCCCGTTTTTCATCAAACACACAACTTGTCGCGCAACATTTTGCCTACAATTCAAGTGGATTAGTAAGTAGAGATGAGGTACTAAGGGACAAAGTCCGCCTTGTGCTCGTATGTGTGATAATCCAAACAAATTGTTGCGCGACAAGTTGTGAATTTGATGAAAAACTAGCAAAAAATATTAAATTTGCAACGCAACAATTTTTCACGAGAAGTTTATGGATGTTGTGTCTCGTATTTCCCCGGCTTCATACAGATATTATATAAGAAACACACATCAAATTGAAACTTTGAAATATGTGAAAATGTTCTCAAATTTTTCGTAGATTGCAATATACTTATGTATCAGTCAATTCCAGCGGTGACCACCCCCCCCCCCCCCCCCCCCCCCCGGACACCGTGGGGCATTTGCACACCAGTGCCTTCCCTGGGGTGGGGAATTTTGAAAATTTTGCTGGCCCCGGGTTCGGGAATTGTTTTTCCCCGGGGGAGGGGGGTGGGGAATTTTGGTTTTCTCATCTCAAGCGCGTCGGGTTTTGCGAACTACAACCCAGTTACAGAAAATAACGCCACATAAAATATAATGCAGAGCATGGCCCGTATACACCACGTTTGGAGAATGACACATTTGCACATTTCACAGTTAACGTCTTCTATAGAGAAGAAACAGATTTCGCAATTTCGTCTCAGTGGAAAAACATAAAAATGAATTGACACTATAAACAGAGTTCCAATTTCGCAAAAAGTCAAGTAACATAACTGCGAAATAGTTGCTCTGCAAATAGAATAAAGGTAAATTTCGCATTGAGAGATGCAGCTAAATGGCTACAACCGCGAATGGCCTAGGAATGTCACTTCTTTATTTATATTTTGTCTCATTTTCAGTGAAATGAGAACTCGTTCAAAGACGAGTACATCTAAAAACGAATTGTAAATGCTCGGACAGTATAAATGGAGTTGAAGTTTTTGTTGTGAAGCTTTGTCGCGCAGAGTTACCGTCTTTTTCTCGTCCCCGGGGTGGGGCATTTTTCCGCTTTTTGTGTTCCCCGCCGTGGGGTATTCTGCATTTTTGCTAGCCCGGGGCGGGGAATTTTCAGTTTTATTTTAAAAAATGACCAAAAGCCGGGGGGGGGGGGGGGGCATGGTCACCGCTGGAATTGACTGATACATTAGGGACATTATTATGCAGAAACTTGCACAATTATACATGTGATATGCTGCTTTCTCCTGTTTTCTAAGGCTCACATATCAATAATGAATACCAAAAGTTCCTCGTACGTCATAGATTTCCCTGCAGGGATTCAAGTAGCCTGTACTCTGCCCACACCCAAAAGGAAGGGAATACAATATTCAAGGCTAAGTACGGCTTTTAAAATATCTTTGAGTTCCCGAGGGTTAAAATTACCATAAATTTTTCATTTGTCACTCTTAATTGATATTCCGACTTTATCATTTTGTAGACCCGTCGGAAAGTCTGGTTCTATGCGCTACTTATGCAGAGTCTTATACTTCCAAGAACGAAAGGATCGTTTAGGTTTAGCGGAGCTAAGTTATGGAACGCTTTTAAATCTATTTTTCGCCCCGCGAAGCAATAAACATACCTCGATAGATATTCATTTTCATTTTTAACAAATATCTTTATGTTTTAGACCTAGCATCAAGATCATTGCTGTCTACAGCAAGCGGCATATGTTATCAATTGCGATGGCTTTAATCTCCAGAACTATTTACATAAGCATTCAGAAGTCTCAGAAGTAGCAATCGCTTAAACCTGGAATTTTGGATTCCCTTAAAAAGCACCAGAAAAGTAGGCAGTGGCGATAAAGCTGGTATGAACAGTGCTTGTTCATTCGTGTCAATGACAGTGAAAGTGATTCCTGCCAACAAGTAAATTACAAAGGGAATCCTCGTAAAAAATACGCGAGAAAATTACGAGGGAAAATCAACTAAGCGACGCCATGTTTGGTACCTTTTAGGGGTCAAAATCAACTAAGCGACGCCATGTTTGGTATCTTTTAGGGGTGAAAACGAAAGTTCCCGACGAGCACCCCGCCCCAAAAATTTGGGAGTCCCCCCCCCCCCCCCCACCCCCGGGAAAAACTGGCCAGTATACCAAAACCGCGTACCAAAAATATGAAGAGGGCATTCACATATAGTGGACCAGTAAATGGAACGAACTTTCTCTAGAACCGAGAAAAGCTGAAGCTCTCAGAAAATCCATTAATATCGGACTAGAGAATATAAATTTCTAGGCTGGGCTCGGCTCACCACAAGGCAGACGTGGAAAACAGTTCTAGCTGTTTTTATAGTTCTATTTGTAAAAGTAACTACATGTGTAACTGATGTACGTACCGTGTATACATAAAGTCCATGCATCATGTATGTAGGTAATCTGCACGTTGAAAGCTGCAGGACATTATCTGTATAGATATTTCGCGTTTACTTTGAGTCACTAAAACGTATTTCATTCATTCAGTTGAGTGAAAACGTAAACAATGACGTCAGTTGGAATCGACCTCCCGCCATTAGCATACAATTTCAAGTACTTTGATCCACACGGAGCTATTATACGTTTCCAAGCGTAGTTTGTTCTAACAAGTCGCGTTTACGCAAATCACGTTTCTCCTCCTATTTTTAGAGGCCACCAAGATAAGACTAAAATCATGGTAAAACAGGCAATTACGGCGACATCGTCGTCGCTTCCACAGCAAAGCAAATCCAATGAGCAATTCTCTTTTTCTATTTAAGTAAAAAAATACCCGCGAGTTCAGACAGAACAGGTTCGTAAATACCGTTTCCGGTAAACGTTGTCACCCAAAAAGCCTATAAGTTTGAAGCGCAAAGGATAATGGGGGCATCTAAACTGCTACTGTTTGATCTGAATTCAGACAGTTATCGCAGCCACAGGTAAAATCATTAAATTTCAGCACATTTCTAAGCATGTTTGTTTCTTATATTTTACAGGAAATTCCAATAAATCTTTAACCATACTCCTTAGCGCACCAAGCTTTGTTGCTTTTTCCAGTGACAACGTATCCCGGAAACGGTATATTTTAAGGTTACTGAGAACCTTCGCGCACGTTGTTCGAAAAAAAAATCATACACGTCCTTAGTTTAATCAAAATATGACAACCTATATATCGTTGGAAAGCTTATAGAATTGACTAGCGGGCTATGGCAAAAAGAAATCACTTATCGATACCTGTAATTTTTTTTGAAGCATTGATTAAATATTTTGGTGTGCTATTTTCACGAGCTAACGCTGTCGAACTGCTGGACCATGACTCCCAAGTAACACATTGCTTTAATCCTTAAAGGTGTTTCTCAAAAACCGTGTCTGCGATTTTTTAAATTTTGTTTACTTCAAAAGTTATGATTTTTTTTTAATTTTTAGAGCGTGAAAATTCTACAAAATTTGACATTCCAAATTTAAAAGTTCGATAACTTTTGAACGAAGCAAAATTTAAAAAAACGCAGACACGGTTTTTGAGAAACACCTTTAAGGGTTGAAACAATGTGTTACTTGGGAGTCGAGGTCGAGCAGTTCGACAGCGTTAGCTCTTGAAAATCTCACACCCGAATTTTTAATAAAACCTTTAAAAAATTCTAATTATGAAAAAAATTATTTCTTTTTGCCATAGGTCGCTAGTCCATTCTATAGGCTTTTCAACGATATATATGTGTTTTGGTTAAACTAAGGACGTGTATGATTTTCTTTTCGAACACGTGCGCGAAGGTTCTCAGTAACCTTAAGGTAGATATTCGAATAAACATAACACGGTGTTTTTTCAACAAAATGTTATAAAATAAGACCAGTGACCTAAATAATACAAATCAGAACCCTATATTATACTTCAACTTAGTCTTAGAAAGAATATAAGGAACTTAAATTTGCCTTATATAGGTATTCTTACGTAAGATTTAATAACTTTCGCTATCAAATTTCCAAGTTTGAAAACTGGTCAGCCTGGTCAGAAATCAAAAATACCAATTCG
The DNA here is from genome assembly GCA_033964015.1 of Scolanthus callimorphus. Lineage (NCBI taxonomy): Eukaryota > Metazoa > Cnidaria > Anthozoa > Actiniaria > Edwardsiidae > Scolanthus > Scolanthus callimorphus. The sequence continues at coordinate 7,677,924 of CM066919.1, forward strand.
CAATCCAATAGACCTTTTTCCAAAATGGCCGCCGAAATTCAAATCGATTTTTGTTGAAAATGAACACCAGAACTAAGAACACACATCATCACTTTAGTAAAACTACAAAATTTCGCTGCATTATATCCAATATCTTCCGAGAAAACGAACGTTGAAAATGTGAAAATTTACAGACGTGTATGACTGGGGGTATGCGTCATACCCCCAGTCATACAAATCTCTGTAAAATGTTCAATTTTCAGTCTCTGCTTTCTCAGCCGACATGGCATTTGGCATAGCGAAAATGTAAAGTATTACTAATGTGAGGATACTCTTTCTAGTGCCAGTATTTGAATTTCAGTCAGTTTAATTTTAAGACATTTGAATTTGCGGCGGACATTTTGGAAAAAGGTCTATTCCATCCGCTCGATAACACACGAAATCACTCCAACATTTCACTTATCTAGCAGTTAAAAGGTTATTTAACAAACCGAGACATTTATTTTATTCATTTAATTTATCTATCTTAATGATCCCTAAAATCGTGCCACTGCCCTTGTAATGACGACTTACAGTCTGTACTACTTTCGCCTAAATCTGTCGGACGCGACATGACGCGAGCTTCCCTGCTAACTGAGGCCTCGTCCCACAGTGCGAGACTCTCTCTCGCATTGTGAGAGGCGTCTGTTAGCAGGGCAACTTGCGTCATGTCTACAACTCGAATCGCAGCGTCTAACTCAAGCCCACAACACACCATCGCGTGCGCGACTTCGAAAATGTCATAAGATTTTGAAACAAATCCTACGATTTTTTTTAACCAAATATGGTACGAGGTCGCGAAAGCTCAGGCCCGTTTTAAACGTCGAACTTTATACTGTCGCGCTAAATTGACTGGGTTTATTAGCCAGTAAAAACAAGTATTTCGATACGAGTGATTTAATGAGGTTAATATAGTCTGTCTGGCGAATGGAGAAGATCACAGCCCTGATTTTAGGAGCGCTGGAAGGATTCAAAATTGTAATTTAGCGCGGCAGTAGCGCGGCGTTCGCACGGCAGATAGTGCCTTTCCTAATGCAAATGAGCTCGAGACAATAGCTCTAACTAACTAAACAATGGAAAATTGACAATTTAATAGAGCGACCAGAATTAGGTTCGACCAAGAGTGGATTACCAAGAGTTTCCATATTTACTATGTACGCCCGAATCACAGTCAGAAAAGTGTCTATTTTTAGAACTAGGATTTCGTCATCGACAGGGTTCCCACTTTCTCGCCACGCGAACAGTTGTGAGATCCAGCCTAAAATTAAATTGCAGATCAATGGAAAAACTGTTAAAATTGCAAAGATAAGGTAGGATATTCTCTATTTTGTTGTGTATTGGGTATACGAGCATTCGAGCCTGAGCATTCGAATACTTTCGCGCGCGAAATTCAAATCTAAAAATAGATACTTTTCTGACTGTGATGTGGACAAATACAGTACGAAAGATTCTAACTCTTGTTAATCCACTCTTGGTTCGACGTATAAAACTGGCCTCAGCGATCTTGTTGCGTTGTACACGTCAAGGCCCATCACCAACCGGGAGCCTTTGCGCCCCGTTTTATTTTGTTTTCAATTTGATCCATTGTTTTTCGGCTGCTCTGATTGGCTAAAGAGTCCGCAAAGACTCTCGGTTGGTGATGGGCTTTTAAGCTGCGGCGACGGCAACGAGGACAACAACGGCAACGAACAATGCACTTGCATACAGAGCACAATGCACGCACGTGAAAATGTATGAAATCAAATGCATTTCAACCGCTTTCTTCAGAAGTAGGACGTGGAACTGCTAAGTGTTACGGTCTGACGAGAACGTGAGCGCTGCTACAGATTTTATCTTAATTTTGTTTGATATGATTGCATTTGGATGTCAGTTTGCTGCCATCAAAGTTAAAACTCAATAGTGAATTCCAAACTGTTGCTGTATATGGACAAATATGAACAAACGAGTAGACAATAATAACAATAACATTTATATAGCGCCTATATCTAAGTAGTTCTAAGCGCGCTTTACATTGTTGTAATCAAAATAAATATTTACATTAAAAAATGTATTACAAATTTAAAAATCTAAAAAATGAAAATGAAAAACAAGAAAACAAAAGCAAAAAAGCAATAAAAAGGCAATCGAAAGAAATGCAATATAGAGCTTATAGGCAGAAATAAATAAATGTGTCTTTAGTTTAGTTTTAAAAATCAAGAGATTTTTGGAAGACCTTGTGTGGAGGGGGAGACGGTTTCACAATGTCGGGGCAGCTACAAGAAAAGGCCCGGTCTCCATAATTAACGGTGCGACTGCGGGGAACACTCAACTGACATGAAGAAGACGATCTGAGGCTCCTGGAGGGTTGATACCTCTGTACAAGTTTACTTAAATAAGGAGCTAAGTCATATTGAGATTTAAAAGTAATCAAAAGGATCTTAAATTCAAGTCTTTGCTCAATTGGCAGCCAGTGAAGTTCCCTCAAAATAGGGGTGACGTGGTCATACTTGCGCGTATAAGGTTAGTAGCCGTGCGGCCGCGTTCTGGACGTACTGTAACTTCTGTGATCAAGTGATCAAGTTTCGAAGTTCAGTGATACGTCGTCGAGCTCATTGCCGTCGTCGCTGCTTTTAAAGGTCTCCATTATGACCCGTTCACACGGCGCAATTTCAGCTGCGCATTAAGGTGCGATTTCTGCGGCGATCTCATGGCCGTGCATATCGTGCGATGTGAACGGCCGGTGATCGTATGGCGATGTCGCAGGCGTTTTGAGCATTTTCGAATTCCACTGCGATGCGGGTGCGATTTCTTCAGATCGCCAACAAACGGACAAATATCGCAGTCACACACCGCGCAATATGACGTCGACGATCGCCGCAAAAATCGCACTCGAAAAAATCGCATCCGACATGCTTACGACAGAAAATCGTAGTGTAAGTCGGCCTTTAGGGTATAAAATTGAGATGCCAAATTTGCAAGCTTTGCTCGCAGGCTTAGTATAAAACAAACTCATCACTAGAGTGACATAACAATCAATCATGGCCTTTTCCCGCCTATAGCTAAAAAGACGATAATCTTATAGTGTTTTTTGATGATTCGGATTTCTTAAAAGGAGAATGTCGCGATTCACATCAGATAAGCATACATTTTGAGTATTTTGGTTTGTTATCGGGCGGATGGAAATGGAATGCAAACTGCCCTTTTAGATTTATTACCAAGCTGAACTATTTTCAAACTTGGAAATTTCGGATAGCGAAAGCTTTAAAAATCTTACATAGGAATGCTTATATAATGCGAATTTTAGTTCCATTTTCTTTCTCAGACTACTGCAATTACAGATTCTGTGTTATTTATGCAGAATACTGGTCTAATTTTATAGAATTTTGTTACAATAACTGTGAAATAGCCTTTGCGAGCTTGTATTTTTGTTTTGAATGGCTACATCTTGCACTGGATGGAAAATAGTTAGACTCTTTGAAAAAGGTTAAATATGTGGTACATAAATTAAAATAACATAACATAACATAACATAACAGAAACCTTTATTTAATTATAAGGCTCAGGCTGGCTCTTTCAGATTGAATAAAACAACCTGTTATCAACAGGAGCCCTGAGCCCTGGTAAAAATGGCACGATTAAAACAGTCTGTGTCGAGTATCACAATAAGGAAAATTTACTGTTATTAAGCGCAAGGGATTGTGGTTGTTGATGGGCATTTAAAGTAGTATAGGGCGCACCGAATTACCCTTATTTTTGCGGGTGAGCAGAAGCTCACTTCCGGTGAGGATGGCGAGGATGACGTCACTTCCGGCGAGGATGATTTCATAGACTATTTTGTGGGTGAGCAGGAGCTCACTTCCGGTGAGGATGGCGAAGAGCCGTGACCTCAGTCAATTTGGGTAACCCATTAAAGGAGTATGTAATGAGGTCTGTCCTTATTTTTGCGGGTGAGCAGGAGCCCACTTCCGGTGACGAGCCGAGGAGCCATGACGTCGCAAATGAAGAATCTTCACCGTTTTCCTCACTATCTTCACCATCTTCCTCACCATTCTCACCGAAAGTGACGTCATCCTCACCGGAAGTGAGCTCCTGCTCACCCCGCACCCGCATGCTCATCCACAAAAATAAGGGTAATTTTGTGCGCCCTATACTACTCTTTAAACTAACAGTTTGCTTGTTTAGCCATTCTACGGGGGCTCACGCGACCAATTAGTATTTAGAGCGCTTTTCCTTGCATTTGCAGGTTTTCTTTCTGAAAACAATGAAGTATTCTTTCGATATTCTACTAGGAATTGCATTCATAAGATGATACCGTCCTCCCAAAATTGATTGATAGATTTTGATTGATAGTGTTAATTTGGGAAGGCCTATTGGGATCTTTCATTTCCATGTGCATTTCTTAGGCCCTGGGCATCTCTTTCGCTAAATCTTTTTTTTTTTGCTAAAACAACAATAAATCTCATTTCTCCTAGTCTCCCTCGCAGCCCGATCTTTGAGTCGGTCACGCAACGATTCCCTCCCCACGAACGGCTGCTCACATTCGAACCACATTCCTTCCTGGCCTACCAGCCAATCACATTCGAGGTTCCATATATCGGAACTTTTCCCCGCCAGTCCGACTCATCCAATCAGAGGTCTTGTCTTAAACTGTGACGTCTTTTTTTAAATTCATTTACCGTTTCAAGCTTGAAATATTTCCAGTCAAATCATATAATTCGAAACATAGAAACAGAAACTATCTGTTAGATTAACAGAAAAGTACAATTTCCGATAAGTTTTCTTCACATTTTGAACGTTCGGACGTGATTGCCGGTTTGTTTACATTTTAAGTTCTAACGGTTTCATTCTAACGAAGCGAAACGCACACACGTGGGCAGTGGGGGCTTTTCATTGGCTGGCATCTTTCTGTTTTGTCTGGTTGCCTTGGAAATGTCTCGAAAGTGAATATTTCGTCTTGGATGATTCAGAACAAAGGGAAAGAAATGTGGTTCGAATGTGAGCAGCCGTTCGTGGGGAGGGAAGCGTCGCGTGACCGACACAAAGAACGGGCTGCGAGGGAGACTACATTTCTCCCCCCCCCCCCTCTCTAAAAAAATTATATATTCAAATTAAGGTAATTATATGTACTTTTCTAGAAGGAAATGCAAAACATTGTATGTTATTTTACTGCATAAACCCTTTGACGACGGCGTAGAGTTTTCGCAAATGCACGACAACCAACCCTTCCCCCCTCAGTATTCAATAAATACCATTCAAGGACAGCTCTCGTGACCATGATACTTAAAGGCCCATCACCAACCGACAGCCTTTGCGGACTCTTAGCCATCAGAGCAGCCGAAAGACAATGGATCAATCTGAAAACAAAAGAAAACGGGGCGCAAAGGCTCCCGGTTGGTGATGGGCCTGCCTTTAAGGCTCTCAGTGCGTTCACATTCGTCAAATAAACACGTTTTATTATATATTCAGAACTCGAACTTTAAACCTGAGGTGCAATTTGGTACAAATGTCACAACACTGATATTATTAGAGACAAACAACACATTGGCAGTTGTAATGTTTCACAGGAAGTGAAAATGGACGAGATAAATTTTGAAACACCAATAGTGAATGCAGTATCAGACATTCCACGAGGCCATGTTAGTATTGGAGAAGCCATTTTTAACGGACAGCCAGTCACGCTGTACAAAACACCTAAATGTCGTGTACTTTTTCTCCATTTCTCAGAATGCTGGGGACTGATTAATAATTCAGCAGTTTCTCAAAGAGTTACAGCTAAAAGCGCTGCACCGTGACCCACGTTTTCAAAAACATCAAATTATGTTTTGATTTTTTGACTTTGCTTTTCCGCCAATCAAGCTATTTGAGCCAATGAAACTCTTGCGGACCCTGTTTCGCCTAGTGCAGTCAACTGGCTTCCCTCTGAACTAAAACCAGACAACGTCGAGACGGAAAGCCAGGCGACTGCACTAGGCGAAACAGGGCAAGAATCCGATTGGTCAAAGATCGTAAGCGGTATCCCAGAGGTGATCTCAAGGTAGAATAACACCTTGTGTTCACTTTTTTAGAGGAACCCTTTTTGTTTACGCACCTTCACCAGTCACATAAGTACCAAACTTCAGCTAGTAAGTTTCAGTGTGCACACAGACATGAATAATTAGATGATCGAGCACAAAACAAAAGATTGTGCATTGTCAATGCCCCTCTCGACATCTAGCCTGCGTAATTATGAGCGTCCTTTGAAGTTTACCGAGCTTCCTAACCATTCCACTCTATTAACATGCTATTACAGCCATTCTCAGTTACACGCGATCACCGGGAAAAGAGCTTGCAAGCGAAAACTCGTTTTTTCTGTCTTGTCTGAGCGAGACAAGCCGGCGAAAGCACGTGCGTTGCCATGGAAACTTTGACAAAAAACGAGATTTCCGTTAACACACGTGGTTGCGAGAGAAAAGAAACACTGAATGCCAACTTCCAAAAGCGTGCCCTTGCGTGTTCTATCAAGTCAATTTGTTTCCTCCCGAAACGAGTGTTGGAGTGTGGGAAAAAAAGACGGCTTAAAATTCAGTCATGAAAATTAGTTGTCATGGCTATAAACTATGTCCCTCCTCACAAAAGAAAGAGTACAATTCAAAATACACCATCTAGACTCTTCTACTCCTGTGTACATGGTTAGACCTATTGGAGTAGATGGAGGCTCCTGTTGATTGGCTCCTGACTCTTCAACCCCTGTGCATATGACTAGACCTATAGGCGTTTATCACGCAATATATATTAATAATATATAATAGTTATCAGCAAATGAAGTTTCCAATTTCCAACTTTCCAAGTATCCAGTTTCCAATTCTACTCATCCGTATTAGTACAACTGCAAAGTTTCAAAAGAATAACTTGAAAACTGGCTGAGATATGAATTTTCAAAACTTCGTATTCTGGCTTACTTTTTACAAAAAAAAGTACGGGCAAGTACGTCAAGTCGAGGCTGCCTCGTTTCGATGTATTTTCCCATACATTTCTTGTAAGAAAAATAAGTCAGAATAAGAAGTTTTGAAATTTATATCCCAGTCAGTATTCAAGCAATCTTCACCAAACTTTGCAGTTTTACTAATATGGATGTGTAGAATTGAATACTGGATTTCATTTACTGATAATTATTATATATTATTAATCAATATTGCGTGATAACGGCCTATTGGTGTGAATGGAAGCTCCTGTTGATGGGTTTCTGCATGAACTGGATACGATAACGAAAGCGCTAATAGAAACACACACTTTTGAGGTAATTCAATCACTTATTGGAAATAGGAGTTGTGTTCATTTTCTACTTCATGATTTCTCAATATGTCTTCTCAGCGCTAATAGGAAACCACCACAGGCAGGCAACAGGAAGCTGATGTCTGATGTTTATTTCATAGAATAATTGCTTGAGACGTGAGCTCTCTCTTAAGGCAGCACCTGATCCGTTTATTACTACTAAATGAATTCTAATTTGGAAGGAAATAACCCACATCCTTTTGATGACAAATTCAATCAAAGTAAACTGGAAAACTCTAAAGTTTAATTGTAAATTGTCTAAGCTGTTTTATCAACAGAGGTAATCGGCCCAGCACAACAACATCCCTTCTTCTTAGCAAAATAATCCATTTGAATAAGAACTGCAAATGTTTATCTTCACGTAAGAAGATACCGTGGCTTATCCAATTTTCTAGATATTTTTAACTAGAAAGATATTTCCAAGTCTTGTGTTTCCATTTATTTAAAATTGCCAATAACGTGTTCGATCTATCGAGTATATTTTATATTGCTGCAATCTAGTGATACGTACGCTTTCATTTATGCTTTTATAAAGGCTTGAAGGAATGAATAATTTTTATTTCTATTCGTTAAAGAGCAAACGACATTTGCGAATGATGGCGAGAATCCGCAAAAAAAAATCCCCATCCCTGAATTAGCTGACGTATAATCCTAAAATTTTGCATGGTTAAACAAAGCAAGGTACTCTGTTAGTTCGCTGTCAATATGTTTTTGAAATGAAAAGCCAAGCAGATCCTGAAATGTATCAAAGTGCACTTGTAATGTACAGATATAGGCAGCGCCTAAAACCGGAGCTCCCGATAGGATTTTGTTAGCAGAATGGGGAATTTTAATCTGGAAATCCGATGTGAATACTGACATACTGAAGAACCTGTCTATGGCAACGTTGCTAACGACACCGCGAAATTATCAATTCTGAAGTCACGCTATCTGTCTATGGGGCTTCGCCCAAGATAAGAGCGTAGCAGTGCTAATGAGACTTGAGACTTCAATTTTGTGCAAAATGTTGCCAAAACCGGCACAATCTACTGAAAAATCTAGAGCGCTTTGAAAGGCATGTTAAATAACTTGCATATCAGATTCGTATTGATAATTTTGTTAAAAGATTCAAGTGCTTAAAAATCGATCATTCTCTCCTTAGACAGCTTGGCTCTTGTTTTCGACTGAAGATATCGCATAACTTGCTGCTCTGCAGCAAAGAAAATAAATATATCGGTTATTCAGCAACTGTATTACATTGTTTAAGAAGGCACTTGAATCGAAATGTGACTTTGAACTTCAAACCACTTAGTGCAGAGACGAAAAAGAGGCGAACAATGAAGATTTACACTTAAATAAGACAACAGAACAGCTAGTGGACGTTACAAGACGGTAATAAATTGCTTCTTCAAATTTCACGGATAAATGAACGCAACGTTTACAAAATCAGTTGTTGAAATGCTGCTTGCCCTCTACGGGTAACAATATCTCATAGGTATATTCTTGATAATTTCAAGTTTGAATTTCAGAACAAGATAACATCTTTGAAAATCAAGTTTTCAAGGTTTTGAAACAAAGGTTATACCTGATAAAGATTATCATCTTTTAAGCCAGAGACACTTATAGGATTTTTTTGCGTTTCATTTCTTTTTTAATTATAGAAACTAGCTTTTCTTGTAAATCTTTCACAAACAGGAAGAAGAACAGATGGCGACAGATGTCACAAGTTTAAGAGCTTTTGGAGTAAATTCAAATTGATCATTTCATTTCGTGTGCGGCGCAGTGTAACTAAGCATTTCAAGAGGACACGACAAGAATCAAGCAAAACAAAAACAAAAAAGACATTCCCACCCAATGTTGCCAAGACCTACGGACGGCAAACGTCGTACCAGAGTCGCGCCGTTCCAATGCAAAACAATAGAAAGTTTTCAATTATAAAGTCTAATGAAGCGACATCCTTTGAAAAAGGAATGGTTCGGCAGAAGGAGAGCGACTGAATTCGACGTTCAGTCTCCTATCTAAAAAAAATAATATGTATGACAGTGGGAATGCGGTATGACAAAACGCACGAATTTACAATTAATTTGAAACAAATTAGCGAACACCTACAGCTACACGAACGCAATAATGAGTCTAACTAGCTCTACTTCAAAATATTGACTGAAAACAGCAAAGATATTCAAATTATAGCAAATGCTCTTTTTGTGTAGTCAGTCAACTGAGAACAAGGTTGTTAGTTTAGCAGGTGAGATGAGGGAAGGGTAGCTCACTAAATCACCAGTAAAGACACTAATACAATTCTAGCCGATTTTTCGACTTTGTCGAGGGATTTCTTTCTCGTGGCATGATAAACTACCGTCGTAGAGATCGTTTATTACATTCAATAGTAGTTTAAAACTTAACTATTATTTAATATATTGCTAAACGAGTTTGTTCATAACCTTAATAGTTATAGATTTGAGATAGATTTGAAACTTAGTGGAACGATAACTACCTGCTTGTCGCCTTACCTTTTTGCGTACGTTTTTGCTATTTATCTCTCAATTTCCCGTCAGATGTTTAAGCTTGTCAGTGTTCAACTTGTTCTTCAAACCTCTCTCAGGAATCGTGACTAAAACAAATTGGCGCCTCTTTGATGGCAATTTAGGTTTTAATCTGCTGTTCAAAAATGCTCACCCTTGTTCTCAGAAGTTAATAAGCACTGAAGGTAAAAAGCCGAATAAGCTGGCATGCACTGTCAGCAGGTTACGAGGTAAATTCCGATTTTGCCGCGAAAAACCTACTAAAGGAGGCAGAAAGATATAAACAATCTTGTATCCCGCTGTTTCCAAATAAATTGACAGCATTATTTTTTATGTTCCTGCCGAATGGCGGTCCTAACCCACGCCAAGTTTGGCGTTTGTCAGCACGCGAGCGTGCAGCCCTTTTTGAATCGGCTATCTAGTGCTGTGAAGTGGTCGATTCTGATTGGTTTAGAGGAGAGGGATTTTCTCCTAAGAAATCTCATTACAAATGGAGAGCAAATTAAGAAGCTCTTAAGATAACACACTCGACGTATAAAAGCAACAGAATCATATTTTTTAGGGAAAGGCGGGCCTCGATCCTTTTGAAACTCCATTTGGCCACTAATTCAGTTTATTCCAATTTCGCTCACGCCTAGCCTGCTGGCAGGCGTTGGGGAGAGTAGTTCGCGAGTTTGCTTTCGCTGGGCCGCCATCTTGGATTTTGTCACATTTTATCACAAATCCAAGATGGCGGCCAAGCGAAAGCAAACTCGCGTTTCTCGACCTAAAACTACTCTCCAACGCCTGCGATCAGGCTAGCTCACGCCTTACGTGATCATGTGTTCGAATTGTTGTCTTTGATTACGAAATTGAAAAATAAAATTACGGACAAAGTTCCCTGCTAACAGGCCTCTTTTCTCTGCATTTTGCTGGCTGAGGGTCGCCTCAAGAAACGGTAAGCAAACCGTCCAAGGTTGTGGACGGCGGCAAAACAAAGCGAGTTTCGACCCAGTGCAGATATCTCTTTTCCTCGCGACCCTCAGCCAGCGAAAAGCAGAGAAAAGAGGCCTCTGCTAGCAGGGAACGGACAAAGACCTGAGGTACTTGAATGTAAAATTTAACAACGAGGTTGCGCTTTTAGGTCACGCGAATTTTTAACAATTTTAAATGTCTTATTCGGTCACACTAGATATTGCGTTCACACTAGCTCAAAAATTATCCTAACACTTCCACGCCCAGAGGCTATCAACCTCCCAACGATATCAAGGCATTAGCCGTATTCACACTAGAGACGGAAAACTCGTCTGAGACGAGTTTCTCGTCAGAAAAAGTTCCTGCTTTATGTCAATTCTGCTCAGAAACACTTGCTTGTTATCTGTCTAAACTTTCTTCTAAAAAAAAATTGTTTTCACGTAATCACAGAAGAACAGGGAATCATATTCAAGGCGAGAAACTCGTCTCGGACGGGAAACTCGTCTCTAGTGTGAATACAGCTATTCTCAAGAAAACAAGAGAGGAGAATTCATGGAACATCCACTAAGTAACGAGATACAACACCAAATTCTCCCATCAAGTGTATAGGGAAGTGTATTGTTTGAGTAAGGAGAAGTACGAGTTAGGTATTGGGAGTGAAAGGGTTAACTATTCAAGTTGCTTCTAAGATAGTTTCACTCCAATATGTTATTCTCCACTAGCCATGTCAATTCTAGCTTGTTTGTTTAGCTTCTGTAGAAGTATCTCATCTGAATACAGTACGCTAGTTATTTAGGTCAGTGAACATTGCTGTATTTTCATCATCGACAATGACAATGTATCGGTCAGATATACGGATTAAAGATTATTATTCAATGTGAATTCGAATTTACTTGCGTTAATAGCTCCATGAAGTTACAGAGCCGTTCGGCTTCAATTTTGAGTGAAACATTCTAAAATAGTAATGTTCGCTCCCAATATGTTATTCACTACTAGCAGTGCCTGGCAGGGGAGCCAAATGGTCGCAATTGGCGACTAGAGATTTAGGGTTTGGCGAGCGACAATTCTTCAACCCCGTACCTTTCCAGGGTGTAGGTTTATAAAACATCCCTTTGCTGTCAGCAGGAAATTAGTCTCGGGTGTTTCGAGAATCAAAATCAAGGGTTTATACAACTTCGCACCTAATCGATGACTCCGTAAACCAATCGGGATCGGTCTTATTTTGCTAGCCTTATGTTAGCTCTGCACATATCACCTCACTTATGCTGGTCAGCCAATCACAAACGAGATCTACTGTTCTGATATTCTACGGTATCGGGTCAATGTCTTCATCGGCGGCGATATCATGGACAGCTCATATAATACTCGCAAAATGAAATTGCCCTACTTTGCAATATTTCTCTTTCTGCGTGTTATATTTAAGCAATAAAAGTACTTTCCGCGTGCTCTCTGCTTTCTTACAAACACGAGGGAGATGTTGGGAGAACTGATCAAAACTTGAAAGACACGAGCCGAAGGCGAGTGTCTTTCAAGTTTTATCAGTTCGACCAACATTCCCCGAGTGTTTGTAAGAAACCAGAGAGCACGCAGAAAGTATTTTTATTGCTTGTAGAAAATAACATACATACGCGCGACAGCGTTGCGTGACAATCGTGTTTCTCAGGTCTCTTACAAACACGCTTTTTAACCAATCAGAATGCGCACATTCACAATACAACATAGGTGTTATTTTCTAAATTTTCGTCAAATATACAAGAAGAACTTTAAATGTCCATTGAGAGTTGTCCATTTTAAAGTTATCAGATATACATCATACAATTGTCATATTTGGTCTGATTAAGGCCATTAGATATGGTCGAAATATAGGTTCGATATGAAAAAGAAATGTTGTTTCCTTTTTTGTGTTTTAGTATATACATTGATCTTGAGGAGATTTTTGCACTAATGGATACTTGTGATAAGTATATATTTGTCATGCCTATGTCCGTTGAAAGTAGAGCGCATTTCACATGACTGTCAAGACTTGTTATGTTATTGCGATTGCTTTGCATATTTCGCTGTTCCGCAGTTAGTTGGTACCGGAAAGAAGCAGATAGACGTGGTGAGCAAATATTTGCTTTATAGGAAATCAGAAAAATATAAACTTTGAAGAAAGTAAAAACCCGCATATGAGAACGTAGAATTTCTAAGGACCGGCAATAGTTAGTAGAGGAGACTAACCATGGTCAGGCTAAACAGGTTCCTATATTTTAGGGTAGTTTTTTACGATTCAGGGTCATTTGGTTCTTGATAGGTTTTGTATTTTTCAGATGCTGTCGCAGCATAACTATTAGCAGAGATATTTAGCACTTATTCTATTTCAATTGAGGTGGATAGTGGCAGAATATTTACCGAGAGCCGCAGGCTCGAGGTAAATATTCCTAAAGCCACTATCCACCGAAATTGAAATAGAATAAGTGTTTTAGTATATACCAGCAAGGCAACCTGCCGAATTTTCAGTCGGAAAACAATAAGAAAAGTTGTGTTAGCGTTTTAAATTACGTGCGTGACAAAACTCACGCAAACTTTATAGATGATTTGCATAAGCACGTTTTTGGTCGATTTTGACAGCTCTAGAAAGTTTGCAAGCATTTACTTCGAAAAGCTGCGGAAAAAAGTGGACAATTCAAGGGATTTTCAACAAATTTGGACATGTAGCGAGCAATATATTGCATCATTTCAATTCAAAAAGGAATATAGCTGCAAATTGGAGAGAGCATTTGTAAGCAATTCGCCAAAAGTGTCCGAGATGAAAATTATTTGTCGGCAGCCACTCGTTGCACAAGAGTAGTTTGCAGGAAAATGGAGTGAGCAAACACCGTAAACACTGGATATTTGAGGGAAAAACGTTTTAGCAGGGTAAAACAGCTACACGAAACCTTGTGAAAAGGCTTTATGGGGTTATCATCAGACAAGAAGAAGGAGAACAAACTACTAACAGAAGTCTCCTTTGTGGCGGACAGTTCGCTCGCAAAAAACTACAAGAAAGCTGCCGATTAGTCGTTGCAAGACACAAACCATCCTCAGGTACTTTGAAAATTAGCTCTTTCGACTGTATTTTCTCGACATATTGTAGATTATAATTTTGATTTTTGTCAAATAAATAAAATAAAGGAAAGTACATGCCTAAAAAGAATTTTCATTCATGCTTTGCCAGCTACTAAAATTTTTCAACTCGGGTTTCACAGTGCAAGCGTGTTTTTCACAAACAATGCTCAGACGATTTGTGAGACATATTAAATCCAGAGAGACCGATTTCGAGACAAAGAAATCTAATTTGTTGCTTCTTTAGTTTTGTTGAGTGACATTTCTTCGCCTCTACATGAAATTTGCTTGTCAACACAATATCTACTGTTTCGGAGGTAAATAATGTCTCAGATTCCGAGACTCTAAACCAATCAAATTCGTCGTTCTTAGGAGGTTGCCGAGCTGGTATATACTAATGTATTATATTCACTCGGGAATTTGCCGCGAAATTCGACCGTGCGTGAGTAAGTTACCGCCATACTCCCTCAGGACTTCCCTTTCGTGGTACGTCTCTAGTGTCGACCTATTGAAGAATTCACGAGTCTAGCTTTCTGGGCATTTCGACATATCCTCGCAACTCAGGAAGTCTTGCAGAATTTTCGACCCTCCCACCTCCCCTTCGGCGACGTAGCTCATCCGCAAATCATATCAACTTTATTTACTCATGAAGCTATTGTTATTTGGCGTTTTACATATAGTATAGGTATAGAGTAAGTTTGTATTTTGGTGAAAAAAAAGTGCGAGCAAGGAGACCAAGTGAACTATCCAGTTTTCTAGTTAGCCTCCCTCATTATTAAAAGTTTACTTTTTTGAAAAAGAACGCTGAAACCTCCCCCAAAAAAAAGAAAGAAAGAAAAAAATATATATATAAGAGCTTAATCAGGTTATTAGTACAGCAAATATATGATTTTATGGTTTTCTATTAAGTCCTTGAACAAACAGTAGATGATGCTTAGCAAGTTTTAGAAAAGCAAAACCGCTAGAATTCTTAACCGAGATGGTAATTCTTTCCAGATATCAGACGCCATGAAAGCAATTGAATGCTTGCCTATATTGTTCTTACTCTGGGTTTGCCCCGCGTTCTTGGGGCATCCAGCCCCTAGTTATTGCCTCGCCGAAATCGGTTTCCCATAATTTAATAACGCAGAGACAATAAGCTGGGGGTCCGAATGAGATGGTTTACTATTAGCACTTTTTTAACAATAACAATGCTTGCCTTGTTTGCTAAACAATAACATTCAGAGCAAAACTTTTGGTGAGTTTGTATTGTAATTAAAAAATAATATGTACGAAAATTAGAACCAAATCTCAAAATTTTCGTTAATTATCTATATACTATTATAATCGGGTTGTCTGCGCAGACAACCCGATTGTTCACAAACCCGAAGTTCACAAACCTGAAGAGAAGGTGGAAATCGGGACAGTGGGCGTGTTTTGGTTTGAAAAGATTCACCCTGGGCTAAGTTCTAATTCAAGCGATTTCTTAAGCGAGGGACAAAAGCTGCCATCGCCGCCATGTTGAAATCTCCCACAGAAACTAAAAACGAACTCAGTTCGCACAGCCGAAAGCACCATAGTCATCCAGACCTAAATGGTTCTCTCACAGATTACTTGCAGGAATGTGCAGGGATAATTCTTATTCGAAAGCTTTAAGCTGAGAAAAAGTTTCATTCAGCCTGAACAAACGTACACCACTGCCTTGCTTTCCTGAGCGCGCGCTAAGGCGAAATGACGCATTTACACAAAGCAAAGCCATGAATAATATTCTCTAAGTGTAAATCCTGACGCTGTATCGCAAAACGAAGGACACAAACCCAAAGAGAAGGAGGAAATCTCCTGGAAAAGATTCACTTTCTGGCTAAGTATCTAATTCAAGCGATTTTTTCAGCGAGGGACAAAGCCGCCATCGCGGTCATGTTGAAATCTCCCACGTAAACTAAAAAAGAACTCAGATCCCTCAGCCGAAAGCACCATTGACATCCAAACCTAAATGGTTCTATTACAGATTACTTACAATTATGTGCAAGGATAATTCTAATTCCGAAAATTTGAGCTGATAATAATGTTCATTCAAGTTTGAACAAACTTACTCCGCTGTAGGTTACTGTACTCGAATCTAAATGGCAGCCATTTTTGTATAAAGAACAATTCTCATTTTTCAGGCTCCATATGTTCTTATGTATGAGGTACATTTTTGACCAAATTTCAGCCTGAGTGTTCTTAATCCACTTGTTCTTTTATGCGGGTTTTTACTGTATTGTTTTGATTATTCATTCCAAAAATGCAGTTTTCAATTCAATGTTTAAAATTTTTAATATTCACATTTTGATATCTGAGTACAAGAGTTCACCTAGAGTTATTATTTGAAGTATAAAATCTACAGTATTAAATTGAGGAATGCATTTTTGAAATGAATAATAAAAATAGTGCAGTAATGAATTGAATATTCCACTCTAGGGGCACGCTTCATAGTTTTAGACTGTAAGTGCCGATCTGGTGTTCCAAATAATTGAGTAGATGCTGCTTTCCCGTACCAAAATGAACTCTATTTAAAAACTATTTTAAGACTATTTAAATTGCTATTTTGTTTCTATTTAAAATATCTATTTTAATGCTATCAAAATTTGTTTTTTCACTATTTTATCGTTGAAGGCGTACATATGACATCGAACTATTTTAACAATGGTTGTAAAGTATTTTAAATCTATTTTAAAGGTGGTTGGAACGTATTTTAAATTTTTTCTCTATTTAGAAAATTATATAAAATAGGGTTTAAATAGCGTTTCAAAATCATTTTAAATAGTCTTAAAATATAATAAAAATAGTGTACAATGGCTACCACACCAGAGAGAAGTTGAATTTAAAATACTTTTCAAATAATTTAAAATATCTTTAAAATAGCACACTATCTAGAGTTAGATATTAAAATAAATATTTTGTCAAGTTAAAAATTATCTAAACACACGTGGATTACAGAAGAAGAAATCACTGAAATACGACTAAACTTTAACCCAAACTACCATTTCTCTTGGCTTTTAGAGATCAAAGCAGACCCCCAAAACACACTACCGAATGATACCACACTCCACCAGGGATTCAATGGTGTTTCTCTCTGACTTTCGTTCAGTACTTTACCGACTAGTAAAGAGGTTAACTATTGCACAGTATTCTCTTGCAGTATCGAGTAAATAAAACAAAATCGTCTGTATGCGACGGGTTATTTTGACGATGAAAGTTATCAGCAATCATTCAGCCTGATAATGATGTCTTGTAGGCCAACTTATAGTACTCTCCTATGAAATTTTGAAGGAATCAAACGAACTCATGTTATAAGTTGGTTTTCATGTCACGATCAAACTTCGAACATACCTTAACTGGTTGAAGAAGGTGTTATTCCTTAATTGCAGCTATGAGAATTATCCAAGTAACTTTCCTGGAGTCAATAATGGCCCATTTTAACTTTACAAACGCCATTTTATGCAGTAAAAGCAAATCTACTTTGCAAGGCCTCTCCAACATGTCCAACGGATTTTGGTGTTACTGGTATGGCTTCTCCGCTCAGCATGATCCCTTCAAAAATTAACGCCCAGCTGGACACAGGCCCCGCTCGGTCAAACGATCTATTTTAGAACTATTTTAACATCTATTAAAGAGATCTATTTTTAAACTATTCTCAAAACGAATTCGCAAAATAGATATAAAATATGCGAAAAGGGTTTTATCAAACTTCTACTGTTAAATTATTCCCAAATAGAAGAAAAATAGCAGAGCATGATATCAGTCGAACCTTGAATAATCTATTTTATCTATTCTGTTCAGAAATTTAGTTTGAATTTTAAGATCAGCTTACAAAATAGGGAAAAAATCAGTAAAATAGGTATAAAATATTTAAAATAGATTAAAAATCAGAAATAGAAGTTCCTCTCCTATTTTGAAAAACATCTGTAATAGTAGAAAAATAGCACAAAATAGTTTTAAAATAGTTCTTCAGATACTTAAATAGTGAAAAAATAGTTTCAAAATAGTGAAAAAATAGGGTTGTTTTGGTACGGGTTCACTCTACTAACATCTAACATCTGGCTTGTTTCGAGTATAAAATAATTGAGTAGAAAGTGATGCTCTTACTCTACTAACAATACAAGTAGTTTGATTTGCGTATAAAATAATTGAGAAGAAAGTGCCACTTTCCCTCCACTAACATCTACAAGTGGCTTCATTTGAGTATAAAGTAATTGAGTAGAAGGTGCTGCTTTCCCTCTACTAACATCTACAAGTGGCTTGATTTGAGTATAAAATAATTGAGAAGAAGTGCTACTTTTAGGCCTACGGCAAACGCCGTGCCAGAGTCGCGCCGTTCCAATACAAAACAATAGAAAGTTCTTGATTATAAAGAATAATGAAGCGGCATCCTTTGAAAAAGGAAAGGTTCGACAGAAGAAGAGCGACTGAAGTTCGGCGTTTGCCGTAGGCCTTAGTCTCCACTAACATCTACGAGTGGCTTGATTTGTGTATAAAATAACTGAGTAAAAATGTCTGCTTTTACCCTACTAAATTCATGTGGCTTGATTTGCGTCTTCTAGGATAAAGACGTTAAACCGTAGGCACCGTGGCTTGAAATAGTTTTGAAAACACTAACAGCGGTGGCTCGATCCAAAATGGATGCAACGTCCCAATAAAATCGAAGACAAATAGAGAGAAAGGACAAAATAGTAGTTACCGTCTCTCGCACGCACTACACTAACTTAAATTAGAGGGACGTAGAAGAACCACGCGGACGCAGGTCCGAGTTAGGTAGGGGTCGCGGCCAAATTTCATTTTTTGGTTAATATATAACAAACTTATATTCAGAAACTCTGCATGAACCTTACCTTTAGATTTGTATTCTTGACAATGGCGTTAAGATGACGCCGAAACGTCGGATGTTATTATCATTCGTTTTTGCCATTTTATGTAAACTTTTATTTATTATTGAAAATAATATAAATAATAAATTACATCATAAACTGATCCGCCTATAGCTAAGCTAATCGTGGCGGATCAGTATCACACTGGGTAGTTTATAGCTCCGAAATGCCACGAAGTTTGACAAAAATCAAGAGATGCAGCATATTCCGCGACAAATAGTGTACTATCTGTTCGCAATCCAATTCCATCCGCTCGATAACACACGAAAATACTCCAAATCTGTACTTATATTGCACCTCTGCACTTACCAAAGCTACCCTTAAGGAAATTCGTATTCGGCCTTGGAAGCACTAAAGGTCAGTTTCACGGTTTCTCAGGTTATATTTATCCCTGTATCCTGTAGCCTCGTAAAGCTTTCCCTAAGGTTAGGTGCGGAGTAGGGATGGGTTTTACCCTGTATACGTCAGACGAAGCTTGCTTGTCCAAGCGATTGGAGTCCGACAACAGTCCGATCCAGTTCGACAGGGTTTCGAGACAGCAAACCCCAGTCAAGTGCAAGGCAAGTAACGTACTTTGTGCCGCCAGACCGACGGGAGGTCCGACTTTCAGAAATCTGGCAACGGTAGGTCGTTTTCGCTCGATTTGTTTTAGTTGAAATTTGCGTGTTTTGGTTGAATAAATCATCTTTGGAGTTGGATTATATCTTCAATTTTAGTGTGCCAGGAACCAAATTTCTCAGAGTTTGTGTGAAATGTGATTTCTTGACGATTTAGTGAATGTCACGCGCAAATTCCGTTTCGCCCGAGTCGGTTGAAGACTCCCACCTTTACTAACGTATATAAGGAGTAAGAGGGCAGTTCTCGTTAAAAAGCGAAACAACACTCTAAACATGCTTGAATTCGCCCCAGATTTCACGTGGACAAAGTTGAAGAATCCCTCAACATAAAACAAGTAGCTTTTTTACGATATTTTTTACTTAACTTAGTTTTTGAACACAATTTTTGACTATTTTGCAGATCGTACAGAAAAACATCGACGAACCGTCACGAGCGGCCAACAGAAAAGGGATCTGGACACCGCAAAGTACAAACACTGAATGGGCCACCTGTGATGTTACTGGGCATTTATATATTACTTATGACCTTATAATCCTCAGTTCATTTCTCTTTTTCTAACTTGATTTATTTAAAATTTGTATTCCTATATTATATCATGAAAAAGTCCAACATTTTTTTTTGTAATCAATTCAACAGTTATACTAAAATAATTAGGCGCCTCAGGTTCCGTGATTATTATCGAGGAATAGTCACTTCGATATTCTCCTATAATCATGTCGCCTTTCGGTTAATAATTGCTTTAATATTTTAAAATATCAAGATTATTATATTGGGAGTTAAGCTCAAAACTACGGTTCTTGTTTATCAGGGGAAGAAAAGCGAAGGACAGCGCTAACGTGTTTCATTATTTTTGAAGGGAAATCTAGTACCCTTAAAAAATAAAATGAGAAATGCAATCACTAAAATCTATGGCACTAAAGCGTACTATGGTATGTAAAGAGGTTTTCGGAATTACTGCTCCTGCAGTATCAATTTGAACTGGAAAATTATAAAATATGAATATTTTATAAAACGATAAGTGGCGGTGAAACGCGTAAATGAAGTATTGTTTTTCACTCTGGTGCCGAGACAGGTTTTTGGCCAGACGATTATCACTGCCTTATTAATTTCCAATTGGTCAAACTAAACTTTTACATCAAACGTCAAAGTCAAGAGATTTACAGTCAAAAGGCATGAATCGTGCCCCCCTAGAGTTGAATATTAAATTTTATTATTATTATTATTATTATTATTATTATTATTATTATTATTATTATTATTATTATTATTATTATTATTATTATTATTATTATTATTATTATTATTATTATTATTATTATTATTATTATTATTATTATTATTATTATTATTATTTTGATAATAATAATAATTTTAATAATAATAATATTAATTTCACAATCTAGTAAAAATTTAAAATTATGTACAATTTTAAAAATAATTAGAATAATAATTATACATACAGTAGCCGTGGAAATTACAAAACTATACTGTTTTTTTTTTTGGTTAAAAAAGAAAAAATTGTTATAAATGGGGTCGCTATTATTATTATATTTTTTTCTTTTTATACTTTTAAAGACACATTTATTATTATTATTATTATTATTACTACCATTCCCCAAAAGTGATGACAGCTTATAAGTGGACCTAAATTACTCTCTTAATCGCCATAAAATTTTCTGTCTTTGAAATTGGACCTGATTATGACTACCATAATTCGATATTTGCTTTTAAACTGACGCGACATGAAAACTGACAAGTTTTTCAAAGCGCTAGTGTTCCGCGCGTTTTTGATTTCATTCCTTTTAACAGCGAAAAGACCTATTTAAAATTGCATAGAAAGGCCCTGTTGTTCCTTTCCTTAAGGTGTGAAAGGAACCAATTGACTAATAAACGGAACAAAAGGACCTTTTAAAGTTAAAAGGAACCAATCGTTCCTTTCGACTGCGTTCCTTTTTACTTAATAGGAACAATAGTTCCTGTGTGAACTGGTCCGATCTAAAAATTCGGACCAATTGTTCCCAATTAGTTGTCATATAGGAACACCAGGTCCGAACAATGCTATTTTCGTTCCTCAATTGCCCAAACGGTTCCGATTAGCACCTTAAAGGAACGATTCGTTTAACTATAAAAGGGAACGCATTGTTCCTTTTTAACAGGGTAAGTCTTCTAAAAAAAACAATGCGAGTTTTGTCTAATATTGAAGGCACGTCTAAACTTGCAGATTAACTAGCTTGTGTTAACAAGTAAGAATATGTCTGGGCATGTTTAATTGTCATTTTCTGACAAGCCCAAGCAAAGTGTCACGTCTTCTTTTCATCGACATTTCGTGTCTGGGCTTGTTTACCTCTCTTGGGTATTGTCAAAAGGGCATGTTTGGGCAGATATGACCACAAAGAGCTATGATTCGCTAGCTCAAAAATACGTCTCCTGGGAACAAAAAGTGGTATAAAACGATAGCGTCGTTTGGAGATTCAATCGTTTTAGTCTTGAATTCTGAGTGAGATGAGTAAACGAGGAGAGGTAATTAACTGGTCGAAATTACCGAATGCTTCGCTCAAGCCTAAAAGACTTCACCTAGAGGAAGACGAAGTGGATGGCCTTTTTCACTGTCCAATTCAAGAATGCAAACATAATGGATTCGCCACACAGCGAGGATGCAGAAAACACGTAAAGAAAAAGCATCTTTGGTTTTATTACTTTGACGAAAAGCCTGATATCAACCCTTGCTAAAGAGAATGTGAGTACCTCTGTAAAACGTGAAGCTGCTGGGAACTCTGCGCGTAATTTGAGGTCAATGCCTACGTTTGACATTTCAAGTACAATTGCTCAGCAAGTTTTTTCGTGGCTAACTGGCACTGGAGGTGGCTGTAAAAGTGATCGCCAAGCTCGGCAAATAGTTAGTAGGTGCTTGAAGTTCTTGAAATTTTGCTGCGAAGACGAAGAAGACCTAACATTTGAGATAATAGACTTCAGTTTGTGCTCTCCTAATCTGCTTTTTAAGTTTATTGACGTGCTTCAGGACGAATGGAACCTAGGACATGCTGGGCGACTGGGATACATCGACGCCATTTCCGAGCTGGTGGATTTTAGAAAGGTAAATGGAGCGTCAAAATCCGTTTTAAGCAGCCTTTCTACCATGGAAATCTACTTGAAAAAGGTACGCAGAACTGTTTCAAAAATGATGCGCATTCAGTGGAATGGCGATCTTGACATAGAAGCATTAGAGGCTGGACACTGGGCGACGTTAGAAGAGCTCTTGGAAGCAGTTGCGCAACACTTACCACGCTGCGAAAGCGTGCTTAAAACGTGCAAGGAAAAACAAAGCGTGGCTTCTCCGTTGGACTTGTCATTTGCTACCAAATTCCTCGCGCTTTATTTGTTTATAAAGGTTAAAGGATCTCGCCCAATGACGTATCAGTATTTGACTGTTGACATGGTCACAAAGGCCAAGACAAACGGCGGATTTATTGATCAGAAAATGTTCAAGACTGCAGCGAAATATGGGTTTGACTCTATTTATCTGACAGATACAAACATGCAAGAACTGGATGGCTATATCTCTCACATCCGACCTCGTTAAAAGCCCACGTGTGATTTCGTATTGGTGACAAGAAACGGCGGCCAACACAGCAAGCTAGGCGAATCGATGAGCAAGCTAGTGTTCGATGCAACCGGCAAGTATGTTCATCCCACGCGCGTTCGACAAATTGCAGAGACGGCCAGTTCGAGAAACCTGGACAGCACTGCGCAAAGAACCATCTCGGAAGACCAGAAACACAGTTCTATTGTCGCCAAAGTACACTACCAAAAACAGAGGTCGCGCGAAGTTGCAACCAAGGCGCACACGTTTCTCAAGGAATTACAAGGTGACAAGGGGACGGAACTTGATGACCATGTTCGCGCACGCCTTTCAGACAAGTCGACATCCTCGCAAGAGCAAGACGAAAAATCGGAGAGCTCTTCGACAGATGATGTGGAATCCGAAAAGGAAATGCTCGTGCATAAGCGGCCAGTAGAAACCTCACCGCTGAAACGAGAGAATGCTTTAAACACGAAAACACCGAGCTCACTACGAAGGAAAAATATTCCATTCTCTGTCAAGGAAGACAAATTCCTTAAAGCGGGAATAAAACGATACGGGTTTGGACAATGGAAAGCCATCCTCGGAGACCCCGAGTTTCGTTTTGAGAAACGGAGAACCACCAACTCCTTGCTATGCCGAGCGATACGTAGATTTCCTTCGTATGCCAAAAAGTAAGCAGTTATGAACCAATAGGAAACAGCGGGACTTATCAAGGAGCACGCCGAGTATTATGCGCTACCATAAAATACTATCAATAGAACATTTGCTCCCTTTCCTTGCAAGACACGAACAAGTGAACATGGACAGCCTAGTAGACAAGGTTCGTTTGAAGGACTTGCAATTTGCTACAGAGTTTTTACATGGGATGTGCGAGTGTAACTACCCAAAGACAACAGCCATATTGGCAGAAAGCCTACTCTGGAGGCACTTGAACAAAACTTGGAACAGGAAAAATTCAACACTAAGGGAATTAATATTGGCGTGTCTGTTTATTGCCGTAAAACTTGAGGACAGTGACTCTGATAGAAACGCCATTTTTATGGACATGGTCTCCGATCCGGTACCCAGGTCAAATATAATTGAAGAGGAGCTCAATGTTTTACAATCCGTAAACTGGAGGCCATTAGAATACCCAAATGCCATTCATGAACGATGCTAGCCTTATGGTGGATGTTCCGGGGAAAACAAGTCGGGGCCATAATATAGCAATCAAATCAAACATATTTGACACTGGTATCAGACTATATTTGACTCGTACATACCATGAAGTCATGTATTTATTGTGATGTATTTATTGAGATTATCAAATTAATTTCAATTGTGGTCCTTCACACTACAAATAATGAAGCTTGTCAAAGCAAGTAAATATTTAATATCGGGCATGATAATTTTCAAGTGCATTTTTCATGTTATCCTTCAAGCTAACCATATTCATACTCTTAATTGTTAAGTCTACACCTTTCAGTTCCTTAATTTCTTGAAAAAAACTTTGTGATGGGAGGAGTGCCCGCTGCTTGGGTGACAGATTTCTTAGCTCTTTTCGATTTCCTCTGGGAGGGTTCCGGAACTCTCTTTCTCGGCTCGTCTATGATGAACTCGGGGGCTGTCGACTTGGTTTTTGCTTTATACACTTCACTTATGGCTATAACGTCGAGTGGGCAGTGCAGAGACATCACTGTTTCACTTTCTCGCAGGACGATGCCCAAATCGATGCACATGGCCTTTCTAAGTGGCATGCCTTTATCTCGTGGCGTCTTATGGGTGATATGATATCGCTTGATTGCCTCTGACATGGTATCGATCACGTACTGCTTTGCCTGTTTAACGCCGTCGTCGGTGCACGTTTTCAATTCAACCTGCTCCTTAGCCATCTCCAGTTCTTTCTTGTGTAGCCAGGAGTTTTTGAACACGTCTTCAACTCGCTTTTCCTCTTGGCGTTCTTTTTCCATCCTCTGTTCGGATTCTCGGAGATCGATTTCCCTCGCTAGCGGAGTAGGATCAGGGTCGTTCGGGTGGCTTGGCATCAGCAGGAGGATATCTTCATCTACGCCTAGTTCTCGCAGTGTTTCGCGCCGTCCTTCTGCGTATTCCATCTTCTCTTCTAGGAAGCGCTCGCGAAGCTTCTCCTTGACTCCTTGCATTTGGGAGATCATGCTCTCGACCATTCGTTGCCGGGCGAAATCCAAGCCACAATTTTCCCTGGTTCTGTTTTCAAAACAAAAGAAGAAAAAAAAAAAACGATTGTTAACTCGTGAATGATAAAGTAAGTTAAATAGAACAGTTGACTTAGATTTAGTTAAAATGTCGCTCACCTTTCCAATTCTTCCATTGTGTCTTCGTAGAAGCTATCGACGGCACTATCGGTGTCGGACATTTGGTCTGTCTCCTCGGGGTCTGCTCCAGTTGGTTCTTGTTCGATGACCGAGCTCTCCTCCTCCTCTAGCTGTACGGACACTATCCTGTCTATTTCTTTCACGGTCAAGGTTGGCTTGGAAACGTTGAGCCCTCTTCTCTGTGGATCCTTTTCACAAAAGAAAAACAAAACATTATAAGCGTGCACCAAGGTGCTCAGCATATGCGGAAACGTGTTTATCAGCTTACCTGGTTCACATCTGCAGCAAGGGCGCAGGTATTGGCGCACCAATGGATACACTCCATGGCGTTGCGACTAATCCAGCCGGCCGCTTCAATATTTACAGCTGGTAGTGTTTTAAAGAAATACTTATTCAGCCGGTTGCTCATGGCAAAGTTATCCTCGTCATTCCCAAAGTTGAGGTCCTTCTGTGCTGTTATGAATATCGGGGCGTTGTTCACGAAACCGCGTGCCGTCTTAAACTTCTGGTCATGCGCGGTCCACCCTCCCTGGAGCATTGTTTTCCAGTCATCTACCTGCATCAGCTCAACAGTGGCCTCGTCTAAGTTGATGAGTTCGGTTTCTTCTTGTATCATGGCTTTGTTAAAATCCCTCTGTTTGGTCACTTTAGCGATCTTGCTTTCATCTAGTATTGCTAGCACTGCCATGAGCAAGGAAGTCTTTCCGCTGTTTGATGGTCCGATAAGGCATGGCACTCGCTGTTTATGGAATCTTCTCGGCTCAAAGAGACCAAGGTAGTCTTTGCAAAATTGGACGATCTGAGCTTGCGTGAGGCTGTTCTCAAGGATTTCTATAAAGAACTTGGGACTGGGTTCTGGTTCATGGTTATACTCGATGAATGCCCTTGCTGATATGCGGCCAACATCGTTTGACTGTAATGCGGTTCGTGTAAATGTCCTCTGACTGAAAGACCAACACCATCCTGCGCTAACCTCAACCAAGTCGTTATTCATGTTGAGCTGGGAAATGGCTTGGCAATCTTGTTGCTCCAGTATTGGCTTAAGGCGAGACATATGCTTGAGTAATCTGTCCTTGAAAGACGCATTGCCAGCTAGAGTATTCAAGAAACTTCCCACGCTGCACAATCTCTCATACGTGTACATTGCCCGTTCATTCCGCTTTAGGACTTGTCCTTTTCTGTACGCGTACTCCAACTTTCTCATTGCTCGCTCAATGTCATTACACAAAATCGTAAGAGTATCACCAAGCTGTTTTGGAACTGGAACACTAGAGGTTGGAACATCGAGTTTGAGATTGAAAACATCAAAGTGTAGACCGACATCTTTTAAGCTGGTGACAGCACTTACCAATCTTGTCCGGAATTGGTCGCTCGCGACTATCAGTCTTACGACGTGATCACGGGGAAATGGCTTGAAATATTCGCTTCTTTCTGGCTCAATGACTTCACATAAAAGTTCTTCCCAGTAATCTTCGAATGATTCTTTAACGACGTCTACCATCAAGTCATTCTTGTGGTCCTTGAGCAGTTGACATAATTTTTTCAGTATCTCGTTCCCACATTTCTTTGCAGAAGCACGGGTCGCCTTCACTTCCACGTCACATTTTGTAAGTTTCTTGTGCAGGACAATTGCATCGACGGGTGCGCCATTAGGGGATTGGATAGCTACCCAATAGGTGATCGCCGGGTAATACTTTTGCTTGACAGCAGCGCCAATGCCCGAGGACTGGTGAAAAGAAAAACTAACATTATTTAAATACCAACGGGGGGTTGACTCACACGACCATCTCCCCCTCATTACAGGGACAATCTAGCCTTTACCCTATCTTTGTGCTTTGTCAACTATTCCTTACCTGTGGTAATTGAAACGAACTGCCCGTACACGATTCAATAGACGACTCAACTTGATCCTGATCTTCTTCACCTTCGCTTTGGGAGTCTTGTTCGCCATTGCCCTTGCTCTTCGTTGTGTGGAATGTAGAAATCGCAGAGAACAGAAAAGCAACTCCTTGCGTTTCCCCAACCACAACGTCACATTCGTTTCTCTTTTTGACAATTTCCCTCCATGCCGCTTGCATCCCTACAGCACTTACGCGCCAGGTACATTTTACGCCGATAACGGAGCAGGAATTCTTGACAAGTGGAATTACATGAGCCAGTACTTTGTCCCTTATAGCTGCGTTGTTTAACTGTCTAGCAGGTTTTGAAGCCGGCATTTCTATGGAGGAAGTTTTGCAATTACAATTAGCTTGAAAATTCACAATAGAGCATTTCTGTATCTGTGCAGTTTTGATAAGTGTAATATATTCA
Source organism: Scolanthus callimorphus (assembly GCA_033964015.1). Taxonomy (NCBI): domain Eukaryota; kingdom Metazoa; phylum Cnidaria; class Anthozoa; order Actiniaria; family Edwardsiidae; genus Scolanthus; species Scolanthus callimorphus. The sequence continues at coordinate 7,705,501 of CM066919.1, forward strand.
ACATTCCTCATTAGGCATGATTTTAGAGATGGAAACACAAGTTGAGTCTATTGGAACTAAACACTTTTCAGCAATGGATCTTCAGTTACAAAATGCAAAGATGCTGTTTTTATGTCACAGATACGTCTCTTAATGGCAGGATCTTAGAACTTTTGAAGCAAATTGAGGGAGTAAATTTCTTACCTTTTCCTGCTGACTTCTTGCTTGTTGTGATTAGCAAAAGACGCTACTTGAACTTATATCGTTCCGAAGACCGAAGGAATTCACATCATGGAAACAATAGCCTGTTGTCACAGCTACAAGTTCAGAATTTTGTCTCGTTCATTTTTTGCTTTTAATAAAGAGGGTTATGCAATTTGTCTTATGCATAGAATGTACATTCCAGCAAACAATGGTAACATGGCAGATTATGTAACATGTTCTGAAAGAATGCACATTTAAGCAAAGCCAAAACCTTTTAGGAATTCGAGTGCTTTGTAATCCGCCAAACCCGCTAGGGCCGATGATACTGTAAACACTTAAGGCATTGAACTCGTGCGCCCACATTACATAGTGCGCTAACACTGAGGTTTCAACTACATAAACTTATGTACCAAAGAGATCGGGTTTGGCGGATTTGACGGGTTAGACGGATTTGAACTGCAATATAGTTCAATACAGTCGAGGGGGGTAGTGTTGAGCACTTGAAATTCACCATACCCGCCAAATCCGACAGAACCGGCCAATTTGCCACAGGTGCTTATGTTGCATGGTGGTATTCCTGTGTTTTCAACTACATGAACTCGTGTACCAAAGAGACCGGGTTTGGGGGATTTGACGGGTTTGACGGATTTGAACTGCAATATAGTTCAATACAGTCAAGGGAGGGTAGTGTTACCTAGTGGTAACCCTGTGTTTTGAACTACATGTACTTGTGTACCAAAGAGACCGGTTTTGGCGGATTTGACGGGTTTGACGGATTTGAAGCTCTCTTTTATTCAAATCTAATTTTTAATAAATGATTAGATATATATCATAAATTATAATTTATTCTATATAATTTATAATATAGAATAAAATTAATAATATAATAATATTTAATAATATAATAATATATATTTTATTATATATAATTTATAACATAAAATATATTTAATCATATAGTTAATCATATATCTAAATTATATTAATTAGAAGTTAAATCCGTCAAACCCGCCAAATCCGTCAAAACCGGTCTCTGTGTTGCACAAGTTTATGTACTTGAAGACACAGGGTTACCAACATGTAACATTGGCACTTGGGTGTAGTTTAGACGGGAAACAGGCTCAAATCCGTCAAACCCGCCAAATCCGTCAAATCCGGTCTCTGTGTTGCTGAAGTTCATGTACTTGAAGGCACAGGGGTACCACCATGTAACATTGGCACTTGGGTGTTTGACTTGTGTTGCACACTGTCCGGTTCTGTCGGATTTGGCGGGTGTAGCGGATTTGAAATGCCCAACACTACCTCATCCCTACTTTCTGAACTTACAGTTTTTCCTTAATTGAATATATTTAAAAAACCATAATATATTCACTCAGAATAAAACTGTAAGTTCAGGAGGGCACTAAATCCGCCATACCCTCCAAATCCGAAAAAGCCGGTCAATGTGTAGCACCAGTCAAACATCCAAGTGCTTATGTTAGATGGTGGTAACCATGTGTTTGACGGATTTGACGGGATTGAAGGTTATCAAACTGGAATCAGAGATCTTTTGCATACCCATTAATTAGCTATGAAGCTTTAAAACAGAGATTGGAACCTTTGGTCCTTACTATAATGTTCCTATATTTTTGGTGCCTCTCAGAGGAAAATTGCTTACAAAATACACATGCGATTTTTCCAGTGCTTTTAGTTATGGTAACTGTTGCACAAAGGTCCAACTAACATTAGTTTATTGCGCTTTGAAAGATAGCCCTCGCGTTTCCGCTCAACAACGTTTTAGAAGCGAAAGGAACATCAATTTTGGGGAATGATTATTATTATTATTTTGATAATAATAATAATTTTAATAATAATAATATTAATTTCACAATCTAGTAAAAATTTAAAATTATGTACAATTTTAAAAATAATTAGAATAATAATTATACATACAGTAGCCGTGGAAATTACAAAACTATACTGTTTTTTTGGTTAAAAAGAAAAAATTGTTATATAAATGGGGTCGCTATTATTATTATATTTTTTTCTTTTTATACTTTAAAGACACATTTATTATTATTATTATTATTATTATTATTATTATTATTATTATTATTATTATTATTATTATTATTATTATTATTATTATTATTATTATTATTATTCATTTCAAAAATGTATTCCATAATTCAATATTGAACATTTTATACTAAAAATGTTAATTAAAATTGCGTACTCAGATATCAAACTGTGAGCATTAAACATTTTAAAAATTGAATTGAAAACTGCATTTTTGGAATGAATAATGAAAGCAATAATGAACTGAATATTCTACTCAGGGGGGCAAACTTCATGTCTTTTGACTGTATTGCATAATCAGTCCGTAATTTGATTACATTGAGGGAAAATGTTGGTATAACAGAAGATTGCCTATATTACTAGAATTCTAAAGAGTATTTAATGTTACTCTAGATCAAGGGGAAAAATACGTCCAATATAGCTTTTTCACTTATCTGGGGAAGTAAAGATTACAGAATACCGAGTAACATCTTTGCACAAGATTGACACAACGACAAAACATTTAGTTAGAAAGACAGTCAAAAAGATACATGTTACAATGTGGTTTTTCTCGTATTATACGAAAACGTAATGCCAAGAAACATTTCATGCGCAGGATTAACACAAAGACAAAACATTTAGATAGTCCGAAGAGAGTCAAAAATATGCATATCATTTAGCCTGCTACAATATTGATTTCTCGTAATTCGCAATCGTGTTTGGCCTTCAAAATGGTATGTAATAGGGATGAACATTAATCTAAAAACTATAATCTTATAGCACTTACTTGGGGAATTTTACATGGAAATTCCAGGTTTACTCAGAGGTTCCTCGCGATCTTGTTTCACATTCTCTCGCAGCATTGCTTGTCATCTAAAGATATAAAACAATAATTTTTGAGTGACACCTGTCAATAAAAGTTTACCAAGGGAACCGCGTTGCATTTTGCCGCCACCCATTCTCGTGACGCATGCTCGAGATCTGATACCGAGCCGTCGAGAGAAATAACTTCCTGCGCATGTCCCAACCTTCAAAACCAGCCAATCAGCGATGGCCCTCAAATGGATGACACCTGAGCCTCCCCTACGAGGTGAGGAGCCGAGGAGCTCAGGGTTTTAGAGTAGCCGCCAGCGGAAAGTGCGCATGCGTAGCAAAACAATGTTAGTGGAGTTTTAGGGCAGAGAAACGTCCGGAGAACAACGAAGAAATATCGACTATCGCCTAGAATTTGGCAGCGCAAAAAATGGGCCAAAGCTCGCCCGAATTTCTCGGCCTGAAAACTCCACGTGAATGCTTGATACGCAGGCTAGAAGCGAATTCGTGACTGGATTTATCCTATCATATATTTACCGTATTTTCAAATCCGAGGACAAAAATCGAGCAAAGTTTATGCGATTAATTAAGTTTTCGCCTCGTTTACACGTTTACACTGTTGCTATGACAACAGTGCACGCTCGTGACAATACGACGTTCAGACTGCAGACGCAAGACAAATAGTACAAATAGGCTCTACTCTTGTGCATGGATATGTTCCTGTTGATGGGCGATGTTTAGCAATGAATCGAGCTTGATTCGTGGCACGAACACGATGTCAAGAGATCAGCCAATATGTCTCGCAAAGAACACAGGAATCCCGCTTAATAGAGGTACTACTGTAGCTCATCTTAACAATTAGACTACGAGTTCGAGTTTTCTATGAGTCAATAGATAGTTAACGAGGTGCGTAGCGCCGAGTTGACTATTTGACTCATAGACAACGAGAACGAGTAGTCTAATTGTTTATTAAGTAGAAACCCACAAGCATACTACCTTCGGGTTCTACAAACAAGCAGCTGCTTTAATATGAAAACACATGGTGCCAGGGCATTTGCCGTGTGCGTACCTCAGCTCTGGAATACCGAAAGAGCTTAGGGAGTGCCAGCTTTTAGTGAATGTTTCAAAACTGCGTTGAAGACCTTCTTATTTAGGAAAGCATTTTTTAAGGGCTAAACTGATAGAACCAAATGTTATCAGTTATATATTATTATTTTTTTTTCTTTTAGTTCATTATATAATTTGACTTTAGATTTTAATATATAGATTGTAAAGCGCAAGTGGGCTTTGAGGAATTCGCGCTATATAAATAATTATATTATTATTATTATTGTTAATTAATGTCTAAAGAAACGAAGAAAGTTCAAAGCTTTTACCAAATCGGGTTCCATATCTGGATGATACAATTACGATAGAGGAAGGAGAACCTACACTGTAACAGGGTCCAATTTCTCAAAAAACCCTAGAATAGTCCAGTTTCAAATTCGACTCTACCGGCGGCGCATAATACAGTGGCAGCCTCAATAGACCTTTTTCCAAAATGGCCGCCGAAAATTCAAATCGATTTTTGTTAAAAATGAACACCAGCACTAGAACACACATAATCACTTTAGTAAAACTATAAAATTTCGCTGCATTATATCCAATATCTTCCGAGAAAACGAAAGTTGAAATTTGAAAATTTACAGACGTTTGTATGACTGGGGGTATGCGTCATACCCCCAGTCATACAAATCTCTGTAAAATTTCCAGTTTTCAGACTCTAATTTCTCAGCCGACATGGCATTTGGCATAACGAAAATTTAAAGTATTACTAATGTGAGGATACTCTTTTTAGTGCCAGTATTTGATTTTTAGTACGTTTAATTTTAAGACATGCGAATTTGCGGCGGCCATTTTGGAAAAAGGTCTATTTGAACCCGAAAGTTGCAGGGTGATCAATGTCAGCTCACAACAAATGCGATGTGCAAACTTATTCGCTGCCAAACTGAATGAATAAGTGAACTTGTAAAACACGTAAATAAATAAATGTAATTAGAAATAAACAAAACTGCAAACAGATAAACTCGAAGATAGATTACGACTGGAGCGAGACGGCAGGTGTGTAAGAATGGCCAAAGGGGGTATGCTAGCTCCAACAGGTGGCCGGCTTTTGTCTAAGTTTATAAGAAAAGCAAAGAGCACCGAGACTTAGTGCGGGGTGCCCCCAAAACCGTTATTATTATTGTTAAAGATGGTTCACGGAAACTCGGATAGCAGAGCTTTTCGGCAGAGCAGAGCTTTTCTAATACCGCCGTCGACATCTAAGATAAACAAATAATTCGCCCTTGGGTAAAAGATTTTGGGCGCAATGAAAAAACATATTAAACATAAAACGTTAAAACACCAACCCGAAAGTGCAGACGACGCCAAAGTAAATTAAGAAACTTGGCTGCTGGTAGGGAGAAGAGTTGAGTGGAGAATATGAGAACATACAGACTTATAAAAGAGTAGCGAAGTCTTGTGAAGAGTAGAGTAGCCACTCCTTTGTTATTGTTTTCGTTCGATATTAGAAGACGAATTACGTGTAGAAATCTCTAAATCAACATCTAAAAACAAAGTTTCAGGTTTGATTTACCAAATTGAATCGAACAAATTCCTCTATGCTCTCCAAATCAGCCGATGGAAATTGATGCTCTCTCCGGATTGGTATGTCTTGCTATGTTGTCAAAATTGCGGATGACACAGGCTCTTTATTAACCGGCGGAGTTCTCAAACTGGCATATGCATATGAGTTGATATCATATATATGTGTTACTGCTGAGACACAGTGGGAATATAACTTATAATGTGCACTAATGGCGAGTAAAGTTAGAAAATAAAAGATAATCCGAGAAAAGTCAATTTCATGGCGAGATTACCAAGTGAGTAGGCAAGATGTCATGCAGACGTTCTAGAACAACAATCTCAAATGAAAAAGAGCGCGATTTAACCAATATTTGGAGGCGGGGTGACTACTTTCGGGATTCTAAGTATAGGACTGACTTACTTTGATCATATTAAGGTCCCCTAGAAGTATATGCCAAACGTTTTTAATATTCTTAATTAACTTTCTACCTAAATATGTTATAGAAGTTTGTAAATAGTATATATTTTTTTAATTATAATTGTAAATAGTGCATAATTCAGCCGTTGGCTACGAGACACTTTTAATAAACAATCAATTTATCTATCTATCTATCTATCTTTCGAGCCTTCAGTTGATTTTCTCGGGCTTCTTCTGCGGCACGATTATGCGATTTTTTTTTCTTCGGAAGAGCAGAATTCAGACTTGAGTCGAGTATTAACGGCGCAAGTTCATCTGACATATGCATGTGAGTTGATATCTTACTGCAGAGACACAGTGGGAATATAACTTATAATGTCCACTAATGGTGATGTAAAAACAGACGTTTTGGAGCAACTGCTCTTTCGATCTTTCGTCAGTTTAAAACTCAAATGAAAAAATAGATAATAATAATAATAATAATAATAATAATAATAATTTTAATAATAATAATATTAATTTCACAATCTAGTAAAAATCTAAAATTATGTACAATTTAAAAATAATTAGAATAATAATTATACATACAGTAGCCGTGGAAATTACAAAACTATACTATGTTTTTTGTTTGGTTAAAAAAGAAATTTTTTTATATAAATGTGTCTTTAAAAGTATAAAAAAATATATATAATAATAATAGCGACCCCGAGAATAATAATAAGAAAAAATAAATAATAAAAATATTCGACCTAAATTGCTGTAAGGGAATTCTCTACTTGAAAGTCCACGTCATAAATATTAATGTTCCTCTTCACAGTTCTTGATCCCCTTAGACATATTAAGGCGGATCGGAGGATCGAATAATAATAATAATAATAATAATAATACAAAACTTCTATAGCGCCATTTCCTGAAGCTCAATGGTGCTTTACAATTATCTAAGTAACTAAAACGAAGAGGTTAAACGAAAAAAATTTACAGTTCAAATATTAAAACGATCTAAAACATCATAAAAAAAATAATAATAATAACTTAAAAATGACTAACCTAAAATAAAAACATCTAATAAAATGCTTAATAATAACTAAAAACTAAAATTAATCATATACCTGTTTAAAAAGGTTATTAACCAATATTTTTGATTGCGATTATTAACCAATATTTGTGTGCGGGGTGACTATTTGCGGGATTCCAAGGTATAGGACTGACTATGCTTTAATCATATTAAGATCCCCTAGAAGTATTTGCCAAACCTTTCGAATCTTCAGGTGATTTTCTCGGGCTTCTTCTGCGGCACGATTATGCACGGTTTTTTTTTCTTTGGAAAAGTGCGCACTTTCTCTGGACGTTCAAAAACTTTTAGACTAAGGCAAAAAGATTGCTGTTAGTCTAGTCAATCTCTGGTTTTACCTAGAAATAATAGTAGTCCAGTAATTTTATGGAAAAAAAACCGGTCAACCTAAAACTAATTGCAACGAGCTTTTCTCGAATTAATCAAATCTGCGTTCCAGTGGCTATCATTATTATTTAATGGAAAAACGTTTGATTATTATTTTCTAAATCCGCAGAACGCGAAAGGTATAGTAAGGTAATCTTAGAAACAGTACTGTTGCAGAGAAGACAAAAAAAGTGCACGTCTTGGTGTGCATGTGACGTCACTGGCGGTCATGTTAGATGTACAGAACAAAAGAAAGTTCATTTGCTCCCATTGTTCTTTCATCCAACATGGCCGCCGCGCTTTTGTTATTTTATTCCCAAAGGAATGGCTGCACACCAAGAATAAAAGCATTTTCCACTATGCTTTCTCCTCGATCATGAACGCATGCTGTGGCTAGCCTGAGCTTTGTTCGCTGGGACCTAATACACCACGACTAATGGTTATAGGCAATCTAAGCCTATTCTTGGTTTTCAACCAATCTCTAGATCGCATTTTTAAACCGCACGGGGGGGGGGGGGGGGGGGTTTGAGGACCTATGGATAATTTCCAGGGGAGGGTGTTTTGAACTCTCCCCCCCCCCTCCCCTGTGCGGTTTTAAAATGCAATCAAAAGGCAATGCACGTACTGGTACCAGAATGGACGATGATTACATATCTTTTGTTAACCATCCACCAGAACGTATTAGTCACGTCATTTGCAAACGAAGAATAGCCCCTTTATTAAATCACGAAAAACAGATATTACGTTGGTTAAATCACTAATTGATTCTGAATTACCAGTGAAGGTGAGGGCAGCAAAACATAATGGCAAAGTACAGGATCCTAAAGATAAGTTGGAAGGGCCGAGTACGAAATGATGAGATCCTAGCGATGGCGGACATCGAACCACTCAGTTGACCAGGACGTTAGGAAAAGACGATGGAAGTTCATTGGGCACGAGCTGAGCGCGGGCAAGGAAAGTATATGCGGAATATTTTTCCCTATATATCTTACGGCCTCGTTGCCTGGGGCAAAGCCGCCAAATCCTACCTAGATCAAATACTTGTACTCCAAAAGAGAGTTGTGCGCTTAATAAACTTTGCATTCTTCAGATCACATTCGATACCATATTTATTCAAGCTAACATCATGCCAATCACAATGCTTATTTCAAACTTTCGACAATTTTGATGCTTGATATAACCAAAAATTCTGCACCACAAAATATATGTAACCTTTTCACCCCTACACACGAAAAACATCATTATAATACACGCTCCTCAGCTTCTGGCAACTACTATATTAATCCTTCCAGACTTAATCATCATAAAAATTCTTTTTCCATAATTGGTGCAAACATTTGGAACAGCGTCCCGGCAAACTACCGAAGTTTACCTAAGCACAATTTCAAACAAAAAATACATACACTACTACTGAAAACTCTAGAAACTCAGGATAGTTATGCTGACATTATGACTCTCATTTCTGATATAAAAAAGTCACCAATATAATATATAAATAATAATTAGAAAACCTTTTTGACGCCTTAAATGTATATATATTTTTCCTTTTGTATGACCTCACGCCACCTGCCTTAGATTAGCTTCGCTATTTGCAGGTGGTGTGCACTATAATGTATATCTGAAAACTTAAATAAACTTGAACTTGATATTGCATTGACGTGGACTCCGAAAATAATTTGGTGACGGACTTTCGAAAAAGAGCGCAACAGAGCAGGATGAAAGACCTCTACCTCAGTGCTGAGGATAGCGGAGACAGGATCAAATGGCGAATTTTAGTCGAGACCTTACGCAATGACTAAAGACATTCCGCGCGCTCAGTGGTCGACTTTTTTCTCTTGTTATAATCGCTAAACGGTGAAGTTGTATAACTGTGAAGCTTAACCAGGGATTCCACGTTATAAGACTTTCAAAATTCCAGGATTTTCAAGTCGCCCTGTGTAAGGTAATCCAGAATCCGGAATCCGACTTTTTTTTAGCTTTGAAATCCGGAATCCGTAGAATGGAATCCGGAATCCATATAGCAGGAATCCAGAATCCAAACGCCTTGAGAATCCGCAATCCAAGAATTTATTCAGATAAAGAAATATTGGAATCCGGATTCTTTGAGAGTTATGGAATCCGGAATCCACTTGTATGGAATCCGGAATCCAGTAGGTTGGAATCCGGAATCCAAGGGCTGGAATCCGGAATACAAGATCTGCTTGGATTACCTTACATGGGGCGATTCAAGGATGTTTGAAAGAAATCAACGACCTTTTTATAATGAAAAATGCAGGGGTATCTTTTGTTTCGAAGATAGCCATTGATAGTTTTTATTCAGGTTCCTTTATTTTTATTTTACAATATACACACTCAACATCACACTCAATATTTCCATGACTTTTAATGACTTTGATAGGTTTTTGTAAAAATTTCATGACTTTCTAGGCCTGGAATGGGACATTAATAAAATCCATGACTTTCCAGGGGCGCTTTCCATTTGACAAAAAATCCCGGAATTTTCGGTTAGAAGTCCAATGGAAAGCGCTAAACCCGGGAAAAAATTTCGGAAATTTGGGACAACATTTTCAGCTTACCCCAGAACCCGGAATTTTCGAAACTTTCGGGAAATCGCTTTCCATTTGACATAATATTCCCGGTTATTTCCCAATAAGACGCTTTCCATTTGATTTCCAACCGGATTACCCGAAAATTTCAGGTAAATGGAAAGCAACCCAAGCTATTTCGATTCCCGTTGGAGGCATCACGTGATTTTTCGGTTTAAACCTTTCCATTTGACCACAAGAACTCCCGGAAACTCGATCCAGAATGTTTTGCCAAATGGAAAGCGCCCCAGGTTTTTAAGGACCCGTGGAAACTTAACTAACGGCAAAGATATATGACTTGGAAAGTTATTTGCATGTCTGATTGTATAGATATTATAGTGTATTCCCTCCTTATGCCACATGGAATTGCATGTGTCTGCTCGAGAGTCTCTAAGAGGGAGAACCTCGAGTGGACTATCATACGTAAGACAGAAACAATGACATTTAATGTCGACGAACATGTCGAACATTCAATAGACCTTTTTCCAAAATGGCCGCCGCAAATTCACATGTCTTAAAATTAAACTGACTGAAAATTAAATACTGGCACTAGAAAGAGTATCCTCACATTAGTAATACTTGAAATTTTCACTATGCCAAATGCCATTTCGGCTGAGAAAGCAGAGTCTGAAATTGACAATTTTACAGAGATTTGTATGACTGGGGGTATGACGCATACCCCCAGCCATACAAACGTCTGTAAATTTTCAAATTTTCAACGTTCGTTTTCTCGGAAGATATTGGATATAATGCAGCGAAATTTTGTAGTTTTACTAAAGTGATGATGTGTGTTCTAGTGCTGGTGTTCATTTTTAACAAAAATCGATTTGAATTTTCGGCGGCCATTTTGGAAAAAGGTCTATTATTAATGACTGCTGAAGGACCGATAGGCCTGTTCACATGAAGCGAGATATCGTGTAGCACTAACGTGTTTCATTATGAGAAATGCAATCACTAAAATATATGGCACTAAAACGTACTTACAATATGTATATAATTATACATTTAAACAGGAAATTCTCTATACTCTTCATCAAAATAGCTTATTAACTAGAAGTTTCCAATAAAAGAAAGGATACGCAAAAGCGGAGGTTAAGTGGTTTCCCTAGAGCTGATTTTATCAAAGAGGCAATTATTTTTCGATATAATAATAGTGGTGGCATCAGATGGCGTGCTCTACACAAATATTAGTCTAGAATACGTGCATACAAACAGTTTTCGCGCAGCACTGATACGCTACGAAAACAGCAACAGAGTTCACACAAGAAAGCACCAATGAAACTCCATGACTTTTCAAGGAATTTTCCAGGACTAAAAATTAAAACTTAAAAAACGAGAAACAGCTAACTGGAAGTATGATTTATTACTCAAAACTGTCTTAAAACTGCCAAAAATGATGACGAGTTTTGAATCAACAAACTATACATGTAATTAAGTCAAGAATCTGATCATCCTAAAAGAGAATGTTAAATTCCAGGACGTTTCAATGACCTTGAACATATTTTTTTAAATTTCCAGGACTTTCAAGGCCTTGAATGGCATTTTCAGAATGAACCCTGAGCAACTCAACGTCTGATGTGTCACTGTATTCTTAAAAGAAACTTCGATTATTGAATTTAGAAAATATATCTAGAACATGTGCAAACAAACTTTAAATAGCTATCGCGCAGCCCTGAGACGCTAATTAAAAAGAAACAGCAACTTTTCTTCTGTCATATCACTATATTCTTAAAAACAAACTTCGACTATTGCAAACAAACAGCTTTCGCGAAGCCCCAAGACTCTAAATAAAAAGAAAACAGTAACTCAAGAAAACTTCCACTAAGTCATATATACGTCTGGTGTATCAATGTATTCTTAAAAACAAACTTCAATTATTGAATTTAAAAAGATTTTGCCTTCAGCAAAGGTGGGTACGTGTTGGTCAGCGGAAAGAATCGCCCATCTTGATGTCGCGACGGACGTAGAAAAGCCAGCAGTGACGTAGGTCTATTCGCCCAAAGTTCCAGACAGATAAATTTCTGCCGACAGAAAGCTCTAAATTCTACGTTGCATAGAACATAGACTTTCCTTTAAAAAGGAGAGTGGCTCTACGAGGAGATTCTACTGGAAGAATGGTGCACTAGTATATACAAGCTTTGGACATAACAAATCTTTTACAGTGAAATCTACCATCGTCGTATTTGACATATTGCTTAAGGCAAGTACTCTATCAGTTTTGAAAGGCGAGAGAGGCACTTTGACGTGAGGGGGAGATCACGTGACGTGAAGGGGCTGCTTATAAATGTATCACAAAAGGAGGAGGGGTCCTAGGAAATGTATGAAAAAGAATTTTCATACAGAGGGAGTTGTTGGGGCTTCATCCCTAACAACTCCCTCACCGCGCATGTCTTTTTGATTGGAAGTTGCGCAAACGTTTCTGATTGGCTAAATCAGTCTGTCCGAGAGCAACACTGAAATGGCTTCCCTGACCACAGCTTTGTGTCCTCAGTCACGTACATCACGAGGATGTGCTTTTCAAAAAGCAAAACATGGATTCTCTATCTTTCGAAAGCTCTAGAATTTAAAACCTTTACTAGACAAATAAAGTGTAGAAATTTCTTTTGAGCTTTGTGTTTTTATAATTTTTAAAGGCTTCTTGATTATTTATTCATTTCGAGCACTGATTAGTTGTTTGCAAGTAACTTCACTGACCCGTTTACACTTGCAATTTTTGCTGCAATTTTTGTTGCGCAAGTCGCGGCGATTTTTCTCGCACGTACGCGTCAACTCAAAATCACTAATGTGATTTTGTCGTCGCGATTTTTGTCGCGTGATGTCGCGACAAAAAAAATGTTCGAAACTCTTTGCAACTTCATGCGATTTGAAGAGAAGAGAGCACAGAAATCGCACCGGATTTGCATCTCGTTTACACTAGAGAGTTGGAATTGCAACTCGCGCGAGAAAAATCGCCGCGACAAATGCAACAAAAATCGCAAGTGTAAACCGGCCTTAAATTTGCAACAACCTGACTAAATTGCACATGGCATTGCGTACATCATGAAAAGGCAACCCCAACTTTCACCGTGGGCTCTTATCGTGAGCACAAACCTCGTTCACGAGTGTTTTCAATTTTTTTCCAAAATTGTCCGAGCCGTCTGATTATATGTTTATGATATAAAAGGGTAAAATTCAGCGCGCCTGTTGACTGAAAGCCCAAAAAAGTTTGTAGAAACACTGTCAATCAAATTGAACCAATCTGAAGGGAGTTTTATTCGTTCATTTCATCAGAATTTGAACATTGAAAACATTGAGTTTTGAACAAATTTACTTTTACTCTAGTCTACTTTTTCTTTCTTTCTTATTTATCCCTAGTTGTCTGGTTAGCTAAAACTTTATAACGCTAAAAAATTTTAAACAATTGTAATTATCCCACCTAATATTTAATTAATTATAAAAAAAATCCGAACAATTTCTTAGCACGCTTTAATGTAATCAAGAAATACACGAAAAAATTTGACTGCCTAGTTTATGAAATGCTGTTTATTCAAGATCTTAAACCATCACTGAATGTACAGTCTGATTCTCTTCGTGCTAAAGTGTTTAAGTAATTAGCTTTATACTCTTATGTAAATCTTTAACTTAGACAAGCAAACCTTTTCGCAAACTTTATCATTAATTATGTACCTTGATAATGGCGCTAGATGCACCGAAACGACGGTTTTTATCACTTCTGTTTCTTGTTTCATATAAAAAATATATATAATAAAATAAATTTTAAAAAACGTTGAAAAAAACCGATTTCAACCCACTTCTCGGTGTTCGGAAATCACTTTGATGAAACACTCTACCACGTGTTTGATATACTACTTCAAATGTAGACATTAGCCAACTTTTTCTGACTTGCTGGCGCCAAAACGCCTTCTTTGTCTTTACCTGTAAAGGGTCTCATTTTAGAAAGGAAAAAAAAACCGATTTAAAATGCTTTTTGTTGTTAGACAAGAAACATCATAATCTAGGTTTTCATATCAATCCCCCATAATAGATGGTGTTACTTAACAAGTCGCCGAAGGGGGCGTGATCATCTGCGACGTTTCTGGGATAATTTCAAATAAACTTGATTATCACTATTCCAAATGGGAAACCCTCTTGTCACTACTGTTTCATTAACCTTCTTAATTTTTTTGTAATAATTGTTTTATTTATTATTTAGTATAAATGTTCATTTACATTGAATGTAAGGTTATGTGCTTCTCATTTTTAATATTATAAATTAAAATATGGATCATTTCATGACCACCATCGACGACTAAGTAACAATTAGACCTCAAGCCCGAAAGGGCTACGGGCCAATAGCCCATGAGGCCGCAAGCCCAACTAGTTGGACAAAAAAGTGAAAAATCACCAGAAACCTCGACAAAACGAGAAGCGGCCGCCATTCTTTCATGTTCAAAATCGGCGCTTTCGCTGCTAGAGGTCTATCGATAATAGTCCCCTAGTAGCGTAGCCAATCAGAATGCTGCATTGGCAATAGTCCACAAGTTGGGTGATACTAATTGTTTTTAGTATCATTATTCAAGTGACATTTTTAGACAAAAAGCCCCTTTTATGTTTGATTTTCCACGATCATAATAAAGTGGGTTGGAAAAACGAGGAGGCAAAGCCGAGGTTTTTTTTAACCGACTTCGAGGTTTTTGGAATCCTGATGAAAAACACTGTCGAGTTTTTGATATAGTTTCTCATACGAATCAATTAATACCGAGCAAAAGGAGGAATAAAATCTCGAAAATCTATTGAAACTAAGATCGCAAATCCAAACCTCCTTCGCGGTTATGATTTTCGTTGTTTACGCTTGATGGATTAAAATAAGTTTGAGAAATAAGTTCAATATTCTAGTTATAAAGTTTTTCAGTTTAAGAAACAAAAAGGAAACGATAAAGTGTATTTATGTTACAGGTGACATTTAGATTTCAGCTGGTTCTTAGCAAAGATTCATATTGATGCAGTCGCTAAAACATGTCCTTCAAATTGAAGAGGGGGAGTGGCTTCGCACATTAAGAAACGTTTCCTCCTATTATAAAACCACGAGCAATTCTTTCTCAAAACAATACTTCAAGCTAAATCAGAGAATGGGAGGTCATCATACCCTGCATTAATGATCCCAAGGAGCGTGTCAAAAAATCGTGAGGTATGTCAGATTATAAACGGCCTATGTCACGGCTGAAAATACTAGGCCAGTGGCATGGTCTGCATAAACAACTATATTGTGCTTGAACTCATTCTAAGAACGAAAAAGGAAATGAAATTCGCATATATAAGCAATCTTATGTAAGATCTAATAGATTTTGCTATCAAATTTTCAAGTTTGAACACAGTTCACCTTGGTAAGAAAAAAAAAATCCGCAATCCATTTAATAACAAACCAAAATACAGTTGAAAGGTTACTTAACAAACCTAGATGGTTGTGGAACAAGAGTCACCTCGAATCACCTTTTTAGATCGAAATATACCGTCTCATTTAAAGGTGGCTCATGGCTAATTCTGGCTAAAACCAAAAAGTAGATATATCTTATTGGATGTTTTTTAAATGTAATACGGGCGGATATTTTACGAAAAATGCGAGCAACGAGTAAAATGTCCGCCAGCATTACGAAAAAAACATCTGGTCAGTTCTTTATTATAAGACGAACCTTTTTGTTTTGCAAGATTCACTAGAAAACGTACGTGATTATCGAGAAGCCATTCAACAGCGCGCGCAAAACTGGTTCGTAACGGTTTGCTACCGTGTAACGGCACACATCTGCACTCAGTGTCGACGTTATATGGTAAATGACGCCAAAGTCGTATAATAAATCGCCATATATTTGCTTAGAAGACGACAAAATGTCAGATATTTTTGCCAAGGTGATAAAATGCTCCTCTCGCAAAATACTTATGATATATGCTAAGAAAGTTGCAGCAATCTCATTTTAAATGCAGTTTCTTAAAGGTGTCAAACTAGAACACTCCCGTTCGAAAACTGCATGACAGAATTTTACTTTTTTTATTACAAATACAATGGTTGATTCCTCTAGTTTACACTGTCGCTAGTTGAACAAAATCCTACGCTTAGATTTTGTTTTACGTACTTTGGGGGTGATTTGCGGTACAAAAAACAATAAAACTTAATATATATTATGTTTATTGTTGATAAACAAATGAGATGTCCATGCTACTAAAGATGCGTAAAATCTGTTATCAGGAAATATATTTTTTGTATAACTTTTTTTTGCATTTTTCCATACGAAGAACACCAAATTTTACAATAAGAACAAAAATAAAGATTCTATAAAATTCTGAAGATTTAACCAAACGAGAAAATATTTTTTTATCAATAATTATTATTGTAATTAATTACGCCTTTCCATAATGCATTGCTGACATCTCAAATAAGGAAAGAGATTGAGAGGCCAGTTGACAGATTAATTTAAGCTTTTAAACAGTTATTTTTGTTTTGTTATCTTGTTTTTCGTTTTCAAAACCAAAACATAAACACCACGGCGCGCAATGCATTATGGAAAGATGTAATATTTTCTATTCTTCGCTAATTTTAAAATCTATATATTAATACCGTAAGAGAAATCGTTTCCGCACTCACTCCGCTTAGCCCTGAAGCTGTGCCGCCAAAAGAAGTTCGCAAACCTGAAGAGAAGGTGGAAATCTGGACCGTGGGCGTGTTTTTGTTTGAAAAGATTCACCTTGGGCAAAGTTCTAATTCAAGCGATTTCTTAAGCGAGGACAAAGCCGCCATCGCCGCCATGTTGAAAATCTCCCACAGAAACTAAAAAAGAACTCAGTTCGCGCAGCCGAAAGCACCAAAGACATTGAAACCTATATGGTTCTCTTACAGATTACATACAGGAATGTGCAGGGATAATTCTAGCTTGAAAGATTTGAGCTGAGAAAAATTTTCATCCAAGTTTCAACAAACGTACACACTATTGCTTCCCTCGGAGCACGCGCTAAGTCATGCTAAGTCGAAATGACACATTTACAAAGCAAAGTCATGAATAACATTCCCTAAGTATCAATCCTGATGGCTCTATCGCAAAACGAAGGACACAATCCCGAACAGAAGGAGGAAATCTCTCCAGTGGCGTGTTTTTGTTGGAAAAGATTTTCACTTTGGGCTAAGTTCTAATTCAAGCGATTTTTTAAGCGAACGACAAAGTCAAAGCCGAAAAAATCATAAACTAAAAAATTTCTGAGAACATTTACTTGACCTGTTTCTTCTCTCCCTCACTAACATATGATAAACATTCAAACAATTCTGAAGTCAAATGGGTTTTATGTATAATAGGCTTAAATTGCGTTTTCAATTTTCGCGGGTTCTTTGACCGATTTGAAAGGCTCACGCGTGTGATTTTGTCGCACCAAAATCAGGAACACAAGACAAGTGCAAAAAAAAAATAAACCTTTTGGGCTCACTTCATTAATAATTCGGTATGGTGGGATGAGGTACTCATGCTGATGGGAGGTTATAGTAATGTAAATCGAACATTTTATGGAAGGGGGAACTCAGGGAAATCATGACCCCCTCCCCCATCCCTATGACCATTATGATTTTTTTTCCTGTTTTTTTTTTAAACAGAGAACACTTTAAGTAAAATAAATTTCCCACTCCGTGAATTTTTCACGGGCATCAGCTAGTGATATATAATTCATGAAACTAGATTAAAATCAGACAAAATGACGACTCTTTTTCCAAAGGACCTCTTGAACCTTTCCCCATACGGCAATTTATCATAATTTTCCATATAAATAGACTCGGTAATCTGTCCCGCAAGTCGCTATAAAAAGCAAAGTGTTTTATGCCGCCTCTTGGAAGTTTGTTAAGGAAGACAAAACATTATTCGAGCTAGTAGCCTGCGAAAGCCGACACTACTTAGCGAAACTCTCGCACTAAAGAGGCACCTGCGTGCTCATATAATAATCATCCTTATTTGTATCTCTGCTTATAGACCCTTTTCTGAGTGGATCAACTATAAAATTGGACTTTTAAGGCATTGAATGATAGGCGACCATTTTACTTGTCTGATCTTTAAAAAACCCTATATCCCAACTAGAACACTACGTTTCTCGTCACTCCTTACTAGACCAAAATGCAACCTTAAGACTAAATGGCCAAGGGCATTCTCTTAAGCCTGGTGCACACTTGCGACATAACGACATAAGAAAAATATCACGCGAACAACACTTAGTGGTTTCAAGAAGTTGAAGTCGACAAAAAATAACATAAAATTGCTTTGGTGAAGTAATCTAATGATGATCCATGGAAATATTGATTATTTCAATTATTTTCCGATGCTTTTTCCGTTGCAACAATACGTTCTTATGTCGTTATGTCGCTAGTGTGCACCGGGCTTCATGCCTGGTGCACACTTGCGTCATAACGACATAAGAAAAATATCACGCGAAACCAAATTTAGTGGTTTCAAAAACGTTGAAGTCCACAAAAAATAACAGAAGATTGCTTTGGTGAAGTAATCTAATGATGATCCATGGAAAATCTGATTATTTCAATTGTTTTTCCTTGCTTTTTCCGTTGCAACATAACGTCCTTATGTCGCTAGTGTGCACCGGGCTTTATACAGCTCCCTCCATTTGGAACGCCCTGCCTGACGATATACGATACATTAAATCACGAAGTGTTTTTAAGTCAGCCATTAATACATTACTATTTAGGCGCGTTTTTAACTGATTATAAGTTTTTATTACACTGTTAGCATTTTATCTATTTTATCTATTCATTTATCTATTTTTATATTTTTAGTTTACTTAATTTCATTTAGTAGAACAATTATTGTAAAGCGCTATTGGATTTTTAGTAGAAATGGCGCTATATCAAAATGTATATGACGTCAAATTTATTCCTTTTAATGTCAGGTCTGTTCAACACATTTCAAAAGAATAAATTTGACGTTATTCGCGGAAAACATGCATGACTGGACTTATTAAAAGGGTCTATAGTTGCTTCTTTTTTACATAGTTACAATTTTTATATATTAAGAAGTAGTTTTGTAAATATAATTTTAAAGGAGATGCCTAGTGCCTAAATTAACAGTGAAGTTTTCGTGTAAGACACGAAGTCAGAGAAAATGTTTATTTTTGTGTAGCTATTCACTCACACAAAAAACACAATAACAAACATAAAAGCAAAAACCGTAGCGAAAAGCAGCATATAAGCAAATGCCAAAAGCAAGGCAAAAGCGCAGGAACAAAAACGTAAAGAGAAAGTAAATTTCGAATAGCATAAGGCCAGAATTTAGAACACAAATAGTTAGAAGCTGTGAGTAGTATTGCTCAAGTCAAACATTCTATACTGATGACGTAATTTGACTCAGATCTGGGCCTCAACAACAACAAACAACAACAACCTTTTGTTGTTTACATTACGTGATAATGAAAAAGATAGGTTAAGGTAAGGCAGGCAGTTTATAGGTGCAAAATCTCACATAAAACAATTTGTACAGGCGACCTAGGGTAGCACTAGACTAATCGAGCTAGGGTGCGCTTAAGTTTTGAAAATTGCATTGCATCGAGAGAAAAGGAAACACTGATGGTACTCGATTGTAATAAATAAGTCTGGACTTATAACGTTCGATGTGTGTGTGTTGAAGAGGGGAAAAGCACAGGAAAGACATCACGATAATAATCTATACTATTATAATCGGGTTGTCTGCGCAAACGTTTCTGATTGGCTAAATCGTTCGCACTCACTCCGCTTAGACCTGAAGCTGTGTCGCCAAAAGAAGTTCACAAATCTGAAGTGAAGGTGGAAATCTCGACAGTGGGCGTGTTTTGGTTGGAAAGGATTCACCCTGGGCTAAGTTCTAATTCAAGCGATTTCTTAAGCGAGGGACAAAGCTGCCATATCGCCGCCATTTTGAAATCTCCCACAGAAACTTAAAAATAACTCAATTCGCACAGCCGAAAGCACCATAGTCAGCAGACCTAATTGGTTCTGTCACAAATTACTTGCAGGAATGTGCCGGGATAATTCTTATTCGAAAGCTTTAACTTGAGAAAAAATTTCATTCAGCTTCAACAAACGTACACCAGTGCCTTGCTTTCCTGTTCGCGCGCTAAGGCGAAATGAGTGTCAAATTTACACAAAGCAAAGCCATGAATAATATTCTCAAAGTGTAAATCCTTACGCTGTATCGCAAAACGAAGGACACACACCCGAAGAGAAGAAGGAAATCTCTCAAGTGGGCATGTTTTTGTTGGAAAAGATTCACCTTTGGCTAAGTTCTAATTCAAGCGATTTTTCAGCGAGGGACAAAGCTGTCATCGCGGCCGTGTTGAAATCTCCCACATAAACTAAAAAGAACTCATTTCCATCAGCCGAAAGCACCATAGACATTCAAAACTAAATGGTTCTATTACAGATTACTTAATAATAATAATAATAATAATAATAAATTTATATAGCGCCATATACATTAACTGCTCTATGGCGTTTTACAATGCTACAGGGATAATTTTAATTCGAAAGATTTGAGCTGAGAAAACTTTTCATTCAGGTTTGAGCAAACTTACACCACTGCCTACAGAGCGCACGCTAAGCCATTAATGAAATTCTCTAAAAATAAATGATGAACTAAAAATTTCTTAGAACAATTTTACTTTACCTGTTTCTTCTCTTCCCTTACTGAGATATAATAAGCATACAAACAATTCCGAAGTCAAATGGTTTTTCTGTGTAATAGGCTTGCGTTTTCAATTTTAGCGGGTTCTTCGGACTTAGACAGATTTGAGAGCCGTACTGACTCACACGACACACGTGCGTCATTTTCTCCGCCAAAATCAGGGAGACCAGTGCAAAAGATACAAAAAAGGCTCTGGGGCTCACTTCATTTATTTCGGCATGCGGCAAGGGGTCTTTCTTGAAGGGAGGTCATTTGTAATGTAAATCAGCACTTTATGGAAGGGGAAACTGAGGTTGAGTCTCCTAGCGTCACGAAGTGACGGGCTGTTTTCTTGTAATGATAAAAATGTAACAATAGAATAAAAATGTGCTTAAAATATATTACAGCCCATTAAAAAGGTTCATTAAAAATCAGGTGGGTCTTGAAGTTCGTACGCGTATTTAAAAAATAGGTCTTAAGTCTGGACTTATAACGTTCGATGTGTGTGTGTTGAAGAGGGGAAAAGCACAGGAAAGACATCACGACGAGTATAACGAACAAAATAAAATACAAGTACAAGAAAACACGAAAAAAGGTATTGCAATTTTAATTGATCCTCACGAATTTTTTTTGTTTCCTCACGTGTTTTTAGTTTTTTTAGTCTAGAACCAGCTCCTATAGGCCGATCCTAGGTGATTGTTTACATTCACGATATTTAAAACACTGCATCTGGCTTGAAAATGCAACGAAAAGCTCAAAATAAGTTCAGTTTTTATTCTTAAAAAAGTCTTGACCTGTTTCCATATCATTTTCAGGCTAGTTGAAGCTTTTCAAAGTTGTGTGAAATCATTGGGGCAAAACGCTCATTAGCTCGGACACATGTTTCCTCTAAATTGAACGTTGCACCACGCTCTTAGAATTGAGATATCAGCTTGAAATTTTCCAATTATTTCTTTTATAGTCCTCTATTGATTTTCAGAACTTATAATTTTATGCTCCCTCGGACGGTTTGATTCTGAACATTGCTTATGCTAATGAGCTCAAATTGTAAACAAAGGATCCTCCTATATTCGTGGATATTTATAGTGTTTACGTACAAAAAATAAATTTTCGATATCATTCAAACCCTCCACTTAACGAAAATCACCAGAAAAATCCCGGGACAGCAGCTTCTCCCTTAACCTTTCCATTGTAATACCAATCTTTATTATTATTTTTGATTCATAAATTAAAAACGCACCTGCAATAGCGTACCTGCAATACCTGCAAATTGTTTTCCTGACGAGTTTTCGGGTGCCCAAAAAATTCGGATTAAACTAACGTAATTCTGTACAGGAGACGTTTTTGGAATTCTCGGGTGCTCGAGAAACGGGTTAGCACTCGTTCACATTAGCTGTATTCACACTAGAGACGGAAAACTCGTCTGAGACGAGTTTCTTGCCTTGAATATGGTTCCCTGTTCTTCTGTGATCACGCGAAAACAATTTTTTTGAAGAAGAAAGTTTAGACAGATAACAAGCAAGTGTTTCTGAGTAGAATTGACATAAGACAGGAACTTTTTCTGACGAGAAACTCGTCTCAGACGAGTTTTCCGTCTCTAGTGTGAATACGGCTAGTTTGTGTGGCTTTTCAGACTCGCCGCACTAATTATTCATGACAGGTTATCGTACGATGCTTATGTTGCATTTTATTTATTTTGAATTTCTTCTTCTGTCACAGAATTGCCAACAGCAACCTATTGAAAAGGCCTTTTATAACGCGACGTAACGCGACAATATATTTTGTTATAAACATATAGGCTGTATGTTTTAATTCGTTCGTGGCTTCGACCGACAGACGTCGATACGTCGATGCTAGGGACGAGGCAGTAGTACTTAGCATTTGTAACAAATGCATAGGGATAACAACCAATCAGAACACAGAATTAGCACGTTTCCTCTCCAGACAGAGCTCCCTGATCAAACTGACTCTCAGCACGCGATCAGTTTTCCATCTACGGTACGTGATGCGGAGGTCCTTTAGCCCCTGCCCGTAGCAAATCCGGTATGTGCACTTGACTCATTTGAGCGTCATGTGTCCACATATGAAAGAACTACATAATTCACGTGTTTCTATCAGAAATTCGGAAATTGCGACATCGGGAGCGCGCAAACGCGACCCCTGCATATCAAAGTTCTCCCAAACATGCGGTAATGTCACATGCTGGGCTCTAAATTTTCGACGCGAAGAGTTTAAACTTTCTTTAAAAACTGCCTTGAGATTTTTTATATGTCGCGCCCCCCAGTTTTTGGAGGCTTGCTACGCGTAAGGGGGCTATTGCCAGGATTTGCAGTCTGATTCTCTAGAAGTGAGCAAATACTCTAATCGCCTAGGTTTGTTGAGTAAACATTCAACTGCTAGATAAGTCCAGTATTTTCGTGTATTATCGAGCGGATGGAATTGGATTGCAACTTGGTCGTTTTGATTTCTTACCAGGCTGAACTGTTTTCAAACTTGATAATTTGATAGCGAAAGCCATGAACTGTGAGTTTCTTTTCCTTTTTCTTGCTTAGACTAATTAAAGTAAATTATAGGGTTATGTGTTATACATGCAAACCACTGGCTTAGCTTTATAGAATTTTGTCAAGACAACCATGACATAGCCACTTTAATGTGTTCCCTTCAAGCAAGGAAAACGTTTGTGCACCGGCCGGGATGAACATTAAATTTCACAATTCACGTGCCTGTATCTCGACCAATTTACAACACCGGAACTTGGAAAATTCGCTCATTTTTAGGTGCTCTTTTCAGTGTAGTATGGATGGATTCTCGTCAACGTGCTGATTTTAAAAGAATCTCATTAAATCGGAGAAATGTGACAAAATGGACACTTTTTCTCCGAGCTATTGACATCCGAAACTAATTTCTAGGCATCCTAAGGATTTTTGTTTCGATAATAGTTCTTTATTAATAAACGTCTTGTCCATCTATGATGAAAGGGCTGATCAAGAAACAGAAAAAGGAGTCTATGACAAATTCTATGGAAACTAGAAAGAGATTCTGAAACTAATTAATCAATTTGTCGTACCTTTATTAAATATAGAAAACATAAAATAAACAAGATAAGTTAACAGAAAATCAAGCAAATTGTATAGAATCGTATGATATCTCTTTTGTGTCGAAATTGATGAGGACGATATATCATAAGATTCAAGTATATTTAAAGTCTTCAGTCGGTAGATTCCGCCGAAAATAACACCTTAAAAAGGCGATATCGCCTTCGTCGCGCACGCTTTGTCGTGCTATTTTCTTAGCGGAATCTAGCCGTCTGAAACTTGGAATAATCATATAGAATTGTATTATTTTTCAAAGGCTGGAATGGTTGAACTATTTCCCTGTTTAGCGCTAAATCCCTCCATGGCGCATGCGCGTAGGGTTTTGGGGTGTTCGGACGAATTCGAAAACTATGCGTCATATCTGAAAAGAAATCTGAACCCAGCCTTGTATTGCATATTGTGGAATAACGCAGATTGCGTGTGTTGTAATGCTCATTTGTATCAAAGATTTGAATCGTTTTTTTAATATGTAATGAATCGACCTCTCTAAGGATAGTACCAATTTATTTATAATTTTATATGTTGTACATTCCGTAGAATGTTGTAAGTTTTGATGTGTCATGAGGAATTGTGCAGAAATTCCCTGTGGAAGACTAAATTCTAAAATCCACTGGCTGCTGGCACCTGACATTTATTGCTTCTTCCTCTTCTAGAGAAAGCTACTTCACGTGATCTATCAACGCTCTTCAAAAGAGCGCATGAAACCGAAGCTAAGGAAGGGGCTATTAGGAAAAGCCTAAAGGGAAAGGGGGGCAGAAAGAAAACAGTGCACATTTTTTTTTTTTACTTCGGGTCAATCTTATGCAAGGTTGCGTGTGGCTTGTCTTTTTCGAATAAAACTAAACCGAACCTCAAAACTAATAATGGCATAGGATATTATAAGCTTTGTAACAATTAGGAAAAAGTAAAACTCATTTAGAAGGGAAATACAAAAGGACGCCGGATTGTATTAGCCATTTCCTTTCTCGGACATTTTCTTTATTAAAAAAAAAAACAGAAATGCAAACATCTCAAACATCGAATGAGCCAGTATTCGATATACTTGTAAAACTTTAGCTTTTTTTAAAAATCCAAAGGGAAAAAATGGACGTTTGAACTAAGAAAATAATTAGAAGTATACGCAGCACTAATTATCTTGTAGTTAATAAATATGCTTCTTTCGCCTTCGGCGCTATAAGGTTTCCTATTTCAGATCACGTGGCATTCCCATGGGTATTATTTCTTTCTTCTTCTGCCGCGCTCCAAAAGACACTGCCAATATGGAAGCATTCCAAACAAGGAAAGATCATTAATAATTGCCACGTGATGGGAAAAGGGAAAACATTACACCCAAGCGAAAGAGGTCCACTAAACCAACTATTTAAAAAACATAGGTACGCAGAGCGTACCGGAAGCTTTTTGCTGATATTCTACAGGGTACTGGAGCAGGGCCGGTCGTGCACAACCTTGTTCAAAGCATTCTCAGGGAAAGGCCACTGGGAACGAGGTTGTGATCATGAGGAAAGAGTTGTACTATGTGAGCAATGTGTTGTTAATTTTCATTTTGTTTTTGTTTTAACAAATTTCAGAAAATATTGTGCATACGCTCAGTGGCAACTTTATTGTCTTAGTAGTTCTACCTTTTCCCCTATCGATTTTAACTTTTTCGATCACACACTTCCGTAACAAAACATAAAAAACTATGCTTCGTTTGGATCCTTGAGTTTACAGAGCGGATATTCTACCACCTGAGCTATCGAACAGATCACGTGATCCATTGGCAACTTTTATTTTTTTGTAACTACCTAAACACACTTGAACTCGTCCTCGAATATTCGATAGATTTTGATCTCGGACTCATTTCTTGGACATGTTCTTTCTCATTTCTCACCTGTAAGGTTTTTCCCCTTTCAGTTTCATCCATTTGTCTATGTTTTGTACTTTTAGTGGCAGTCCCTTGTCAATTTCGTCCGCTGTTTGCGGAATTTCACGCTCGATCAACGTGACTCGATCGCATCACTGACAAAACTCTCAAAAATCCACCTCCGTAAATTAGGTGATTGGGTTGCTTGAATGTTCAATAGGCTCACAAAAGTATTGTCATGAACAGTGACAGCTTCAAATACTTATTAATGCTACCCTGTAGAAGAATGGCTAAACGTCATATGTACACTGACATGGAGTCAAGGTGTACTCAAGTTGGTCTGCAAAATCACGTTCCATGAGGGACCATCCGCGAAAAGTTGGCAGGCAGCCAAAGTTTGCAGGCAGCCAGACAGACAGCAACAAAGCCACATGAGTCGGATATTTTGCTTCAGGAAATAGCTTCGGAAAACGTTGTCGGAAACGCGAGTTATTAGTTAACCACTAGATCTCACTTCCTTTAAAAATGCTCCATTTTGTTTAGCTTTGGTCAGGCCAGTGAGGGATCATCAGGATGTGCAGAATATGATGTTGTTTCTCCTCATATTGCACTTTCGTTCCGGGCGCGTGGGTTTCTGTTATCGGAGATCACGGTTTAAACAAACCAATTTCGATATATTAATAGTCTTACTTGATTCCGAGGCTAAGGGGAATAAAACAAAAGAAATCGCGTAGGCATCGAGAAATGAATAATTTATTTCTTTTGTTTATTCCCACAGAAATTAATGCTTCCCAATGGAACGCAGTTATTTGTGTTGTCAATTGACAATACTCACATTCCACGAGTTCATATGTAATGTAATGTATGTACTTGTATACCGCAAATTATCATATGGATATGTTCAATTGCGGTTTACAGATGTGGACATGTCTGATCCCTAAGATGCGGACTGCGATTTTACAACATGAGTGATTGTTAGCTATATCATTTTGTAGTGTGCACTGTGGTTGTTTAACGTCCCTCACATAGTGCTTAAGTGTAGTGGGCTGAGACGGGACCTCGGTTTATTGTCTCATCCGAAAGACGTGAAACACAGGAGAAATGACGAATCACTTCAACCCACGATGAGCAGAAGGTTCGAACCCTGTGCACAGAGGTGAGAGGCAAGCGCTTTACACGCTGCGCCACCCGTGCTTCACCATATGCATGAATCTGATTGGCAGTTGCATCAGAATAATTTATTCCTGGATGCTTTAAATATATTTTGGTGTTCGTTGTACTTCACTATAGCCAGAAATCGACAGCAGATGCTTGATCAAACCTTGCTGTTCAACCCTGGCAATAGCAATACACCTAATTCAAAAAGGTTGCTTTGGCGTTTGGTCTTTGGTCTTTCAATTATAGCGTGAAACAAAATAATTATTTGCTTCAGTGACCACGAAACAAAGACGTTCATTGACCAATGACCAAAGCAACCTTTTCTGAATTGGGTGTATACTCCAATGAGTTGTAGTGTATTTTCTTTTGCACGCATGAATATGCTTTGCTATAGCGCAAACTAGAAATGAATTGGTCTATTAAACAATCGTGCAGACGGCGTAGAGAGTAAAAATGTTAGTGAATTGAGTGGGCACTACGCCAGGCATTCCACTCAAACAGAACCTAAGTAAGTATAAATGGGCCGTTAGCTCATCAGAAAAAGCCGGAGGGCGGGCGGAGGGGGATGACAATTTCCCCTCTAAAAAATATGCAAGGACTTATGCCTAACAGCTCCTCACTCTTTATATTTTCGTTTTAATTTCTAGTATAATAGAGAATTCACACGCAAAGTTTGAAAACAAATATTTGTTAAGTTTTATTTCATGGGGATAACCTTGACTTTCACGTGAAATGATGAGCTTCAGGACAGACCTTCGCTTCGCATGCATCAGTTGGATTGAAAGATCTTTACCGCATTTACTCGTACTAGCGCGAATGTTTCAGGCCAAGCAAAGTGGATAGATGTCGAGGCAATTCTACGGCCGGCCGGATAAGACTTCCCTAAATGCACTACTAACAGCATGCAATAACGCTAATTGTTTCCTCTAGATGAAAGTTTCCTCTTTCTGTTAGGTGTGATTGGTTAAAAGGGTTAAATGGGGCTGCTGCGTTTGCTTTTTAACGACAATCCCACTGCTTATATTTCCAGACTGAAACCTCGAAAGCGGGAAGACAAAATTTTATACTAGAACACAAGAAATACATAACTTTTTCAAGGTAAGAATTGCTTATTTTCAACCCTTTTAGTGGAAAACAATTCCAAGTTCCTTATGAATGAGCCCTGAATGTTCTGTTTTGTTTTAACACAATTCTTTAAAACAAGGCCAATATGCTGCATAAACAACAGCATCTCGCCTCGCAATGAGCAAAGCATCGTTTGTACTCTCCCGCGCTCCACCGGGCCGTGTTCTTTTTTTCACATTGTTCTAAGGAAAAACATAGAGTACGACTTGGGGCAAGTCTAATGCATATTGAAAACCGGTCAATACTCCCCGCTGACCTGGACAAGGTTTATACCTCTTTGTGATAGTTAAACTGACTTATCAAACTCTAACTTCTGTACTTATATTAACTTGCATTGTAAATGAAATAATTTTTTCAAGTATTCCTTACTGCCCCAAGGCTGAAGGGGACCACTCTAGTGAAGTCGAAGTATGGTCTTCTCTCTAGAGCAGCCCCTGAAAAAGGCTATAGTCCGGCTAGTTCCATGTGGGACAGGGCTCATACCTTCTGCGCATGCTTGCTACAAAATGATTGGCGTTTTTGTGCATCCGGAAATTCTTTCATTTAACTGACTTATCATATTCTAACTTCTGTACCTATATTAAATCGCATTGCAAATGAAAGAATTAGTTTTGCTTCATATGGTCCTTTGACCGGTTTGTCCTATATAGATCATGCGGCCAAGAGAACAAGTAATACAATATATGACATCGGCGGGGGTGCAATCAAAGTGGTGTGTAATGTTACATGACTCGCCACTAGGGTCGACGATCCAGGTGGTGGAAACGACATGTTCGCACGTTATGCAATACAATACATAGAGGATATTACATGGCCGCGTGGAGATACGAATTGTATCTTCGAGTGTTGAAAATATATATCACGAGTGAGCGAAGCGAACGAGTGGGATATTTTTTTAACACGAGAAGATAAAATTCGTATCTACAAGCGGTCATGTAATGTTCTGTTTATTATATAAACATCAATGAAATACCAAATTCTAATTTTATTTGAGTTTAAGCCTAAAAATGGAGCATTGAGCAAAAGCGAGTGTGTTATTTCACATGTGAAATAACATGTTATTTTCACGTGTGAGGATATCAAGTTTTCGCGCGCGAGATCACCCGGTATTTCATTGGTGTTTACATAATAAAATACAACTAGTAATAGTTCTCACTAGAGCTGCCCCCGTGCTTTTTAAACTGCAGATGTAATAAGTATTCAATTAACATTTTTACAGCTGTTTCAGACAACACGCGAATCCACCGTTATCAGCTTGTTGGAGTTTGTCAGTTGTATTACAAAACCGTTAAGATACATGTGAAATTCTATAAGCCGAAACTCTACAAGCAATTCTAACCAAAAGTACGAAAAGCCGTCAAAACTCTTAAGAAACTCTAGCGAAATACCGAAAATTCTTAAAACTATTGTGTCACAATTCCAAAACGACTATTAATACACATTCTTACTCAGAAACACTTGCGCACAAAAATCTTGTTTGAAAACTCTATGAATACTTGAAAGCTTAAAGCCAATTGATCTTTCCGGAAATACTTACAACGGAGAACAGAACACAAGACTTTAGACTCTCGTTGGCTGTCTCTGCTTCGCGACTTCTCTGCTTTTGCTCTTTTTCACTCGCTGCTCCCTAATAACCTATATCTGCGTTTTTATACCAGCTATCACCTAAAGCTGCTAAAGAGCTTATAATAGAACTTAATTTAACAGAACAAAAAACGCGTTCCGCCCTTGCGAGATTTCCGGTCAACAAAGGTACTATTTTAACCTACTTAGTATACTTTAGAGGCAACCATTACACAGCAGACAGCGCACACATCGGAAGAAGACAAAAACGCCTACTTCTCCCTTGTGCTGATGCAAAAAATAATAATTCTAAAGTCCTCTTTCTAAGTTTTGTGAACTTATAAAAAGGAAATCTTGTCGGTAAATTATCACATTCGTTCGTAGCGGACCTATTGTTAAGCACAATAGCAACCATTTTGAATGCTTTACTACTATTATGAGGTAGAGCTCTTAGCTTTGTGAACATTCAAGTTTAGACAGCCACAGCAGCTCAACATTTGCTAATCTGAATTATGGATTGCACTGACTGACTTCGGCTGAGCGTCTCCTTGGAGTTTTTGGTGATTTATTAAATGTCACGACCAGTTTGTTGTGAATGTTTAGAATTTTTATTGTCCGCCAGTGACAACAGTAGAGGTCTCAAACCCACGCTGCGAGTCACGTGATCTGGTCATCCAATCATAAACGTTACCCAAGACCTTTTGCGGGCCCTTTGCGAGTCACGTGATCTGATCATCCAATCATAAACGTTACCCGATACCTTTTGCGGGCCCTGCTCCGACGGATCGAGATTTTTCTGCCATATGTACCATATACCCTTATATTTTCTCTTTACGCGGGGGATTCTATAATGCCTCCTCGGGTTTTGGCCTCTGGGCCAAAACCCTGCGGGGGCAATAAACTTTATTTAACGAAGGTTTATAATAACCATATAAATATAACAGTTTTCTAACTTATGGCCCTCTAAATTCAAAATACAATAAATTCTAATGAAAAAATTATTATATTACACAAAGTAAGGACTTCAATATTTAAATTTCCGTTGTTCCTTTCCGTTGACGGTAACAGGAGCGAAGGTATGCTTGTTCCTTTTGAAGTCTATCGTCACGACCTTACACTTATCGGCATTCAGCTGCATGTTGATTAATGTATCAGAAACTGCATTGTTCATGTTCAAATTTGATAATCAACAGCTACCCAAAAACGTTTGACACAATATTTACACAAAATAACAAAATCCATAATTACAGTACCAGGAATTCATCTGATTATCGTCCATCTCTAAGAAGAACAAGACGAGGTCAATTCTCTATTTCTTACTGGGGTCCAAAAATCTGGAGCAGCTTGAGTTCAAAAATAAAAAATGCAAAATCAATACAACAATTTAAAGACTTTTAAAAGATAGTATCTTGTCAGGAAAAGCAGCATTTGACTTATAGTTAATTGATTTATAAATAATTGCAATTATTTCATCAAATCAGCCACTTGTAATTAATTTTTGTATACAACATAATTCAACATTTTGTACAGGGGTCTACAAACCGTAAGCACCATGCTTTTATGTAGACTCCTCATCTTCAATGTATTATATATCCAAATGTAATTATCATTATAGTAGATGAAATAAACCTGATTGATTGATTGATTCTGCTGGTGTGTGACCAATACGGTTTTAGCACCAAATCGAAGGACGTATGCTATTGGGTTTCTACTAAAACAATTAGACTACTCGTTCTCCGGAGTCTAATTGTTAAATAAATGTTCCATTAAAAATTGGAGGATATTGACCGAGATCTGGTCAAAAGATATTTGTCAAAGACCCTGTGTGCGATTAAGTGTGAAATGCAGTTGTATATCTTATAGAACTTCTTGCTAGTGAGGTAACGGTAAAAGAAGTGAACTCAATCCGTCTAAATCTCATTTCCATCCATCCTTTGGTCTAGCTGCTTTATTAAGTGATTGTAGTCATAGAACAGCAAACTAATGGTGCCATTCTAAAAGTTTCTTGCCGTATTAGATAAACGGCTCAAAAAAATAGATCATTTCGGACACAGTCTTACTCGCACAGTTTCAATAGCCATTTGCCCTCACCTTTCTTGGGCACTGTAAAAACGACATTTTCGTATCTTCGATTTGGATAAAAAGAATTTGAATAAAGCGGCTTTGGGCTATCTCCCTCAGCCATTTTAACTCCAACAATCGTCTTGTCTTATTCCTGCTCAGTAAACGAGCAAGAACTGCGACAGTCCCATTTAGATTATCTCTTAAAATGACAAGGAAAATATAAAGAGCAGATTTCGTATGACTGTGGAAAGTGCCGCGACAAAGTTGTGCCGCGCCGAGACCGTGACCGCGCCGCGACCGTGCCGACCGTGACCGTGCCGCGACCGTGCCGCGATCGTGCCGCGACCGTGCCGCGACCGTGCCGTGACCGACCGTGACCGTGCCGCGACCGTGCCGCCACCGTGCCGCGACCGTGCCGAGACCGTGCCGCGACCGTGCCCGTGCCGCGACACGCAATGCCATTCCGTATCTACAGCAGGCACCGTTCCGTGTGCGGCACTTTTCATAGTCATACGAAATCTGCTCTAGCCTCAGCCCACAGCATCGCTGCCTGGCAGTCGAAGGCATTTTAACGAATGAAAGCATACCGTCTTTAATTTACGTTTACAAAAAATTATATTGTACGTCGCGTTATAAAAGGCCTTTTCAAAACTTTGCTTAGCAAGACCTTTTTTCCAAAATGGCCGCCGCAAAATTCACATGTCTTAAAATTAAACTGACTGAAAATCACATACTGGCACTAGAATGAGTATCCTCACATTAGTAATACTTTAAATTTCGTTAAGCCAAATGCCATGTCGGCTGAGAAAGCAGAGTCATGTGTATGACGCATACCCCCAGTCATAAAAACGTCTGTAAATTTTCAGATTTTCAACGTTTGTTCGCTCGGAAGATATTGGATATAATGCAGGGAAATGTTGTAGTTTTACTAAAGTGAGGATGTGTGTTCTAGTGCTGGTGTTCATTTTTAACATCAATTTGAATTTTCGGCGGCCATTTTGGAAAAACGTCTATTCTTGGTTTGCATGTGACGTACTCGCTAGTATTCACTACTTGTGAAGGTCAATGTATTCCTTTGTTATGAAAATACTGACAGTGGCCAATCAGAAAGAAGCGTGACGTAATCTCGTTCCCTATTGGTCCAAGGAGGGTCCAAGAGGTGAAACAATACACACATGACTCTCATTGACAGACAAAAGAACGGAGAAGAAAATATCAAAAAAACATATTTTAATTTTATTTTACCGGAAAGGTGAGCTCCCAGCTAATGCTCGACCGCGATTACCATAAAAAGCGAGCTGTAAAGTGTGGTTCAGACCAGGCAGACACACATTCGGACCTCTATATACAAGGCCATGAGAAATAAAGTAAATATCGAACTGCGAAAAGCTAAATGTAGCTACTTTCGATAGAAAACATGCGGCGCGACCCAAGGGCAACGTGGAGAGTAAACAATTCACTGACTTTACAGACCTAGCCAGGAAGACAGCAAATTGTATCAAAGTTCACTTACAGACATATGGTTACCTGGGGGCAGGAAGAGTAAATAGAAATCCAGGAACCGCTTATCTGCCTTATGGAGGACGCTAGTGACAGATTGTAATAAAATTACTTTACTGACATTAAGAAATCGCCTAGAAATTTCGGACATCGATACTCGCTTTTGTGTTTTAACACCGCAATTTTCAAATCTGAAATTCTCGGTAAAAGTAACCGAAGAAAAATACTATAGATTTGCAGGTTAAAAGAAATACCTTATGTATGGTTGGCAGCATTTGTCCTTATCCTTCCTGTTCCGATGCCATTCCAAGAAGTTCTACGCTAGTTTGATGTCAGGTGCCCGCCTTGTTGACAGGAAATTAACGTGCTGTCTCCAATGCCTGCGTGCTATGTTGCACATCGCTCGCGGCAGCTGATGGTTAAAAACATAACACGTCAGTTAGAGACTTTATCTAAAGTATTAAGGAAGTTTTAGGCCGTTTATTATTGCTTTGGCTACGAAAAAAAAACTAATCCGTTTTTGTCCCTTTTTGTAACGTTCGCCTCGTGTATTAATGAAGTTTTATTGAGCATACCGTCATGTTTTACGATAATCAACACCTTTGATCTCTATTGTTCTTATTGTTTATGCTATTCTTCTATTGTGCGATGGGATGAATAGAACGAAGAATAGCTCTTGGTCGAGGGGGAAAAAATGGCGACCGAGAGGAAATGCTCTCGATTATCTAGAAGGTCTGATGAATTTTCCTGCCTTTTTGGCGGCTAAGATATGAGGAAAGAGACTGACAGACCCTCCAAAACAGGTAAGGGGGGAATTCCTTATAAGGAAGTTTTGGAACGTCGGCAGGTCGACAGTTGTTTCAGAAATCAAGAGAAAATGATATATCTCTTGCAGAAATGTTCTTGATATACACCACTTTCATAATGGCCGCCGCTCATTTACATAAGGCATTCAAACTTTAAAGATACTTTAAATTTTGACATGAAATTATTAAAAGTTTTAGCGCCCGCTGATTTTCAAATCATTTGAGAAGTTGAGCTGGAAACAGCAATTCTTGGAACGAGATATAAGCATCTGCAGTTCTCAAAAATACTCCAAAACGTAGGCCAGAAAGGCTTCTAATGAAAACCCCATACAAAACTCTGTATTTGTGAGGTCCAATAATTCCGTCCATATTTAACCAAATACTAAATTTTCTGGAACTGTGTATTTCTTGAGTATCAAGTTTTTGTCTAGTGAGTAAATATTTCTGTCGTCTCTAACTAGAAAAACTGAATTGTGAAATTGGTTTATGCAAGTTAGGTGACGTCAACATTGACCAAACCAGTCAAGCCCAGTATCTCTTCACTGCTTTGATCAAAGTCCTGTCAAGGCACTATATTATCATTCATGACAAATCTCCATTTTAAAATCATTCGTTTCAAAGTTTCAAAGAATAAGTGAAATCCGACGTCAACAGTTACCTTTAGTATACAGAATAAAATGTTTTTATCTCTCGAACCGGGAAAAAGATATCCAAGCAAATTTTAAAAACAGATCCATATCTACTCTAGCTGAACTTCCTTTTTTATTTCAGATCAAGGGCTATGTGCTTTAAATTCTGTTGATGAGATATAAAAAACGTATTGCAGTAACAAATAGATATTAACACATTTTATAAAAAGCACGTGATTTTGAGAAGAAAGGATAATGTAAACGTTGGAAGAGGTGATACTTTGCAAAACGGAAATGTTTCCACCATTCATGCAACAGAAAGAGTAGTTATAGGACGGAACAATTACGTGAATGTTCATAAAAGAGGAAACTATAGTGAAAATAAAGGTCTCAACGATTTGTTGGTTTTGGCTTTGTGTAACTGCTTCCAAGAACCACATTGGTGGAAATACTAGACTTCCTGATCAGACTCATCTATTTTGTACTAAAAAATAAATAAATAAAACGTTGGACCCTTTATCTGGCAAAGGTTGATTATTATTAGGTGTATTATTATTATTGTTATAATTACAATTTCTGAGACATCAAAAGCGAAGATCACTATGTGGATCCATAAGCAAAGCGATGGCGATATGAACTTAAACATAACGGTATCTTTCTATATGCGCGAAATGTAGGATAACCACGAAAACCCTAGGATGAGCTTTTGACTTTAGCATTTTAACAACGATTGATTATTGTTGTGAAAGCTTTTAGACACGCAGGGCCATATTTGGACACTTTCTGCCTTGCTGTAGAGCCCTTTTGGCATTTTGTTCCGGGACAATCGCGAAAGCGATCTGATAATACTTCACTATCGGTATCAACATGAACAAAAAATATAGCGTAATTAGAAGACAGATTAAAATATACCTTTTTCCAAAATGGCGGCCAAAGATTCAAATATATTTTTGTTAAAAATGAGTACCAGCACTAGAACACACATCATCACTTTAGGAAAACTACAACATTTCCCTGCATTATATCTAATATCTCCCGAGAAAATGAACGTTGAGAATCTGAAAATTTACAGACGTTTGTATGACTGGGGGTATGCGTCATACCCCCAGTCATACAAATCTTTGTAAAATTTTCAATTTTCAGACTCTACTTTCTCAGCCGACATGGCATTTGGCATAACGAAAATTTAAAGTATTACTAATGTGAGGATATTCTTTCTAGTGCCAGTATTTGATTTTCAGTCAGTTTAATTTTAAGTCATGTGAATTTCTGGCAGCCATTTTGGAAAAAAGTCTATTCCGGCAGACAGATTCGAGTGTCTTTAAGCCCGCAGTCCATCCCCGCCGTGGTTCTTTCCCTAGTCTGCGTAGCGGCTCAAAAGGAAATGGGAGGGAGACAGGGGGAACGAAACCTTGCGGGCCGCGCTATTTCCGGTTTTCGCTCGCCCCTACTCCCTCCCTTCCCTTTTAAGGCTGGTTTCTCTTCGATCTCTTCAGTCTCGCCAATCGCATGAAATAGCTAGTGCACTCGCGATCCAAGAGATTATATGGAGACACTTCTCTCGCGATCGGAAACGATCGGGGCGATCGCGATCGCAATCGCGCGGATAGAAAACTGTTCTATCCAGGAGATCGATGCGATTACGTGAGATTGATTGAGATTGTATGGAGACATACAAAAGCGATCGAAAGCGACTGATGCGATCGGAATGTATTTAAAAATTCATTGTTTCGAGACCAGCAGTCATTTCGGTCGCGTACACTTTCACAATGGCGCGCAAAACATTAATACACACGCCTAAATCGAGGAATGCTCACTGGCACTTAGAATTTTTTTCTAAACAAGCGCTCACCTACAGAAATGAAAAAAGAATTATGAAAATCATCAGGGTTCGAACCTGTAACTTTCCAGTTACTATACCCAAACCCTAACCACTACGCTATGAGGGAATTCGCTGGTTCGGACAGCTCGTTTTATTGATTACGTACCTTAATAGTATTAATCTTTAATAGAACGAGGCATATACTATAAAAATATACTAAAACGATGTATTAACCCTTATCCTGACTAGTAGTCTTGATAGTTCAAATATTTTGAATGTTTTTAGGTCAATTTGAAGTAATATTGTCAAAAATATCGTTAAATTATTCATGGTGAGCATTCCTCCATTTAGGAATGACGACATTAATATCCTGGACTCACTTTATGCGATCGGTGAGATCATAAGGAAAAATACGATCGCATCGAATCGCATGAATCTCATGGATCACGTGTGCACTATTTAATGCGAGACTGCAGATCAAGACTGAAGAATCGAAGAGATTATATGGAAACCAGCCTTTAGAGCTGCTACGCAGACTATTCTTTCACTAATCCGGCACACGCACACACGCAGACGTGAAAGTATAACTTCTTATTTCCAAAGAAGCAGGTTGATAAAGGTTTTGATTGGCGGTTCGATCAAAGCGGCGCCACGTCCACGTCACTAAGGTAACACTCTGCACTTTTAGTCCGGTCAATTTAGCGTTTAACCTGGAAAAAAATGCAACATGGGATTTTTATACAGCAAATTCTCAGGAACATATGTGAGAAATACGTGTCCAAATTTTGTGAAATTCCGTTCGGGGGAAGTTGGTTAAATTTTGGGTTTCCGTCTGCACGAAGGAAAGCCCGTTGTTTTCGGTGGCACTTAGACAATGAAAGCGAACAGTTCGAAGGGAGGGCTATAGACTGTAGAGCCGTAACTCGGTGTGATATTGAACGAGATATCGAGCAAGTTCTTTCTACTGTATAATGTGATTGCATAGATGTGAATTTTGTGTTTGTTTACAGCCAATCCTGCAAAACAATAACTAAATAATCCTGAGTTTTGACAAATCTTATATGATCCTTGTATTTCCTGCGTGGTGATACACTAAGTTGGAATATTATACGCTAAAAGAAATAAAAAAAAGTAATCTGTTCATAGCTCATCGCTCAGAAATTATTTGTTTAAACAGAAAAACCTTATTAAATCTTCCCCGGTTTCATCTGTACAGTCTATAAACATTCTCCCAGTATCTGTGTTTTCAGTGTCTAAGTGCCGCCGAAAACAAAAGGCGCCCTTGACGTCGCCGGTAAAACCAAAAATTTAACCAACTTCCCCCCGTCGGATTTCTACGAAATTTGGATATGTTATTCCTACATATGTTCTCGACAATTAGTACCAAAAATTTCCCATGTTGCAATTTTTTCCAAGTTCGGGGTTTTTTCGGGCTAATTTGGCCGGACTATTTGTGAAACACACAAGCACTCCTCTGAGCTTGTTCACTATGATGCCAAATAAAATCGCATAATATAAAGAAAGGGGGAAATTATATGGTCCAGAAAAGAGACATGGTTGTGGTACACTCATCATGTGCAAAACTAGAAATACATATATCTTATTAGATGTTTTTTCATGTAATACGGGAGAATATATTACGAGTTGCGGACTTAAAATGCGAGCAACGAGTAAAATGTCCGCTAGTATTACATGAAAAACATCTAATGAGTTATTTATTATACGACGAACAAAACTTTTTTATTTTATTTTCAAAATTCACTAAAAAAACGTACGTAATTTGACTAGCGCATGATTGGGAAGCCATTCAAGTGCGCGCACAAAACCAGTTCGTTACCGGTTTCCTACAGTTTAACACGGCTTTCAACCGTGTAATACGGCTTTTGCCGTAGTTGACTTTATATGGTAAAATGACGTCATAGTCGTATAATAAAAGTTTGTCTTGCTCGGTGCAAGGTTGAGAAAAACGCGGTCTTCTCATGTGACGTCATACCCCATGCGTGTAACATGAAGGAAAAACGAAGCAAAGAGGACGTGTTTCCATCTAAATTTAGTCACTATACTTAGTAAAAGCAAAGCGATGTAAGCTGTTAAAGCGGGATTGTCACGGTACGCGCATGCTCGAGCAAAGACCGCCGATCCCATAACTATCATTCAAAACGGGGATTCCCTGTTTAAATAAACCAATCACGGGACACTTCGTCTTCGCGGAAAAGTACCCAAGCCCCGCGCGACGTCGCCTCAGGGAAAACATAATTTGGAGTTCATTCGTCAGTAGGCGACATTATGGTAAGTTTTTAGGGGTTTTTAGGCAAATGAGCTGCAAAATCGTTGTCTGAGGTGAAGATACCGTAGCCCTTGAACAATTTTCATGTCTCGTGGACCCTTTTCGATATCCAGATCCTGCTTTTATTGTGTTCCCAAGCCATTTTGGCGTAAGGACGACCTCGATTAGGCCTTTCTTGTTGGGCAGCCATCAGTGAAAATGACGCTCGAGTCTCATTCAATTTAAAACGACAAACAAAATTGCATCTACTCCATAATTTGGTCACGATACTAAGGAGATCTCAGGAGAGAATACCCGTTAAGAATTAAGGGTAGATGGACTCCGAAACAACAAGATTTGAACGGATTCTACCAGCGTAATTCCTCCCTCTCACAGCCATCGTTCCGGCCCGGACCAAAGTGATCAAAATTCGCACATGCGCGTACCGTGACAGTCCCGCTTTAACAGGAGAGTTCCCACAGTTTGTTCCTTCTCGGCCTCATTCAAAGCACCCTCATCTTAACAATATGAAACACGTTTCTGGGCGATCAAGGGCAAGGAACCAATAAAAGTGAAATTATCTGCTTTATCACGTGGATTATCCTCACAAATCTGTGAGGATAAAACTTGCTATGTCACGACTGTTTTAACAAAACTCTCCTGGTATTGAAATCAAAAAGAACAATTCGCAAACCACTCGTTAACAAACTAAAATGGGTGCTCATCTAGCAGTTGAACGGTTACTTAACAAACCTAGGCGGTTTTTTTGTTGCTTATTTCTTGAGAATTATAATTCAAATACTCATTAATTATTCATGACCTAATCAGCCAACCAGAGCTCTCATTTTGTACCACGTGCAGTACCTTGAAATCCCAGG
The DNA here is from genome assembly GCA_033964015.1 of Scolanthus callimorphus. Classification (NCBI taxonomy): domain Eukaryota; kingdom Metazoa; phylum Cnidaria; class Anthozoa; order Actiniaria; family Edwardsiidae; genus Scolanthus; species Scolanthus callimorphus. Next base: position 7,744,980 of record CM066919.1, read on the forward strand.
AAGATACAACAGAGGAGTATTTTGCGTATGCCATGCGCAACAACCGCTGCCGTTCATGTTTACATTGCAGACTCAACTCAGGGAAAAGCACTGTTGAGTATCGCGAATTTGTAATCAAATAGCGCGCTATTTCTATTTCTCGTTTGTTTTGCTTCTTTTATTCTGAAAGCGGGAAAGGATAAAATAAAAGGTTTATTCAGCTGCCCTTTGTATTGCAAATAAACGTGTTTGATTTGAGGATCTGTGGACCTTCATCTGCGACTGTTTTAACTGATTCCGACTGAAATTCAGACTGCAAGATCCGGAAAAAAAGACGATGTTTTGCAATAGTAACGATTTCATTTTTTATCCTATCAGTTTACCCTGATATTTCGGGGCCTTCCAGTGGGGTTAGATAAAGTAGAAAGATATCATAGCTTTGGGTTGAAAAAATATAAGTTGACCCGTTGTTCTGCACATAGATTTTGCTGGAAAACTCCAACCACTTACAAATCAAAATGAGCATCATTCAGTATACATTATACTTTGACTGACCTGTTACTAGTATAAATGAAAAAACTACAATATGTCATGGTGACCAAACAAACATGTTGATTAGTGTGTGTGTGTCATAACCTTAGAAAATGTCTGGACAAGCTTCACCATCTATATCCCCCCCCCCCCCCTCAGGTACCCTATCTTCAGATGGCCCCTTAAGGTGCTGGATTTGAATCACCTATTCCTGGAATTAAATTTATTTGACTACAATGATTTACAAACCCGGATTTTGTATCTAGCCAAGCAACGATTTAAAATACCCAACTTGAAGGCTGTGAAGGGTACCCACTCTGGAGATGCAAGCTCCATTTTCACCCTTCCTTGGGATTCAATGATTGATTATGTCCAAGAAAATATTGGAACACCATATTGATCAACAATTTATTATGCTATTTATTACTAGCGGAGTATTCCGACAAGTTCTGTAAACTGCAATCCAATTTAGAGAAAATTGGGCAGTTCACAAAATTAGGAAAACTTCCACCTGTTGAAAATATTGGATTTTTAGGTGGCAATATAACTTTTACAAGATGTTCTACTGAGCACTAAACTATATCTGTAGTGAAAATTCTTGAGTAGTGTCTACTTCCCAGAAAGGGAACTCTTTAGGAATAGTTCTCTCCTAGGTATAGTTCTACTTCTGAAAAACAATCGATGAAATGCTGTAGTGCTTATCTAACATGTTAATGGCATTATCCCTTTGTGAAATGGGTATATAAATGAACACCAACACCGACCAACACCTTCTGAACCTGCAACAAACAATGTACAGAATGTCACTTCTGAATTACTTACTCTCCATTATATCTTTTATTATGCTTCTAAACATATTTCCTTATATTATTTTAATGCAGAGTAACTCAGAGAAGTGAAATGAAATTGGCATATTACAGTCAAACTGGTTTTTCTCTTCACATTGATGGCCAACTTGTCCAGTATCAAATTTCTGTTGTCACGAGCAACTTTCATGCCACATGTCTCAGCACTAGAGAAGCAGGCCTAGTTGGGCAAATCAGAAACAAAATGTTTCAAGTTCTGGTACAATACCTTGAAGGCAGATACAAAATATTTGTTTGCAATTTGATCCGAGCAAGTTGTCCATCAGTGTTGCTAGGCAATATTTCAAAATTGCAGGGAAGAGTACATCTGGGTTTACTGTAACATCAATAATTTTAAAATTTCCACTCACAAGTCACCATTTATAGTCTTATAACAGTGAAAAATGCACTAGCACACAGGGGACAGTTTCATTGTTTGAAAGCCACCCTCATGGCAACCAGGTAGGACTGCTGGCCATAGCAAGATATGAACAAATACATCATATGCAACAAAGTGATGAAAAACCAGCTTACAACAAACAAGTTTAATAATATTTTCTCCGATTTTGCCAGCTAATTCAATATGACAGGATGATAATATCATTAGTGAGGCTCAACATGATAGGAATACTTGTGTGATACTCTTCCTAGATTTTTCACAATAATATATTAATAAATATTCATTAGCAAATAAATTTTAGGCATAATTTAGCAGGCAATATTCTCGAAAATATGCCACCGATCACTATGAAATAAAAAGTAATACTTAGTAATAAGTTCGATACGCGTTATGAACTTCAACACGATTGTCGAGTGTGAAATTCATTTAGAATTTTACCAGAGACGAAACCGAGTAAAAGTGTGGTCATACTTTCAAGAAATAATCAGAAAACTTTCTCCGATTTTGGGGCTAATAAAACCCACAAAGAACAAACAAGGAAAGGACGATAAAACTAGTCCAAATGTCCGAACTGTGATACTCTTTCTACGATTACGGGAAATTCACTGTCAATTAAGTCTAAAATGAGGTTTTCACACATAATATCGTAATATTTTCGAGCTGGATCGCTGAAAGAGAACACCGATTTACATTTTTGTATGTTATGAACAAACTATAGAACTAAAACTTACCATAAGACAGGGTTTCGGAGCAGTAGCCTTCGTTGCATAGCAGATATCCACATCGATAAAACCCAAGCAAACGACAACATGCTGGTTTCAGTCCCGTAAGTGAGTAACAACTTTGCATGTTTGTTCGGTAAGTTAGAAGTGAAACTGTGTTCTTTCACTCGCGCATTCCAGCCACAATTACAGACCAAAAGCACATTTAGCTATTTCTTAGATTCTTCGGTGAAGTTAATCCTTACACGGTGCACAACTGGCGCATGTTTCGACACACTCGGTAATATTTCTCCGCCATTGATAACCAAACAAGACAAGTTCTTAAGATGCAATGCGCATGCGCGGCAGAATACTCCTCTATTGGAAGATACTGCAAGTTGGACTTGAAAACTTATCAAGGTCCAAGGACCTTTGAACTATGAATATTCATAGTTCAAAGGTCCTTGGATCTAGAAATGTTTTCTAGATCCAAGGACCTTTGAACTATGAATATTCATAATTTCAAGGTCCTCACCTCGGAAAAGTTTTTCTACTAGTCAGTCTTTGCGCAGTGCAAAGGCAGACCGTAGGAACCACTCCGTGAGAAGACAAAAGTCTCCTCTCTCGAAGAAGTCAATACAAAGACTTTTGGTTGGAGACTATATGCTTGTGCGCCGCCAACCTCCATGTGGGACAGGCTTTATGAAAACACTCTTGATCTTTTCACTTCTGCGCATGACTAGTGACGCAATCCAAGTTCATAATTTTCATAATTTCAAGGCACTCGCCATCGAAAGGTTTTGTACTAGTCAGTCTTTGCGCCATGCAATGGCAGACTGTAGAAACTGTTCCGTGTGAAGACGCGTGTCTTCGGAAAAGTAAAATACAAAGGATCTTGTTCCAGACTATATGAATGTGCGCCGCCAACCTCCATGTGGGACAGGGTTTTTGGAACACTCTTAATCTTTTCACTTCTGCGCATGACTAGTGACGCAATCCAAGTTCATAATTTCAAGGTCCTTTCCCCGTCGAATTTTTTTGGACTATTCAGTCTACGCCGTACAAAGGCAGACTGTAGAAACGTTCCGTGAGAAGACACAGGTCTCCTCTCTCGGAAATGTAGAATAGAAAGGATCTTGTTCCAGACAATATGCGTGTGCGCCGCCAACTTTCATGTGGGACAGGCTTTGTGGAAACAATCTTGACCTTTTCATTTGTGCGCATGACTAGTGACGTAATTCAAGTTTCACAAGTAAACAAATATGATTATATTGATAAATCCTGTTTGGGTAGGGTACAGAGGGGTTGGTGATTGAAGATTATGTCACAGGCTGAGTATTTCAAATGACCAAGGAATTAAAAAATAAATAAATGGAGATGTTTCAACATTGATCGTTTTCCCTCTGTGTTGGCTAATTAGATCATGAATAATTATTTGAAGTAATTTAAAAGCCGACTATGAGGACTTGACGGGATTTCAAAGCCCACGCAATTAGTTCCAGTCCTCGGCTTCGCCTCGGACTGGAACTAATTGCGCGGACTTTGAAATCCCGTCAAGTCCTCATAGTTGGCTTTTAAATATTACATCTAAAACTCCCATTCAAATAACATACCCTTGAAACTGTCCTCCAATAACCCCCAGGTGTTATTCAAACATGAGTGATTTCACGTTGAGCGTATCCACGTGAGCTAGCCCAAGCTAAGTGCCTTTTAAATAACTTTAACTCCGTTTCAAGTTACCTTGAAGAAGCTTCCATCGAGAAGAGCACGAAGAACACTGAGATTTGTTGCTTGTCTGACTTCTTACAAGGAAGCTTCTTTCCTGATTTCTTGACCTTAAGGTTAGAGACAAATAGAACAGAAACAAAATTAGAATTGACGCAAGAGGTCTGACATGAAGTCAAAACCAACATGAAGCACGAGCGAAAAAAAAGGTTTTTTTTTTCTAATTGTTCCTCAATATCATTTTTGTATAAATGTTCCTCTTCAAAATCGCTAAGTACGGTTATACATTAAGATAACATTTATGTCAGAGGAATGTGTCCTTTTCTGTAGTCTACTTTTCGCTGCTGTGTTTCTATTGAACTATATGCAACAGACTGCTGACTGCTGCATGATTCCTAGTGCAATTTTCATTTCGGCACCTATTACTAATCATAATCCTAAAAAAATGTCCTGCCTTGTATGATATTAATCCAGAAAAAGCTTCATTTCTTAATCTCCTTCCTTTTTCATCTCAGCTAGAATAATATCCCTTCATAAGATCTTGTCTGTACGAAACAGAACTGTATATAGTAAAACCCAAGTCAAAACAACCGTTCATATTAAACCATGTTTATTATAAATCAGGTATATAACATCACATTCCAGGATCATTTAAATTTGGAGTGACTTTAGCTGAATTTGGATCTATATGTTTATTTTTTTATTTCCATCGCCATGATAAATCGATTTCGAAAGACCGGCTTGGAATTATCTAGTATGTACTGAAAAAAAGTGAAAAGTGAGCCCCTCGAAATCAAAATTAAGTGTTCTAGAAATCAATGGTTTCCGGAGGTATCGCCTTGAGGATAAATAATAAATGCTTTTTTCCTTACGTCCGTGGAATCTTTAACGTACGAAAATTATTTTAGGTAATAATCATTTTTGTTACCATCAAAAAATCACTACATTCTAAAAGTAACAGTAAGAGGCTTATCTTCTAGTGCTATCAAATAACGGTTAACTGTGTGTGTGAATAGTGTGTGTTTTTGATCTAAACATGACAATTTGACGGAATTGGAAATATTGTGTCTACGACATTATTTTCGGCTCTCTCTTTGCAGTCGAAGTCAATCATTCTTGTACCAATAAGAGGTATGGGGAAAGATTCAAGTTTGCCATGCATTATGTAACATTTAAAAGATTATGAAAAATAGAAAACAAATATCGCCTCAGTATTAACTATTAATAAATTATTAATGATGTTAATGATTATCTATAAAGCTGATCCCTTCAGAATTGAAGAGAACCACCCATCTTGGTTGTCACTTAGGTGGACTTTAAAACTATGCCGGCGACGTTCACAATTTTTCTTTGTTCCAATTTCATAACGATTTAGGTTTCAGTCTGAGTTTATTCGGTTAATATCTAAGGCCTATGGCAAACGTCGAACCTCAATCGAACATCGTCTGTCGAACTTTTTCTTTTTCAAAGGATGCCGCTTCATTAGACTTTATAATAGAAACTTTCTATTGTTTTGGATTGGAATGGCGCGACTCTTGCACAATGCTCTACCAGGCAATAAAATCCTAAATATCGAACATACAAAAATTAAATGGTACGCATTTGGAGTCCACCTTAGGCTCATTCATTATGATACAAAACTGGGTGATTTTATTGAATTTTTAAGTACTAGAACCTCCCAAACGAAACCATTTAAAAAAATAAGTATGAATGTCATTAATAATTTATTAATAGTTGTTTAAGTTAAGATATAATATTTGTTTTTTTTTTTACTCTTCAAAAGCTCTAAAATGATATATAATACATGATCTATCTAGGCACACGAAATTGCAGCAATAAGGAACCCTTGAACCTTACTCATACCGGCTTACTGTAATTTACAGAATTCTTCGAACTCTAAAGCAACATTCTGGAACTCACTAACAATTGCACTAATACGAAACTTTGTGTGAAAATGCCATTGACAATATAGTATATTAGATATAGGAAGTGCTTTGTTAGAAGATTGAAGATTGAATTTTAGGTGAGTATTTTTAAGCCTTCAAAAGACGACTTTATGATTTTAGGTTTCAACCAACTACAAGCAGTGCAATGATATATCTTGACTGTCTTGCCTTTTTGGTGTTGAAATTAGCAGATTTCAGTTTATTCAACGTGAAACATTGTTTAAGCCATTTTGTTCAAAATCAAAATGTAGCCATTTTGACTTAGACAATTAGAAAAAAGAAGAGTAGAAAAACATGTTCATTCTCGACAAAAGAAATTTTGAGTTTACTTGAACAAACAGGAAAAACAGAGTGCACGTTGTTAAATAATACGAACTTTACATATGGATGCGGTTTCCGTTGATAGATTCTTTAGCCTGAAAATAGTAATAAACAATGAACCTGAGAAATGAACCCTGATCCTATGGTCGACGAAAAATCCGAGTCTACCATCATTTTTCCTAATTCACACTTTGTGCTCGCTAAAGTCGACATGAAGCTTGTAAAAGTATGTCGCAGGCAAGTAAAAACATTCTATTGCGGTCTTCATACAAATTCAATCTTCGAACTACGAAGCAACAGTCAATCCGTGCTTTAACGGCTACTTTCGATCGTGAAACTAATACCTAACAAACACAAACTCAATGGTATAACTAGTTTTACGGGAAACTAGATGGTCTGCGTCGGCGGAGACGTGAACATGAACAACAACAACCAAAGGTTGAGATTTATGTTAAACGCCGTGGAAAAATGGTGTTAGGCTGACGCTTCGTGGAGCAAAAAAACACAAACTCAGTTTTACATCGGGTTCTGCAAAAGCTAGGGAGTTGCTTAGAGGACGCTTTGAAAACACAATTAATTAGTCGGTATAGTCCGGTCAATTTAGCTTTAAACCTGGAAAAAAATGCAACATGGGATTTTTATACAGCCAATTCTCAGAAACATATGTGAGGAATACGTGTGAAAATCCGTTCGGGGGAAGTTGGTTAAATTTAGGGTTTTCCGTCTGCACGAAGGAAAGCCTGTTTTTTCGGTGGCACTTAGACAAGGAAAGCGAACAATTCGAAGGGAGGGCTATGGACTGTATATCCTTAACTCAGTATGACATTAAACACGATATCGAGCAATTTCTTTCTACTGCATAATGCGATTGCCTAAATGTGAATTTTGTCTTTGTTGTTAACCAGTTCTGCAAAATAATGACTAAATAATCCTGAGTTTTGACGAATCCCGTATTCATCCTTGTATTCCCCGCGTTGGTGATACACTAAAGTTCGAAAACTATACACTAAAAGAAATAAAAGAAATACTGTTCATAGCCGTAACTCATCGCTCAGAAATCATTTGTTTCAACCGAAAAACCTTATTAAATCTTCCCCGGTTTCTTCTGTACAGTCTCTATACATTCTCCCAGCGTCTGTGTTTTCATTGTCTAAGTACCACCGAAAACAAAAGGAGCCCTTGACGTCGCCGGTAAAAACAAAAATTTAGCCAACTTCCCCAGGTCGGATTTCTATGAAATTTGGATATGTTATTCCTCGTATGTTTTTAACAATTACAATTCATGTTCTCAGGTTCGGTCTTTTTCGGGCTAAATTGACCAGACTAGTACAGAGTTACTCCTCAGCAGAATTATGAACCAGAAATTATCATGCTCTCGATACAAAATGATTCTCACTTTTAAAACAGCATTGTTTTAGCTGTAACATTACATTTTAAAGAATACCCACGTTTTCAAAAATCAAAATGTTTTCATTTTTGGCTTTGCAAAATGAAATATCTAATTTTCGTACTGCAACCGTAACTTATCTATTTATTTTGTGTCTTAATCTAGTTTATTTTATTTTAACCTTTTTATTCCATTTTATTCTATTCTATTTTATCTTTTTTTCCAAACCACCAGGTCTTTGAAACGCCAGAGGATGAACCATTCGCTTGTGATTAACTGCAGCAATGGCATCCCTGTGCCCGGATGTGCCGTGGAGCCTGGGCAATTCGACAGCGAGCCCGAAGCTTCGTTCGTTCTGCGTCTATCTCTCTTCAGCTTGTTTATCTTTGCTTCTCTCGTGGGGAACGCCGCCGTCGTTAAAGCTATACGCGAACTGCCATGCGTCCAGAAGCCTCTTACATATTATCTTGTGACAAACATGGCTGTTGCTGAACTTATAGGTAAAGCCAAGAGTGTTTATCGTTCAGGGATTGAGATAGGATTTTTCAAATTGGGGGTGGCCAAAATTGCCAGATTTCAAGCCGTGAGTGCCTGGGGCGAATCCCTTAATATTACCATTATCGAAACGCGATCCACATGAAGAGAAAGAGCATGCTGAACTATACAAAAACCCAAAGTTTGGTATAAATCGGGGAAATAGTGATCAAGAAACAGCCATTCAAAAAGTCGAACATTTTACAACATTTGTGTGAAATTCGGACACGGCGTCCATCGAATTTACACAATCAACTCCAAACTTTAGGATTTTGTATAGTTCAGCATGCTCTTTTTATTTATGTGGATCGCGTTTCGATAATGGTAATATTAAGGGATTCGCCGCAGGCACTCTCGGCTTGAAATCCGGCAATGGGGTCCCATTTTATGCGTCTCTAGATATTATTAATGTCAGCTCTGTTAGAAAAATATTTAGTTTAACAAAAAGGCAAATATATGCCTATGGCGGAGCCTTTCGTCCCGTTGGTTTTTATTTTCTATACTTAAGCATTCTGAAAACCGGCAAGAAAAATAAATAAAACAGTTTCAAGTAGGTGCTTGGACGCATTACAACTTTGAAAATGCATTTTTTGCAATTTTATGCACAATTTCTAGACTAGACGAAATATAAGAAAATTGCAATATTTAAGGCGCATGAGGCATTTTTTAGTAAAAGCTGGCAACAAGAGTTTTCTTATGTAATTTTTCACGCTGAATCCGAATTTTCATGTTGCCATCCCTGATTTTGCATTTTAATAAGTGAAAATGACGTCATCATGATTAACAGCTGTTCGCGAACCCCTTAAAATAGTTTTGTCGCTATATTTCAAATTCGAACGAATATTTAACTTGAACAGGATAGTTTAGAATGTTCTATACGAAAAATTGTCGTATTATTCGGATATGGCGCTGCTGTGATATTCAAAATGGCGGATCCAAGATGGCCGCCATATCGTCAAATTTGATTTTAAGAAACTATCACTCTGGTAGTCAAAAAAGACATGGAAATAAATACCTGACAATGCATTCAAGGTGTCACAATATGAAATGCAGTGCTGCTGGTCGAATGAAGCCATATTAAATATATAAAAGGCAAATCAATATGAAAAGGTGAATCAGATTCACCGCCGCTTGATTTTACGATCTAAACGATATCCAGAGTTTACGATGATCATCCTTGGTCCGGCAACAAACTGTGCCTTTGAAGTCTTTATATCAAAAGTTCGTTCACAACGATCATGCAATCTGCTGCCCCCGTGGCATAATCGAAAAATAGCGGAAACCTTAGGACCAGCAGAAAACCTCAAACCCGGGGGGGACTCCCATATTTTTTGACCGGGGATGATCGTCGTATCTTTTAGGGGTTAAAATCACGGGTCCTTGGTCTCTTTTAGGGGTGATCTTAATCTTCAATAAAATTAGGGAGATTGGTATCTTTTAGGGCCGAAATATGTGTCAAAATTGTTTTCTCTCATGATGGTGCTTCTAAAAACCGTGTAAGAAAGAGAGATTACTCGATGAGAAGACGATAAGTTAGAAACAAACACGGAAATTTCTTGATGGGTATCTTTTACCTGTTACCTGTCTCCTTCGCGCCTACTTTGCACATAAGGCCTCATCTTTTAGGGTAAGAAATTATTTGAGCCACGCCATGGCTCGCCATGTTTGGTATCTTTTAGGGGTGAAACTGAAAATTTCCAACGATCATCCCCGGTCAAAAAATATGGGATCCCCCCCCCCCCCCCCGGGACCTCAAAAGGAAACCCCAGACAAGAAAGGGGTTGGAATAGGAAAGTCCCCCCCCCCCCCCCGGGACCTCAAAAGGAAACCCCAGAAAAGAAAGGGGTTGGAATAGGAAAGGGGCTTTCAAGCATAGAGAGGAAAGCTACTCCGAGGACAAATTAAAGTCTTACATTCGCTACTTTTGCTTATAAGTTCAAAGTTGCTACGATCAGGCTATAAAAAAAATTCGGAAAAGGCTGGAGCAACGCCTAAATTGCCATAGAATGATTTCCCCCTTTATCCCTGCTTTTTTCTTATCATTATTATTCCTGTGTGTGTAAGAGGAATATTCTGCATGCATTTAAAACAGTTGACTCAGTGATAGGCTTTGAAATCAATAGTCATAGTGAAAACTTTTACAGTAGGGACGACTAAGTTGCTATATTTTTTTGGATTGCGCTTCCTACCTAAATTCACTAACAACAATCATATATTTGCCTATATATTATTGTCTTTCCACCATAATCGTCAGTTGCTACTTTTTATGTATTGCAAAATCGTTTAAGTTTTGTCTTTTATTTTTTTTAAGTTTAGCCTTTGAACGTGATTGGCTTCAAACAATCACCAGATATCCAAAATGGTGGCACGGCGGCCATCTCGGATCCGCCATTTTGGATGACGTTCTACGCCCATCAATCACCCTATCCCATAATATAGATACATTTTTTTGAATATCACATTGCCACTTATACATTTGAATTTCACTGGCCGTTAAAATTTGAAAAGAAAAATCGGCGAAAAATTCATTCTAGAGGTTTGTGTGACAGCTGTCAATCATGACGTCATTTCACCTCTTAAAATGAAAAATCTGCGTTGGCAACAAAAAAATTCGGATTCAGCGTAAAATTTCGCATAAGATGGCACTTGTTGCCAGCTTTTACTAAAAAATGCCTCATGAAGTACGATTTTCCGAAAGTTCGTCTAGTCTATTCAGCGTTAACGCGATCCCTGTCGTTTACATCCAGATAGTCCGCTAAAAATTTGTGTCATTTTTAGCATCAAAATGCCTGTGATTTTATTCCAAAAACAAAATCAAATGAACCCTTAGATGAAATTTTATATCACATAGAGCACATTTCAGATGACTAATAAAAACTAAACGCAAATGAAAACCACTAACCAAGCAAGAGTGGACGCCATTCAACAGCAAACCAATCAGGAGGCGAAGAAAGTCAGACTTGCGTTTAGTCGTGACGTGAGCAAAGGCGCGTTTTGATTTAGTTCGCAATTTGATTGGCTGAGAGAGAAAAACTTTGCTCTCGACCAATAGAAACCCGCTCTATGGACATGGAATCATCCAAAACAATGAAAGATTGTTCTCGTGATCTGAATGGGAAAACATTACATTCAGGTCTATTGCCTAGGTTCTCCAATTTATCTGAAAAAATATTGATGTTGTAGGGAGATGTTAAATATTGATCATGTCTTTTGCAGGAACCGTCTGCCTGCCGTTCTTCCAGATATACGACGAGTTACAGACATGGGTATTTGGCGAAACAATGTGTAGGCTAGTGAACGCCTTAATGCTGTCTTCCTATTTCGTGGTTCCCTGGTCACTAGCCCTGATCGCCGTCCTACGACTAAGGGTCCTCCTAGCGAGGCGGGTAGGTGCATTCGCGCTCTCTTGGCGGCGCCTGTCCTGTCTAGTCGCTTTTCTATGGATATGCGGATTCGCGATTTGCTTCCCGACCTTCGTATACGCGACTCAAGTGAAGACAATCTATGATGACTTCTCATACTGGTGCATAGAACTTTTCCCAGGCGATACACTAGATACCTTCCCCTCCCCCCGTCTCAAGCGCTTCTACTTCATTCGCTTCTTCCTGAACTTTGGCATTCCAGGGGGGGTCGTGATGGCTGCCTACGGAGGAGTCGCCTTGAAGATAAAACGCCACCTGACGCGCGCGCGATATCGAAAGGACGACTCGCAAACCATCAGTATGACCGGCGTTGGATCAGGGGGGAGTAGTGAGGATACCGTGGTCATAGTAGTGACCCCCCTGAGAACGAGCACAAGTCGTCCATAAGTCAAGAGAAGATCCGTAAGCACGACATAGGGAACGACATGATGGAGATGGAACACGACCTACTGCGCATGATCTATATAGTGGTGGTGATCTACCTGGTATGCTACATACCTTATCAAGTCTTCTTCTTGATGGAGTATTTGGCTACACCTCCTGGATGACTTGGAAGCACTTCACAGTGACACGAAAGTACGTGTTTCTGCTCACTTGCTTTCCTTCCGCCATTCACCCGGCTTGTTATGGCACCATGTGCAAGTTCTACGCCAAGATTTTCTCCAGGGTTTTTCTGTGTAAAAGCCACGGCGCAAATTTTTGACAAAGAACTTTGACGTTGATGTATATAGCGCGATATATTTGGTACTCTCTTCTGATTTCTTGATTTTTATAGCACCATGTGCAAGTTCTACTCCAATAACGTACATGTATATAGCGTGGTATATTTGGTACTCTCTTCTGACTTTGTGATTTTTATGGCAACATGTGCAAGTTTTTCGCCAAGATCTTCTCCAGGGTTTTTCTGTGAAAGAGTCACGGCGGCGCAAAGTTGTGACAAAGAACTTTGACGTTGATGTATATAGCGTGATATATTTGGTACTCTCTTCTGATTTCGTGATTTTTATAGCACCATGTGCAAGTTCTACTCCAATAACCTCTCCAGGTTATTTCTGTTAAGAGTCACGGCGCAAATTTGTGACAAAGAACTTTGACGTACATGTATATAGCATGGCATATTTCGTACTCTCTTCTGATTTTGTGAAGACCACTGCAAAGCAACGCTCTGTACGCCTCACTGAATTTCCATCGCGTGAAGCCCAGCGGCAACTAACTCAGTATGGAGGTTCTCCAGAGTGCTTCTGTGCAAGTGGCCGAACCCAGCGTTTTGGTTTGATTGACGGCTTAAAATCGCCAATCGCATTGAATTTTGAGGTCGCGTAGCAATGCATACAGTGGTAAGAGTCTCTTACGTCACTCGACATATAAAGTGGGTCATTTAGCACTCTTGTGTCTTTATGAAGAGCACTTCAACATCACCCTCGCACTTTAGTTGAATCCCCATGGCGCAAAGTCCAGTGGCAACTACCTCAGTATAGAGGTTAATGGATACTCCTTAACCACCTTGTCGAGGTAGGAGCCTGCTCTTCGGTAAAACTGGTCAGCGCTGTTTGACAGCTGTCAATGCGACTCCAAGTGGACAGATTTTCCAGGAGGTCCATTCTATAAGAACACATAGGGGTTAGAAGTCACATTGCTAGGAGCCGGTTATTGGCATCCTTGTTTAAACAGATGGATTGTATACGAGCTACGAATCTATGCAAATCTTTCGGCACGTTAAAATGTTTGCTACTAAGTTGTTTCATAAACAACCAAGAACAATGAGTGTGTCTGTAACGTAGCACTCATGCAGCAGTGTCAAGTCTTGACTAGTTTGACTATAAATTCAACCGAGATATCTCGGCGCAATTTTTTTCTCCTATGAAATAGAGCCAGTTTCGTCCCCACCCCCCGAGATATCCCTACCCTCCGATATATCTCGCCTCATGTGAACTGGCCCTAAGAGTTGTCTAACTCTTTGAGCGTTTTCAGGAGAAAACGCTTTTTACCTATATTTTTATGCTGTAAATACTGATGGCTTTACCGTGGTTACATAAACTATATATTTATGTATCTATAACAGGGGCGTAGCCAGGAATTTTGGTTTGGTGGGGCAGGATAGTGAAACATGGGACGAAAATTTGCAAATTTCCTCCATCAAATACAGTAAATGTATGGGAAAATCCCAGAGAAAGGGGAGGCGGCCCCCCTGGCTACGCCCCTGTATAAGGACAATGTACATATTATTATAAACAACTATTGTAACTCAATAAAATAATTCTCTATAAATGTACGTAAATATTCATTCTCGTACCCAAAGCTCCCCGTCTCGTCTGCTCACAGGGTAGGCTCTGGGGACATCAATTTGAGGGCCTTCGCTGATTGGTTGATTTTGAACGTTGGAGCATGCGCAGAAAGGTGTTTCTCTCAACGGCTCTGTATCAAATCACGCGCATACGTCAATGGCTGTCACCAGAGCCTTCCCCGCGAGGAGACGAGCCGGGGGAGCTCTGGGTTCGAGAATTGCAAATATTTAACTAAGGAATTCCTAAAATCACGCAGATTTTAAAGTGCGCAACTTGCTACATGTCCGGATCTCTAGTGATCCGGACACACTGGGAACTCCATAGGGTAGGAGCAAGTTCACATAGAATGCTCTTACTTTCAGACACTAGCCTAGGAATCCATTTCTAGGAGTTTCGACTCGGATAAGAATTGTCAATTAAATATAAAAAGTCAGTCCTGCCGGGTCACGTGACAGCCATTAAGCCTGTCAAAGGGCACGGGTTACGGCCGCAGCGTTGCTAGTTGCAGAAAGAGTTTCCAATAAGTGGTTAATGTTTTGTCATTAGAACAGTATTAGAGGATCCGTTTGAACACATCACAAGGAAAACAGGAAGCCAGTTTTATAAAGATATAAAGAAAGCAAGAGTGAATATAAAGAAGGAAAGAAAAGACTACAAATTGGTATATTTATTTCGAGAATTTCTTTGCAAACGTCCTGCGAAGTAAGAATTCGTGTAGGAAATACTTCCACCACAAGAGACTGACTAACCGCGCACATGTTCCTAGCATAGAAACCGTGCAACCATAGCGACGGTTATGATCTCAAGTTCACGGATGCATTTTCAGAAACAAATAACTCACTTATGTTTCTGCTGCAGGCTTCCCGTGCATTTGTTCCTAGCATAGCAACCGTGCAACAATAGAGACGAAAAAGGTAAACAACAGAGCAGACTGATTAACCACAGGGTTCATACGCACATGTTCCCAGCATAGCAACCGTGCAACCATAGCAACGAAAGAGATAAACAAGAGACTGATTAACCACAGGGTTCCCGCGCACATGTTCCCAGCATAGAAACCGTGCAACCAAATCGACGAAATAGGCAACGAGAGACTGATTAACCACAGGGTTCCCGCGCACATGTTCCTAGCATAGCAACCGCGCAACCATGGCGACGAAATAGGTAAACAAGAGACTGATTAACCACAGTGTTCATCATCATCGTGTTTCCCCCTCCACTGTTTCAGCAGGTGGGGATGCCGACTGCCCTTGCCAGCACCTGCAGGAACTTCTCCTTGACCTGCATTTCTCGTTGAAGTTGTTCTTTTGGTAGGTCATGCATTTCCCTAGCATGCCCACGGGTTACAAACAAACGTTTGCTCTAAACGACTAAAAGATGTTAATGGAGCGGACGCTACCAAGTAATAAAAAGGTAGAGTTCCCGCGCACATGTTCTTAGCATAGCAACTGTGCAACCATAGCGACGAAATAGGTAAACGAAATGTGCGGTTATGATCTCCAGTTCACGGATGCATTTCCCTAGCATGCCCACGGGTTACAAACAAACGTTTGCTCTAAACGACTAAAACATGTTAATGGAGCGGACGCAACCAAGTAATAAAAAGGTAGAGTAACATGGCTTACGGGTGATTATTAGGAGAAAGGGCGGTCCATTACTCCCGGGGGCATCCGAGTAATTTCCGAGCAACGGTAGCTTCCGATATTACCCTCAACATTATAGCTGTGTCAAGGGTCCTAATCCCTGTTAGATGCACTCAGCAATCAAGGTCACGATATGGTTGGTCTCGACAATTTAAGGTTCAAGGGCTCTTTTGCCAAAATAGTTGTCATTTCGTCTGGATCCGTCTCATCACAACAAGATGTAAACACCGCTAGCCGATTTGGTCTGTATTGGATATGAAAACGGAGGAAGACGGGACCTCGGTTTATTGTCTCATCCGAGAGTCTATTAGGAAGCACAAGGTTTTTACAGCCCACAGGCACAGTTAAGCCTTAGTTCTCTTCGCGGCAGGAAAGAAGAGAAAGAATTTTCATGTCCCTGCCGGGTATCGAACCCGGGCTACAGCGGTAAGAAACAGGCGCCGTTACGCTGCGCCATCCTTGCTTCCCTTATAGTCCCTTATTGTTCTAAAAGCCAATTTTATCTTGCCCACCGGAAAAGATTCTCGAACCCAGAGCTCCCCGGCTCGCAACCTCGCGGGGGAGGCTCTGGTGACAGCCACTGACGCATGCGCGAGATTTTATACAGACTTTTGGAGACATATGCCGTTTTGAAGCTTGGCCCGAGGGTGTTTCAAAATGGGTTGTTTGCAGTCGCACCGTTGGTGGGTGTGGCCGTACGGCCGTATTCTTTGTTTCTTCATAAAACCACAGGGTACCCGCGAATTTTATTTTTGTTTATTTTTTCCTATGGCTCCAAAACGAACGTCGAATGAAATAAACACTGCAAACGTAATCGTTGGAAGATTCTCTACACTACCGGTCAGGGAAGTGGCTCACATAAGCATTAGAAGTAGGTACTGCACATGCGTATGTTTCCTACAACTCATCCCCAGAATAGTATGTTATTAAACGGTAAACTATGGTCACAACAAGGGCAAACAATTGCATGAAACTTATTTAACTGCTAAATTAAACTTCTTACCCGCACTGCGTCCAGTTTGAAGTTTTATTTGAACATTTTCATAGCGTTAGAATAGCATTCAATAGTCTTCACTAGGCACGCCAAGTCCTATGGGGGCACAAACCGCAGACGGCACCAATTAAAAAGAGCACCAAGGGCAAGTTACACGGCCAAGCAAACAAAGAGTTAACATGCACCTAAGGTAGCCAGGAGGTAGAAAGAAGCTACAAAGATACAAGGAAGTCGCAGCTACATCAGAGCGGAAAGGAAACCACAAACGCCGCAAATGCAAGACAAGCCACAGGCGAACACAGGAAAACGCGACGAACGACTCGACCAATCCGCGTAGAATCGCTGCTTGATTAATTATACTAAATTGCATTTGAACAACGCAGTTTATAATCATGAGTGGGTTATATATGATTTTATTATATAGCTCGTGTTTATTCGATCAAAGCGCGCGCTCTGATTGGTTCTATCATGGTCACGTGGCGGGCTACAAATCCAATGTAGCCCGCGCGGGCTACAATTAAAAAATTATTGCCCGCGCGGGCGACATCGCTAGAGCGAGAAATTTCGGCGGATGATTTTTTAGGATTTTTACCGTATTTTCTTTTTGCTATATAATAAAACACTTAATGACTGCACCCACGGGAAACGAGATTCTCGGGAAAACAAAACTCGCTGTTTCCCTCGGAAGCAGTCATTAAGTGTATAGTGTATTAAGCTCTGTCAATCTGTATTAGCCGCGCAGTGCTTCTTTTCTTCTACGTCCCATCAGACTTTGTAGCAGAAAGGCTTGTTAAGAAAAAAAAAATATTTACATGCCACACTAAATCGCAAAAATTGGAGACCGCTTTCTAGTTGGTCCATGATAAGCGTGGCAAGACTAGGCAATCCAATGCACGGCATGTGTTGGTGACTTGGTTTCCCCTTGGAGCTGTTCCATGGGATTTCATCACTGCTGACGGTGTCCTGTAAATACAAAGCAAAGCCGATGCATGAAGGTACATCACATACTGTAATGACACCAGACCATAATGACGAACTGACTACATTTCCACGAAATGGCAATGCCCTTCTACGACCACTCACCACTTGTTGCACTGCGTGGCACATTCGCAGATCTCGTGATGAGTCTGTGACCATTCAAGAAAAGCACAGCGCGTGGACGTTCAGACACGCATGCCACTGACAACCACGGGGTTTGAGCGGTCAGGACGAGGCTCATCTAGGACACATTTGTCGCCAAGAGGGCCGTCCATGAACATGCCGAGAGATTGTAAGGCATTTCTCGGGAATGTGGAGAGCTTGCAATGCCCCAAGACTCCTCGGACGTACAGTCATCGTCATAACTGAAGGAAGTAATGTTGTGTGCGCTTAAAAAGTGTGAATGTCATGATTCACCATCACTGCGCTGCAGATAATTTGGCAGAAGAGTCTACAATTGTTGTCAGAAAAAGTCCGCCTCTATATTCTCACTGGAAACTGTCAGCATAGAAATTTGGTGACAGTTCTCCTGGCTCGCGCGGGCGATTACCATACACAAAACGCATGGCTCTGCGTTGGATTTTCTCGACCTCTTGGGTTAACTGAGCTGTCTGTAGGTCCCATGCCCTTGAAGCATTTTCTAGGAGTGGTCTTAGAAGGCCAAAATAAGCAGCTTGCCTTTGGGCGCGAGTACATGTCGCGGGATTGCGCTTGAAGAGGCCCAGCAGCTTGCTCGCACGACACACGATGTCCTGCACGTCACAGGAAAACGTGACGCCTAGGTAACTTGGTGTGCTTGACGAATTCAAGAGGACAGCCCCCAAGGAAGTACAAGAGGGAGAAATTATAACGAGTTCTTCTGGTAATCCTCATCATCTTGCATTTTCTGGGCGCAAAGCTCGTGCAAATGGCTTTCCCGCCTTTTTGCTTTAATTTTATTAAATTGTTAACAGAAAACTTCAAACAGGACACAGTGCAGGCAAAAAAGTTTTATTCAACAGTTACATAACTTCCATACATTGTTTGCCCTTGTTGTGACCAAAGTTTACCGTTCAATAACACACTATTCTAAGACTGCGAGTTGTAGAACACATACGCATGCGCAGTAGCTACTTCTGATGCTTATGTGAGCCACTTACCTAACGGGTAGTGTAGAGAATCTTCCGACGATTATGTTTGCAGCATTTATTTCATGCAACGCTCGTTTTTAGTCCATAGGAGAAAATAAACATAAATGAAATACGCGGGTATCCTGTGGTTTTCTGGAGAAACAAAGAATGAGGCCGTACGACCACACCCACCAACGGCGCGACTGTAAACAACCCATTTTGAAACACCCTCGGGCCAAGCTTCAAAACGGCATATGTCTCCAAAAGTCCTGCAGGGGGGGGAGGGTTTCACCCGCTGGCCCACGGACTATCAGAGTTCCAATATCCAACCCACAAGGTGAAAGGTAGTTCCTCCCACTCATTTTGGGCTTAAGGTTGCCCTAATTCAGGACAAGGGTCCGTCGGTAAGGTGGGACCTTGCACATAGCCATATTAGCGACATACCAAAAACCAGCTATCTGGCTCTGGTTGGCACTAAATGAGGTCTAAATGAGGTCCTAAATGAGGCACTAAATGAGGTCCAATAGCAATAGGACTTAAAGGGGCACTCTCACACTTAATATTCGTCCACCGTGGACTTAAAATAGGTAAAATTGTATCCGTGAAAACACATGTACGTTTGCCCGTAGTAATCAAAATGATCCTCAAGATTTATAGACAAACCTTTCAAGTGTTAGACAAATGCAATTCTAGGTTGTTTTGACCTGTTATCAAGAGGATGGAATTGGATTGCGATTTGAGCTATTTCCTTGTCAGAGAAGTGGCCAGTTAGCGTGGGAGAGCCCCTTTAATTCCACTTACCTTATAGGCTGCAATCCCACATGCATATGAATAGACCAACACACCACAGATCAACCCCAATAGCACTTATAAATGTACTTGCCACTTGGATCCTGAAAAAGCAATATGAACAATGGCTCTCAGTAACAGTCGGACAGGTCCTTACTCTTTCCCAGTCACATGTCAGCTCACAAAGGATCATGTACCAGAGCAGAGCAAGAAAATATGACCATGACACCATGCCCACTGCCTTTTTCTTGGAAGATGACTGGGGACGAGTGAGTGGCCAGATCATACAAGATGAGACCAGTCAACTGAAAAGGTGTCCTGGGCCTGTTTGTGCCAACTGAGCTTATATGTTATTGAATGTAAATTGAGTAAGATGTAAGTTAAGAATGATTCCAAGGCCACGGCCACAGGTGCAGGCAAAATAGTGATTTTATTGCTAGAGATACCAGAAATTAGCTCATGCTGCTTGGACTACAATTAAAAATGTAGGATTTCACTTTAGGATGTATGAGCTTATTAGCAAGCTTGTTTGTAATGCACCACATTTGAATGCCTTTGTCACAGGGTTCAAATGTGTTCAGCATAACTCTATGGCATAACAGATCTGTTGGAAAACTGGACAGTTGGCAGGTATGAACTTGAACTCTGTGTCATGCTGCCATTTTGAATGACACTAACGCCTATTTATATCACTTTATTTATTGTCCTGTGCCCATTTCCTGAAAGTCTACTGTATCCTGAAGTTGTACATTGGTTGTGATTTTATCAGGCATAAGCAGCAGTGGCTGTGATGAGTTTTATAAGCAATAACAGAATAAAAGAAATACAGTATTGGTTTATTGATAAATAAACCTAATTTGAATTTACAAATTTTTAGCCACTTTTCCACTTTTGGAAAAATGTCAATTACATGCTTCCACAGAATGTTCACAGCCACCTTAAAAAGCCTCAGTCAGCAGCCATTATGTCAGCAACAAAATGCAACACACCCAGGCACGGATCCAGGGGGTTATCGGGTGAAAATGAACCCCCTCTCCAAATGAACGGTTCGCTTAAGACCTTTTCGTGGGTCACATAAAAGAAAAGATCTCCTCTGATTGGGTCACATAAAAGAAAAGATCCCCTCTGAAATGACGAATTTTCACCCGATAACCCCCCTGGATCCGTGCCTGGGTATGTTGCATTTTGTTGCTGACATAATGGCTGCTGACTGAGGCTTTTTAAGGTGGCTAGTATATTAAATTAATAATGTAGTAAACACAATTTCATCTCGTGAGAGGGCCACGGACAACAGAGAAGGATTGGTATACCTCTATGTTTGGGGGGCGTGGTGACATTTCCTCATACGTTGCACTTCATCAGCAAAAATGAACCCCCCGTCTTAAAATCCTGTATCCACCACTGATACCAAGACAGAGAAAGCATCCATTTTCATTGGCTGATTTAGGCTGTGCAGTGGCTCAGTTTAATTGTTAGATTGAGCACAAAACTTAGTTTGTAGATTTTCATGATTCCTACAAGCAGTTCTACTCCTAACAGAGAATGAAAACAATGGATGAAATTGTGTGGTTCCAGAAAATATCCATACCCCCTCCATGGAAGGGTGTTGAAAAGTGACCCCCCCCCCCCCCCCCCCCCCCCACCCCTCTGGAATTTCCAAGGAAAAATACAGTATTTGTATGGAAATGATCAGGTAAATTGACCCCCCCCCCCACACACACACACACCCCTCCGGAATTTCCAATGCCCTTCCGTAGGGGGGGTATGGATACTTTCTGGAACCACACATTCTGAGATGTAATTGAAATTCTCTTTATTTTGTTTAAACATATTCTTTCATGTCAGGTAGTGGTTGTACAAATGGTGAAATATAACTGCATGCAGAGATTTAGATTTATGGAACGAATGCAGTTCATGTGACAACAGAAAACAAAGAAATGTGACACCTTCCTTCTACATGAAGGGAAGTTTGACTATGTCGACAGCACCCGCGTGAACCGGTCACTGAAATCCGTACCTTTATAGCTAATATGGGAAATGGTGAGTACAGCAAACATGGTAAAGCGAAAATACTTTGTAGCTAAACATAAGACGTTGCTTTCCGTCGTATACATGTACACAGTCGACGCAGAAGAAGACGGCGGTGAAATACTTTACATTTGTCAGTTTGTAGCTAGCTAAACTCGCTAAACTGTAGATTCATCAACTCATACTTCATTCTGTCAAAGCTTCATTCTTCAAAGCTTACCTGTGCCACGAAGTTCATTGTACAGCTGTAAAACCCCCGACAAAAGCTCTTTAAAAACGACGTGACCCGGGGGGGGTTCTTCACATGTCGACCTGATAGGGGTGCTCGTCGTATTTTTTAGGGGTCAAAATCGACTCTCCGGTATTTTTTAGGGGGTATCGGAGAAACATTGTGGCTTTGACTAATAAATGGTATTTTTTAGGGGTACGCAAATGAATCAAACGGTCACAAACCAAGCAAAACGTTTTTTGGCTTTCTTTATTCATTTATAGCTCTAAAAACAAGCTTGTTTTGAGGTGAGAAACAATAAACAATAACAAAAAGGTTTATTGTTGGTATTTTTAGGGGTCATTTTGTTTTATGAGGTATTTTTTAGGGGGTGGATTTTTTTATGTCCTGGTATTTTTTAGGGTATATTTTCCGATGTCCCGACGAGCACCCCTACCACTCTTACTCGGGAGAACCCCCCCCGGGCGACGTGAACTCGCCGCCATCTTGACCATGCTTCTGCGAGTTCGAAAAATCGCGCGAACAAATGACGTCACGTCACGCAATCCAAAACAAGACAATCCACGTTTTGTGGATTTTTCGAAAGCAAAAGAAAACGCTTCCACAGTTTGGTAAGTTCAATAAATCATCTTAAATATCTTGATAATTATAAGCTTAGTATCGACACTTTTGTTAATTTACAAACTGGAAAAAAAAAATAGAAAAAGAGGAGTGACTCTTTCGACTGGGTTTCCTGTGCTATACCCAATAAAGACTGGTAGCGAAATACACGCGAGATGCATGATGGGAGAATATCGGCCATTTTCTTTGGCGTTTCAAAAACGTGTAACTTCCTGAAAAAGAAGCGAACGAATTCCTAATTTTTTCGCTTATTTGTTGCATTTACTGGTGTCGACATAGAAGCAGACGAATTTTTAGTCTTTATTTCATCTTGTGACTTTGTTATTTACCACACAAAGCCGTCAAAATGTCTTACATGTTGCCTCATTTGAACAACGGCTGGCAAGTTGATCAAGCCATCATGTCGGAGGAGGATCGCGTCGTCGTCATACGATTTGGACACGATTGGGATCCGTGTTGCATGAAAATGGACGAACTTTTATATTCCATTGCTGATCGATGCAAGAACTTCGCGGTGATGTATATTGTCGACATAACAGAGGTCCCAGACTTCAACAAGATGTACGAACTCTATGACCCTTGTACCATCATGTTTTTCTACCGAAACAAGCACATTATGATCGATCTGGGAACTGGTAACAATAACAAGATTAACTGGCCTTTGGATGATAAGCAAGAAATGGTGGACATTGTGGAAACTGTTTATAGAGGAGCCAGGAAAGGCAGGGGTTTGGTGGTATCACCCAAAGACTACTCGACCAAGTATAGATATTAAAATCAGCTGTTCCTTATATTTATCCACAAACAATATGCCTAAAAGAAAGATTGGAGGCTGGTTTACATGACATCTGGTAGCTGGGATGGTATGGCTAACTGAACTCCAGGGCCCGGTTCCCAGAAAGTCAATTAACACTAACCCAGGGTTAACTGTGGCTATTCAGGGCATTTGATTGGATGAGAATCTTATTTGTCTATAGGTTAGCGCAAGAGAAAATGATCCCACACATTTGAACTGTTTTCCGTTGGTTTAGAAGCGCACGCATGTTGATGCAAGCAGCGAATCAGCCAATCATATTATAAGAACAGCAACAGTACAGCATCACGTAGCATGCTGGTCACACATGCATCCTCACAGTGATGTCTGTTGCTAGGACTTGTCCAGTCAGAAGGTGCCGCTAAAATAGCTCCCTGATCTAAAAAAAGAAAGTGTCACGCTCTTCTGCCACTGTCATGGAAAGAGATCCGTGTGTTGGGGTTGCGTTCTCTGGGGATCATTTTCTCTTGGTTAGCGTTAACCAACTTTCTATGAACCGGGCCCTGGTTTACTGCACAAACTCACATATATATGGCAAGTCCCCACTCAGGATATTTTTAGGGGCAAAACCAGTTCAACATTTGATTCAATTTCTTGATGAACCGCTTTCAGAACCAGATTTTTAATGCATGTTCCATGATGTTTAACATTGCTCAATGCATTTTCAGAGGTGGAAATTACTGCAAGTCATTGAGCATTGTCCAATCAAAATCGCAAAAATGTCCAACCAATTTTCAGATATGTCCAGCCAACTTTCCAGTAGCGAGAACCAAGCAAGAAAAAGTTTAAACGGACATGTCTGATCAAGTAAGAAAAATGATTTCCAGCTCAGCATGTTTGTTGTTTTCTAAATTACTGACAACATAACTTTGGGATAACTTGCATCAACAATTGAATCAACAATTTCTTCATGAACAAACTTTCAGAACCATAACTTTGCAAATATTATAGAATAAAATATAGAACATGCATTGTGTTGAGTGAAGTTGAACTCTGTGTTCAGGGGCAGACCAAGGAATTTCAGAAAGGGGGGCCAGATAGTGAAAACATGGGATGAAAATTTTCAAATCTCCTCCAGCAAATACAGTAAATGTATGGGAATATCTCCAGAGAAAGGGGAAGTTGCAGCCTCCCCACCCCCCATCTGCCCTTGGTCTTGAATCATGTTTAATGATCTCGAAACATTTAGCATTGTTAAAAAGTGCCATAAAAATCAATGTTCCTTTTGTTTAAACTGATTCAAATCTTCACATGCTGTCTTTTAGCTTGCTTCCAACTGATTTGAAAATTGCTCAGTATCTACCGGTACAGAGCATCGCTGAAAATTCTGCACTTTGAATAACAAAAGAGAAGTTGAACAGAATGGGTATGTTGCTGCTTTGGCCCCAGCTTGTGTCAGCCGCCATTTTGACAGCATAGCAACATACCAAGTCTGAGAAAGCATCCATTTCCATCGGCTGATTTAGAGAATATAGAGCAATGTTCCAGCTGTTTTTGGATTTGGTAAATCAAATCTGAAACTTTGTTTTTAGATGTTTATTAACAGATTTCTGCACATAATTTGTCTTCTAATATCAAACTAAAACAATAACAAAGGAGTGGCTGACACAGGCTCTTTAAGAAGTAAATTTCAGACACTGTAAAACCTGATCAGATACATGAGCCCATTTCACATGACTGTGGTAAACGAAATGCAAATTAAATACACAATTCTGAACAAAATTTATAGGAGTAAACGCAAAGTAATAGGGCTGTAAATTGCGACCAGGTGGTCGGCTGGGCAACCACAATTCAGGGCTTGGGTGTCTAAAAATTTGGACTTGGGTACCAGCTGGCAACCAAATATGTTGGCACTTTCTTCAAGCTTGATGCCACCTGGCAACCAAAAGTTATGTGCAGGCCATATTTTTTTGTGTGTGACTAAGAAAAAAAACGTTTTTAGCCCTGTGTAAGTGTGAATTACCTACAGCACTCATCTGAAATCTGCTCTATATACATTCAAATCCTTGGTAGAATGTATACATTCTCAAGTCAAGGGCCTTAGGAAAGAGTATTATTTTGGAGAGGCTTTGGGGCTCGAAGCTGTGACCGATACAGTTGCAAAAGTGACCAAAATTTTTCACAATGTGACATTGCGACCATATTGTCGCTAATGGCAACTAAACATGGGGCTTGGCGACCACAATTTGAGAGCTACTCGCCAAATGGCACCAAATTTTTCTACGTTCAGCTGACATCCACGTTTATGGGGCAACTAAATCTTTGCATTTTGGCGACTACAAGTTTTTAATTGAAGGAGAGGTCAGCTCCAAAACTCTAAAAACAGATACATGCATCACTTCGAAAACAAAATTTGCAACTAAATAAACAACAAAAGCCTTTGCCCATGCCTAGCCCTAAGGTTGACCCATTGCATAGGAAACGCGATACAGTTGTTTGCTCTTTGAATGGGAATCTAAAATTCGCCAGAGTTCTTGAAACCAACAGGAAATAATTCGCTTTTTGGGATGAAATTTAACTTCCACGTTAATTGCCAGGGTGAGGTGTACAGGAATTTTAAAAGCCTTCAACTCCCCTCCTGTCAACGCAATTGCATGCGTGTTCTTTTATTGTTTTTAAAAGCCATAATAGTTGTTCAGCCACTATTCCAATATATGTACCCCGTTGGAGTTGGTAGGGGGAATTTGTATCAAATTGGATGTTCTGGGCATCACTGCTAAAGAATTCGCGAATTTTTACATCTGGCGGAATTGGACAAAATAGTTACCGTAGACGGGACAGTCCCTGATATGAGTTTTTTTACATCGGAGTAGATTTCGCTACAATTTCGGAAGCATTTTTTTTACACATGTCCTGTTCTTTTTTTGTTGCTGTTGGGTTTCGCTCTTAGGATACTAGACAAACAGGCAACAACCTTTAGAACGGTAGTGAATTTGAAACTGCGCAAACAGGGAAAGCCGTAGGGATGGTCTTACGATCCTTCAATATGTCTCGATATGTCAGACACTAAATTTAGAAAATTTAGAATTTGCCACTCAGTTTGGCTTAATATTAAGACATTATTTGATCCTATTTTCTTTAATTAAGCAATAAAAGTACTTTCCGCGTGCTCTCTGCTTTCTTACAAACACGAGGGGGATGTTGGGAGAACTGATCAAAACTTGAAAGACACGAGCAGAAGGCGAGTGTCTTTCAAGTTTTATCAGTTCGACCAACATTCCCCGAGTGTTTGTAAGAAACCAGAGAGCACGCAGAAAGTATTTTTATTGCTTTTAGAAAACATACACACGCGCGACAGCGTTGCGTGACAATCGTGTTTCTCAGGTCTCTTACAAACACGCTTTTTAACCAATCAGAATGCGCACATTCACAATACAACATAGGTGTTATTTTCTAAAAGGTTTTAAAGGCTGTTACAATATTATTTTATTAACAATTTTAAACTACCTGTTGAAGGCAATTCCTGAGCATCCTGTCCGAACTTGCTGACTACTACGGTATTCATATCCGATCACCAGTGCTTGTACTACTTGACCCTTGTCCCTCTCGGCAGGAAGTAAACAGGTTTCCTTTACACTCGATAAAGTAATACACTTGAAAATAGACACGTGCTGTTGTTCGACTCAGGGAAAAACCCTGAGTACGTTTTTGCGTCTTCTCTTGGCCAAATTTAGTTGCAAAACGTTCTTTCTCCTTCCTGTCGAGATGAATGAATGGCTCAGAAAATTCGATGTATAGAAGTCAGTGCAGCGCGGGATAGTTTAGAAATATTTTTTCGGGAATTATACACAACTATACTGTATGCATTTTCGGCAAATAAAACTTACAGAAGACTAAGATTAGAGCAGTATCTCTTAATACCAGTAATTTATTTTAAATAAATAACGAACGGGCAAAACTTACAGATGTTACTATTTCTGCATGTAAACTGCCCGTCGCAATCGTGCTTGTTGATGATATATGATCATCAAAACTGCAGGCACGAGGAATCTTTCAAACGACGCATAAAGTATAAACATACTTTTAGCAGCACAAACAAGAGAAGGCATTCAAAAGTAGAAGATGTTTACGAGGCATGAGGCAAATTAATGGCTCACAGAAAATCCTGCATGCTGCGGAATAAAACGGCTCTACACACATAAGCCAAGCTTTGTTATAGCTCTACTTCCGGTTCATTTTTGGGGGATCTCAGTGGTTGGACTTCCTCGAAGTTCAACATTACAATGCATCCCCGACATAGGATTTCAAATTGAAATTCAGATCTTTTCAAAAGCCTGCAACAAAGGATTTTTATTTCACCTGCGGACACTATCCGGCCAGGCACGCAGACACGAAACCTTACGCATTGTCACGAATTGTGAATTCTTGGCGCTGTTGTTTCAGTCTGTACATCAAATACAGTAGTAAGGTAGTTTTCGTCAGCGACCATTGCGACGAACGCGTTTAATGATTTTCACAGATTTTCTTTAACTGTTAATGAACACATAAATCATGTGAGTGACCAAGTTACGCCTGTGTCTGAAAAAATAAGAATTGGCTCACACCTCAGGGGGTTAAATCACAAGCAATATCGTTGGAGCTGGAAGGCCAATATTATGACATAGAGTTACCAGGAAAATAGTACTTATCGCCCGGTTATAGCGCGTTTCCTACCACCTTCCATTACCGAACACGGGGGATGGAAAACAGCGCACAATCATACATATAAGATGTATGAGAAATTATATTCTCGCCTCGCTCGGCAAATCCAGCCAAGCGCAATCAAGAGCAAACTCACTAGTTCAATCTCGCCCATATATTCTACCCCTTGCCTTGCTATTAGCAAATTTATCTTAGCTCAACAACCTAAAGAAAAGTTTGTACATAAGACTAAGTACATGTACGTCACTATATTGTTAGCCACACGTATTTTCTTGAATCGAGAACTGAACTTTAAATTGACCGACTCGCTGGTTCGAAACCTCGAGTTCGAAAATCTATCCGAATTAGTGCAGAATTAAGTAAAGTTTATGTTAAAGAGGAATTTAATTATCCTTGTGTAATTCTAGCTTGCGGGAAGGCACAGATGATATTGGCCCTACGCGTGAAATTACACTCCTTCCCGTGACGTCATTATTTTGAATTTACGAAGGTAAAGTTGTCGAAAATAGACTTCATTCGGCTATGCGGAACGAAAAGTCTTCTCCTATTGGTCCAGAAGTGTTGAAGCCCTCATTTAAATAACATATAATATCGCATGAATATTCAATTCGAGACGGGTTTTGCTAGAATCGCTTGGATACTAAACAATGATTTCAGTCGTCGATTTCAGCGGACGATATCTGAATGGAAAAATGGCGGATCGCACAAGCTGAAAACACCAAATGAAGTTAAAACAGAATGAAGGCTACTCTCAGGCCATGAGCGAATATGAGATCAAGGAAGAAGGGGGATTTAAAGAAGGAAAAAGCGCGGCAGACATGGAGAACTATACATTGAATTTAGAGGACTTGGAGGAACAATTCTTGGATGACGAAGTCGTCGAGGGTGGATTGGGGTGCAGAAATGGCGATGAGAATTCTGACATTTACGCTGAGCTAGCTCAGAAAGAAAAAGATCTTTTATTAGCAGCAGAATTAGGGAAAGCACTATTAGAAAAAAATGAGGAGTTATCTAAAAAATACGAGAGACTTCAAGAGGAATTTTCCCAAAGAGCCGAAGTAAGTTTAGTCGAATTAGAACCCCATTCAAAGTCTTCTAGAAGGGATTGCTAATTTTATCATATTGTAGGCCAACCACAGTCCTATATTGTATGTACTACTCTAAAGTTTTCCTTAGATAAGTAGATTTTTTTTGAAGTGTATCTATTTTTAGGCGTGTTAACTTTGTTTTTCTGTACTTGTGATTCTCTTATAGGAGTTAGAGCAGGAAAAACACGAACTAAAACTGCGGCTTGAAAGGAGCGAAGGCTCGCACGAAGTACGGGTTCAGGAGCTACAATCTGACATTTCTACATTGCGGAATGAACTCAATTTAGTGAAATCTGCATCTATAACAGACTCAAGGTCGAAAAGAAAAACATTCTCGGGATTGACGGAGGAAAACGAGCACCTTCATAGCGAAATAAGCAAGGTAAGAAACTGACAACCTGAGCATGGTTGCACTGAATGAAGTTCGGATGGACATTTTCGTGAGGTTAGCTTTTTCGTAAAGTATTTGCTGCCCTAGAAAAAACACCGGAAACAATTCCTTGTAAACGGATTTGCAACTTTGGGACTGTGATGTAATCGGTGAAATACTATAGCGATGAAATTCGATACCATATAAACTTGACCGTTCTTTGCCGCTGGCGCGCTTTCTCGTCTCGCTTCGTTAGCGTACGAACACTGAATTTCTTTGCTCTTCCTTTGTCAGTTTGTTGAATTCCATTTCTTATTGTCATTAATGTAATCTTAAAAAGACTTGAGAATTTTACATCCAAATGCCAAAGAAGTGTGACATGCAAAAGACAAAGTTTATATGTTTTTGCTTCGAACCACTGAAGTTCTAGCAATTGAGGTTAGTGTCCCAGTGTGATGCAAGCCATTCTTCAATTATTTGCTTTGATTCTAGGTCATTCACAGCCTGTACTCTTGTGTTTTTATTTTTCTTTAAAGGGTTTTTATAATGGGTTTAGCTGAGTTCTGTACACTGCTTTGTTTGGAGTTTAAAATACAAGTTTTAGATGCACATACTAAGCTAAGAATCTAGCGCCATGCACCATCCCAGCACCAGAAGTTCGTCTTCTAGCTGTAGAATGTGACATTGGTTCAGTTCAGTTAAACGGGCTAAATTGTGTAGCAATAACTGCTCATGAACTATACGGGACTTCAAGTCCTTTGTCGATTCCTAGAATGACGTACAGGCGTCATTTTGAGAACAGTGACGTTCGAAATTTTTAGGTCAGCATTTATCACGAATGTGTTTGCTCAGGTGCCACAGTTCTCCTGCATTTGAAAGAAACTCGAAATATAAGTACTTAGACCCTTTCAAAGAGATTCACCCCAGATGAAATTATGTCTAAATTCAGTAACATTATACCCCACACTGGTCTAATCTCTCTATATAGACCACTTTCCAAAACATCACAGCCAAGCATTGTTTATATAAAATGGAATTTGTGGTGGTATTTTTGAAGGTTACAGGTGTTTTAAGTCAGACTGGTTAACAAGATTATTCTAGTTTGCATAATAAATAAATATATGCTTCCAAGATTTCTAGGAAATACTAGGTATCAGGATATTTCAATACAAGACAACAATTTGCAAGATTTGTTTTTGCCCTAAAGGTGGAAAAATGAAAAGTGGGAATGGGATGATAGAGTGGCACTAGAGATCAAGACCTGGAAATGTTCCCAGTAGCACCAGTTAATGTATTATTATGCAAGACGTTTATAGAATATTGCTTTTCTATATAAATCTTGTAAAACATTAATGGACACAACATTCTTGAAATTATAATGTTCTGGATCAGCATTAATTTAAAGTCTACATATACTGTTGTCTTAAAATTCCCTTTTCAATCAGTCTGGTTTTTAATGGTGAAGCTTGACACAAAGAAATTTAAATATTTTGTTGGGACTCTTTGCAAGTAGAAAAAATAACATCCTTGTATTGTCAATTCTTCAGCATCTTTTGGGCATGCACTTCATAATATTATGATGGTCAAGTGTCATAGTTTATCTAAATTTTGATTTCCTAGGAGAATTTGTACGTAATTAAATCTTTAGATTGAAAGAGAAAAGAGATGAAGCCCAAATGCTTTATTCTTCTGCAGCATGAATAGCAAAATTTAGTTCCCTTCAGTGTCTAAAAAAACAGTACTTACTGCCAGTAATTTATCTGTTCAATCTTGGTAATTTAAAAAATTATCTCTATGAGGTCCTGAGGGATTATGTCTGATTACAATATCCTGTTGATCCCAAGCATTAAGTATAACACTCAAGATGTACTTAATGATAAAAATAATAATATTATTTAGAGCCTAATAATAACTCCCACATTGTTTATAGTCACTTTATAGATTTTCCAGTAAAACGCTACATGTATGAACAGTCCTATAAACACCGCTTGCCTAATTTTGTATCTGGTATATAGAAGCAAAAAATTGGCTTTTAGTTATCATAGGCAATGTCCTACTGCAAAAAGGGCTTGCTACAGATCAATAACATTGCATTCCATGTATTGTCCTTAAAATAATAATTTCAAATTCCTATCAAGTACTCTTTGATCTTTTTCAAAGGATAAACCCATTTCACCCCAAATATTTATGCTGTTTAATGCAGAGTTTCTAGACATTTAACCAGGACACGTCCCTGATATAACTAAAATGATACGGCTGTGATAACCACCAGAGAGCATGATGTTAATACCAGTGACTATTAAACAACGCTGTTGTCAAGGTTGGTGCACAAGCAACAATGTATGCGTAAAATAGAGAAGTAGCAGCATTGTGCCATTTCTGATTTACATGTATCTCTTTTCAGTTACGAAGTGAAAATGAAAGAGTTTCTCAAGAACTTAGTGATATAAAGAGACAACAACTGTCCCGTTCAATAAGTGTGGATGACCCCCAAAGTCTGCTGTTAGAAATAGAGGACTTGAATGATAAGGTAAGAGTAAGTGCTGATGTTATACTTCAGCTTAATTTATTTTTCCCTTAGGGTGGAATCCCTCTGTGTATATCATACATCACACAGCAGTGTTTTTTGGCAGATTCATTTTCCATAGCAGGTGGCAGTATAATTCATTAGCCAAGAAGCAATAAACTGACATGACTAAGAATAAACTAAATTCCACACATTGTTGTAATATTTATGCCACCATATTACATGTATATCAATACTAGCAACAAACAAACAACTACTCATGAAGGTGTGATGAATTAGACCATATAAATCAAGCAAAACAACTAAGTGTGTATAAGTTTAGTACTTAGTGGGGATACATTCATGTTAGGTACTTCAATATGGAGTGGAGCTACTACCGTAGTTTTGAAATTTAATTCATTAATGCTACAATTGAAAACTTCAATATTACTGAACAATAAATTATTTCAGATTTACAAAAATGTACTATTATACTGACATGTATGTTTGTTGCAGTTATGAACACTCAGTTTTGCACTAAGGATTTTGCCCTTTCAATGGCTGATTGAATTCATCTGCTTATTAAATTCATCTGCTTATCTCTTCTCCACCAAAGAAGTGTACATGTACATGATGTCAGCTCCAAAAGCTTTCTCTAGCCCAAAACCCTCCATTTTGTTCTCAATGTTGCATTCTACTCATGAATGATGTATAATAATGATTACTGCAACTACGAGCCTGAAATTTAAAAATTTTCTTACCCTCAGGTCCCCCTAGGAAAATAACCAATTATGACCCCAATTTGCCATGGAAGGGCATCAGAAATTCTGGAGGGGCAGAGGGTAAATCTGCCTGATTTCCTCCATACAAATACTGTATTTTTCTTTGGAAATTCCAGAGGGGTGTGGGGTCACTTTTCAATGCCCTTCCCGGGGGAGGGGATATTTTGGAACCACACATATTTTCTGGAACCACACAATTTCCTTACTTGTGAGTATTTGCAACTAAAAATATTATTTATTGTCTTTTCTGAAAATTTTGTTGCAGCTTTTAAGAATAGAAGAAGAAAAAGAAGTTTTGCAGCAAATGGTAGAAAAACTTGTCAGTGCTAAGGACAGCTTGTCCAAGGAAGTGGAAGAATTGAAATCCAGGAATCAGTCACTACAGAAGGAGACTGGAGATGCCCAATCCCAGGTAAAGTAATTGACTTACAAATAGTTATTAATCTGGGATGAAACCAGTTAAACATTTGATTTGTGAGTACATGTATTTGTTGAACAATTTGTTCATGAACAAGCTTTTAAAACTATTCCTTGATGTAACGGAAAGCTTTGTTTTTGGTGCTCTGGTGCTCTGTAACACCAA
Source organism: Scolanthus callimorphus (assembly GCA_033964015.1). Classification (NCBI taxonomy): domain Eukaryota; kingdom Metazoa; phylum Cnidaria; class Anthozoa; order Actiniaria; family Edwardsiidae; genus Scolanthus; species Scolanthus callimorphus. The sequence continues at coordinate 7,778,231 of CM066919.1, forward strand.
TAAATTGCCGAACCTGAGGAAACTTAATTGGTACAAATATGTTCTCAGTGCATGTTCAGTGATGTTACTGTGCGACTACGTCAACCGGGCCATTTTGTAAGAAGTTAGCCAATCAGAAAGTGAGTACAGAACAAAGGATCTTGACTTTCTTGAAATCTGAGACACCGAAATATCGCTTTTCTCGTAAAAATTGTGGAAATTATGTGCAGAAATAACTTCAAAACACTTTATTACTCATCGTCAGATGTATTGCAGGTATTAAATTTGCTTAAAATGGTTTGAATATCTAAATGACAAACTTTTTACGGGATGGCCCGGTTGACGTAGTCGCGCAGTAATTAACGTTTTTCAATTCATTTGAGCTTTTTCTAAACACTGAAAACGTAACTTCGGGAAATGTTGAATCATGTTGAATCCCGTGTTGAATCAAGTTCAGCAATGATGTTGAACCGTAACATGAGAGGATCCAGGAATTTTAGAAAGGGGGGCCCGATAGTAAACATATGTACATGGAACAAAACTTTGCCAATTTTCTTCAGCAAATCAACAGTTAAAGTATGAAAAATCTCGCCAAAAAGCGGGGTCCCTAGATCCACCCTTTCGTAAGATCTATCTAACTATCGTGAAAAGATCCGTAAAAATGAAGAGTTGCTACGTGTAAACTGAATCAATCTTTGATCTTTGCTTTTCTGTCAACAAACGTTATAGAGTAGGCTCTTGGGAGAGGAAAAGGGAGCAACATTTTCTCATTTCTATGTTTTTTTATTAACAGCTAGCAGACATAGAAGAAAAACTTACAGAAAGCAGAGATAGTAACTTAGATCTCTTAAATCAGCTGGATGAACTCAAAATGCAGGTAAATATGGCCCATCTCAAACCGAAAGCACCATTGTTTTGTTCGTTCGAAGCAAAAACAACCACGCGAAATAGTACCAGACACAACTACACTATTTGATAAAAGCGCAAGGCACGCACCTTGCAGCAGTAATTTAAGCGTAATTTTTCCTGGGAAAATAAAAATCGGAATTTGTCATATCGAAAATTTCGACTTCTTGGGAAACATTTTTACGGATTTGTATTATTTTGCTCGGGAAATTGAATTCTGCAAAATTTGATTATAGTTTATAATGGAGTGGATGATTTGATTCTCCTAGGAAAATTGCAAAAAATGATAGGCGTCATCATTCTTCTTTAGGAAAAAATTATGAAAGAATCAAAAACTTCCCAGCTATTTCAGAGCAGATATTTTTTTGCCAACTGCAAAACGCAGCAAACATCGTGCCAGAGTCGCGCCGTTCCAATACAAAACAATAGAAAGTTATTGATTATAAGTATAATGAAGCGGCATCCTTTTTCAAAGGAAAGGCTCGACATAAGAAGAGCGACTGAAGTTAGACGTTTGCACCGTAGGCCTAAGATTTGTACTTTTCGCATAAGAGCCGAACCCTTCTAAATGGCTTTCTTCTGTAAACGTTTTGCTTGTGTTGGTGAATTTTCGCGAAGAACTGGAAGAATGCTTTAGCTTTCACACAAGGTATCCTTATCTCTATTCTGGAAGAATGCTTGTTCTTTTTGTTTCAGACATCACTGGAGCAAACTTCGCGTGGCTCACTATTCTCCGAACTTTCTGACATTTCTCTTTCGATGCTGGAAAACGATATCTCAATATCTACTAAACTTGGTCTAGCTCCCGGCGGGCTCAAGGAAAAACAGGTACCGTGAAGCGCTGGCAAGGCAATGCTCTCTGTTATTTTGTCAAAAATTGTTTTTTATTTCATCATAGGTTGGAAAACGGAGTTAATAGAGAGAACCAATCAGCTCTGATTGGACTTGCCGTTCAACTCTAGAATAAGTTCAAGACTAGGGTTGCTTACCATTATGCCAAAAGTGTCAGTTGGATTTACTGTTGCTTAAAGGCATGGCATCCCAGTTGCGATTACTCAACAGGGAGGGGCTGACCTTACCATTGTGTCCCCTGAGAGTTTTTTTTTTTGGCGCGTAATTCAAAATGGCGACGGCGAATTTTCGCGAACAACTTAAACCTGGAGCCTTTCGGAGTTTCTTGTAAATGGTTCAGACTATCCTACTGGATACCCCGCCTTCCTTCCCCGGTTTCATGTACGTTTTCTACTCCAAATTGTGATTCTATCTAGTTTTTACTGACAAATTTGCGGGAGAGATCTTCGGCGGGGGCAAAATTTCAAGACCTCGGTCTCAGCTTTTCACGATCCAGACCTAATCAGCTGGTAACTGACAATGTTTATCACTCCAGTACTTCATCGATTGCACCGGCAATGTATTTTTATTCTCAGACTTCCGGTTCTCATTTGCGACCTTTACCCAGTATTCACGGAACTCCCAGACCGTTAGCATCCTCCTCGTCCATAGGCCTGGGTCCTAACAAGCGCCAACGACAGTATCTAAGTGTGGACTCAGACGAGAGCGAAGAAGAAGACTTGGAATACGATGAGCATGCTGTAGACGGTCCTATTAGTCAGGCAACCAGTATGTACGAGCAGCTGGAAAAAGAGGAGATTCTTAATGCAGAGGTACGTCTAGTTATTACAGCAAAATCCGTTTCGCGCTGCGCTATTGCTTTTTCTTTGGGATTTTTTTTTTTTTCGGCCAGTCAAACCATCTATTACAGCTAAACCTGTTGAATCACGACCCACGATTTCAAAAACATCAATTACTTTTGGATGTTTGACTTTGCTGTTCCACCAATCAAGCTATCTGAGCCAATAACACTCTTGCCCTGTTTCGCCTAGTGCAGTCAACTGGCTTCCCTTGGAACTAAAATCAGACGTCTTAACGAAAGGCCAGGCGACTGTACTAGGCGAAACAGGGCAAGAATCTGCTTGGCTCATAAAATTTGACAGGCGGAACAGCAAAGCCAAAAACAAATCGATGTTTTGAAAACGCGGGTCGCGATGCAACAATTTTAGCTGTAAGCTGGTTGTTGCCTTGTTTCCCCTAGTGCATTGAAATGAGTTTTCGTCGCGACAGGCGACAGCACTATAAGGCGGAGCAGGGCAAGGACTTGATTTGCTTAGAGAGGAGATGACTGCCACGGTCGAGAAAAATCACTTGGTGAATGGACTGAACCTGCGTAGAAAGGACAAAGGAAAACGCAAGGAGAAAGGGAAGGCTTGCCACCACCCCTTCCTACCCGTCCACTTCATTTATTCTTAACAAGGTTTTTGTTCAACTCATAGCAAGTTTGACAAGTTTGTTACTGCGATAAACTCTTACTAGCTAATGATAACATGTACAGAACCGTCTATTCAGTTTTTTCATTGGAACAGTCTCCTCTTAGGAGATACGACTTTAAACTAGTTTTATTAGTTAAACATAAAATTCGAGCCCTAAAGCAGTATTTCTCTTTGTATTCTAGTTGCGACAAGAAATAGCGAGTGTGCATAACGAATTGATCGAGTTCTACGAAGAACTACGTGGCTCTCAGGAAAGTCTCTCCTCAATCGACACCGAACCAGTCGACTCTCGTAGCATCACCCGCGGCTGTCTAACTTCGTTCGTTGATACCTTTAAAGAGGTTGTCACGGAACTGGTACAGACGCCTAGGATGTCGGTAAGTAAAGTCAGAATCCAACTTCTCCTATAATGGCGCCATGCTATGGAATTCCCTTTCAAAAGAGGCCAAAATGGCTAAATTGCTATCTGCTTTTAAGCGTCTAGTAAATTGGGATGTTGCTGCTTGGCTATGCTAGTTTAGTTAACAAAATTTGCATACCATATACCCATGTTCCGTCACACGCCCCACAATGAAAATCAGCGCTGTTTTTAAACTTTTTTAAAGTTGTAAATAGACAGTTGTTGTGGCCAGCGTGCCTAAATAAAGATATGTAGAATATCCAGGGGCTGATCTAGGCCGGGGTGGGTTGTGATGAGAGTGATGGATTAGTAGTTATTTGAACTCAGTACGGGTCATAACCAGTCCAACTTAGTGCTGCACCCCCCCCCCCCCCGCCCTTGAAAAAATCCTGGATCTGCCACTGATATCTCGAACGCAAATTCACCCACTTGTCTAGCCTGCGTAGCAAGCCTTGAACCCGTATGTTTTGAGGGAAGAGTTTGAGACGTAAATTAAGTGTTTTACTTACTTTTACTTCTCTGATATGTCTACGTGTCACCATCAAGGTGAATTAATTGAATTATAATTTTTCCTTCCAACTTTCTCGATCAGGGTTCATCAGAATTGGAGGCGGAGGAACTCAAAGAAGAAGTAAGTGCTCTTATGCCACTAAGTCGGTGTTTCACATCTCTAGAAGATTCATGGATAGCAGCAAAATATCTTTCGTTATTATTCATTCATTTAACATATTTCCCGCGTCCTGATTGGTTGAGCGCCACCGGCGAATACTTGATGTTTTGAAGGCGAGCAGATCCTACTTTTAACTTGTCTTTTTTTAGCAAACACGCTCGTCTGAAGACTCGTGTGTATACCAGAAAATACAAGTGACGCGTGGGATATTCTGCAGTATGCCACTTGAAAGCATTGTATAACTAGCATGTACCAATTCATTAACCTTACTTGAGTAGAGCTTCCACAGGACGTTTCCACCTCTCCCTGTCCGCTGCTACTACCCGCACTCCAACCCACGTACCCCCACTATCCCTCCTCTCTCTCTACCGTCCTTCTCGATCTGATCTTTAGCCTGATTCTCATCCGCTACGGTAGAGTTCGTTCCACTTCCTATCTTCGCGTTTCATCAACGTCACTGGGTCAACTGCATGTTCTACCAGGTCGATTTGCTAAGGAATGTTGTCTTTATCTGCTATAACGCCGAAAATTTGACTTTCCTTTGCCCAGACGACAAGGTAAAGATATCATATCCATATTCAAACAGTTGCTATAAAAAAATAAAAATATTAAAAAATAAATATATTTATTATATAGACACGAGTGTTTTACTGGGAAATACGCCACTCGTAGATCTCATACGAAGCTACATCCGGGTCCTCAGTGACATATTTTCCATATCCTCACTAGTGAGGATATCGGTCAAAACAAAAGTGCTTGGAAATCAATTTGGAATATTTTTTTCTGGTTTGTCTATATAATAAAAAGAAAATTACACGGTGGCTTGAAGATATGAGTTTTATTTTCTCGTGTCAAAAACAATATTTTACTCATTCGCTGCGCTCATTCGTAAAATATTGTTCTTGCCACTCGAAAATAAAACTCATATCTTCGCGCCACCGTGTAATATCCTCTATATATTCAAACAGTTTGCTGAATGAAATTTTTTTTTTGCTAAAAACAGTTTTCTAAGTAAACATTCCCCCAGGGTTGAATCGGCGAAACTCCTGTAGCTGGCTAGATATAAGCTTAACTCTGATTGGCCAATAGTAATTGGAGGAAATTGAAAGCTTCGTTGTGATTGGTCCATATAAATTGCTTGCAGCCCCTTCTTCGGCGAACGTCCGTAAATCCAGGGAAATGTTTCTTTACCCGCAGCCCGCTTCGATTTGTTTACAAGTGTCGAGTTTCTCAGGAGAGGGAGAGACGCGCCACGGGGGAAAAAAGCCGAAAGAAGGCGTTTTCCCCCGTGGCGTGACTCTCCCTCTCCTGAGTAACTTGACACTGTAAACAAATCGAAGCGCGCCGCAAGAAAAAAAAAAGTTCCCTCGATTTACGGACGTTCGCCGAAGAAGGGGCTGCAAGCAGTCTATGGTCCATATTGCCCACGTGATTCTCATCCCGAACGTTTCACCCGTGAGTTTGATCAGACGTGAAGGTAGGAAGTGACAACGAACTCTACCGTAGCAGATGTGAATCAGAATCAGATTCGTCTTCCGCTTGTTCTTCTTCCTCCAAGGAACCGCATAAAATACCTTTACCTTTTTGTATTTTAGATTGAACATTTGAAAGGTGATCTCTATGACGCTCACAGGGATATCGAGGACCTAAGACAGGAGATAGATCATTCATTCGAGAAACTCAAAGAGAAGGATCAAGAAATATCTCTACTGAATGAAAAGGTAACTACGAACAGGACCACAATCGTATGGCATCTCTTTTGTGTCGAATTTGAGGACAATATATCAATACGAAAGAAAATTCAAAGCTTCAGTCGGTAGGCAATATCGCACTCGTCGCTGTGCGTTTTTTTTTTCTTCTTTCTTTCTTTTGTCCCTGCTATTTTTTAGGGAAAGCGGCGGAGGTGTCTAGTTCCCATAGCAACAGCAGAAAAAATAGTTTTTTTATGCTCATAGTGGGGAGGGTATTTCTGACTCGCGCGCGTCAGAAATTTGCAAGAAGTTCATTTTGATCAAAGGCACTAGATTCGCATACAAAATCCGGATCCAGTCGGTTTTGTCTGGTTGTCGAACTTCGTTTATAACTGTTCTGTAGAGCGTTGAAATTTTTGGGAAAATCCGGATTCGGATTCTTGAATCCAAAAACGGATTTCTCGTTTCTTTTGAGAAATCCAAAAAAGGATTCTTAATCCAACGAATCCACTGTCGTCGTGGATTCAGGAGATTCAATCCAAATCCGGATTCGACGGATTCTGAATCCTTGCGTTTCTTTGGGGAAAGTGGTTAGCTATCATCACGCGTGCGTCCTCCTTCGCTTGTGAGAGGGTCGTCCAGCGACTGTTACCATGGTAAAAATCCTTTTTCAGATTCAGCGTTTCTTTCGTTCTACAAAAATCCATGAAATTTCGCGTCGAATCTGAATCCAGATTTTCCCAAAGAAACGCACCCTTAGATTTGTCGTTTCCCGACATTTGTTTTAGCTAGAAAGACGTTGTCAAGTGGAGTTCGTAATGTTGTCAAGGAAAAGCTTGTGATTTTGAAACTTTGTCGCGACATTCCTTGACAACATTATGAACCGGCCTTGACAACATGCTTTTTGAGACATAAAACTATCCAATTGAAACGATAAAACTTATCGACTGAACTATAGGCATTCCACGCTCAACTGAATAGCGTAGTACTTGTCAAATCTATATATTGTGCCGCGTCATGCTTTTAAGTACGGATCAGTGACTGTCAAAAGAGTTTCTCTCCACGCACGTTTGGTCGCAAACTCTCATCAACTCTCGTCAACACTTTATTCACTTTGAACAGGAGAGTTGCTTTGATTATTTAGTACCGTTTGAACGCAACCCCATGAGTGTATGTGAGAGTTAATGATAGTCAGCTCTCACTCACTCGCATCAGCCCGTTAATTGGCACTGAATCAGAGCGACGTTGGACACGGTTCGCCACCAGTGGTTTGTATCCACGAATTCGGAACCCCCTGTCACGCCTTAAACAATGAATATGACGTCACAGCCTTACTTCCTAGAACAGGATCACGCTTACTTGATTTTCCGTTTCACATCCCACTTACGCACTTCCGATGTTTACATATATTCAGCCAAGTTTGGTTCATCAATTGGGAAAAATATCAAGGCGAGCTGTAGATCGTATTTTGGCGAGACGCCATGGCGAGACCAAACGAGCCCTGATATTTGACAGAATTGAGCCAAATTTGCCCGATTATTTATTCATCATTCCATTTTATTCAAGAAAAACAACTTGGGTGTCCTCAATTTACAGCCAAAACGTTGTCTCGCGCTGTGAACGTAATTTTCAAAACATGTTTTGATTGCGGGTTTTTCTGGTTCGCCAGTCAAACCATCTTTGGCCAATCAGGTCCTTGCCCTGTTACCCTAGTGCAGTGAAATGGGTTTTCGTCGCGACGGAAAGCCAGTTGACTGCACTAGGCGGAACAAAGCAAGGACCTGATTGGCTTAGAGTGGGTTGACTGGCGAAAAAGAAAAAAATGTTTTTTTTTTTTTTTTACCGATACGAACTGCTGACTTGTATGTTAATCATTTTACTAAAATGTTTTGATGTTTTAATCTTCACTTCTTAGCAAATTTATGGACGTGCTTCTTATAAAAACTGCTCGTTATATCGTTTTGTGAAATGCGACAATTATTTTTTTCTTTTTTGAAGCTGGATGACAGAGAAAACGAAATCAAGCAACTTAACGAAGCGAAGAATTTACTTCTGGACGAAAAAGAGCCGGACCTAGCATTTGATATGGTGTACAAACAAGCTCTGAAGGAGAAAGAAGAAGCTTTAGAAAGGTTGGTTTCTCAACTATCACGAACAAAAAAGTTTTTTTTGAAATCAATCTTGTTCCCATAGGCATAGCCCCACGGTTTTTAGCCGTTTCAAGGCTCTGGCATCAGAGGACCAAGAGGCGAATTCGATTGGCTCCCTGAACAATAGTTACCAAGGAATTATTAATTGTGGATCATTTTGAATACATGTTCAATAATAGAACGAAGCAATGTGTATAACTGCAAATGAAGCTCGTATTTGGACATGAGAGTCTACTATGTGGACATGAGAGCATCGTATTTGGACATCCTTATATGGTAGTCGTACGACAACCCCTACTCTACTAGCCCGCGCGCGACTAGACCCAGTCCTCTCACGTGCATTCAGCAAAAACGACAATGATTCATTGATATGTTCCCGTGGTCCGTTGCGACAGCGCCCGAGCCTCCCATGATGTATTGCGAGCCTCGAGATTTTACCTTTTCGCGGATCGCCGCGGGTTTGGTATATGCTTCATCGCTGAATGTCACAATAGCCGCCTTATTTGAATATGAATAGTCCTTTTGTTTGATTATGCCTCGTTCTATTAGAAGACGACTATATGGCATTCAGCGATGAAGTAGATACCGCGGGTGGTTTTTGACACGCCTGAGACCCCTGGATACGAGGCAGATTTAAAAAAAAAAATGAAGAAAGGGGCATTCATTTACTCAAACAAAATCACAGTTCATCATAACATTTTTTCTTGTGCTTAGGGAATACAGTATAGCGAAAGAGCTTGAGAGAACGAAGAAGGATGCTGGGCGGCTAGATCATCAGTTAATAGAAGCCATACAACAGAAGATTGAGTTATCCGAACAACTTGAGGAGTGGCAGGTGAGAAAATCGACATTTTCTCGATGAGAAACATAGCACTGTTTATTTAAGCAAACTATTCAAGTGTTTTTCCAGCATCCCAAGTGCGTTTATCACACTATAAATACATAAATCCGCTTTTTATTGCTTTTATAAAATAGCTTTGCATCTGCCGTGCGTTTATGTGAGAATGCACAGCTCTCAACCAATCAGAGCGCGTGTACTATTTGAGCTATTTTATAAAATGGTTTGTTTATGTAGGAAAGAAAGCGGGAAAAAGGATAATGGAAAGCCTCTTCTAGGGCTGCGGCCCCACGGTTATTTGAAAAGAATCACTGGATTTCAACATTTTTGGCACTAACCATGCGTTCATTTTTATCTCCGCAGTACGACATGGCTGCCCTTATAGACGAACAAGTTCAAAAGCAAATGCGAACCGCGGCGAAGGAGCAAAAAGAAGCGCGTGCTAAACGAAAGCCTGCTCTCTTCTCTAAGGGTTGGAATTGGTCTTCAAGTAACAGGTAGCGTTGGTAATGTCCTAATAGTGTAAAATAGTACAGAGATGAATAGTGAATTATCAAAATGATGTATTTAGTATATTTATTACTCTGGTGGCAGAGTACTTTTGAACCGTTTTGAAGTTCTGAGCTGTATTTCTCGTTGGTTGTTTTTGCCTGAGTTATTCTGGCCTTAATTTTTACCCTATATAACTCAAGCTACAATATGCCTTATCACGGTTTCCGCCCCCATTTTGGCGAATAGGCAAGCAGCGCAAAATTCCACAGAGATATTATGCATTGTCAAAGCACAGCTAGAATATTATACATATCGACAAAATACTTAGCGTAAAGTAAGGATACTTGGTCATACAATACATCTACTAAATTTTAGGTTCCTACGCTCTTAATAAAGCAAGTTATTGTGATTTTTAGTTTCCCACATCTGCCCTGTATTTTTGACAGGCTTTCACGCATCGATGCACACGGATTTTACAGGCATCAGTATGAAGAAATAAAAGTATAACTGCTCAATTTATACAGTAGCTATATCCCCCAAACTTTGCAGGTAAACTGTTTCAGTCGCTTTCTCAATGCCATAATTTATATTTTATCGATATGTTTGATATTTTCACAACGATTTCACTTCGCGTTTGCAGTGTTTATGTCCCGGGGGGGGGGGGGGGGACTCCCGATATTTTAGACGGGGGTGCTCGTTGGGAAAATCGATTTTGACCCTAAGGGATAGCAACATGGGTGTGGCCAACAGCAAATTTACCCCTAAAAGAAAGCAAATTTGGCATGGCGAACGCCGAATTTACCCCTAAAAGATAGCAAATTTGGCAAGTCAAAACAAATAAAAGCCAATTTGAGGTCTTTTAGGGTTTTCATCCAAGTTTCCTTTGTAAATATTGGTTCTGGTGTCAGTAGCAATATATTTCTGGGCAAGGATTGGTCTGAGACTCCCCTAAGGGATAGGGCTGATTTTAAACACCCCTAAGAGATAGCACGTCTGTCAATTTTATACCCTAAGGGATAGGACGAGCATCCCCGTCTGAAAATATGGGGAGTCCCCCCCCCCCCCCCCGGGGGGTTTATGTGGTGTTTGTAATGCTTGCCTACTTGTCAAAATTGCGGCCAAAACCGTGATTATGTCTATTGTAGTTTGGAGATATTCTCGATTTTATCATGCGGATCCGCCTGTAATTCAGCTTTTTAGCTGCGAAAGGTTGGAATAAACGAGATATTATTATAAGTCATCGGAAAGAGCACGTCGAATAAAATGAACATTGAAATTTTGAGTTGGTTTCCTGCTTCAACAAAAAGAAAAACATCGATCATCCCCGACCAAAAAATATGAACCACGAAATACAATTTAGAACTTGGTTTACGAACACAGAACCAGGGTATATATTTATTGGCTTTGGAGAGAGTTCCTTCACTGCCATTTCTAGAATAAAGCACAATTTATAAAAAAGCACGTATTAGAAAAATACAGCATTGTTCTCGTTTGGTGAGTTGAGACATAAATGGTGAAAACATTAAGTTCAGTGTAACCTTTTATGGTAATATACGCCTTGCATTTGTGAGGATCTAAATTTAAAGGCTAGTAATTTTGTTCTATTTTCCGTTGAAAAGGACGCCTAACGTAAACATAATTTAAAAATGTGTTATTTAAATGGTAATTCTTCTTTAGAAAAGAAAGACTGCTAGGAACTAGCCTGAGTTAACAGACGCCCGCTCAAAATCAAAAGATTTGAGCGGGTGTCTGTTAACTCAGGCTAGCTAGGAACAAACTTTGTAATAAAGTGAAGTATTTGTAGTTTTCAACGCTCAGACCTTTGGGGATAGGAAAACACCAGAGTTCCTGCCATGCAATGTGATCCTCCCTATTACGCGGCCGAATCGAAATAGGGCGGCAAATTTGAATAACAATTGTTTTCGACTTACTAGCCTCTCATTCATGTAAAATGCTTTTGTGTTTCCACGTGAACACGAGGCTAGTAAGTCAAGAACAAAGTTATTCAAATTTGCCGCCTTATTTCGATTCGGTGTATAGTGTTACATGGGCCTTTTCAAACATCGTTTTGCAATTTTCATTTTGTTTTTATCGGACTTTTGAGGAGTTTGACGAGTTGTCGAGGGGAATAATCTAATACCCCATTCCTACCTAAATCATGTTTATAGACTGTTTGCAGTTTCTTCTTTTGCGAACGTCCGTGAATCGAGAGAAAGTCTGGCCGGAGGAGCGCCAAAGGCGCGACGAGAGCCTTGTGGTGCAACAGCCGTTTTCCGTAACAATAGCTGTATTCACACTAGAGACGGAAAACTCGTCTGAGACTCGTTTCTCGCCTTGAATATGGTTCCCTGTTCTGTGATCACGCGAAAACAATTTTTTTGAAGAAGAAAGTTTAGACAGATAACAAGCAAGTGTTTCTGAGTAGAATTGACATAAGACAGGAACTTTTTCTGACGAGAAACTCGTCTCAGAGTTTTCCGTCATACAGCTAATATTGCGAGGAAAAACGGTGTTGGAAGAAGTCATGTGTAACACCGCCGTAAAATTCCGCCATCAAGGCGGCCGCTTCTGTGTTTCTATTTCCGTAGGACTGCTGTGAAGTACATTGAAAACCACCTAGTATGTTGTTAGCTATTTTTAGAGAATGTATTGAACGCCCGGCACAAGGAATTCAAGCCGTACATCTCTTCGCAAACAAATCTTGAGCTGAGCCCTCAGTGAAGCTGCTGACCTGCTGTTATTTCGCATGCGCAGTAAGACAAAATAACCCCCCTCCCCACATTCTCGTACCCAGAGCTCCCCGGCTCGTCTGCTCGCAGGGGAGGCTCTGGTGACATCCATTTGAGGACCTTTGCTGATTGGCTGGTTTTGAACGTTGGTGCATGCGCAGAAAGATCTTTCTCTCAACGGCTCTGTATCAAATCTCGCGCATGCGTCAGTGGCTGTCACCAGAGCCTCCCCCGCGAGGAGACGAGCCGGGGAGCTCTGGGTAAGAGAATGCCCTCCCCACAGTCAAACTCTGAAATTGAGATTCTGTTGGAAATGTGCGAAGGCAGACAACGGAGTTTTATAATTATATTTTAGCTGATCGGAGACACGAGGAAAGCTGAAAACTTCAACTAATCTTGATCAGCAACTGACCTTTGCATCTAGCACAATTATGACGCTTTGTATTCTCCCGGGGTCGCGTTTTAACTCACTGAATATTCCTGAGATGTTTTCGCAAGATGACGCCATGGGATTCGAGAGAGGAAATTTTGACGTCTCATTCCTCGAAAACTGAACCTAGTACCACGCTCGAACTTTCGTATACCTTTAATTACCCTAAGAGGATTCAAGAAAAAGTGGAAAGTCTTTTGGAATTTGTGTCAAAGTTCTTTAACTTATTTATTTTCTTCGAGCGGTCGTTTCTGAAGAAATTCCTGTGTGAAATCATTCATTCGGTGTTCTTCGCTGATCGGGGGCCCGTCGAAAGCAGTAGAAAGTCGCATGGAATGCTGCGAGGTGTGGAAGATAGGAATTAGCCAAGAAAAAGCACCACGGAAGTGTATTCTGCAGAAATTCTTGTTTAGTGCTTGCCATCTTGAAATTGACAATGTTCTAGCAATAATTATTCAGGTCAAAATTAAATACTTTTTTGTGGAAAAACTGAACCTAGTACCATGACGAGAGTCGGCACAGACATTCTACCATTTACACTCGTTCGTATTGCCGTGGAGTTGTTCTTGGAATTTGTGTCCAACATACTGAAAATAATTATTTCATTGATACGAGTATTCTTCCTTCGGTGTTGCAATGTCATTTGCAAGAACACTCGAAAACAAGTAATTCAGAGATCTTCGCGGATCCGAGGCTCGATTGAAAGCAGTTGGAAGTCACATGGAATGCCTTGGAGCATTGGAGATGTGAAAGATTTGAATTATTCAAGAAAAAGAATATCGAGATTTCAAGTGTATTCTTCCCTTGCCATCCTGAAATTGACAATGTTGTAGCAATAATTATTCAGGTCAAAATTAAATACTTTTTTGTGGAAAAACTGAACCTAGTACCATGACGAGAGTCGGCACATACATTCTACCGTCTACATTCATTCGTATCGACGTGGAGTGGTTCTTGGAATTTGTGTCCAACATACTGAAAAAAATTCATTCAAATAAGTATTCTTCCTACTACAGTGCAGCAATGTCATTTGCAATTACACTCCAAAAAAATCATTCAGAGATCTTCGCTGATCCGTGACTCGATTTAACAGATTTAAAGCAGTGGAAACTGAAAGTCGTCTTGAATAGAATGCTACGAGGACTTTGATGCATTGGAGATATAAAACATTTGAATTTTTCAAGGAAAAGCATATCGAGATTTCAAGTATTCTTCGCTTGCCAACTTGAAATTAACAATGCATTGCAAGTAATTATTCAGGTGAAAGTTAAATATTTTGTTGTGGAAAAACTGCACGAAGTACCATGACGAGAGTCAGCACAGATATTCTGCTATCCACATTCGTTCGTATCGTCGTAGAGTTGTTCTTGGAATTTATGTCCAACATACTGAATATGAACGAGAAACATCAATAGAAGTATATGACCGGAAATGGCTAGAGTCTAATTAGTAGCAATTGCTTTTCGAGTTAGATTCCTAGTATAGCCAGCGCCATAGCGAAGCAGATTTAGGGAAGATTATAACATAAAAACATAGCACTATAAAAACATAGCACTGATGTAAACGGATTGATTTGCAATAAAAAAGTTTCATAGCTGGATGGCTTGCGAAGTTATTGTCACCAGCGGTGATGAAGTCATTGCCTGGAGTGCTGGCACTTGAAAGGTTCAAAGTATTCTCAACTCCCTATTTGTGTGTTTCCCGACATTACGTAAGCCGCATTTTCAGTTGATTAGCTTAGAAAAATCCAAGAAATCGTCTCTAGTCTTGGCCGCAATAAATTTGTACAAGCGCAGTTTGCACCAAGCGTAATTATAACCATATTATCCGCTCTATCACAAAAACATTCAGAAACTTCTAGCTATAGAGTGCGCACATCAGAAAATCGCGGACTTTCTGAAAACATACACAATATTTTCTTTTATATTAATACAAATCAAGAGAAAATAAATCATTTTCTCTTGTTCAAATATGCTATTATCGCTTCGGAATCATTCACTCGATGTGTTATCTGAATCGTAAACACTATTCGAATTCTCGCTTCGCATCGAAAAGATCACGCAATTTGGAATTTGACTGCAGCTTTTACACAAGTCAGCTGTACATATTGATTTTACACTGTGGGCTCATGAATAAATTCCAGCGCGCGCATATATTTAGGCAGGATACGAGTCCGCACAAGTTTTGCTCGTTTCGATTAGATTTCCGCTCGAATTCCTTGTGCCGGGTGAAATCCAAAGTGGTTTGACAAAATGTTTTTGTGCGTTGAATCACGTGAGCGGAGTACACGATGTGTGCTTTCATCAGAATCTGAATTAGTTATCTGTAACTTCTGCTAAAACCGTTGTTGCATCGCGATCCACGTCATACATCAAATTAATGTGATGATTTCTGGCTGTGCTATTCTGTCAATCAAACATTCTGAGCCAATCAAATTATTGTCCTGTTGTGTCGCCCAGCGCACTCGCCTGGCTTCCTTCAGAAATACAACAACGTCGCGACGGATAGCCAGGCGACTGTACTAGGAAAAAAACGACTGGAATCTGATTGGCTCATAACGTTTGACTGGGTCGCTAAGCAACGATTTTAGCTGTAAGATATGCACTGCTCAGTAATTTTGATTATTTAAAAGAAACCACAACAACGGAGCTTTGCTCGCTTTGTAAATGTTGTTTTCACAGCTCGAGGAATTATAAATCGAGTCGACCATTCACACAGCTCATTTTTAAAGGTAATTCCCTTGAAAGGGATGGAGCTATGGTAATATTCCAGGGGGGTTGTTTGGGACTCTGGAAATTCCAAGGGAGGGGGTGTGAGTCTGAGACCGGGAAATTCCAAGGGGGAGGGGGTAAAAAGGTGACTTTCAAGGGCAGTTTAAAAATGCAATCAGCCATTGGTGCCCATGCAAACAAAAATATACCCCATCCCCCACATTTTTAAAGTCGAAGGATGGCATCTCTCATGCATCGAACAAAATAAATGCAACGAAAAGACCCTGCAGTTTCATATCAGTGTAAACGTAGCATTAACCTGGTGTATTTCAATAGCCCTGAAGCTTTTCAGTTCACTAAAATATTCTACAGAAAACGAAATGGATTATGCAGTAGAAGGGCTTCGCAGTCCTTTCATAGCTTACCACTATTTGTTATGGGCTCCCTGTGTTCTACACGCGCCCGCCAAAAACGGCGAGACGTTTTCCACCAATCATACCTCGCAGAAATAGATAAACTTTTATGTTCGTAAAGAACACAGTTAAGGTTATTCCCCTGTTGCACGGCGTACGCTGTTCTGCACATGGACGCGCGATCAATTCGTTCGAAAATGACGTTATCGAGCGCGCGCAAGCTAATTGAGCGAGAAATTTGAGTCACTTGAGCGAGAAATTCTAAGGAAAAGCTTTTTGGGATATTGCGCGAAAACAAGAATGGGCACCCCCATTTTTTATTTTACCGTTTTGATAAGACTCATTTCCCTCTTATAAAAAAAGTTTAAGAAATTCTAACGACAATAGTCTAGTCGGTAGAGGGGGTCCACGAGCACTCCCCGGAACTAGTAACGACAATCATTCTTGGTAACGACAAGGTAATCCACTCTTGTAACGAGACATACTTTTTTGGAACCCTTAGGATATCAAGAAACTGGTTTTAGATTTCCCACGGCCCAAAAAGTGTCCCACGGCCCCATTTTGCCAGACTTTTGTTTTTTAATTATATTCTTTTATTATTTAATGAGATTCGATGAGGTAATTTTATAGACTGTATCACTGTACAAAAAAGTTTTTTAGATTCTAAAACTATACTTTTACGATCTTGGGAATACTCTGATCACATGTAGACTAGTTATTGCTGCCTCAGCCTTTTCCCGTCACATACGCATATCGTTTTGGTATTTCCTAATAGGAATACAAAGGCTGACAGTCTTAGGCCCTGTTTATATGAGCCGGGATGAAAAGATAGCGCTTCTAGCCGAGGCACTGAAAGCGAGCGTTTATATGGAGAAAACTTGTCTCGGGTGAAAGGGATAGCCCTCATAGGCGAGACAAGTTTGAATCGTCCAATATGGCGGACCTCAGAAGCCTTTCTTGGCAGTATTGCACTTTCACTTCATTTAAATTCTTAAGCAGCATAGTCCGTCAGTTGTTCCAGATACTTTATTTTGTTTTGTTCCGTTTTGAAGACGTTTTGAACGTGCTAGTAACCAAAAAAAGTGCCAAAATGGCCTGCACGGATTGTCCCGGGAAGAAGGGACAAACTGTTTATATGGAGAAAGTTGTCCCGGGACGAAGGGATAACTCGCCTCGGCTACGTGAGCTAACCCTGGCACCCGAGACAACCCTTCATCCCGGGACGTCATGTAAACAGTTTATTGCGTTTTACAAAGAAATGTATGAAAAAATGTCTCGTCCCGAGTAACTCGGCTAGGAGGGTTATCCCTTCTTCCCGGGACAACTTTTCCCATATAAACGGGCCCTTAGAAAATATCTATCAGTAAGAAATATAACATGTATCAGGGTTCGTACATGTTTGTTACGAAAACATTCCAGGACTTTCAAGTACTTTTCCAGTATTTTTGAGAGCATTTTCCAGGATAACTGCCTTGGGTGGTGAAAGTTTTGTCCTATCTAATGTTCTTCTCTAGGCAGCTTGATATGGCAAGGCGGTCCTTGGACAGACCCCACAAAACAGTGTAGGCTGTATTACATGGTTTGCTACATATATCGCTTGTGATTTTGTTTAGATTTCCAGAACTTTGAAAAATAATCCAGGACTTTCCAGCCCTGGAATTCAAAATTTTCAAATTCAAGTACTTTCCAGGTTTTCAAGGACTTGTACGAACGCTGTTATAAAACGGGCATGTAAATTGTACATATGTGTTCAGTCTATTAATGACACTATAATAGCATAAGTGGTAAGACTGGAATGCTTTTCTGAAAGTGCTACAGTACTATATTTGCACTGGGTCCCATTGTACTATATAAGTTACGGGAAAGTAGGCCTGGCGGAGCACAAAATGGCAAAGGGAGGGAGGGTGGGTGAATAAAAGCTAGGAGGCGCCACCAAGCCTAAGGGTGAGCACCATGGGACCCACAGCCGCCACCGACACATGGCGTCCCCCATGGACGCCACTCCGGCGCTTGTTCTCAAACCAACTGAGACTGAGACATATGCTAATGAGTTGATCTCTTATATACGTACTACTGGGACCCAGTACAAATAGTCTATAAAATTGCCTCATATCATTGAATCTCATTAAATAACAAAAGAATATAATTAAAAAACAAAAATCTGGCAAAATAGGGCCATGGGACACTTTTTGGGCCGTGGGACATTTAAAACCAGTTTCTTGATATCTGAGGGTTCCAAAAAAGTACTCAGGTATTTTAAGGCATGGGTGTTTTTCAAAAAAATGCGAAAAATACTGAAAAAATTCTCTAGGGTATACAAAATGTCTTCTTTTTGGTACACCCAGCGAGACGTTTCATTTGATGTATTTGGTTACCATGTCAACGGGTTGCGTGACTTGTAAGAGCGTGACAAGGGCACAATTTTCTTTCAAGTCTCTGCATTCGATGGTGGTCATACCAAGGGTTTCCCAACGGGTCTTATTATGACCAGTGTCGGGCGTATATTACCATTCCAACGAGGATGGGTGTCCAGGCCAAGTTATCCACATTTTAAGAAAAGGAGAGATATCACATTACATCATCACAAATAAAGCTATCCTAAAAAACATTTCCAGCCATCCTCGTTGGATCAATAATCTTAATGCACTCTGGGGACTGGGGAACGATTCACTTATCCCCATTGAATGCAGAGGCCATTTTCCTAGAAATTAAATTTAAGGTCAGAGGTCATACATTTGTTGCCATAGAGACCAACATTGGTGACAATGATTGAGAATGACCAAAGGTATCAAAATGTAGATTGCTTGGATCCCTCAGAGGCATTGGTTTAGAGATGGACCACCCCCCTCAGTTTTCTTCCGCAATTTTGGATTGGGCTTAAGTTACACCTAAGTATGTCTCGTTGCTAGTTCCGGGGGGTGTTCGTAAACCCCTCTACCGACTAGACTACAAGTTTTTGAGCTATCGTCATAAAAAGCCCCAAAATGAAGTATCATAGAGACTCAAATTATCACGAGCGGTGCGCGCATTTTTGCACATTTTAACAAAAGTACCGTCAACACAGAAAATTGATTAAAGATTCCAATGCTTGTCCTAGGTAATAAGCATCCAACAGTTAAGTTCAAACCTGCAAGCGAACGAAAAATGGGGTATGTTCGCGCCATGACAGTTTCTAAACGAGCATGGGCACCCCCTATTTTTATTTCATATTTTCATTTCTTATATACTTAATAGTAAATAAACAAATTAAGAAAAAAAAATCTACAAGTTTTATTTCAGTGAAATTACCTGGTGGATCGACCCAGTGATTTTGCACCCATACCAACCAATTTTGAACCTCTCATATAAAAACAGGTAATTGGTTTATATAGCGCAGCCAATATTAACACACATACTACCCATACTAGACCGAGACTTAGTTTACACTAGTCGAGCAAAAATCTCCGGAGACGAAAATACCACATACAAATGTACCCGAATACATGACCCCACTTTCAAAACCGTAGACGCGTCTCCGGAGATTTGACCCCAAACCGTGATAGTTTGATCCCGGAATGACAAATTTGTGTGTAAACGGCAAAACGTCTCCGTTGACAAATGATACCGGATTCGTCATGTATCCGGAACCATTTGTCCTAGTGTAAACGGGGTCTTAAATACATGTCAGTACAAAAGTTGGAGAGATCGAAGTTAGAATCACGTGACAATCGGGCCACGCCTATTTTTACTGTTACCCCAGTTTCAGGCTGTACAGACATTTTTTCGATAAATTCTCTGAGGCTCGAGATTGCTTCCGGGTTACCGAAGTATTACTAAATTCTACAAGCCCGATCTGAATATATTTTAGTATTTCTAAATCAGGGCTATAATTTATGTAAAATTCAGTGTAGTTTGGTACTTCATGGTAATATAAATTGAAGGTTTTTATAGCTCATTCTATTTGTATATGTTTCAGGAACTCCATAAGTATCAATGGATTGCCCCACGCATTGCAGCTCACCGCGAAATTTGGGCCTACACGAAATTTGTTCTGATTCTGATGGCGTTCCTTGAACATATACAAATAGAATGAGCTATAAAAACCAATCAGGAAGTAGCATGACGTTATCTCGTTCCCTAGCAGGGGCGGCGGATCACCCTTAAAAGTGGGGGTGCCGAACAGGCAAAAAATGGACACATAATTTTCGTGCGCGAAAAACACTTTGGGAACGATGGGAACAATGTAAAAAAGCGCCCGTAGTTAGATTTGAAGGAGCTAGTTTACTAAACAGAACCAAAAAAGACACGCCTCTGTTCTTCTGTTTCTTCTCTTCTTTAAGTGTTAATACAAAAGAATATATTAGCTTCATTCAAAAAGTTGGGGTGCTCAGCCCCCACAGTTCAAAAAGTGGGGGTGCTCGAGCACCCCCTGCCCACCCGGGTCCGCCGCCTTTGGCTAGGGTCCAAAACGTAAAACAATACACAGGATTCCCATCGACAGATAAAACACATTTATTTTTTACCGGAAAGGAGAGCTCCCTGTGTTACGTAGGAGCGTCTATCTAGGGGTAGGAAGGCATCACAGCGAATTGGAATATGAAGCAGGTCTGAAGTTGTTTTTAAAACAATAGTTGCCGCTTGAATAAACTTTTCTGGCACAAAGTATACGCTACCTGCATTCTGATTGGCTTAACGAATGTGATGAAGCTAATGATATGTATAATGTTAATGATATGTATAATGCTTCCAGTAAGTTTAATTTTTATTTATTTGCTGATGATACAAATCTTCTCTATGCACATAAAAATCTTAAGACTCTTGAATCTGTAGTTAATGCCGAATTATTAAAAGTCGCTGAATGGTTAACTGTCAATAAGCTGTCTATAAATATCAAGAAAACTAACTTTGTACTTTTTCACCCTTACCAAAAGCGCATTAATTATAACATCGATGTTAAGATTTATCATCATTCTCTACACAAATCCGTTAGCCTTGACCGCAAAGAGCATGTAAAATACTTAGGAATGATCATTGATAGTCATCTTTCTTGGAAAAATCATGTTGAATATGTGGCATTGAAAATCAGTAGGAACATTGGATTAATCTCAAAGCTTAGACACCTTGTCCCTCTGAAAACTCTTTATAGTATTTACAACTCGCTTGTTTCTCCTTACCTTTCTTATGGTCTAGTTGCCTGGGGTCAAGCTGCTAAATCTCACTTAGAAAAAATACTGATACTACAAAAGCGAGCATTGCGCTTAATCCACTTTGCGCCCTTTCGCTCCCATGCTATTCCCTATTTTATCCATTCCAATATAATGCCTTTAACACTACTTTATTTAAAACTTGCTTCGTCATTAATGTATGATGTCTTCAATGATTCTGCACCGCCTAATATCTCAGAACTCTTTACACTTACTAAAAATGTACATCAATATCAAACCAGATCGTCGAGTCTTCAGATAATTATTACATTAATTTCTCTAGGATAAACCAGCACAAGAACTCTTTTTCTGTGATTGGAGCAAATATTTGGAACAGTATCTCTCAAGACATCAAAAGCTCGCCAAAGCCTCTTTTCAAAAAAGAACTTCAAAGAATGCTGTTTAGTATCCTGGAAGAACAGGATAGTTATGCTGATATTTCTATATTAATTAATGAAATGAATAAAATCAACTAATTGTTATTTTCTATTTCTGAAACTTTGAACTATTTACATCCTTCTCTTTTTCGCTTGTTATTAGCGTTTTTTTTTTTCTTTCACATTTTTACCCTTCGTCTCTCTCTGCTTCTTTGTCCTCTCACCGCCTGCCTCGACTAGCTATGCTATTTGCAGGCGGTGTGCCTCTCTTTGTAATTTAAAAAAAAAGATATAATAAAGTTGAAGTTGAAATTGATGAAGCTTCTTGCGTGAAAATTTGAAACTAAAATTACTTTCATACAGGCCTCACTTTCCAATACGCTGTTACTCTGTGAAAACGTGAGAGATGGACACTCCTAGGTAATGGACTCCTGACAAGGTTCTAGTAGAGCGGTCAAAAGAATGAACATTATATGACTGATATGATTGCAAAAAATCGCGTGAAACACTAATTGCATGGTCCCGCCATGACCTTTTATTTCGAGAAAAATACAATCGTGCAATTATTACTGAATAATTATGAAATACCTGCGAATACTGTATGTCGAGAAATGTATTATTTGTATACAACAAGCCTTACGTCGCGCCAACGTTGTGAGAGCGCGACCTCTGAATTCGATTACGTTTGCCTCAGAATCAACATTTTTGTTGCATGATTTTGCCGTGTTATACGCTAGT
The DNA here is from genome assembly GCA_033964015.1 of Scolanthus callimorphus. Classification (NCBI taxonomy): domain Eukaryota; kingdom Metazoa; phylum Cnidaria; class Anthozoa; order Actiniaria; family Edwardsiidae; genus Scolanthus; species Scolanthus callimorphus. Next base: position 7,800,265 of record CM066919.1, read on the forward strand.
CTTGGAAAATTAGGAAATGCTTACGAAAATTCATAAGAATAGATCTACAAGTGGAAAGACTTTGAAGCGCAGCGTTTTATACCTGAAATATGTCTTCGCCCAACACGTGATGTTTGTGTGAAAAATATTTTCTGTTAGATTTCCTCTGAATTCAAATCGCGCGCATGGGCAATGGAGAGGAATGACGAGCCAATGAAAATCGTCGCACGACTTGATTATTCCAGAGCTCCGTGTCTTGGCGTTGGCCTAAAAGATACGCGGGCTCTGTGGGAACCATTCTCGAACCCAGAGCTCCCCGGCTCGTAACCTCGCGGGGGAGGCTCTGGTGACAGCCACTGACGCATGCGCAAGATTTAATACAGAGCCGCTGAGAGAAAGACCTTTTAGCGCATGCTCCAACGCTCAAAATCAACCAATCAGCGACGGCCCTCAAATGGATGTCCCCAGAGCCACCCCTGCGAGCAGACGAGCCGGGGAGCTCTGGGTACGAGAATGTGTGGGAACGAGATTGGGGCTCTGTATTAAATCTCGCGCATGCGTCAGTGGCAGCTCTGGGTTCGAGAATGGCATTGTTCTCATCCCATTTATGATGCGTGCGTAACATCGTGGAAAAGCTGCCAAATTGATTCAATGCGAAGTTGATTCGACATCGTCAGACGTGCAGCACGGCACAAGTTCGACATTTTCAAAACGGCGCCGAGCTCTATGTTGTGCCGAACTGAATGAGACATCATGTTTGCCTACATTATTATCCCGGGGGGGGGGACCCAACTTTTTAGTCGGGGATGATCGTCGTATCTTTTAGGGGTTAAAATCACGGTGGTTTGGTCTCTTTTAGGGGTGATCTTGATCTTCAATAAATTTAGGCAGATTGGTATCTTTTAAGGCCGAAACTGTGTCCAAATTGTATTTTTCTCATGATGGTGCTTCTAAAAACCGTGTAAGAAAGAGAGATTATTCGATGAGAACACGATGAATTAGAAACAAACACGGAAATGTCTTGATGGGTATTTTTCATCTGTTACCTGTGTCCTTCGCGCCTACTTGGCACATAAGACCTCATCTTTTAGGGTATCTTTTAGGGTAATATTTTTTTTGAGCCACGCTATGGCCCGCCATGTATGGTATCTTTTAGGGGTGAAACTGAAAATTTCCGACGATCATCCCCGACCAAAAAATATGGGAGTCCCCCCCCCCCCCCCCCCGGGATTATTATGCAGGCCAAGGGAGCGCGTGTACCGTTTTTACTCAATGGGTTCGACATACTGTACTAAGATCGACGTCTGCTTGAAAGTCGATCCTAAACATTCAAGTCGACCTAAATAGGCCGTTAGATTCAACACGACGTTGGCGCTACGTATACATTGGGCAACTCTCAACGCAACGATGACGAATAAAAAAACATTGCGAGTTGCCGCGGGTTGTCACACACTAGCAACGTTTTTTTTTTTTTTTTTTTTTGGGGGGGGGGGGTCAAAAACTAGTGCCGCTCGTGGGAAGGGTACCTTTATTTTCTGGAATTGCCCATTCGTCAGTTTCGTGAGACTCAGCAAAGTCTGAGCTCAGTGATCATCATGCTCTAGTATTTTGTTGTTGTTGTTGGTCACCAAAAACTGAACATTGTTCTATCCAGAGCCCATGGATATCTTCACACGTATGCTCTGGTAGCCATGACGTAAGTTGATATTTAACAACTATCCCCGAAAGGGAGGTGAATAGTGGTGGATATATACCGAGACGCGAAGCGTCGAGGTATATTAACCAAATCAGTAGAATAAAATACGGTGGATTAAACAAGTATCACCTCCGATACTGTCGTGAAACGAGCCGCCATTTTGAGAGTTTTCTCAAAACAGTAAATAGGGTTGGATATCTACTATTTCAGGAACCAATCAGAGCGCGCGAAAATGACTGTGCACTGATTTGGTAAATACAAGCAAGCAATATGCCTAAGAGGTTCGATAGTCTGTCTCGATTTTCTATGTCAAGTATGACTGGGTTTCCAAAACATGCTTTATACATAAAATGAAATTTTTTTTGACATGTTCCGAATTATCATTTCACTATTATAATTTCACTCTATAATCACTTCTAGGAGAGTCAAATTCAAAGTGCCGCGAAACTCATTAATAACAAAGGGCAAGATGGCGCCTGGAAATGGGCGTCGTCCCACCTAATCAATCGTACTGCCAACCCTGAAATGGCTGATTTCATTTTTAAACCGCACAGACGGGTCGAGGACCTACGGAAAATTGTCCGGGGGAGGGTGTATTGGGACTATTGGACTCCACGGGAGGGGTGTATCTGGCTTTTTAAATTCCAAGGGGGAGGAGAAACAAAAAAGGACTTTCCGGGGGTATTTTGCAGCAAAAATGGAAATTCCAGGGCAGGGGGTCCGTTTATGAGGCTGGAAATTCGAGGGAAGGGGGTCTGATTCACGAGTGGAAATTCCAGGGGAGGGGCTCTTTTTAAATGAGGTCCTTGACCCCCTCGGTCGGTGCGGTTAAAATTGCAATCAGCAAATAACAACCAACACAATAGTGACTGGTAGTCAAATTTTAGTCACCTCTCCAAGTGAAGGAATCGTTTTTTTTTTTTTTCAGGACGCAGCTCACGGACTCATAAACAGTGTTTGCGGGGTTTTTTTTGTTACAAATCCACGTGGGTTACCTGTGGTTTTTCAATCTCGTCTCAGACCCTTTGGCCGAGCAAAATACGAAATGGCGACCAAGTGTACGAGTGTTTGTTTTAGTTTTTTCTTCCTTCTCTTTTCGCTAAGATGTGACGAAAGATACTTATAGACCTTTACAAAATAAGGTAAGAGGATTTCCTAATAAGGAAGTTTTGTAACGTCGGCAAGTCTACAGTTTTTGGCGAAATTCTCTTGATTAAAATAGCAACTACCAAAATATTGTATTTCGAAAGAATACCTACATAAATACCTACATTCTTATTCACTAACAGTGTCAGTGCTAATATACAATAACTAGATTTGTCTACGTCATTCTGTGTTTCACAGGATGAATGTTTTCTAATGATTTTTTAGAGAGCTGTCAGCTCATTATTTTGTTAATTTAATTGAAGGCTATTGTAAAATAAGAAACACTATTTAAAAAAATATTTAATTCGCATGAAAACGTTCTACCTAAAATATCACTATTTAAAATTTACCGCGGAATACCTGTTATACGAGACCTTTTCCTATGGGGGTTCATGTTTATGGGTATGTGGTTTTTCGCCATTATTGGGGTTCCTGTGGTGTCTGGGTTTCCCGACAATTTGGAGTGTGTACGCGTACGCGTGTCAATCTAACATCAATTATTCTCCAGCTTGGGCAAGCCAGCTAGCATTAAATAACCATTTACTGTGGCCTCGCCCCCTAAAGAAACAAAGAAAAATGCTCTGGTTAGGGTTTGGGCTATTTTAATAATCTTTCTGTGTTTGGGTTGCGTCGATATTCATATATCCTTCGGTGCGTAGCAGAAAAACAAAGAAAGAATACTTATGGCAGCCGCCATTTTGGTGCATAAAGCATCACGGAATTTTTTCTGTGAAAGTTTGGTTCTGGTTCTATTCTAGTTTCTCGGATATGTTCATATTTTTGAATTATTACACGCAATGTCTTCCTGTAACAAAGTACGAATACAAGTTCTAGATCCGAGTATCAACCTAAAGAACCACGTTCGCCCTGGATATTATTACGCTATTACGATATTATTATGTTCAGGGTACGTATGGCTTATAATTTTGATTATGTTGTTACTCTGTTTGAGGCAAATCCTGTTACCTCAAATCTTATTGCAGATCAAGATCACGCCTAAAAGAGACCAAAACCCGTGATTTTAACCTCTAAAAGATACGACGATCACCCACGACCAAAAACATTTGGGAGTTCCCTACCCATAATGCACTGCTTACCATCAAAATTAAGAGACTCGACAAAAAAGCTTGATGTTTCGTCAACGCAATATTTTACAGTACAAATGCTTGAAAAACTTTGCAGAAGTCAGAATTTCTGATGCCATGAATCATGTGAACAAAAACAAAGCGATGCATTATTCGTTCCAACGTTTCACGGTTTCATACCTTAGATATATTCAGCGGCGTAGCCAGGAATTTCTGAAGGGGAGGGGGCCGGATAGTGAAAACATGGGACGAAAATGCTCAAATTTTCTCCAGCAAATACAGTAAATGTATAGGAAACTTTCCGAGAAAGGGGGGGGGGGGCTGGACCACCCCCCTGGCTACGCCCCTGATATTGCGTTAGGAACCTGAGACAATCATTTCGTCCCATCTGACCAAGTATGACAATGAACTGTCACGGTTTCATACTTAAGATATATTGTGTTAGGATCTGGAAACTGAGACAATCCTCTCGTCCCATCTGACCAAGTATGACAATCAACTGTCATGGTTTCATACCTTTGATATATTGTGTTAGGAACCTGAGACAATCCTCTCGTCCCATCTGACCAAGTATGACAATGAACTGTTCTACACGACACTGCCCTTGCGTCTGACGTAGATGTTCAAACAAGTTTTCTGTTGGTCCTGGTATCCGGGTTTGATCGGAGGGATTATTGAAATATCCTTGTCACTGAGTTTGAGTTTTTTCGCCAGCGTTTTCCAACATCCTTCGTCTAGTTCTTCCTCTATTTCATCCATAACTTCCACGTCGTGTAATAGCCCATCAAGCTGGGAAGTATCTAGAAGATAAATATACAAACAAATCAGTAGTCCCTAACACAACGTCCACACTATCACAAGCCAGTCGATTCGCTGTGAAACAATATATCCGTTGTTGTTGTTGATGTAGATTGCTGTTGTCATTGATGTTGTTGTTGGCGGGATGTCTGTTGTTGCTGAAGTTGCTGTTGTTGTATTGTTGTTGCTGCTGCTGTTGTTGTTGTTGATGTTATTATTGTTGTTGCGGTTGCTGGTGTTGATGTTTGCCGCAGTTATTGATGTTTGTTGCTTGTTGCACAATTTATTCTATAACTGGACTTTTTGGATAGTATTAAAACGTACATTCGACGCTTCGGCTGTCAACCTGATAAAAGTCGATGGTTTCGACACCGAAACGTCGAAGTTACGTTTTAATTCTATCCAAAACGTCTAGTTATAGAATAAACTCTTTTTAACATTTCAAACGATTGGATGAGCAATTAAACACAATTTCGTTTGCTGTTGTTGCTAATTGCTGTCTCTGCTGCTGTTGTTGTAAAGTCCACCACAGATAAGCCTGATGTAATTTCGACAGTCATTCAAATCCTCTCTTTAAACTAATCCACTTTCGGAATCACTCACCCTTAAACTTTCCAAGACGTTCAACCAGCTTCGCTTTTTCCATTTCCTCAAAAGCATTCTTTAAAGTTTTAATTGTCATCGACGGTTTCCTCACAGGAAGAAAATCTTGAAAAAGTTCAGCCGTTGGGCTTTTGAAGTTTGGATCTTTCTTGAACTTTCGCACGATCCGTCTTGGGATCTTCAGGTGATTCAGAGAGAGTTCGTACCAATTCTTCGCTCCACTGTCCAGTTCCAAACACAGAGGGCCGATCACTTCGTGGTGTTTGTTCAACACATCAGACATTAAAGTGTTTAGTTGGACCTTATCTGAAATACAAACAGACCAGAAAATCACCTGTCGATGGGATCGCAACGTCGCAACGGCTTTGATGTTGCCGCTTTTCCAAACCTCGCTATGCTTGTTCCGAGCTCACAAGATGTCATCAAACTCAGTCATGCATAGAACGTCCCCAAATTCGAAGGGAGTTCGAAGCTACGACAACAACAAGCTAATTTTCTTCTTTTATTAAAAATGAGACAATCCTGAGACAACTCAGTCAGGCATAGAACGCCCCAAATTCGAAGGGAGTTCGAAGATACGACAACAACAACCTATTTTTCTTCTTTCAATAAAAATGAAAAGTCATGAAAAATCATTATTTTGTACATCCTTTCTATGACAATGATTCTGTGATTTCCTTATCAGCTTGCACTTTAGTGATGTGTTAGCTAAAGTCCAATTGAAAAGCAGTACATGATTACATAGAGCGGTTTTCATATGACTGTCGTGAAACCAATCGCAAAGTAATTACACGAATTCTGAATAAAACCTATGGGAGTAATTACAAAGGAATTGCGAATTACTCACGACAGTCATGTGAAATCCGCTCTAAATTAGATGGTGATCTGTAATTAAGCAATAAAAGTACTTTCCGCGTGTTCTCTGCTTTCTTACAAACACGAGGGCGGGATGTTGGGAGAACTGATCAAACTTGAAAGACACGAGCCGAAGGCGAGTGTCTTTCAAGTTTTATCAGTTCGACCAACATTCCCCGAGTGTTTGTAAGAAACCAGAGAGCACGCAGAAAGTATTTTTATTGCTTTTAGAAAATAACATACACACGCGCGACAGCGTTGCGTGACAATCGTGTTTCTCAGGTCTCTTACAAACACGCTTTGCAACCAATCAGAATGCGCACATTTACAATACAACATAGGTGTTATTTTCTAAAATGTATTAATATACCGATGTATCTTAATCAGGGGCGTAGCCAGGGGGGGGTTCCAGGGGTTCCGGAACCCCCCTCTCCCGCAGCGGAACCCCTCCTCGCCTCTGTTCTGGACCGACTTACTACTAAAATTGTAAATATATTTAATAGACAACAAATAAAAGCTCCAATACAATGTAGCAAATTTCTCATCAAACGCTAGTTTTTCCCCGAGATCTATGTGGAGTTTTTTATTTTTGAATTTTGGAACCCCCTCTCATAAGTGCTGGCTACGCCCCTGTTAATTATTATTATTATTATATTATTATCATTAACTGGTCATGTACCTTCGTCACGATTGTTTGTTTCATCTGCCTTTTCATTGACATCTTCGTTCTTGGCTTCTTCGTCTTTCCCCATGGTCTCTGTCTTCGTACCTGCGTAATTGAATAATAAAAAATATTAATTCTAATTAATAACCGTTTCTTGAAACAACCATCTAAAATCGTTGCATTGCGACCCGCATTTTCAAAACATCGATTTGTTTTTGGCTTTTCTGTTCCGCCAGTCAAAACGTATGAGCCAATCAGATTCTTGTCACGACGTTGTCTGGTTTTAGTTTAGGGAAGCCAGTTGACTGCACTCACTGCACTAGGCGAAACAGGGTAACAGTTTCATTGGCTCAGATGCGGCTTTGATTGGAGCATAGTTTATAGAGAGGAATGGTTAGGAAACCTGACACCCTGTTATTGTGTTATCTTTTTGTTCGCTTATTCAGAGGAATCCTTTTGTTTGTGCAGGGTCACGGTACATAGGTACCAAAATTTAGCCGGTAAGATTCAGTGTACAACCAGACATGCATATTAGATGAGCATGAAACAAAAGATTGTGCAGGGTCAATATCACGTGTTATTATAAAGCTCGTATTTATTCGATCTAAGAGCGCGCACCGAATTTTCTTTTTGCTATATAATAAAACACTTAATGACTGCATCCTGTATTTGGATCTTTATTATTACTGCATCCTCGGGAAAACAAAACTCGCTGTTTCCCTCGGGAGCAGTCATTAAGTGTATAATAGCCACTCTCAACATCCAACCCACGCTAGTGCATAGTGTTGACCCTTTGAAGTTTGCCGGCTTCCAACCATTCCACTCCATTAACTATGATTGGGGTATCTACTTCATCGCTGAATGCCATATAGTCGTCTTCTAATAGAACGAGGCATAATCAAACAAAAGGACCATTCATATTCAAATAAGGCGGCTATTGTGACATTCAGCGATGAAGCATAAACCATGATTGGAGTCAATCGAATTAGCTTATAAAAATGGATGGGATATACTTCATGGGTTGAATGCCATAAACAACAAAAAGACCATTCATATTTGGGGCACTGTCACGGTTATTTCAACAAAGTTATAGCGGAGCTTCGGCGGGGAGCCCCATAGCTACATGCACAGAAGAATAAAACAATCAGCTAGAAAAGTCAGTATTCATCGACCTTGAATTTGACGGACTTCCTGTTTGTGTGCGTGTGATGATGAACAACAACAAGCAAGGGTTGAGATTCATGTTAAACGCCGTGGAAAAATGGTGTTTTGCTGACGTTTCGAGCGTTAGCCGTTCGTCGGAGCAAAGAGTTTGTGTGGGTGTCCGTCACTGCACAGGCAACCCACTAGTTTTATAGCGGAGCTATACAAAGGTGTATATCTTGGCACGGTTGAACCTCAGACAACCAAACTTGGGAGAAGTTGTCTAAATGGCAAGAGGGGTACAACTGCGTTGTCACGTGGTATGACGTCATCAAAGGAGAAAGGTTTATATCTTAGGAAGGGATGAACCTCAGACAACCATTTTGGTGAAGTTGTCTAAGAGGCAAGGGGGGCGAAACTGCGTAGCCCGCGTAGTATGACGTAATCGATGACGTCATCAAACGAGAAAGGTTTGAGGAAATCCGCTGAGAAATCGAGTAATCTTGACACAAAGTGGAAACATTTTTTAGATAGAGTATTACAAAACCAATCTCTTTGTTCCTAGCATTTTATGAAAGGTATTGATAAAATAAAGAATTGGCGATAACACCGAGAAGAAATTCCCAAGGAAACCTGAGAAATATTTTTTTCAAAGTTGTGAAGATATGGTGTTGGCTGTTGATGTTCATTTCATAGTGCTGTCAACCTATACAAATTGTATGGATTTGGACAACTTTCAGGATTCATTTTCGATGTTCGGTGTTGTAAGAAATGATTTTTTTGGATCAGATATATCAAAAGGAGCAAGACAGAAGTCTACAATATGATGTAAATAATTTTGTTCCAAGAATTTTTTCCAATCGTTACTCGATTTTCAAATGGATTACGTCTTATATCTTAGGAAGGGATGAATCTCAGACTTCAGGGATATGAGTGGTGAAGAGGGTTTAATTCATTCGGAGCTTCGCTTTTAGGCAGTGCCTAAATCTATATATTAATATAAGACCAGTGTTCTACTAAACAACTAAGAATTCTATATTATGTTTCACTACTTTAGTCTTAGAAAGAATCAAAGGACGCCAATGGCTACTCGTGAATAAAGAAGAGTTATTGGTCTGGTGCAAATGACTCTAGCTAATTGTACCTCATCAAAACATTTGCATCTTCCCGAATCCCGCTACAAAATTCGGTCAAATCACCCAAATACCTTTATGCCAGCTCTGTCATCATAGTTATAATATTGAACAAAGTCACGGTGGCCTTTGGAATCGAGTGCAACCACCTTTAAAACTCGGGTTGAAGGAAAATGTGGGAAGAAAAAAGAGGAAGAAAAAAAACTGTTGGGGTCGTACTGGTACTCGAATTTGATACCTTTCTTTCTGAAGGCGAGCGCCTTTATCAGCTGAGCAATTCAGCTTACTTGATTTAACAGGGCCGTAGCAAGCCTCCTAAAACTGGGTGTGTGTGGGGGGGGGGGGGGGGGGGGCACGGCACAGCATGGAAAAAATTCAAGATAGTTTTAAAGGAAAGTTATTGTTATATTCGTAAAGTGCACGGCCTACTTGGAAAACAGTTCTTTTTAACCTTTTTATTAACTGAATGTAGCTATCGTGGTTAAACAATAAATTATCATAAAGTTTAAACTCTTTTCGCGCGCGAAGCGCACCGAAAATTAGAGTCTTTGTGAAATTACCGCACGTTTTGGCGAACTTTGATGTACAGGGTGCAAAATCAGGAGTTTTAAGGACTGTTTGGGGAAAAACTGGGGGGCACGTCCCCCCCCTCCCCCCCTAAGAGCGCTACAGCCCTGTTTAATTACACAAAAAAATTAATTGATAGTTATGTGAAGCCGCGATTGAAAGGAGAGGGACAGGAAGCGAGCAAAGCAATTAAATTGTGACTCACCCTAGGGAACATACTGTTGGCAGATTCCTCTGAGACATGGTAGTGTTGTTATTACAATAGATCAAACGAAGCATTACTCCTCTTATTGTCATTTTTCAAGGTAACATTACCCCCCTTTCCATTGAGTGCCCTGATCATTAGCATTTCACAACAACAGGTTTGAAACCTGCGGCCATGGAAAGAGCGTAGTTAGCTCGCAGAAGAAAATTAGAATTCGTGGGAATGAAACATTCGACTTTAAGTTAAACCTGCATAATAGCTTTCAAAAACATTCAGTTTAATTCCGTGATATCTCTTTTGATACAAAACATCCAATTTTAAGGTTAAATTTACCAAGTGCGGGATGCCATAAATTTCTGGTTTTATGCCCCAAACAAACGGTGCTTCTAAAGTTAAGTGGTTTGGATTTGCAATTGCTCTTAACATATAGTTAAAGCAATTGCTCTTAACATATAGACATGCATCTAGGTAACGTGTCCCAAAAATTGATAGGTTGAAATGCTTTTATTAGTGCACAGGAAATTTTTACATTCATGCCTTAGTGAAAGGCTTAATTTGTGGTGCGTCTACGACATCGACCTCGCTAATACATTTCTGACCTACGAATTTTCTGAAACTTGGCCAGATGAAAGTTCAAGTCTTCTAATGAGCATCGCCAAGATTTAAGCCGAAAATATCTGCAAGATTTTTTTATGAGAGGGCATTAAAAACTATGGGGTCGTCTTTGTATTTAAGAATTGTGACTTAGATGAAAAAGATTGCAAAGATCGGAAAATTCGCAGCTAATCTAGGGTCATTTGTGCTTGATTTACAAAAAGAATGACTGGAATCGGCAAAAAACAGCAAAAGTTATAGCTCGATATGTATAACCTGGTAGTTCAGCTCTGGACACAGATGAGCGCACAAACCATTTCGAGCGAGTCACCTTAACTTAGTTGAAACATGTAACGGCGAACCATGCTGTGGATTATATAGCGAGTTTATGACCATATTTGGTCAATAATGAACACTCGCCTGCTTACCCAAGCAGGTTTTCTCTTCATAATATTTCATTTTTTGCTAAAAATAACGTAGAGCAACAGTGGTAAGTGCAGATAATATACTAACATTCATCTTGAAGTCTTGCAAGAACATTATTTTCAAAATCTGTTCAATTATTTATCCTGCGAATATTCCGCAGCTTGGTACTAAAGCAATGTATGTTTGTTACACGTTTTAACTCGCTTATATGTTTCTGGTTTAATCTAATTAAATTAACCCCAAAATCACGACAGGACTCCTTTAAATATGGCGACTACTGTGACATTCAACCATAATGCAAGGAATAGGTGCTTTCTCTGACGCGGTATTTTTTTTGGTATGTAGCTATGCAAACAAAACGGCGGCTGACAGAGGCGACAGAGGCACTGTATGTCCCTACCTTTTATGGCATTCTCAAGGATTTGGGATGCTCTGTTATTTTTTAGGTCCTGTAGATGCTTGATCATGTCCTCAACTGTCAGGCGAGGTTTTGTTTGATCCAGATGTACAAACATTGTTTCTGATGGACTATGACGAGTTGTTCTTGCAAATTGTCTGTAAGTGGACTCTGGTATGGCCATACGCTCTGCTAGTTCCTTCCAGCTCTCTATCTTGCCATAGGAATACTCGTGATCCAGTAAATATGACACTCTGTTCTGTACACCTAGGCAAAGGTCCCACAACTTGATAACGCTGTCCCCTTAAAAAACAACAGGAGGCGAAATATGAGATGGACGTACAGACTAACGGTCAGACAGATGGACGAAGGGACAGACAAACAGATGAACAGGCAAACAGACAGACAGTGACAGGCAAACAGACCGACAGTATGACAGACATACAGTGACCGACACACAGACAGCGACAGACACACAGCAACCAACAGAAAGACAGTGACAAACAGACTGACAGACAGTGACAGACAAGTAGATAGACAGTGACAGATAGACAGACAGACAGTGCTAGACAAACATACTGACAGACAGTGACAGAAAGACAGTGACAGACAGACAGTGACAGACAAACAGCGACAGGCAGACAGTGACAGACAGACAGTGACAGACAGACAGTGACAGACAGACAGTGACAGACAGACAGTGACAGACAAACAGTAACAGACAAACAGTGACAGATAGTGACAGACAAACAGTGACAGGTAGACAGTGACAGACAAACAGTGACAGGCAGACAGTGACAGACAAACAGTGACAGGCAGACAGTGACAGGCAAACAGTGACAGACAAACAGTGACAGGCAGGCGGTGACAGACAAACAGTGACAGGCAGACAGTGACAGACAAGCAGTGACAGGCAGACTGTGACAAACAAACAGTGACAGACAAACAGTGACAGACAAACAGTGACAGACAAACAGTGACAGACAAACAGTGACAGGCAAGTAGATAGGCAGTGACAGACAGACAGACAGGCAAACAGTGACAGACAAACATTGAAAGACATAAAGTGACAGACAAACAGTGACAGTCAGACATTGACAGACAAACAGTGACAGACAAAGTGACAGACAGACAGTAACAGTGACAGTCAGACATTGACAGACAAACAGTGACAGACAAAATGACAGACAGACAGTGACAGGAAGACAGTAAGAGGGAGACAGTAGAAAGGCAGACAGTGACAGGCAAACAGTGACAGACAGACAGTGACAGGCAGACAGTGACAGGCAAACAGTGACAGGCAAACAGTGACAGACAGACAGTGACAGACAGACAGTGACAGGCAAACAGTGACAGACAAACATTGAAAGACATAAAGTGACAGACAAACAGTGACAGTCAGACATTGACAGACAAACAGTGACAGACAAAGTGACAGACAGACAGTAACAGTGACAGTCAGACATTGACAGACAAACAGTGACAGACAAAATGACAGACAGACAGTGACAGGAAGACAGTAAGAGGGAGACAGTAGAAAGGCAGACAGTGACAGGCAAACAGTGACAGACAGACAGTGACAGGCAGACAGTGACAGGCAAACAGTGACAGGCAAACAGTGACAGACAGACAGTGACAGACAGACAGTGACAGGCAGACAGTGACAGACAAACAGTGACAGGCAGACAGTGGCAGACAAACAGTGACAGGCAGACAGCGACAGACAAACATTGAAAGACAGACAGTGACAGACAAACAGTGACAGTCAGACATTGACAGACAAACAGTGACAGACAAACAGTGACAGACAAACAGTGACAGGCAAAGTGTCAGACAGACAGTGACAGACAGACAGTGACAGACAAACAGTAACAGACAAACAGTGACAGATAGTGACAGACAAACAGTGACAGGTAGACAGTGACAGACAAACAGTGACAGGCAGACAGTGACAGACAAACAGTGACAGGCAGACAGTGACAGGCAAACAGTGACAGACAAACAGTGACAGGCAGGCGGTGACAGACAAACAGTGACAGGCAGACAGTGACAGACAAGCAGTGACAGGCAGACTGTGACAAACAAACAGTGACAGACAAACAGTGACAGACAAACAGTGACAGACAAACAGTGACAGACAAACAGTGACAGACAAACAGTGACAGGCAAGTAGATAGGCAGTGACAGACAGACAGACAGGCAAACAGTGACAAACAAACATTGAAAGACATAAAGTGACAGACAAACAGTGACAGTCAGACATTGACAGACAAACAGTGACAGACAAAGTGACAGACAGACAGTAACAGTGACAGTCAGACATTGACAGACAAACAGTGACAGACAAAGTGACAGACAGACAGTGACAGGCAGACAGTGAGAGGCAGACAGTGACAGGCAGACAGTGACAGGCAAACAGTGACAGACAGACAGTGACAGGCAGACAGTGACAGGCAAACAGTGACAGGCAAACAGTGACAGACAGACAGTGACAGACAGACAGTGACAGGCAGACAGTGACAGACAAACAGTGACAGGCAGACAGTGGCAGACAAACAGTGACAGGCAGACAGCGACAGACAAACATTGAAAGACAGACAGTGACAGACAAACAGTGACAGTCAGACATTGACAGACGAACAGTGACAGACAAACAGTGACAGACAAACAGTGACAGGCAAAGTGTCAGACAGACAGTGACAGACAGACAGTGGCAGGCAGACAGTGACAGACAAACATTGACAGACAAACAGTGACAGGCAGACAGTGACAGACAAACAGTGACAGACAGACAGTGACAGGCAGACAGTGACAGACAGGCAGTGACAGACAGACAGTGACAGACAAACAGTGACAGACAAACAGTGACAGGCAAACAGTGACAGGCAGACAGTGACAGACAGACAGTGACAGACAGACAGTGACAGACAAACAGTGACAGACAAACATTGACAGACAAACAGTGACAGACAAACAGTGACAGACAAACAGTGACAGACAAACAGTGACAGGCAGACTGTGACAGACAAACAGTGACAGGCAAAGTGACAGACAGACAGTGACAGACAAACAGTGACAGGCAAACAGTGACAGGCAGACAGTGACAGACAGACAGTGACAGACAAACAGTGACAGGCAAACAGTGACAGGCAGACAGTGACAGACAAACAGTGACAGACAAACAGTGACAGGCAGACAGTGACAGACAAACATTGACAGACAAACAGTGACAGGCAGATAGTGGCAGACAAACATAGACAGACAAACAGTGTCAGACAGACAGTGACCGACAGACAGTGACAGACAGACAGTGACAGACAAACAGTGACAGGCAGACAGTGACAGACAAACAGTGACAGGCAGACAGTGACAGGCAGACAGTGACAGACAAACAGTGACAGACAAACAGTGACAGACAAACAGTGACAGGCAGACAGTGACAGACAAACAGTGACAGACAAACAGTGACAGACAAACAGTGACAGACAGACAGTGACAGACAGACAGTGACAGACAAACAGTGACAGACAAACAGTGACAGACAGACAGTGACACACAAACAGTGACAGGCAGACAGTGACAGTCAAACAGTGACAGGCAAACAGTGACAGGCAGACAGTGACAGACAAACAGTGACAGACAGACAGTGACAGACAGTGACAGACAAACAGTGACAGACAGACAGTGACAGACAAACAGTGACAGGCAGACAGTGACAGGGAGACAGTGACAGACAAACAGTGACAGGCAAACAGTGACAGACAAACAGTGACAGACAGACAGACAGTGACAGGCAGACAGTGACAGACAGACAGTGACAGGCAAACAGTGACAGGCAGACAGTGACAGACAAACAGTGACAGGCAAACAGTGACAGATAAACAGTGACAGGCAAACAGTGACAGACAAACAGTGACAGCAGACAAACAGACAAGGCAGTGCCAGACAAACAGTGACAGCAGACAGTGACAGACAAACAGTGACTGGCAGACAGTGACAGGCAAACAGTGACAGGCAAACAGTGACAGGCAAACAGTGACAAACAAACAGTGACAGGCAAACAGTGACAGACAAACAGTGACAGCAGACAAACTGACAAGGCAGTGACAGACAAACAGTGACAGCAGACAAACAGACAAGGCAGTGACAGACAAACAGTGACAGCAGACAGTGACAGACAAACAGTGACAGGCAGACAGTGACAGGCAAACAGTGACAGGCAGACAGTGACAGACAAACAGTGACAGGCAAACAGTGACAGACAAACAGTGACAGCAGACAAACAGACAAGGCAGTGACAGACAAACAGTGACAGCAGACAAACAGACAAGGCAGTGACAGACAAACAGACTGACAGACAGCGACAGACAATGTGCCCCCTCACTTCAAAATCTGTTCCACTGCTCAAGGGAAAGGAAAAGTTCCATCGCTCGCTCTTCTTTCCGGCAATTCCTGCGCTCGTCAATACAATTTCACTCTGAAAGTAGCTGGCAATACGTAAATAGTTGGGTTCACGTGCATGGAGCACATTTTACTCAATTTGTGCAGCAAAGGTTGTCATTTCAAGGAATACCCTGCTGCAATTTGTCAGGGAAAATGTCACTATCATCACGGATGTAGGAGCAGCACTATAGCTGAGCGGTTGTGGAGAAGGCTCGTGTCCCTTAAAGCGCAAGGTCAACCTTCAATTGGTCATTTCTCTCTGAAGATCAGTCACAAATCCCGAACCTCTTACCTCCTTTGACCAGCCGAGCCATACCAACGTCACTCTCACTGTAGGCACGATGAAGAGGAGGTTCACATTCCGGGACGAAGGGGTCATTCAAACAGGGTAGGTCTACTCTCAATGAGTACTTTTCCCCGGCCCAAGTACTAAAGGGGTTATTGCCGGCTGAGCTATGACACACATTTCTATCACCATTTGAAAGGCACGTCTCTTTGTCACTCCCCTCGTCGTCCTCAATTGCACTTTCTGGCTCAGGATGTCTCTGGCTCAGCGCTGATAAGGACTTCTCTTGGTCATCATTGTCTAATGCAACACCAGAGTCTATGGATTTGATCAACATTGGATTTATTGCTGCCGTTTTGGTGCCAGGCACGGCTGATAAATCTGTAGGCGGTCCTCCAGTAGCTCCTAAAGGGTAACGAACAAGCATTACTATAAAAGGTGTTTATAGGGAGGCTGTCACGCAACTGCGCAGCTGTTCTGCGCATCTCAAAACAAAGAAGTATCGTCCCGTAACGATGGTCAGCGAAGGCTGAAAACCACGAAAACAATCCGTTTTAATCTCGCTATCCATCCGACCAAATGTTTACGTTTTACATATTCTTCGATAGTTTTCTGATAGGGTGGTCTAAATAGTTTTGCTTAGACTTGCCCCAAGTCGTACTCTATGTTTTTCCTTAGAACAATGTGAAAAAAAAGGACACGGCCCGGTGGAGCGCGGGAGAGTACGACTTGTTTCGCTCGCACGCTTTCGATTTTAATTTGCATATTTTTGCCGCGAAAAACGAATGCAGAACAGCGCGCGCACAAAGTGGCGTGATCTTCGTCAGCAGTGCGCGCCGTGAATTTTGTCAACAACTGAACATTTGCCTAAGAATTAAGACTTTTGTTGCATGATTTCGTCGTGTTATAATGCTAGTTTTGGAAAATTTATCTTAAGAAATGCTTACGAAAATTCATCAGAATAGATCTAAAAGTGGAAAGACTTTGAAGCGCAGCGTTTGATTCCTAAAGATGTTTTCGCCCAACAGAGGATGTTTGTTTGTGCGAAAAATATTTTCCGTTTCAAATCGCGCGAATGAACGACGATGGCGTAAAATGTGACGTCAAACTTTCTCTCACTCGGATTGGATGTTTATCAGACACACCTCCAACACACCCCCGACCTAAATTTAGGTCGGTAAAAACTGGCGGGAAGCGAGCGAGAAAAGTCCGTTGTACAAAATAAGCCAATTAAAAAAAGAGGAACAGCGGACTTTGGGAAAGTCTAAGTTTTGCTCAGTGATCGTTCCTGGAGCATGCGCGTATGGTGACAGCCTCCCTTTAAGAAGAACTGCTAAAAGGTTATCTTTTTATCTCTGTGCGTGATTCTAGGCCACAGATCTACAAGTAAATGAAAGCATGCGTCATAAAGCCAGTCTCACACTGTGCCCATAGGGGGATGCAGGGGGAGGAGCTAATGAGGCATGAAAAAAAACTGATCTGAAATGGATCACTCCCAAAAAATTTCATTGACACTAACGTCCAAAGTTTAATCCCACAGAGCCACATAATCAATGCAAATTACCATGCCAAGTTTCCAAACCCAAAAACATGCCAGACTAGTAGGTTTTGGTGCCAAGGATTTTGTGTCCCAGGGGAAACTTTAACACGAATTAGTCCCAATTTTGGCTTGCACTTCGTATAGAGGACACATATTTCCGATTTCAATAAGCCACACAAAGAGAATAGAACAAGGCAACAAAGAATTGAATGGACTCTATATAATTACTTAAACTGTGTCCTCCTTTGTTGTCCTCTACCCGAAGTCTGGATCCTAATTTCACTAAAGGTTCAGAAAAAATCCTTCACACGTCCTGACAAAACAAGTCTGGAGTTAACATGAAAATCTTTCTTGGGATGAGCATATACACAAACTAACAAAAAGATTGCATCTGGGCGCTTCAGCCTCTGATGACTGGTCCGCGGTAGCAAGGTAGGAGGGACGGAGAACAGGGAGGGGACGCAGTAACCACATCCTCAAGTACTTCCATCTCTCAAAACAGGCAGCTCAGATCCCAGCTTGCTCAACAGGCACTTTAATAGCAGGGATTGCCGAGTTTGCGAGGCCTGCGCGCGAAACGCGTTTCAAATCAGTGATCACGTGAACACTTTTTGTGCACCACGTGATGAGGTGTTTGGCTTGCTACCGCTTGTTTCTGAAGAGGTTTGAAGAGAAAATAAAAGAGGATCATCATAAGCTCACTTTATTCGGATTAACCTTGCATTATAGACTACTGACATGTCTCCCGACCGAGAAGCTGAGGTGGCCTTGGAATAGAATGTCACGCAACTGCCATGACATATCAATTTCTATTTTCGGAGGAATCAGAAAAAAGGCAAAAATGATTGCACGTTTCAAGAAAAAAGCTTGAACTTTTTTCTAAAATTTTCTTGTAAAAAAATCTGAATGAAAAGTAGGGGTAATTTTCTGAATCTCGGAAATCGAAAAAATGAATTTTGAAGATAGCTATTAGAAAAAACCTGAAAAAGTGGCACTTTTTTTCCGATTTCGGAAAACCTGAAAAAAAGTCTGCCTTTTTTCCAAAAAATATCCCTTTTTTCTGAAAATCTCTTCCTTAAAATAAGTCCCAGATATTTCAGATTTCAGATAACAAAAACACTAGTCAAATAAACAGGCGAAAATCGGAAATCGAAAGGGCAAAAAAGCCGAAAGCAGAATTGCCAGTTTTGGTCACGGATTTTTTTTCCAAAAAAATATCCCTTTTTTCTGAAAGCCTCTTCCTTGAAATAAGTCCCAGATATTTCAGATAACAAAAACACTGGAAATTCAAATAAACAGGAGAAAATCGAAAATCGATTTATTTATTTTTTTCAAGCTCTAAAATTTGATTTTTTTCGACGAAAACAAGTTACCGTGATCAAGGTCAGAGATAGGAAAATATTGCCCCCGCGCGCGCGCTCTAAGAACCAATCAGAATGCAGAATTCGTTACCGTGCCCTCTATTTCAGATTTCAGATAACAAAAACACTAGAAATTCAAATAAACAGATGAAAATTGGAAATCGAAAGGGCAAACAAGCCGAAAGCAGAATTGCCAGTTTTGCAATCACGGATTGGATGGGTATGGATAATTTTTTTGGAATTACACAATCCAAATCCAATAGTTTCTCTTTCTGGAATCTGGAGATAGAATCTTGAATCAAGGGACTGGAATGCAGAATCCAAAGGCTGGAATCCAAATAGCCCTTGGATTCCCTTTGCACTGGCAATCATAAAACTGATCATGACTGTACCTTCTTCGTCACTGCTCGTTTCATCTGCCTTTTCCTTGACCTTTTCGTTGTTATCTTCTTTCCTCTTTTGATTTTCAAGTGAGGCTTCTTTGTCTTTTCGTGGGATCTTTGGTTTCGCTCCTGGGTCATTGCGGCTTAATCCTGAGGGCAAAATATCCTCTTCATTGTTTGCCTTGTTGCTGTCAAGTAAGGCAGGAGGGTCTACTTGAACATATTCTCTAGCAGCTGCTCCTGAGTAAAGATGAAGTATAGCGCATATGAAGAAAGCGTAACTTAAGTAATGACAGACAGACAGACAGACAGACAGACAGACCAAGATATTTTTATTTGGCATTGTATACAAAAGTGTGCATGGATGAACAGGTCCAAATAAAATTTATTTAAAAAGGAAGAAGCTGTACATTATTATGCAGTCTTTCCGGAGGAGGAAGCACTCGTTTACAAATTTAGCAATGATTTTCTGCGCTTTCGTCTTCCCTGAGTAATTTATCAGAAAGTTAAAGGTCGACTTTGTCAGACAATTATTCATTAAATTTAACATTTTCTATTTCTTCTATTTTTTTCTCAAATTGGACAATTCCAGAAAATAAATGTACCCAGTATAATACTGTATAGGTACAGTATAGTATATAGGTTTATTCTAGCCAGCATTCACTTAGCTGGAGAAATGAACATTTTAACAAGAGATGAGGTAAAAATATTGGGATCCCCTCCAAAAGTCCATAAGCAGGAGCATTGGCATCTCTGTGTAATTTACTTTAGCTTTCCTCATACCGTTTCCATCTTGGAGTGATGTTTCTGTGACGTTGTTGTTGATCAATTGCGCTGGACTGATTGCAGGAGTGCTTCCTTTAACATTCACAGCTTGTTCTACTCTTTCTCTCTCTTTCTCTGCATATTTTTCACATATTTTTTGTTTAGCTGTGGAGAGGGAGAGGATGACACTGTTGGGGACACGTTGTAACCTGATACTGGCAAGTTATATGAACTATTGTGGTTGTGCTCTTCCTGTTTCCAAGATTGCTCAGAGCTGATCTTGCCAGCATTCAAATCTACAAAATACAAGAGATAAAATTACAGGAATGTCAAACCCTGGCACCCTGAAAATTGAAGAAACCTTGGGATTTCAGACAATTAAGAGGACTGGGTCAGGACAAAAAATGTGGCCTAGGCCATGGCCTATGTACCCTGTGGCCTACCTTGTATTTTCTTTTTAAAGCTCTGAAATCAGGTAAATTCAAAATATCATATCTCCTGGCAGTTAAACAACATAACTAAACACATAAACAACATGTCAATCAAATATTTGTTACATCATTTACTAACGTTATTTCCTAAAAATACTTTTAACTCTGTGAACAACTATAATATACAACCACCAAATTTTGTCAACAAATTATCTCGCACATCGGTAATTGACACCTGTCAATCAACATGTGATGACATCATCAATCACATGATTTCACAAAATTGCTTATAGCTCCGCGAATTTTTAGAATAAGACCATCAAACTTTGTCAACATCTTCTCTGGCACATTGCCAAATGGCACATATCAATCAAAATCTGTTGACATCATCGATCACATGATTTCACAAAACTGCTTACAACTCTGTGAATTCATAGAATAAAGCCGCCAAACATTGTCAACATCTCTCCTGGCACATTGCCAATCAAAACTTAATGACGTTATTGATAGAAAACAGCTTATAACTCTGCAAATTTTCCAGAATAAAGCCTCCAAACATTTTCAACATCCCTTTAAGGCATTGAAAATTGACACGTGTGTCAAGCAATATGTGATGACGTCATTGAGCATGTGATTTTTCAAAACTGCATGAAAGGTACATTTTGTCATTTCCGTATTTTTGAATGCAAGATTTGACAAAGTTGTTAACATTTCCCAAGTCAAAAGTACTTAAAAAATTAAATGCCCGATGAGGATTCAACACAACTTCAGTGTACCATGCAAAAGGGATTTGACAAACTTTGTCAAAATTGGACAGTGCTATGACGTCATTATATTTTGATTGATACATGTCAATTGTCAGGGCTCGGGATGAGATGTTGTCAAAGTTTTGCTAATGCCTTTTAAAAATTCGCAAAAGTTATAAGCAGTTTTGTTTATGTGTTTGGTTATGTTGTTTACCTGCCAGGAGATATGATATTGTGAATTTATTGTGATTTCAGAACTTTAAAAAGAAAATACAGGGTAGGCCATACAGGGTAGGCCATGGCTAGGCCACATTTGTCGGACCCAAGAGGACTTTGTAAACAAGCGGTCAAAAATGAGGTTACAGAAAAGTATAAGATATATTGACTAGATTTTAGTATCTTTTGAAAGGAGAGAATATAAGAAATGACTTGGCATTAGGCCACAAAGAAATGTTAAAGAAAACTCTAAAAAACAATTTTGAAATTTTCCGACCTGAGGTAAGATGGGTGAAAAATTTGATTCCAATGTCCCTATAGGTTCTGAATAATCGTATTGGAAATTTTTGTTCTCAGGTTTGCATCAAAATTTCTTTGAGACCTAACACAAGTCACTATACCTACATGGAAACCTTTCGAAAGAAACTAAAATCTTCACAATAAACTCTATACTTTTCTGTAACCTGATTTTATGGCCGCTCATTAGCAGCTCAAAGTTTTAGAAAAAGTCCAAGAAAGAAAACCAGGAGAAATACAGTAAATCAGGCTTTGTACAAATCAAAGGTGGGGGGTGGGGGAGGGGGAGGGTGGGAGATCCTCTATGTATGAAACATTTTAGTGCACACAGAATTTTTAGACATATAAGATTTTTTATATTGTGCCTCCTCCAAACCCGAGGAAAATTCTGAGGAGTTGGAAATCTTTAGACTCCCTGCAAAACGTGTGACTGACCTGAAATTTTCACATAAAAAAATGAAAAAAAAATTAAAACAAAATACACTATTCAAGAAAAAAACATTCCTCCCCCATGAATTGGAAGATGGGCGGGGCAGCTGGTCAAATGACTTGTATTTCCCACACAACCATGCCATGCAAACAGACAGTAGTGTGTAATCAATTGCATGATTGTTATAAGTTGAAGGCTGCTGTCTGTATAATTAAGGCCGCAGGGTTTGGAGACATGACTGCCCCCATTAAAAAAAATTGAAATTAAGGGTGTAGGTGATATGTTTTCCAGCATTTTGAGAGCAAGTTCATTGGGGATTCATGCAATTCCCACTTCCTGCTTTTGTCAATGAAATAAGTATTCCCACTAAAATAATTTGAGCACATCCTGAAATAGCCAGTCAGTGGCAAAGTAGATATAGGCAATGCACTTCCAGTAGCCATGGCCACCTATTGCCACCCAACATGATTCTGTCAGACATCTACATACAAACAAAACTGTGCTGTGCTTCCTCATTTGTTTTGATAACAAAATGAAAATGTCAGACATCAAATATCAGCTCAATTGTCAGATGTTCAGCATACTCTATTATTTTCACAAATAGTTTTTATCAGATGTGTCTCCTACACGAAGCATGCACTGATATTTTTTTAGCTTTTCCCTTACATGTCCCCTACCCCTATAAGGTAACTTGTAATGTAGGATAATTTGGAATAAGAATTTTTACCATAACAGTTAGCTTTCTCGCAAAATGATTGGCTGATTTGCCGTGGGAAATAAGAGTCCATACCACTCTGCTCGCATCAGCTTGCGCGCGCGACTCAACAACACTGGGAAACTGTTCGAATGCACGCGCTATTTGCAACGGAAAATGATCATAATTATATCATTTGGCATTTTGTCATGGTAAAAAACAAACTTCCAGAGGTTTTGAGTTGTGTGGACTCTTATTTACCACTTTTTACGCCATCTTTGTGGTCAAAATTGTTGTGGATTCACTCGCCTGCGGCTCGTGAGTCCACAACATTTTGACCACGATAATGGCGTAATAGCGTGGTAAATAAGAGTCCACACCACTCAAAACCTCTGGAAATTTGTTAAATATTTACCTATTGGGGACAATGCTAGCTCACTTCCTCTACAAGACAGGGATCCAACAAGTTGCCCTTTGTGGTTAGTTACCAGTGCTCCCAATGAGTTAATCTGCAACTGGCAGCAATCCACAGAGTCACCCCTCTCATCCAACAAGTTGCAGGGTACTGTTGACGGCCAGTCTGGAAATTCCAGTCTTCCTGGAAAAGGTCGAAACTTCTGAACGGATGCTTCTTGAAGTAGAAAACAGGTGAAATCTTCAGAAGTATTGGGATCCAAGTTTCCAAGCTCAACAGGGGCTTTGCATAGGGTACATCTCACTGTCCCAAAACGGGAGGTTTGATACTTCTCAAGATTTATGAAAATATGTCCCGATATTTCTTTTACAAGGTCATCCCAAACGCCTTCTCCTCCAAGTGGCTTGTAGTCAAGAATGTCTTGAAGCTTTAATGTATTCGAGCCAGAACTTCCACTTTTAGTTGTGCCAATATCGACCAATATAGTGAACCCTTTGCCTCTTTTCTCGCAAGAACGCTTGATTTCCGTAAAAGCTAGCACATCAGTTGGGATTACAAGGAAGAATTCTACGCGACTGGGGAAATTTTCTATGAGTTCTTTGGCTCTCACTATGAATCCACTCCCTCGGGATTTCGATCGATTCTCCTCCCGGATTCGGCAGAACGCACGAGGATCGATATTACTTGTTAATGAAGCCATATTTTATCTCATTTTTAAACAGGAAGTAAAATCCGCCAAGGCCATAAACCAAATTTTAAATACGATGTCCCACGCTTTCTTTGTAAAACAGCACTGCTTGCTTTGTGTAAAATTGCACTAATTTCTCTCCAGAAAAGCTTCTCCAGAAAGGCGACTAAATACTTACAGCTTTTACGTGGAAATATCACTCACAGAAACGAATTCTCAAGAGCAATAATTTCCCCGTTTCGCGTTGCTGCTGTCTTATATCTCTGATTGGTCACGTGCACGCATGAAGCTTTCTTCGGGGAGAGGGCTCAAAAGCAGTTTTTTTAAATCAAAAATACTCTGATAGACTTTTGAAGAATTGTTTTTTCTTTATTAATTATTAAGCTTTTTCGTTAGACTTTATTTGTCAACGCGGAAGTTTAGAATGCAGCAGTACGTATTAAGCAAGGTATGTTATATTTACGTTTTTCTTTCCCCTCCCCTCCCTCAAGATTTATCTACCGAAGGCAAAAACGTCAGTTTTCCCGCCAAGAAAGATGAAAGAAACCGCCCGCGCCTCGGCGGCAGTTCTCGGGATACGGGATACGCACAGTTCAGGGCTTTTTGAAACCACTAAATTTTGAAGGGCCAACACATCGATGCACTGCCCAAATATGGTCATTGGAACGCAAATAGCTGTCTTCTGTACATGACATACTATCAAAACAGGTAGAGTTTCAATCGAGCCGTTTCAATTTCAAGCCTGTGGGTTGCAAAGTTCTATCACGTGACGTCTAAAAAGTTGTCACGTGACCTAGTCTTGATGACTTTCAGCCAATACTTTCAGCCAATTTTAATTGGCTGAAATTTTAAAAACAGTCAACCTCGTTCCCAGGGTCTCCTCGGTCAGTTTTTAAAATGGCGGGTCGTGTCAGAGGAGACCTGGCAAAGGCTGAACCACGTGACTTTGAAGGGACCACAGGAAACCCAAATCGTATAAAAACATGGCGACGATACGGCTGAAAATGAAGAATAACATGCAGAATCATTTTTCTCCAGGCGTGAAAACGTTTAACTGGTTTAACGGTAAAAGAGAAAACGATAAGACATATTATCTATATCTCTAATTCAAATCAAACCGCTACTCGTTGAATGGACTTTTAAGAACTCAATTCCGAATATATTTCGCTCTCAGATCGTGAGTTTCGGCTCCCTATGAGTCCCTATGAACGATCTAAATTTTAGTAAATAAGCTTAAAGCGCCGTGCTGATCATGCTTTTAATGACCTGAGACCTGAACAATTCTTCCATTCAACGAGTAGCGGTTTGGATTTGAATAAGAGCAAAAGCTCATGATGCTTTTGATAAGAGATAGAATATGTCTACGTTTTCTCTTTTACCGTTAAACGTTTTCACGCCTGGAGAAAAATGATTCTGCATGTTATTCTTCATTTTCACCCGTCTTCTTTCACGCTGGTCGTCGCCATGTTTTTATATGATTTGGGTTTCCTGTGGTCCCTTCAAAGTCACGTGGCGCAGCCTTTGCCAGGGTCTCCTCAACCTCGTCCCCAGGGTCTTCTCGGTCGTTTTTCAAAATGGCGGTTAGCTCAGAGAAGACCCTGGGGGAGGCTGAGTCACATGACCGTTTCGAAACAAAGGACAAACCTAGACAAACCTCATTCTCATGATGTCCTCAAACAATAGTCACGTGACTCAGCCTCCCCCAGGGTCTTCTCTGAGCTAACCGCCATTTTGAAAAACGAGGTTGGGGTCTCCTGACAACCTCTGACACGACCCGCCATTTTGAAAACTGACCGAGGAGACCCTGGGAACGAGGTTGAAAAACAGTCAGTGTTTAGTCACATGATCATTTTCTCTTGGTCACATGTCAAATTTTTGGTCATCACGTGATACAAACAGCGACCCGTCAACTGTTTTCCTAGGCTTCCATTGCCCATTCACCTTTACACGCACTTTAATTTTATAAGGTCAAATGGTCACCTTCGCGAAGCTCCTGACCCCGCACGATTTAAGATATCGGCCTCAAATTTTCTGTGTCGTTAGAAAATGATCACAACTAAAAAAACGATTTATGATAAATTTTGCGGCCACGAACTGTAAAAAATGCGACTTTCCACTTCGCGACCTTATATTTTCGTAAATATGCAAAATATCGAAAATCGCTGACACGGTTTTGCAGTTCATTTCTCCGAGATTAAAATCCGATAAAGTGTGAAATTGTGCAACAAACCGCTAGTGCTCTGGAGCTTCTCAAGTATAAACAAGGTAGTTTTTAGTTCGGTGTCTTAAAAATACAAGAAAAACTTCGATAAACTAAACACTTCATAAGATAGAGCAATATTTTAGCTTTAAAATGATATAATATTGCTGATTATCATAGCATAAATTGCGACACGGCGAGAGTTTACAGAGACCATAAGACTTTGTACCACCAAACAGTGTATTTCACAGGATGCAGCTCCTGATTTCCCTAGATGTGTCACCTTGAGCGTAATGTTGTCCCATTCCAGATCACGTGGCATTCCCTTAGTATTCAACTTCCTTATAAGGAAATGTTTGCATACCATATTTGGAATACTAGTAAGTCTTTTTGCCATTATCATTGACCTAAAAAGTTCGACCATACGTACCAGAAATTCAATCGAAGAAAGATTCTATGTACATTTTCCGCTGTTTTTCACGGTCAAGAAGCTGGAAACAAGGTAGACAAAACACCACCGGAAGCCCACTCGTATCGATTTCTAGAAAGACGACAATGTTATCTTGATATGTTTTTTGTTTTTCTGCTACGCACCGAAGGATATATGAATATGGAAGCAGCCCATACAAAGAAAGATTCATTCAAATGAATGCCACGTGATCTGAAATGGAACAACATTACGCCCAAGGTAAAGAGGTTTATATAGGCTCATCTGATAGGGATATTTTAAATTTACCAAAGGGAGTGGGGGGGGGGGGGGGGGAGGGGGCAGAGACTCCTGTCAACTAGCAGCTCGTAATCTAATTGTTAAATATAATCTTTGGCTACTCGCGCAACGAAGACACTACCTTCGCACCGTTCACAAGAACAAGTGTATCTTGGCGAGGAAAAACAAACTCTCCAAAAATGTTCTGCAGTGATGGGCCTGGCGGGCAGTCACTATGTTCGAAAGAAGAGTAAGCGTGAGTTCGACGTTACAGGCATAGGGCCGCGCTTCACGCAAATGAATAATAATAATTTCGTCATTTCGGCGCGTAAAACCTGATTTGTTAACTATACATAAAAAAAAGAATGTTCATCAACACTTTCTCTGAGGATTGATGAAATGCGTTTATCAAAATTCGGGTGCGCTTCGCGCGCACCGAAAGAAAAATGCGATCCCCTTTATCTGTACATTGTGTTCTACTAGGTCAAATAGGGGGCGGGGGATCACGAAAACGTTTAACTGCTCTGAGGGGGGATCACGTTAATCATTGTACTTATAGAGGGAGGGGATCACTGCATTTTGACCTTGTATTACCCAACATCCTCTGCGATAAATAATGACCGTCCCTAAGGCAATAGACCGATCCCACTCATAGCAAACAATAGGAAGTTTTCCCTACGGAATTCAAAATGTACGAGCAACAAACTTGAATATCGAAGATTTTTCAATAATTGTTCAGCTTTTCAAGATAAAAATATAAAATCCAAATTGCATGCAACAACGTCTAACACCTCCCTGCTATCGGTGTCTTTTCCGCGCTCTATGCCAAAGATACATTTTTGGGCTTGTCCGACGTAGCAACAGTAACTAGGGGTATAACAATGAATGCGGGATCGGTGAATTATTTCTCTCGCCCTCACTCATGGCCTCTGAGTCAATCTGGCCTCAGAGTCACTAAATAGCCCATTCGGCCCTCAGAGGCCATTCGATCGGGCTCGAGTAATAATTGTTAAATACTCAATTCGAGTTCGAAATAACTAAGTTGCTGCAGGGGTATTTCGGCTTCTCGCAAGTCTCGTCTTCGCAAGTGAGACTGGTAGAACACAGCCAACTGAGGCACCATCCACACTACGCCGGCTAAAATTTCCACCGAAACCGGATCTTTTCGAAAACGCTGCCGAAGTGGACGCTACGCGTTTTAGTTTGGACGGCGAAAACGGAACTTTTCGAAAACGATGACGTCATGTCACGTACCAGTCGAGTAGAAGAGTTTTGACCTCTTCCCTTAGCGCGTTGAGTTTTGCGGAACTACAACACCAGTTCACTTTGCTAACCAGATAACTATCAATTGGCAGATACGATGTCCCAGTTACAGAAAATAACGTCACACAAAATAAAATGCCGAGCATGGCCCCTTATACAGCTTATACACCACTCTAGTGTTGAGATTGAGAGATGCCGGGGACGACAATGAATGGAATTTGTAGCTAAACTACAAGGTGTGTCTACTATTGTAATACCTTACTAGAAGAAGGGAATTTCAATTACGATTTGATTTGATTTGTTTCACTTGTTTACTTATATTTTGTCTCGCTTTCAGTGAAATGAGAACTCGTTCATAGACGAGAAAACTAAAGTACAGTTAAAAAACGAATTATAAATGCTCGGACAGGATAAATGGAGTTGAACTTCTGAGCGAAAATATTTTGTTGTGAAGCTTTGTAACGTAGTGTCGAAGGAATCTTTGTCTTTTCTGTCCCGGGGGAGGGGCATTTGTCCACTTTTTGTCTTCCCCGCCGTGGGGGAAGACGAAAACTGGCGAAGTAAAATCTCTAAAGAAAAAATTCAAAAATCATCCCTTTCAAGTAAATCGCCAACATCGCATATTCAAACGCACGCGCGCTCACTTTCCCGCCCATAAAACTTGTGGGCTTCCTGTGGGACGACGGACGGACAACGGACACACAAACCGGAAGTCCATGAAGTCAAGGTAGATGCATATACACTTGTTTCCTTTTTCTCCTACATATAGCTATGTGTGGTCGGCTACGCTATACAGCCGATTGCGGTTGACCGTTTTACCCTAACAGTTCGCGCGTTATGTTTGAACGTTTGAAAGTTGCGTTTCTAGGATGAAACGAGACGTTTCTATGGCGAACCAAAGAGTTCTGTCCTCTCTGATTGGTCAGTGAAAAATGCACATGGCGGTTGCCCTCGGAAACGCAACAACGCAACGTTCAAACGTAACGTGCGAACTGTTAGGGTAAAACAGTCAAACGCAATCGGCTGTAATGAGTGTAATGAGTGCTCTTATCTTGCCTCTGCCTCCGTGCATTTCCCTCGGGGTCCGAATGTCAAAGTTCTAATCGTTTGAGAGATCTAAGACATCTGTTGTCATGTGTTCCCTCAATTATACGGTTCTCGGATTTCCCTTACAGACGCGCCTAGAATATAAATTGGGTTGAAAGAATAAATAGCGGTTGAAAGTATAAATATCACTTTCGGAAGAGAATTAAATTTTAAGAGGTTCCTCTCAAGATCAGAAAGTAATCTTCGCTGTTGTTTCAGTATTCGAACTGTTCGAATGTCTACGGCCTGAATACTGTCCTAAGGAAGATTTTCCTACCTATTCCAAAAAAGAGCGTTTTAATTTACACCAAATAGCGTTTGGATTCGCTGAAGGTATGTACAAAACATAACTGTCTTTAGATTATATATCGCTATGCCCCCTGAATACTTTCCCCACCCAGGTCTTATTATATGACGTTTTTGAATAAGTCACCAGCCAATGCGTGGGTTTCAAATACCCCCAAAATATCACACTGTTTTATGATTTCCGTCGCGCACATCTGGTTAGACTGCTTGCAGCCCCTTCTTCGGCGAACGTCCGTAAATCGAGGGAACTATTTTTTACCCGCTACGCGCTTCAATTTGTTAGTGTCGAGTTACCCAGGAGAGGATTTTCCCCGTGGCGCGTCTCTCCCTCTCCTGAGATACTTGACACTGTAAACAAATCGAAGCGCGCCGCAAGGAAAAAAGTTCCCTCGATTTACGGACATTCGCCGAAGAAGGGGCTGCAAGCAGTCTAACATCTGGTCATTATCTTTTCCTAATTATGTCCTTTGGTGACCGTGAATTTTCTACGATCCTTATGTCTATTGATCGGTATGCTATAGAATCAGTTGGGTACTAAAGACTAACGAGAGCGATCAACAATCTCAATCTCTGGTGTTTTGAGAGGGCTAGGGCCACTGGCTAGGCTCAGATAAATTATGCTGGTATAATTTTGAGCATAATACTATAGTTGGAGCATCGAGCATAATGCCAGCATAATACCGATATTTTTGTTTAAAAATGTTTAAATAGCACCGACGATTTCCTCTATGATCGCGCGGGCTTTCTGTGGTTGTCTGATTTATCCTCTGTTTTCAAATAAAACCAACATTTCATGCAAAATTAGTGAATGCAGTCTGTTTTGATCATTCCGAGAAAGGAATTTATGTTTCAAAGGCTTGGCTGCTAACATTGGAGGCCTGATACCCTGGTTGCAAGGGGTTTTTAATAAAAAGGCATGGGAAATTGCGTCGAAAAACAATTATACGTCAAGCATAATATAAGACCCCGTTCACACAAGACCGGTACAAAACCGGACCTAAAACCGGCTAGGTGCGCACGGTCCCTTGTGAACACTGTTGCAAAACGTGCCAGAATTGTACCGGTACCGTATGAACAGGCGGTACCGTACCAGAATTGTACCGGTCCGGTTTTGCACCGGTTACGTTTGAACAGCGCCTAAGTCATTGTCATTGAATGAATCCTTCAAAGATAAGAGTTCTTTTTCAAGGCGATGTATGCCCATTGACCTTGCTTGTAGCATCGGCCTGTCCTACTTAATCTATACACATCTACATAGACAGACTTCATGCAAACACAGTAAAGACAACAGTTACAAACTTAATAACATCTGTTTTACATGTCTGCCGCGTGTTCGCTAATCGTAGACGTCCAGTCCCTCAACTCTCCTTCGCGGTAGAGACCTGGACTAAAGTATCTGATGAAACTGTGATGAAACTATGGAGTTCGTACCCTGCTATAGCAGAGGTTTTTTTCTGTCAGTCTTTTATTAGCTAGCATTAAGGCCATGTCCACACTAACGCGTTTTCAAAAGTATTCGTTTTCAAACTTATACGGATTCGCAGCGAGTTAGTGTGGACAGTTTTGCGGTTTGATGTTGGCGTGTGCAAAATTCAAATTAACTCTCAAATTAAGTGTCGATTAAGTGGTACAGACTGACGTCATCGTTTTATTTTTATCCGGATTCGACCTTCCACACTAAAACAATATGTATACGGATTCGTTTTTATTCACTTTCTAGAGCGTTTTCAAGCTTATTACGGATTCGATGAAAGCGATCAGCGTGTTAGTGTGGACGGAAGGCCTAAACGTATCAAAAAGTACACCGTATACGGATTCAAACGAAAACGCGTTAGTGTGGACGGGCCCTGTTCGCGTGTCTGTCAAAACAACCACGCGACATACCAGTCACGCGAAACAACTTAATGCTAGCTAAAAGACTGACACAATGCTGACAGAAAAAACCTCTGCAAGTTGGTATGGAGTTCGTCTCTGGACGACGAAAACTGTGAACACTTGAAATATACCAGGAATGTGTGTATCTCGCAAACGAGAGCTATCGTATATGTGCTTTTATGCTTTATTCTCGTTCTGGTCAATGTGATCCATTTTATGGGTTTCTGCGAAGAATTCATAAACCATATTCCATACATATTTTAGGTTGTAACGGTTTTTGTGCGGAGTGACTATAAAACTTGGACGGACGGCCATTCCAGAGACTATGCCACAACCAAGAGTGGATTACCAAGAGTTTCCATATTTACTATGTACGCCCGAATCACAGTCAGAAAAGTGTCTATTTTTAGAACTAGGATGCCCGAGAAAATTCGTCATCCACAGGGTTCCCACTTTCTCGCCACGCAAACAGTTGTGAGATCCAGCCTTAAAATTAAATCGCAGATCAATGGAAAACCGTTAAAATCGCAAAGATAAGGTAGGATATTCTCTATTTTGTTGTGTATTGGGTATACGAGCATTCGAGCCTGAGCATTCGAATACTTTCGCGCGCGAAACTCAAATCTAAAAATAGACACTTTTCTGACTGTGATGTGGACAAATACAGTAGGGAAAAATTCTAACTCTTGTTAATCCACTCTTGGCCACAACAAAACCGATCGTGAAGATAATACGTTTCGGATTTTAAAATCCGTTAGTTTTCTGTCGTTTCTTTGAAACGATTTTGAAAGCTGCTGCATGTGCCAGTTTTATGTTCACATTCCAGAGGTGTGCCACACCGATCGTGAAGATTATTCGGATTTTAAAATCCGTTAGTTTTGTGTCGTTTTTGGTGCCCATGGTAATACCCTGTATTTGTTTATTTATTTATTCATTTATTGACTTTTTTTTTTCAAAGAAGTTCTAGGAATATGCTAGTTATGAGAGGAAAATCAGCGATTGAAAGTATACCAGCTTAGTATGTATCTTGACAATGAAATATCGTCTACTAGAGTGCAGGCGCGTAGCTGCCTTTAAGCCCGTTAAATTTTTGGTGATTTTTTTTAAGGACAAGGTAAAAGAAGTTCGAGTTAGTTCAAGTTTAGTAGCGACTGAGAGGTAATGCGGTTGCATTGAATTTGGTCCAAATAAAGTTACTTTTTGGTTACCATATGTCAACAAAGTTTGACAGCGGGGTTTAAAAGGTGAAAAATGTCTGGCTTCGCCTCTGTAGTGGGAGTTAAAAGCATTGAATGCTGACAGAATTGCGTGCATTATTAGTCACGTTCTTTGAAAAGATTTTGAAGCTGCTGCCATGTGCCAGTTTTACGTTCACAAGGTGGGATAAAGCTGCGAGGATGACAATAGCAACGACACTGATGATGAACTGTTTGATTCAGGATTAGATGACTTCGGGTATTGAATGATTTATATGACCCAGAGGCCTCAGACATCTGATAAATCCACATAAACCTGAAGAAAAAAAATACCGCACCTGACTGTGAACTGTGTAAAAAGCTTCACATCAACAGAACTTTGTTAATAAGTGTGTGAAAATCAAGCGGCATCAGGCTACAGTTTGTTATGGCCTGAAGTTTGTTTATGTAACCGCTAGTTAACCATTGATAAATACCCGTTATCTCGTTTGTTGGACGGCGGATAGCGTATCTACTGGCGAAGTTTGAGTTGAATGACTGGCAGTCACTTTTTATGGGTCATGTACATGTAGAATCTATTGAAAGATAATCCTATAGGATCGCTACACAAGAATAGAACGAGAATACAATTAAATTAAAACATCTTAAACTGTAGTTAGCACAACATACGATTATAATTTAGAAATTGAAACTTGCTTGGCGCCCCGAAGCCGAATTTATGGACTTGCGCTCCGTTTAGAGCACATGAGGTATACAACCAGTACAACGCTCTAACGAGTCCTCTTATCTTGCCTCTGCTAGCCGTGCATTTGTTCTGTGAATTCTCGGGTCGGAATGTCAAAGTTATAATCGTTTGGAGATCTTAAAACATCTGTTGTCATGTGTTCTGTTAAATCTCCGGCTCTCGCGTTCCCGTTGAAACGCTTTGAAAGTAAAATATCACTTCCCTCTTCAGACAAGTAGTAAGGTAAGTACATCTTTACTCATGTTACCTATTAGAATGTCCACGTTTCTTGTATTTGTAAATTATCACTGCGCTACCCAGTTCAGTGTGGAGCTATGGAACGCCTATAGTTTTGTCGATAAGTTTTAACTTTTCGTTTGGATAGTTTTGTGTCTCAAAAAGCATGTTGTCAAGGTCGGTTCATAATGTTGCCAAGGAATGTCGTCAAATGTCGCAACAAAGTTCCAACATCACGATCTTTTCCTTGACATTACGAGCTCCACTTGCAACGTACTTTCTAGACACTAAAACAAACGTGAAAACTTATCGACAAAACTTTGGCATTCCACGCTCGACTGCTGGATGGCGCAGTAGTTCTAGACGCTGTCTGGTTGCAGTTGGCGTCGCTTCTTACGGGGATCGCAGTGAGCAAATATAATTTTTTAAAGTAGGCGTAAACAAAAAAAATCGCCCGGAGCGAAGCCCCGTAGCTAGCTAGCCGAGAGAAATGCAACACGCTTTGGCAATATGCCTGGGCCTATGGAATGCCTATGCCTCCTCCAAAATTGGGTTAGACGTTATGTATCAGTCAATTCCAGCGGTGACCATCCCCCCCCCCCATTCGGGACACCGTGGGGCATTTGCACACCACTGCCTTCCCTGGGGTGGGGAATTGTGAAAATTTGCTGGCCCCGGGGTCGGGAGTTGTTTTCCCCGGGGGAGGGGGGTGGGGAATTTTGGTTCTCTCATCTCAAGCGCGTCGAGTTTTGCGGAACGAGAACACCAGTTATAACTATCGATTGGCAGTTACAATGTCCCAGTTACAGAACATAACGCCACATAAAATATAATGCAGAGCATGGCCCGTATACACCACGTTTGGGGAAGACACATTTGCAAATTTCGCAGTTAACTTCTTCTATAGAGAAGAAACAGATTTCGCAATTTCGTCTCATGGCAGTGGAAAAACATAAAAATGAATTGACACTATAAACAGAGTCCAATTTCGCAAAAAGTCAAAACATTACTGCGAAATAGTTGCTCTGCAAATAGAATGAAGGTAAATTTCGCATTGATAGACAATCATAACGAATGGCCTAGGTATGTCTAACGATATTGTACTAATACCTTAGTAGAAGACTATTTGCGCCTCATTTTTATACGGATTTGTTTCACTTCTTTATTTGTATGTTGTCTCACTTTCAGTGTCGTTCAAAGACGAGAAAACAAAAGTACATTTATAAACGAATTATAAATGCTCGGACAGTATACTGGAGTTGAAGTTTTGAGCGGAATTTTTTTGTTGTGAAGCTTTGTCAGGCAGTGTCGATGGAATCTTTGTCTTTTTCTGGTCCCGGGGGGAGACATTTCGAAATAATTACTACACCAATTTTTCAGCTTTGCAAACAGCCTTATCAAGGCGAATGGGTGAAAGCATTGGCTGGGTGTAGTCTAATCGCCAGAGGTGTGCTTATTGCATAAATATGATGTATTTCTAGGTTTATAACCCTATAGTACATATTGCATTGATAGCAACGATCATGTAGTAGTAGACAAACATTTTCTATATCAACCAAGATCAACAAGAAGTGGCCGCAGAGTAAGACATTGGTCCACGCGTTATGCTGATTTTGTTTTATAATTTGCTAGTCTGGATAAAATGGTACGTCTTGTTATGGGGGGAGGGGGGCTTCCCCTGAAATGAATTCTATTTGGGGTGGGTTAAAAGTTGAATTAAACCTTTAGGGGGTGGGCCAGGTATAACATTTGATTCAGACAAAAATCTCCCCCCCCCCCCCCCCCCCACCTAAATAATGACCGGTCCCATACTTTGCTAAGAAAAAGGAAGTTCTGGAAACTCAGAGCTTTTCTGTGGTTTTGTCGGTTTGTGTTGCCTGAAATATCTCCATCCATAGATGGACACTTCTACAGTGTTTCCCTAAACATTGGAAAGAAAAATGGAAAACAGGCGTTGCTAGCACTGACTAAGGTCAACTAAATTTCCGCTCCGCTCGGGTTGATACGGAGGATCTATGAAGGATCTACCCAATCTTTAAACTCCACAGAAATGCTTGCTATGCTGGCTAGGGGTCGTCCGAATGCCAAATTAATAGTCGTCTCTATGGGAGGTCTAAACATCTGTCGTCAATAAATAAAGCATGTTCCGTCACTATCCGGTTTCTCGCGGTGAAGTCGCCTTGAAGCGCGGCATGTATCGGTTTTGGAATAGGCATTTTAAGCGGTCCTCCTCACGATCATTTTGCGTATTGTCTATACTATACGGACTGAAATATATAGTTCCTAGATCCCTGCTTCTTCCAAAAAAGGAGCAGTTTAGTCTGCACCAAAAACGCTGGATTCGCTTAAGGTATGTAATAATCAGTCATCCTTAGTTTTTTAAAAATGATAAACCTAGTCAATAAAGTCGAAATAGAGGTTGCTTTGGCCGGCTTTTGACCGGCTTTTGATCGTTCAAGCGCAGAAAGCATCGCGGGTATCTGCATGAGTGTCCACGAAGCAATTTTCCCTTTCGTAAACCATCGTTGCCTTTTGGACGGCACTTAGAAAATTTACACGTTTAGTTTCGTTGTCTCAGTAAAGGTAAAAGGAAAAAATCGTATATCAATTCCACCCTGTTTAGAACCCTAACCCTAACCGGTCGATTACTAATTACTAAACCCTAGCCAGTGTGCTATACGCTGGGTTGGAGGTGCTTTTTAATTGGATTTGTACTATCTTTCATTAGCATCTATAGAACGAAGCTATATGAATGATAATTACTAATTATCCCAAGGGATCAGAAATGGCAACGACCTTTCTGAAAAGGCATCGACCGTTAAGAGAAATGGCAACGACCGTTCTAAAAGGCAACGATGGTTTACGAAAGGGAAACTAGCGTCCACGAAACAATGGGTTTCAAAGACCAATTCCCAAAGAAAGTAGCTGATACCGAGGGAATCGGAACAAGGCGAGCTTGCGATGAGGCACGGGGGGGGAGGGGGGGGGGGGGGGGGGGGGCTGGGGTGCATGTGACCCCCCAGACGAAAAAG
This sequence comes from Scolanthus callimorphus, assembly GCA_033964015.1. Lineage (NCBI taxonomy): Eukaryota > Metazoa > Cnidaria > Anthozoa > Actiniaria > Edwardsiidae > Scolanthus > Scolanthus callimorphus. Next base: position 7,836,876 of record CM066919.1, read on the forward strand.
ATTGAAATGCTGGAAAGGGCCTCAAAAAGTTTCGGCAGCTTTTCTAGAAATTTGAAGAAAAAGCTAACGGAGGTATGGTCTGTTTATTGGAAATCTTCTGCTATCAGGAAGCGCGGACTGATTCAGACCGAGGAAAGCTTATTACGTACCGAATAGTGAAACCTTTATTTTGTTTTGAAAGGTATCTAAATGAAGTTATACAAATGTTGTTAAAGTTACCCGCCTTCGCATTTCGGCACATAGACTCCCGGTGGAGCAAGGCCGCTATGATAACGTTGCGCGCCCTGTTCGTTTATGTTGTATTTGTAATCATTTGCTGTAAACGATTCATTTGTGAAATTCGACAAAAAGTCATTATTCTTGTATATTTTATCAATGAAGGTATAACTGTTATGCATGATGCCTGTTAGTGGTTTAAAAATTTTAATGATTATCAATGTTATTTCTTTACTGATTTACCGATGTATCTTACTTGGATATAAGGTGTATTAAATATTGTTACATTTGTACAGATGTGACCACCCCCCCCCCCCCCCCCCCCCTTCTCAAATCCTGGCTACACCCCTGATCAACATCGCCACGCCATTCTAATGCAAATGTGCCAACCGTAAATTGAATAGCGCCCTTTGTTCTGTGAACCAATCCATCTCTGGTTTGCACATTAATAACATGGTTGACGGCTAACGGCCCTGAATATTTTCTTATGATGGCTTGTTTTTATTTAGTTTTGTAGGATTTATTAACAGTCAAATCTGTTTCCTTACAAGCGTGACTACTTTAGCACCCCCAAAAATATCATGCTGTTTTATCATTTCGGTCACGTTTCTTAGTTTCGCTTTGTTTTTCCGACTTCTATATTATAACACTTCCCTGATTATAGCGAGGAGGATGAAGGAGGAGAAACAAGAGAACTTTTAACGGGAACATTGCTGTAAGAAGAGAACCTGTAGCTAGCACGCCCAAAGGTCACGATAAGAACGACGGGAACATTGCTGTAAGAAGAGAACCTGTAGCTAGCACGCCCAAAGGTCACGATAAGCATGATAAGTTCGCAAAGCCTTATTTTACAAAGATGTTTGACTCTACTAAATAAAACACACCCGAAAAATGCAATGCCAATCCAAGAGTAACCTGCAAACAGTGGTTTCCTCCTCTCTTAGGCCCTCATTCTCGGGACTCGTTCCTTAGCGTCTTGTGCCAGCTCTCCGTGTCACCCCCAGCTCACCCCCGCGAAAAAAAAAACAGTGCCAGGCCCAAAAGAAACAACAGAATCTTGGATTCATTCAGATCATATTTCATTTGTCTTCATATAATCTTCTAGTAAGAAAATATTTAGTCTGTTTGTTTAGCTGGGTTCGCTAAACGGTTTATCTGGCTTAGAGGAGGTTTGCCTTAGTGACGTACGTCTGACCCCCTTCTGACTCGAGCTTATATTATAAGCCATATTTATGCTGTGAGTCGTCCTCATTGCATGCAAGAATTCGAGTGAGGCACAACTGCGATCTCATTCTTTTTATCTATACAGGCAAGTGCTTGTGCTTCTTTTTTCTTGTTTCAAAAAATTGTCTTTTAGTCCTTGCCATGTACGGGGAACGTGTCTCCGCTACAATTCCTGATGGCAGTTTCATTAGCTGTATTCACACTAGAGACGGAAAACTCGTCTGAGACGGAAAACTCGTCAGAAAAAGTTCCTGTCTTATGTCAATTCTACTCAGAAACACTTGCTTGTTATTTGTCTAAACTTTCTTCCTCAAAACAAATGTTTTTGCGTGATCACAGAAGAACAGGGAACCATATTCAAGGCGAGAAACTCGTCTGAGACGAGTTTTCCGTCTCTAGTGTGAATACAGCTATTCATCTTGATTCTATGGACTCTTTATTTTCTACTTGCTCGTCTGCAAATGATTGATTTTCGAAAGGACATGAAAGGACCACGGAGGGAGCCTTTGGTGAATATTGGCGACTTCTGACCTTTTCTAATAAATTCCGCCTATGTTCACGCACCGTGACGATGGCTCGCGGTTGTGTGGCAGAGCGACTTGTAGTTTGGCGAAAGCGAATCCTTATTAGGGTATTTTAAAATGCTTCACTTAATTAACAATTTTTTATAAATCGCATTAATTTAGGTCGCGAGAATTTCCTTTACAGCCAAAGACGCTCAAGCGTACCCCCCTAGAGCGCAATAATGAGTTGATTCTTGGAATATTGGATCCATTATTCGATTCAATAATACTTTCGGCTTGGGAAAACGTCTTTCGATTTGAACTGGGTTTTCGCTTTTTGATTGGATGATAGACGACGGAGGCGCTTCCATATGGAAAAATCCACAGGGAGCCTTTTGTTTATGAGTTTGTTACCACTATGGCGGGCCTGGTAGACTTTTACGAGCCTGGTAAATCTCTCCCTCGTTCATTTAGAGAAGAAGTTGTTGATCAGTATTATCAGGGATATTCAAGAAGCATAAAGCCAGTGACTTAAGAGCATCGGAGCGTGGTTCAGGAAGGTAATCTAGCCGAAATCTGAGTTCAAATCGAAAGACGTTTTCCCAAGCCAAATGCATTATTGAATCGAATAATGGATCCATTATTCCAAGAATCAACTCATTATTGCGCTCTAGAGGGGGACGCTTCAGCGTCTTTGGCTGTAACGTTAATTTCCACATCGTTGATAAAGTTAATTAAACGTTACAGCTGAAATCTTTGCATCGTGACCCGTGTTTTCGATTTGTTTTTTGGATTTGCGGTTCAATCCGCCAGTCAAATCTAATATAGCCAATCAGATGGGTGTGGATAAAACGCGGACCCGGACTGGCGGACTGGCGGACCGGCGGACTGGCGGACCGGCGGACCGGCGGACTGGCGGCAGATTTTACGAATTATAAAATATTCAGGATTTGGGCCACTGAGAAATTGTGAAAATTTATGATAATGCCTATTAGTATATACCAAATCAGTGAATAGTCACTAACTTTCGCGCGCTCTGATTGGTTCCTCAAATAGTAGATATCAAAACACTATTTACTGTTTTGAGAAAACTTTCCAAATGGCGTCTCGTTTCGCGCGCGATACTGCGTTTTGAATCTTTTAATCACTGTATTTTATTCTACTGATTTGGTATATACTAAAACAACTATCCCCCTCAGGGTCGGTGCCTAGCTTCGCGTCTCGGTATATAAATCCACCACTATTCACCTCCCCTTTGGGGGATAGTTGATAACTATCACAAATTCATCCAATCGAAAAATTCTGGTGTGCGACACTACCACAAGGTCATTAGGTGGCTGCCGATAAGCCCTCCGGGTTTTAAAACATTTTACAGAAAAAGTCGACACAACGCAGGTTTTAAGACTCCGTAACCGTAACATATGTGGTGCACAGAACTGCAACAGTGACGTCATAAAAATTCTAACATCAAAACTAAATACTTTACAGAGACGAACTTTATAAATTGTTTACAACTCATCCATGTGAGCCTTCACTCAAAGTTTCATCTGATAATTGTCATTCTTATTTCCGAAGCTATCGCTGAAGGTTGATGAAGGGATTTTGAGTCACGCAACACGAGTCACGTATTTCAAAGAGCCGCTTTGTACAGTATTTATCTAAATTCATTTTGTTCTTTAGTTTTAAAGGATCCATCATGTTAACTAAGTTGTTATTGAAGCATGTTAATAGCATCTTGGTCCATATTCTAGGTATTTTGTAATTTGGCGAAGCAGGCTCAGGAGCACCACTGTAATGGCGGTGGAATACTTTAACTGCAACAAATCGTGTACGTTCAAACACTTATATCTCGGTCGGAAAAAAACGCTCTCCAAACATAATTTTATTTTTCCTCTACACCAATGAAGATTTGGAATTCAGAGCAAGATTTCAGGAGACATTTATAGCCACGTGACAGGTGAAAGCAAATAATAATCTAGTAATCGTGATAAATTGCCTTTTACCTCTTTTTTTCGCCAGTCCGCCGGTCCGCCGGTCCGCCAGTCCGCCAGTCCGGGTCCGCGTTTTATCCACACCCCAATCAGATTCCGTTGGCCCTTTTTCGCCGAGTGCATTCGCCTGGCTTTCTGTCGCGACGTCGGTTTTAGCTCGGAGGGAAGCCACTTGACTGCACTAGGCGAAACAGGGTAAGAGTTTTATTGGCTTAGATAGTTTGATTGGCGGAACAGTAATTAAACTCAAAAATCCAAAAATGGGAATGTCACGTGATCTGAAATGGGAAAACATTACAGGAGGTCTATTAATAGATGTTATCCAAAAATCGTGGGTCGAGATGCAACGGTTTCAGCTGTAACTTGTTTTCCCCGACCTACAATGTAAGTCTTGTTTTTGTTTAGTTTTCAATGCTTTACAGCCATTCTCAGTTACACGCGGTCGTCGGGAAAAAAGCTTGCAAGCGAAAAAGTCATTTTTGTCAATGTTTCCATGGCAACGCACGTGCTTTCGCCGGCTTGTCGCGCTCAGACAAGACAGAAAAACGTGTTTTCGCTTGCAAGCTTTTTTCCCGGCGACCGCGTGTAACTAAGAATGGCTGTAACACGGCAAAATCTGTGTGGATTTCAACAAACCCAAAACTATCATGCTGTTTTCACGATTTCCGTTACGTCTGGTATTTTGTTATTTTACTTCTTTGCTTTGGCCTGTGGATATCCCACGTTTACAGGATTAATTTTATTTTGAACTTCAATAGTGGTCACTGCAGACATGCAGGGCACCGCATGAAAAATGTAAAAAACGTTACAGTTTCTTTGTTTCAATAGACGGAGCGGTGTTACGATTTTAGCCCACTTTCCGTGATGTAAAAAACATGCAAATAATTGTTGGATAGTCATACTAGGCTAGATTTGTTAAATAGCCCTTTAATTACAAAGCGCCGTCATGATTGTAGGCTTCGTGGACTTTAACAGAGCGTATGAAAACGGATTTCGAAATCTTGTTTGAAGTTACATTAAAATTTCAATCGAACAAAAAGTTACTTTCTTTGTTTTATACAGTCGAAGCTCTCTGTGCGACCGCTCTCGTAAGCGACCAGCTCCCATAACGACCATTTTTTCCGAAACTCCGTTTGAAATGTCACATAAACTCTGTTATTTCAAGCTCTCGTAAGCGACCGCCCTATTGATGCGACCAGCTCCGTTAGCGACCACAATTTCATCACCAACAGAAATTTTCTATTGTTTTTAAGCTCTCGTAAGCGACCACAGTACTTTTTGCCTTTAAAACATTAGTCATCACCTCATAAATATCTAAACTGATACAAGCTGCACCAGTGAAATGCTATTTTCTATGGACATATTTATTGTACTAAGCTCTCGTAAGCGACCAACACCTATTGTTCAAGTAGGAAGCCGCTTGGTGGTCGCTTACGAGAGCTTCGCCGACTGTAGGCTATTGATATCAAGTGACACAGGTAGTCTGGGGAAGATTATGTACAAATTTAAAGCTGAATACACCTATTTCAGAAAATGTTGCTGCGTCACAACTCCTGCCTGTTGTGTTATTCAGTGCAAAATTTGTTGCGAGCGATGAAGTCTTTTGTAGAATTAGTCGGTATAAGCAGGGTGACAAGTTTATGGCTATTTATCGTAAAAACCAGAGTGTCCATGATTTGGTAAACCTATGTCCTCCCATGACGCATCGCGGGCTACAGCCCTACAGCAACGGACATTTGTGATGGTGCAACCTTTTCTGTAATAGATGTACACGAATTTATTCAAATAACCGTGACACAGGCCACTTTACAGTTTATGTTCTGGATCTGGGGTATCCCATTGAACAGTTTGATCCGTCACCGCCTGGTTGTGAAGCACAGTCTATGTCTGGGCGTGCATTGTGAACGCAGTGTGATAAGCAAGTTTTTTAGACGCGGTATCGAATTATTTTATCCGATATCAGCTGGGTATTTGGCGAGCGAAGCTCAAGGATTTAGCGGGCTGATTATTCCCCTCAGGTAGATTAAGGCATGGGTCAATGCTTGATTTTGACCTAAAACTAAGGGGGTGGTCAACTCCTTTTGAAAATGCACAAATCAAGGGAATAACTTGTTCATAAGATCGGTATGGATAAAATCTTAAATAATAATCATGTACACTCTTCATCAACTCATCACGTGACCTATCACATTTCTTAACAGCAAAAATTCGAATTGTCAACATATTTGTCAAACGTCTGAGCGCTAAACGCAAGTTTTCTTGAAACCTTTTCTTATGAATAGATTAAGGCCATCAACATGTACAACTTGTCATCTGAACATTTGAAGATATTTCTAAAATATGTTAAATATTCACGATTATATTTTTCAGGGGACTGGGTCGAGTAAGTAATTCTTTAATTTCTCAGTAAAAATAGAATAAGTCCTAATTATCCAGATGCAGTTTTGAGGACATTGCCATTAGACACGTTAAAAGTTAAAAGGTGTTTAGTTTCATTGGGGTTTTGAACTCAGACTTTTGAGCCAAACAATATGAAAGGGATACTTGCGTGACACCAGAAGGTTAATGTCACACACGCAAGGTCAGTTCTGAAGTCATCATTTTATGTAAAGCAACAAACATAAAAATTTTCATGAAGCAAGATACATCATAAACAACATTTTGACCACCCCCTCACATTTTTGATAAAGAAGACGAGACCCATGCCTTAATCTGCCTGAGCCCGCGTACAGCTCTGGAATTTGTTGAATTTTATTATAGTCTTGAATATGTTAGTCCAAAAAGATCTTTAGGTGTATGTTGCGATTTGACGGAAAAATAGTTAGCTAAAGTTGAAGACCGCATTTTATTTTAATATACTGTCGTAGGCTGCATCTTTTATTGGTCTCAGTGGCCTGGAACAAGTTGCGCAAAAGTAGGCATTGACAAAAATCGACACCACTTACAGAAAGAATTCCGTTTCTTTTCGAAATTACTTAGTTATCCAGCCAAAAAAAAAACGGTACCGTTTTTAAGAACGTAGAACTTTCTTTTCGTACGGAAATCACAGAATTTCTACAGAAATCCATCCAGTGGGAAAAGCTGTATTTCCTAAGGAATACGCATAGGAAGTATTCGGAATTCAAGAGGCGGATCTAGGGGAGGGGTTGTAGGGGTTGCAACCCCCCCCCCCCCCTCCCCCTTGAAAAAAAATCCTGGAAATCTGAACTCTTCCCATTCTAATTCTACCATATGGGAAATTCAGCCTTTTCCAAAGGATCGGGTTTCTGCAGAAATTCCCCGTGAAACTACCCTGGTTACCAGAGGCTCGAAGCTTCACTTGTTTACTGACACGCTAAGCCAAGAATTAAGGAGTGAAGCCTGGAGACTCTGGTACCCAGGGTACCGTGAAACTTGGGGCGGAACCGAATAAAATCTGCACAAACGCACCATTGGATTGGTGGCGTTTTGGAGGAAAAATCAATCGAACCAAGACTGTTATAGTGCAATTATTAAGGTCTCTGTAAAGGGATTCGACGTGCTTACGGAAACAAAATTCTCGTTGCATCGCAATTTTGCTATGATAATCAGCTTTAGTAAATCACAGTAGTGGTTTACTCCCTATATTGGACTATATGGGTTTAGCTCTAAAGAACGAAGAAAAGATGCGCGACAAGGAAATAAACTAAGAACCCTCCAAAAATTTAAGCTCTCTTACGACTACTACTAGGTAGTAGTATCTATTTAGATAGTGAAATGCTCGGAGTGAAATGCTCTTTCTAGAAAGGTTTTTTTTTCCTAGTGTCTAAAATGAGGCCACTGAATTATTTAAAAAACATTGCAAGAAATTTAATGCACAGTTAATGCACTTATCAATGTTAAGCCCTGGTTGGGGGTGGAGGGGGGGGGGGCGTTGGGCATGGTGGAGGGGTTTGACAGGCATTCTTGCTCCATGGTGTGGACTTTTACCTTCAAGGCTTGCCCTTGCTCAATCCAGATAGAGGGAAATTGGGCACTTGAAATCCTCTGGATGTTCATGATAGCATGCAGATGAGAAGGTATGCCTACTATGTTTAGTTGGATGCAAATATCCAGACGTATTATCAAGAAAATTCATCCAACCTGATCAATTATGTGTATATTATCATTCTTTGGCTGATTACATTTTTAAACCTCCCCTTAAAAAGATCCCCTCCCCTGGAATTTCCAGCCTCATAATGGACCCCTCCCATGGAATTTCCATTTTTTATGGCAGCATTACCCCTGGAAAATCTATTTGGGCATAAAATGTCCCTGGAAAGTCACCCTTTTTATCCCTCCCCCTTGGAATTTCCAAGCGCCAGACACACCACCCCCTCCCATGGAATTTCCAGGGTCAAATACACCTCCTGGAAAATTTCCAGTAGGTCCTCAACCCCCCTGGTGTGGTTTAAGTTTTAATTTTGAATGAAAAGGCTAATGTGTGGTTCCAGAAAATATCCATACCCCTCCACAGAAGAGCCCCCCCCCCCCCCCGCCTCAGGAATTTCCGAAGAAAATACAGTATTTGTATGGAAAACACCTGGTAAATTAACCCTCCTCCGGAATTTCCAATCCCTTCCGTAGGGGTGGGATGGATAACTACACAATAATGAAGTATCTATCTCCATTATTTGAGTTTGGAATAGTTCTTGTGGGAAGTACCTAATAATTGATAGAGCTAAGGTCTGTAAGGTGTTAGATAGCTCATTAGTGATAGAGCTAAGGTATTAGTTAGTTCAAATCAAGGTATTTGGATCAGAATTGTTCTGTTACACCCAAGGTATTATTAAACCCTGTGTATTTTACTTCAATAGGATCCAGGAAAAGTAATGTACAATGAAATGTGCAATTATCTATACTATTATAATCGGGTTGTCTGCGCAAACGTTTCTGATTGGCTAAATCGTCCGCACTCACTCCGCTTGGCCCTGAAGTTGTGTTGCCAAACGAAGTTCACAAACCTGAAGAGAAAGTGGATATCTCCACAGTGGGCGTGTTTTGTTTGAAAAGATTCACCCTGGGCTAAGTTCTAATTCAAGCGATTTCTCAAGCGAGGGACAAAGCTGTCATCGCCGCCATTTTGAAATCTTACACTGAAACTAAAAAAGAACTCAGTTCGCACAGCCGAAATCACCATAGTCATCTAAACCTAATTGGTTCTGTCACAGATTACTTGCAGGAATGTGCAGGGATAATTATTATTCGAAAGCTTTACGCTGAGAAAAACTTTCATTCAAGTTTGAACAAACGTACACCGCCGTACACCGCCTTGCTTTCTGGAAGCACGCTAAGGCGAAATGCCACAAAGCCATGAATAATATTTTCTAAGTATAAATCCTGACGCTGTATCGCAAAACGAAGGACACAAACCAGAAGAGAAGGAGGAAATCTCTCCAGTGGGCGTGTTTTTGTTGGAAAAGATTCACCTTTGGCTAAGTTCTAATTCAAGCGATTTTTTTAGCGAGGGACAAAGCCGCCATCGCGGCCATGTTGAAATATCCCACATAAACTAAAAAAGAACACAGTTCCCTTATCCGATAGCACCATAGACATTCAAACTTAAATGGTTCTATTACAGATTACTTACATTTGTGCGTAGGGATAATTCTAATTTGAGAAAGATTTGAGCTGAGAAAAATTTCATTCAAGTTTGAACAAACTTACACCTGGCACTGCCTACAGAGCGCGCGCTAAGTCATGAATGATATTCTCTAAATATTCCTATGATAAACTAAGGAATTTAACTTTACCTGTTTCTTCTCGTGCCTTACTGATAAGCATTATACAAACAATTCCGAAGTCAAATGTTTTTCTGTAATAGGCTGCGTTTTCAATTTTAGCGGGTTCTTAGACAGATTTGAGACCGGACTGACTCACCAAGACACACACACGTGCGTCATTTTCTCCACCAAATCAGGGAGACCAGTGCAAAACAAACACACAAAAGGGAGGTCATTAGTAATGTAAATCAGCAGTTTATGGGAGGGGGAACTTAGGTTGGGTCTTCTAGCGTCACGAAGTGACGGGCTGTTTTCTTGTTGTGTTTAAAGGAGAGTTGTTGTGTCACCTCATAGGTGGGGAATGTAGCTCAGAATCGACTGTTAGTTTTGTCCTCAGAGTCGGGACATTGACAAAACATTTTAAACAGAAGTCAGTACCCACACCATGCATGGGCCCCCCTCCCTGAGCCTTTAAACATTGAAAGGTGCATAAATTGTATACATTTCAAATGACTGATCATAGTTGTATCTGACCTGAAGGCTGCCAGAACAGCAACTTCAATGTTTTTGTAGCTTTTGCAGGAATGTTTAGATGTTTCTAGGGATGTCACTCTGTTGGTTAACAAAGTTCTCGTTCGAGCCAGGACAGAATATAAATTAATTTCCAAAGCAGTATTTGCCATATTTGCAGTAGCTTGTGTTCTGTAGTTGCATACCTGTCAACCCAACTTTGTCACAAATCTTGAGATTCTCCCTCACGTGGCAAGTGAATACAGAAAATGCACGAAAAAAATCCTGAGTGACAATGCGGGTGATATACAGCAGGGAAGTGTGAGATAAATGTATGAATATTTTCGCAAACGTTATGCGGGTGACAGCCCTGCCTAATGCGGGTGAGTTGACAGCTATGAAGTTCGTTGAATATTTGTAATATTCTAGCTGCTATGTAGCCATTTTCCCATGCATGTTGATTCAGTTCCAAATAAGTTAAATATGAGATAGGAGATACGGCTTCGAACCAGTTCTCATTCACCGTGACAATCACATTCGACTTGTAGTTCCACTGCAAACTCGTCTCCAAATCGAGATATCTGCCCTGAAATGGTTCTAACCAGTGAACAAAACGCTCTGAAAGTGAAGCTGCAAAAACTTATAAACTTAATTCAGCGAATTTCCGAGGGAATTTATCCCAACAAATTTCTGAAAATCATCCACATTCTCATAGATCGACAGATCAAATCCTATGTTTCGTAGGGGACATAACAACGTTTTGGTGACTGAGGTTAAATAACTAGTTCAAGTTTTGTAGCGACTGAGAGGCGGTGTCTATAAGGGACGGACCATTATTTTTTGACGGGGGGTTTGGGAAATTTTTTCATGCAAACAATTCTTTTTCGGGTCGTCCCATTTGCAAACATTTTTTTTGTACGTCGTGCGTCTGCAAACAATTTTTGTTCGAAATTTTTTTCGATTTTTGTTTTTGGCTTTTGAATTTTGTCGCGGCGATTTTTATCGCCAATGTAGACGGGCAGCAAATTTGTTTCGATCTTGGCGATTTTTCTTGCGCGGTATCACAGGAGGTTTCGCGAGCATACATTATTGTTTAGAAATTACAATAAAATTCAATCAATTCAAAATAGCATAGTAGTCATTGTTTGTAATTTAGTGTGTTAGTTATAGAGATGTCCCCATTGTGAGGTTCTGTAATATTGTAGGTATTAATACAGTAAGCTGAGAGGTGGATATATGATTGAAAGCCTGACCTGTAGCCAGAACTTGATTACTTTTCAGTTTTGCTATAACTAAGGGTGGACCATTAGAAATTGGGGGAGGGGGGGTGGCAATTTTTTGCGCATGATTTTTTTTTCGGGGATCAGGTTGTGCAAGAATTTTTTTCGGAATTTATGTCATGTTTTTTACTAGCTTGGATGTCTGCAAGATTTTTTTTTTTGAAGGATTGGCCTTGCTCGAATTTTTTTTTGGGAATTGCCACCCCCCCTCCCCCAATTTCTAATGGTCCACCCCTAAGTTGTATGATACTCTCAATCTTTAGCAAACAATTTATTTTTTCCCTTTTTTGCTCACAAACCATTTATTTTAGGGTTTTAGCTTTTGCAAACAATTTTTTCCAAATTTTAGAAACCCCCCTTCAAAAAAATAAAGGTCTGTCCCTAAGGCGGTTGCATTAAATTGGGTCAACATAAGTACTTTTTACATGGGGTCAATGTTTGGTTACCATATGTCAACAAATTTTTGACAGCCGGCTCCTGCTTTTTATGACCTTATAACTACCTCTAGTCCAGTTGTTACCGTCAGAGGTTGAGTAAACATACTACTTCCACTATTATACTAACCCAAGAGGTTGAATAAACATACTAATACTCTCGGAAAGGCTGTAGTCCTAAGTGGGAGGACCACAAGAAATTTTTATAGATCGTTTTCACGTGACGTCATGCAATTTCTAACTTCGAAACTACAGCCGACTGCGTTTGAGGGCGTTTTACCCTAACAGTTCGCACGTTACGTTTCAACGTTTGAAAGTTGCGTTGTGAGACAAAAAGTCGGACGTTTCCAAGAGCAACCGCCATGTGAGGGGAGGGGGGGGGTGCACCACCAAGGTCACATGGCATGCCATCAAAACTAGAGAAGTCAATATCTCAAGAAGGTAACATCGCTAGGTGACCAAACTTGGGTAAAGTTATCTTAGAGGTAAGGGGGTGCATAACCAAAAGTTATCTTAGAGGTGAGGGGGGTGCACCACCAAGGTCAAGTGGGATGACGTCATCGATGACGTCATCAAAACTACAGAAGTCAATATCTCAAGAAGGTAACATCGCTAGGTGACCAAACTTGGGTAAAGTTATCTTAGAGGTAAGGGGGGTGCACCACCAAGGTCAAGTTGGATGACGTCATCGATGACGTCATCAAAACTAGAGAAGTCAATATCTCAAGAAGATAACATCGCTAGGTGACCAAACTTGGGTAAAGTTATCTTAGAGGTAAGGGGGGTGCACCACCAAGGTCAAATGGGATGACGTCATCGATGACGTCATCAAAACTAGAAGTCAATATCTCAAGAAGGTAACATCGCTAGGTGACCAAACTTGGGTAAACTTATCTTAGAGGTAAGGGGGGTGCATAACCAAAAGTTATCTTAGAGGTGAGGGGGGTGCACCACCAAGGTCAAGTGGGATGACGTCATCGATGACGTCATCAAAACTACAGAAGTCAATATCTCAAGAAGGTAACATCGCTAGGTGACCAAACTTGGGTAAAGTTATCTTAGAGGTAAGGGGGGTGCACCACCAAGGTCAAGTTGGATGACGTCATCGATGACGTCATCAAAACTAGAGAAGTCAATATCTCAAGAAGATAACATCGCTAGGTGACCAAACTTGGGTAAAGTTATCTTAGAGGTAAGGGGGTGCACCACCAAGGTCAAATGGGATGACGTCATCGATGACGTCATCAAAACTAGAGAAGTCAATATCTCAAGAAGGTAACATCGCTAGGTGACCAAACTTGGGTAAAGTTATCTTAGAGGTAAGGGGGGTGCATAACCAAAAGTTATCTTAGAGGTGAGGGGGGTGCACCACCAAGGTCAAGTGGGATGACGTCATCGATGACGTCATCAAAACTAGAGAAGTCAATATCTCAAGAAGATAACATCGCTAGGTGACCAAACTTGGGTAAAGTTATCTTAGAGGTAAGGGGGGTGCACCACCAAGGTCAAATGGGATGACGTCATCGATGACGTCATCAAAACTAGAAGTCAATATCTCAAGAAGGTAACATCGCTAGGTGACCAAACTTGGGTAAACTTATCTTAGAGGTAAGGGGGGTGCATAACCAAAAGTTATCTTAGAGGTGAGGGGGGTGCACCACCAAGGTCAAGTGGGATGACGTCATCGATGACGTCATCAAAACTACAGAAGTCAATATCTCAAGAAGGTAACATCGCTAGGTGACCAAACTTGGGTAAAGTTATCTTAGAGGTAAGGGGGGTGCACCACCAAGGTCAAGTTGGATGACGTCATCGATGACGTCATCAAAACTAGAGAAGTCAATATCTCAAGAAGATAACATCGCTAGGTGACCAAACTTGGGTAAAGTTATCTTAGAGGTAAGGGGGGTGCACCACCAAGGTCAAATGGGATGACGTCATCGATGACGTCATCAAAACTAGAGAAGTCAATATCTCAAGAAGGTAACATCGCTAGGTGACCAAACTTGGGTAAAGTTATCTTAGAGGTAAGGGGGGTGCACCATCAAGGTCAAGTGGGATGACGTCATCGATGACGTCATCAAAACTAGAGAAGTCAATATCTCAAGAAGGTAACATCGCTAGGTGACCAAACTTGGGTAAAGTTATCTTAGAGGTAAGGGGCGGGTGCACCACCAAGGTCAAGTTGGATGACGTCATCAAAACTAGAGAAGTCAATATCTCAAGAAGGTAACACCGCTAGGTGACCAAACTTGGGTAAAATTATCTTAGAGGTAAGGGGGGTGCACCACCAAGGTCAAGTTGGATGACGTCATCAAAACTAGAGAAGTCAATATCTCAAGAAGATAACATCGCTAGGTGACCAAACTTGGGTAAAGTTATCTTAGAGGTAAGAGGGGTGCACCACCAAGGTCAAGTGGGATGACGTCATCGATGACGTCATCAAAACTAGAGAAGTCAATATCTCAAGAAGGTAACATCGCTAGGTGACCAAACTTGGGTAAAGTTATCTTAGAGGTAAGGGGGGTGCACCACCAAGGTCAAGTGGGATGACGTCATCGATGACGACATCAAAACTAGAGAAGTCAATATCTCAAGAAGGTAACATCGCTAGGGTGACCAAACTTGGGTAAAGTTATATTGGAGGCAAGGGGGGTGCACAACCAAGGTCACGTGGCATGACGTCATCGATGACGTCATTAAAACTAGAGAAGTCAATATCTCAAGAGGTAACATCGCTAGGTGACCAAACTTGGGTAAAATTATCTTGGTGGAAAGGAGGAGCACCACCAAGGTCACGCGGCATGACGTCATCGATGACGTCACCAAAACTAGAGAAGTCAATATATCAAGAAGGTAACATCGCTAGGTGACCAAACTTGGGTAAAGTTATCTTAGAGGTAAGGGGGGTGCACCACCAAGGTCAAGTGGGATAGCGTCGTCGATGACGTCATCAAAACTAGAGAAGTCAATCTTTCAAGAAGGTAACATCGCTAGGTGACCGAACTTGGGTAAAGTTATCTTGGAGGTACGGGGTACATGACGTAATCGGTGACCAAGTTCACGTGGCATGACGTCATCGATGACGTCATCAAAACTAGACACGTCAATATCTCAAGAAGGTAACATCGCATCGTTTACCCAAACTTGGGTAAAGTTATCTTGGAGTCAAGGGGGGTGCACCACTAAGGTCACGTCGCATGACGTTATCGATGACGTCATCAAAACTAGAAAATTCATTATCTCGAGAAGGGAACATTGCTAGGAGACCTAACTTGGATTAAGTTTTTTTTGGAGGTAAGGGATGTGCACCACCAAGATCACGTGGCATTACGTCATCGATGACGTCATCAAAACTAGAAAAGTCGATACCGCGATGACAGTAATGCTGGTATGTCAGTAATGATTCGAGCTCCGCTTTTAGGCATTGCCTAAATCTATATATTACGCAATACTTGTCACGATTTTTGGGAGGCCGTACGTTTTTCAGAATAGATTTATCGGTTTGACAATCTAAACTATTCCAGAGTGTTAAATAAGTGAATATCTATGTATTACAGTTGAATTTGGATACATATTTGTAGTTTTTGTACACTTTTGCGGCAGTCGATAATGTGGCGGCCATTTTAG
The DNA here is from genome assembly GCA_033964015.1 of Scolanthus callimorphus. Taxonomy (NCBI): domain Eukaryota; kingdom Metazoa; phylum Cnidaria; class Anthozoa; order Actiniaria; family Edwardsiidae; genus Scolanthus; species Scolanthus callimorphus. The sequence goes on from CM066919.1 coordinate 7,852,384, forward strand.
AGTACGTCTTCCGGGGTTTTAGCAATATCTCCCGGAAAAAAAACTTAAGTTTTTTGGGGGTCTCGAAGTACTTTTGTAGCATTTCTCAGTTTCTACACCGTTTGTTTCTACACTTTCACTCGCTTTGTTATCTGTCATGACAAAGATTGCACGCTACACACCCTCATTTGTGCTGTTATGGAGCTCACCTGATTTGGCATGGTGACATGTCAATCAAGAAACATGTGAGACGCATGAGGACGATTCGAAAATCGTTGACTTTCTCATTTTGCCCAAGTCTCCGCTAGATTTTTGTATTTTTCGTTCCCCACTCGAGTTCCCCCATTCGCCTTTGCCATAAAGAAATCTAAAACTGCATTGTTGTTTGCATTTAGTCACAATGTTGCCACAATGCTAGATTCTATTTGTGAACTCTGTCGATTTGAATTTTGATGTGGTTCAAATATAAGTTATTCAATGTCGCATTTTTGGGGCTTTGTTGAACAAGCACATACGACGACTGATTCGCGCCCGTGCGTATAATTTTTGCGCCAAAACCAGGGAGACACCACAGGGAGACCAGTGCATAGCTGCAATGGCCAAACACAACGGCGAAAATGCGCATGACGCCGTTGTTTCCAAACAATACTGATTTATTTCGCTGCATGGGGGAGGTATTTCCTAGCCATTGCCCAACAACCCGTAAATTTAAATGCATAGATAATCTAAAGTGTCTGCAAGAGAAAATAATGACGTCTGTTTACGTTCCCGTCAGAGAGTGATGAATCCTTTTCTGGTCTTAAATTAAATTTAAATGCTTATTCGATTGTAGCTGTCATTAGTACGTTTAAAAAACATTGTTTGCTTCTTTTAACGACGAAAATACTTAGTTGTTTCATTAATTCTAAGAATTCGCAAACTTGTGCCACTCCCGACCACTACGACCTCTACTGTAATGCTATAGGACAACGTGTGAATCCCTATCCAATATCAAGCATTATTAATACAAGTAGTTTCAGTCAGCTGCATATATCTGTCTTCTTCTTTCTGTAAACGGTAAGTCCATAAACGGGAACGCAACACAACCAACGACGAAGTAGCAAACGCAAATGTTTTCAAAATTTGGATGAGGTCATTCCAAAGCATGATTTCCTGAAGATTTCGCCAAGGTCATTCGAAAACTTCCGTCAAGATTGCCTAAGTGTTGCAAAGCCACGTTCTTTAATATCGTGTTGTTTCTTCTGCTAAATCGTAAGATTTTTACACATACATTTAATTAGTGTAGGAGTATCTAATGATCCACCTCCTTGGATTTGAAGGAATCGCACATAATTTAAAAATTGAACTTAAAACAGTGCGATCAAAGTTACCATCCTTCCCTGAAATAATTCGTCATGAGCCACCTTAATCAAAACAAAATACGTTTTCGCTGTTTGAAACAAAGTTCCCTATATCTTGCAGAATTGACCCGGTCACTAATAATTATGCTTAAAATAAATCCGGTCGACTAGTTTCCCGTGAGTAGTTATGTCAAATATACACTTGAAGTTAAGAGTCTAGCCCCTAGTTACATTTAGTGACAAAATTCTTGACCGCGATATACTAGGTTCAAGCGTTGGTTTCTTGTGTTTATCTAATACGGTAAGAATATTTCAAATTATAATATAGCTACGATATAACGCGCGCTCTGATTGGTGCAAATCTATGCTCTATTACACCGATAAACTATAATGGTTCTCTCCCGCTATATCATAAAAGCATTAGAGCGCAACTTTTTATGGCTTTATCAGCGAATAGAGCAATTGTGAATAGAATACATAGAGGATATTACATGGCCGCGCGGATACGAATTTTATCTTCGAGTGTTGAAAATTGATCTCACGAGTGAGCGCAGCGAACGAGTGAGATAAATTTTTAACACGAGAAGATAAAATTCGTATCTCCAAGCGGTCATGTAATGTTCTGTTTATTATATAAACATCAATGAAATACCAAATTCAAATTTTATTTGAGTTAAGCTTAAAAATCGAGCATTCAGCAAAGGCAAGTGTGATATTTTCACATGTGAAAATAACATGATATTTTCACGTGTGAAGATATCAAGTTTTCGCGCAGGAGATCACCTGGTATTTCATTGGTGTTTATATAATAAATAGAGGATATTACATGGCCGCGCGGAGATACGGATTTTATCTTCGAGTGTTGAAAATTTATCTTACGAGTGAGCGCAGCGAACGAGTGAGATAAATTTTTAACACGAGAAGATAAAATTCGTATCTACAAGCGGTCATGTAATGTTCTCTTTATTATATAAACATCAATGAAATACCAAATTCGAATTTTATTTGAGTTAAGCTTAAAATCGAGCATTGAGCAAAGGCAAGTGTGATATCTTCAAATGTGAAAATATCATGTTAGTTTTCACGCGGGAGATCACCCGGTATTTCATTTGTGTTTATATAATAAACTCTTTTTTTTATAAGAACCTTTTTTATAAGAACATGAGGAGCTTTGGGCAAGTAAAAAATGCGCCCCCACCACTTGAGAAAGGTGTTAATCCCTGCCAAGTCACTGCCTGGTTTTTATTGACATTTGCTGGTAAACATCAATTAGCATCCGCAAAGGTCACAGCGGAAACTACGCACTTTTGCGCGCTCGAACACAAGCATAGGAGAGCTGTGACCCATAGTCTTGTCCACGAATAGCCAGCTTTCTTCGATTTACTAAGCAGCGAACTGATCATGAGTCCTGTTGTGTCACAAGCAGTTGTAGAGCTACCCCGGGAGACCACTATAGAGAAGTATTTTAACGTTGTATACTAAACACAGCTTTGTTATATTTATAATACCACTGGTTTGCTGCTACTCGGGAAAATAACAGGCACTGGTAGTCACGTTTACCTGGCAAACTCAAGTTGTTATTCGGAGGGAAAGGTTTTTGTCTTTTCAATTTGTATAAAGGGCAGGAAGTTATGTTTTCTGTACTACTAATGCGGCTTTTGCAAACGCTGATTTATTTCGCGATCAATTTCGCGCCAAAATGCATCAGAGTTGATTTTACTTTGCAGTATAATATACTCAAATGAATAAACCTTCATTGTTCTCGGGATTTAGGATATGACTTTTTTGAGAATCTGAAGAGAGCTAGAAAGGTTGTATTTCAAGGAATAGGCGGTAAATCTCATTGTCCACGTATAATCGTCCAGTGGAGCATATCTAAAGCATGCTCTGAAAAGAATTGCTGCCCGGATCGTTATGGTGGTCTTCAATTCATGCAGTCAAGACTCGTAAACAAACAACCGAAGACTTACGTTGAAATAATCTGTGCCGGTCTTATTCGACAGAGAGACGTAACTGCAGTTCTCCAACTCCATCCACAATTCAAAGCGGTTATATATTAGGAGCTGTAATACGGGTCATATCGGGGTCATATCATGATCAAAATGGCGGCTAACATTTTGGCGGTAAATAGAGAAACGAAATAGCTCTGAAGAGGAAAATAAAGCGCTTGAAAGACGAACTTAAAGAAAAAATCATATGTTATTGGAGCTCGAGCAAAAGCTGCCAAGAAGCCCTGATTTTCAAAACACTTTTGTTGGATATCACTTGGGTACTTTTTTATCTGTTGTATCAAAATTTACGGTAACTGATATCAAAACAAGTTTGTTGGATATCACTTGGATACTAGTGGTATCAAAATTGCATACCTTTCCCGGCCTGATTTTAAAACAAGTTTGTTGGATATCACTTGGATACTAGTTTATCCGTGGTATCAAAATTGCATACCTTTCGAACCCGGCCTTATTTCAAATTATGTTTGTTGGATATCACTTGGATACTAGTTTATCCGTGGTATCAAAATTTCGAAACTTTCCCGGCCTGATTTCAAAACAAGTTTGCAGGATATCAGTACTTTATCTGTGGTATCAAAATTTCATAACTTTCCCTGCCTGATTTTAAAACAAGTTTTTTTGGATATCACTTGGATACTAGTTTATCCGTGATATTAAAATTTCATAACTTTCCCGGCCTGATTTCAGAACAAGTTTTTTGGATATCACTTGGATACTAGTTTTTCCGTGATATTAAAATTTCATAACTTTCCCGCCTGATTTTAAAGCAAGTTTGTCGGATATCACTTGGATACTAGTTTATCCGTGGTATCAAAATTTCGTAACTTTCCCTGCCTGATTTTAAAACAAGTTTTTTGGATATCACTTGGATACTAGTTTATCCGTGATATTAAAATTTCATAACTTTCCCGGCCTGATTTTAAAGCAAGTTTGTCGGATATCACTTGGATACTAGTTTATCCGTGGTATCAAAATTTCATAACTTTCCCTGCCTAATTTTAAAACAAGTTTTTTGGATATCACTTGGATACTAGTTTATCCGTGATATTAAAATTTCATAACTTTCCCGACCTGATTTCAGAACAAGTTTTTTGGATATCACTTGGATACTCTAGTTTATCCGTGGTATCAAAATTTCGTAACTTTCCCTGCCTGATTTTAAAACAAGTTTTTTTGGATATCACTTGGATACTAGTTTATCCGTGATATTAAAATTTCATAACTTTCCCGACCTGATTTCAGAACAAGTTTTTTGGATATCACTTGGATACTCTAGTTTATCCGTGGTATCAAAATTTCGTAACTTTCCCTGCCTGATTTTAAAACAAGTTTTTTTGGATATCACTTGGATACTAGTTTATCCGTGATATTAAAATTTCATAACTTTCCCGACCTGATTTCAGAACAAGTTTTTTGGATATCACTTGGATACTCTAGTTTATCCGCGGTATCAAAATTTCGTAACTTTCCCTGCCTGATTTTAAAACAAGTTTTTTTGGATATCACTTGGATACTAGTTTATCCGTGATATTAAAATTTCATAACTTTCCCGGCCTGATTTTAAAGCAAGTTTGTCGGATATCACTTGGATACTAGTTTATCCGTGGTATCAAAATTTCATAACTTTCCCTGCCTGATTTTAAAACAAGTTTTTTGGATATCACTTGGATACTAGTTTATCCGTGATATTAAAATTTCAAAACTTTCCCGACCTGATTTCAGAACAAGTTTTTTGGATATCACTTGGATACTCTAGTTTATCCGTGGTATCAAAATTTCGTAACTTTCCCTGCCTGATTTTAAAACAAGTTTTTTTGGATATCACTTGGATACTAGTTTATCCGTGATATTAAAATTTCATAACTTTCCCGGCCTGATTTCAGAACAAGTTTTTTGGATATCACTTAGATACTCTAGTTTATCCGTGGTATCAAAATTACGTAACTTTCCCGGCCTGATTTCAAAACAACTTTGTTAGATATCACTAGTTTATCCGTGGTATCAAAATTTGACTATGATTACTGAAATAAAATATCGTGTTTCAGTAAATAAGCTGTTCCTACTACTGCTGCACCTTCAGGCCCTTTTCCGGCAATATTTCACAGTACTACACTGTTTTTTTCTACTTTTTGTGTTCCGTTTTGCCAATCCTGCCCCAAGATAACTTCGATCTCTCGCGAAACTGGACCTTCGCAAAGTTGTTTACCACGATAGAGTTCCGACACATGGGTCTGCATGCTCTCCTGTTGCTAATTCCAGTTCTTTCAATTGATCCACGGCTTCCCTCGTCCTCCTTATAATGAGACTCCCCAAAAGAATAAATCTCGTATAGGAAACGCATCGCGGTTTTGTTGTTAGTATATGAATTTTGAACGAGAGAATGCCGATCTAGTAAATGCTCTACTGTGTATATTCCGCATTTTGGTGTTTTAACAAAGTAAAGAAAAGTTTAAAATTATGAGTAAAACAATAAGCACGACATGTCTATGTCTATGGATGTAATTCAATCACTGTTTGTGTATGAATAATCCCTTGTTGACAAAGAGAGAGCACATAAGCAAAAGCCGCTCGTTTTCGTGTGAAGGATTATCACACCTTCTCGAGAGTAAGGGTGCATTCAATGCACCCTTACGTCATATTTTCCAGAATAATTATCCGGGCTAAGCTCCTCATGGTTCAGCCTGAAATTTATCCAGATTTTAAGAACATGCTAAGAACATGCCTGAGCCTCAGATAGGAGCAAAATAGATTTATTTTCAGTGATGCTTTCTAAAATCCAGAATCAAATGTGTTAATTATAACGACCTTTAATATTGTAATTTATAAACTCTCTTAAATACTTCATTGGTATGTATCCTTCTGTAAGATCTATCATATTTCAGATTCGGACGTCACTGAAATGTAAGAACATCCGTAAGAACATTTCCAGCCTCAAACTGCTCCAAAAATAAGAACGGCCCAGCCTCGACTGAAAATTAGACGTTCTTATAAAAAAAAGTGTAGTAAAAAAAATGTAAAACATGTATATTGGTATTTATAGTGGAAGTGCACTTAGCTAGCCAGCTATTTCACAGACACTCCACTCAAATTGAAACCAAATAGCAATTATTAAGAATCCCAACTGGCAGAGATGGGGAGAAGAGCACTCGCCTGCACCGTGGTGAAGCTGATTACTTATTCGCGTTTCCCGATTCGACTGTTTACTGATTCGGCCATTTACCGATTCAGTTCCGGGGGGATACTTAAAAGGAAATATTTCAAAATAACTCTCAAACACATGTTATTGTAAGGATTCGTGAACCGGGTCAAGAACCATAAGGTCCATAAGCGCGATGTTAGGCACACATCACATTTTGCAATACTTGCACGAAGTAATGGAGACTTTATTTTTATCACGACTTTCTAATTGAAGAAATATCGAGTACGTTTCTTTGCATAAAGTAGCAATATATTGGATAATAAAAGCATTTATTATACATTGTACTCACTATCTCGATTCTGATTGGCTAAAAGCGCGCGCTTTACTTTGGGAATCACGCACTTTAAGGGTCTCCAAGAATCAGCATGCTGATTCTTGAAGAATCAGCTAGCTGATTCTTGATCCTACGCGCGCAATGTTTCATGGGACTACAGCCCTTGAATGTTTCCCCTATTTAACAAGGCGCTTTTGTAAAAGAAATTGCTTCACAGAAAAAAAAGTATTTTCACTGAATCAATGTATAATAAAACAATTATTGAATTCGGTTTTTGTGATTTCCAGAATAAACAATATCTCGCCAAGTGGAATCAGGCTCGGCCTTACGGCCTCGCCTGATTCCACTTGTCTCTACATTGTTTATTCTGAAAATCACAAAAACCTCATCCAATAATTGCTTAAAATCGAAAATGTCTTTTTTGCATAAATGTTTTTAAAACAAAATATTGCGAAAATTAGACTACGGTTATGTATGGAAATAAAATGTGTTTGAGAGTTATTGCATTGATAGTTTGACTGAAATATTTTTTCATAATTATCCCCCCGGAACTGAATCGGTAAATGGCCAAATCAGTAAGCAGTCGAATCGGGAAACGCGAATAGGTAAGGAGCTTCACCGCGGTCTCGCCTGCGGGTCGTGATTTTACAACGTTCTCGTGTCTCTCCCAACATCACGCGTGCTCTATTGCGCCGATAAAGTCGTGCTCTAATGCCTAAATAACAACACTTGTTTGTTGTTCAGACTTCGTTTCACATAAATCAGTTTTAGACCAAAGGATGGCTCGAGATTCCACGAGATTTTAACGGATTGAGTTCACTATTTTTACCGTCGCCTCATTAGTTAATGGCTGATTGCATTTTCTTTCCGCACCGGGGGGTCGAGGACCCTGGAAATTCCAGGGGGAGGGGTCTATCTAAGCCCTGGAAATTCCAAGGGGAGGGGGCCTATCAAGACCCTGGAAATTCCTAGGGGGAGGGGTGAAGGACCCTTGTAAATGCTGAAAATTCCAGGTGGGAGGGGTCTGTTTAAAGCGGGACTGTCACGGTACGCGCATGTGCGAATTTTGATCTTTTTTTTTATTTTTTATTTTTTATTTAGAGACTCTACACGTGACTGGAAGGAATAAATAAATAAATAATGTCACGTGAAGGGGGCGAGTAAACGGACACGGAGGTCCCGACGAGACACGCCCCCAACACTTAACGGGTTACAATGACAATACAAAAATTATAAAATGTAAATATATATATATATATATTATGCATAGACTGATCACTTTGGTCCGGGCCGGAACGATGGCTGTGAAAGGGAGGAATTCCGCTGGTAGAATCCGTTCAAATCTTGTTGTTTCGGGGTCCATCTACCCTTAATTCTTAACGGGTATTCTCTCCTGAGATCTCCTTAGTATCGTGACCAAATTTTGGAGTCGATGCAATATTGTTTGATCGTTTTAAATTGAATGAGACTCGAGTGTCATTTTCACTGATGGCTGCCAAACAAGAAAGGCCTAATCGAGGTCGTCCTTACCCCAAAATGGCTTGGGAACATAATAAAAGCAGGATCTGGATATCGAAAAGGGTCCACGAGACATGGAAATTGTTCAAGGGCTACGGTATCTTCACCTCAGACAACGATTTTGCAGCTCATTAGCCTAAAAACCCCTAAAAACTTACCATAATGTCGCCTCCTGACGAATGAACTCCAAATTATGTTTTCCCTGAGGCGACGTCGCGCGGGGCGTGGGTACTTTCCCGAGAAAACGAAGTGTCCCGTGATTGGTTTATTTAAACAGGGAATCCCCGTTTTGAATGATAGTTATGGGATCGGCGGTCTTTAGGCAACCTAGAAATTCCAAGGGAGGAGGTGTTCAAATTCCATGGGAGGGGGTGTCGGAGACCTCTGGAAATTCCAGGGGAAGGGGGTGTCGGATTCCTCTGGAAATTCCAGGGCCGGGGGGTCTTCAAATGGTAGGGTCCCCGACCCCCGGGTTTGGAAAAGTAATGCGATCAGCCAATGAGGACGGCGTATACAGCTTATCCTCAATCGATTTTCTTCTTTTACCCTTTCAACATAGAAATTGTTTTTGGTGCTCTTATTCTGGTTATATGTTTAGCGAGCAAAGCCACATCATGGAAATTAATGGAGGGGAAGATCTGGCGGGAGACTCTGGCAACAGCCACTGAAGCATGCTCGAGATTTGATACATTGATAATTGTGGGACATGCGCTACCTACGCATATCCCATAACTATCTGTGCGCCCGCAAACCATTGCGCACCCTAAGTCCGGGGGGGGGGGGGGGGGGACTCCCATATTTTTTGGCCGGGGATGATCGTCGTATCTTTTAGGGGTTAAAATCACGGTGGTTTGGTCTCTTTTAGGGGTGATCTTGATTTTAGGGAGATTGGTATCTGTTAGGGCCGAAACTGTGTCCAAATTGTTTTTTACCATGATGGTGCTTCTAAAAACCGTGTACGAAAGAGATTATTCGATGAGAAGACGATAAATTAGAGACAAACACGGAAACTTCTTAATGGGTATCTTTCACCTGTTACCTGTGTCCTTCGCGCCTACTTGGACCTCATCATTTAGGGTATCTTTTAGGGTAATAAATGTTCGAGCCACGCCATGGCCCGCCATGTTTGGTATCTTTAGAGGTGAAACTGAAAATTTACGCGATCATCCCCGACCCAAAAATATGGGAGTCCCCCCCCCCGGACCCCCCTAAGCGTCGTCTTGGTAAGACTGGACATGATCCACTGAGTCAAGACAAAATAAACTTGTCTTGTCTTGTCTCATGATCCACTGCGCCCCTGCGGCCTCCAATCCTTCTTGATATACGTCTTTTCTATTCTCTTTCGCTGCGCTCAGCCGAATAGAAAACATTTAATAACTAAACAACGAGACAATGGTATGGAGGAGAGCCAACCAGCAAATAATTTATTGACAGGCTATTAATAGAAAATACAAGGTGTGATGGATTAATTATTGACAAGCTGTTAAACAAACAATACATTAGCTAGACGAGAGAAATACAAGATGTAATGGACTAATTACATTACCGTCCCTAGGTAGCAAGAATTGATAAACAGAAGATCTGCACATAGGTGAAAATTAACCCCTCGTAAAAAAGTACGAAGTACTAGTTTACTTGCTGGAAAGGCGTCAAGTGAACAACGCGACGCCGAAGAACGCATAAGTAGGGAAAATAAATGACGTAACAAAAGGCTAAAACAACTATCTTGTGAATACCGTTAATAAATACATTATTATATCCAACTGCAACGAGAGGAGCACAAATATCGTAGGAGTGAGACTGGGGCGAGTACAAATATCCCGCAATATTGTACACTTCAAAACTATTTGCACTAAGGGGCCGACCATTTAACTTTTGAGGGGGGGGGGGGGGCTTTTTTGAAAAAAAATATCCTGCACGGCTAAATGATGACTAAAACCCTTCTTTTTTATTGGAAAAAAAATTCTCACCGCTTACAAGAGGTAGAAAAAAAAATCTTGCACCGACAAAAAAGTCCACCCCCCCCCCCCCAAAAGTTAAATGGTCGGCCCCTAAGTTCGTGCACTCTCGCTTCAAAACATTGGAAAATAGATGTCGAATAATAAATAACTTATTAGACATTTTAGTGTACAATATCTCTGAACAATTTTTCTCGTCTTTGTATTTTGTCTCGCCCGAAGACGGGCTCGACAAAATGCTCCAGACTCGAAAAAATATCCAGCGATATAGTACATTAAAATGTCTAATAAGATATATTTATTGCAGGAGCGACATTTATGAAATCGGTGTTTGTCGTTGCGCACGAGTGCATCCTTTACTAGTAATCTCTAGTTAATAAGTAGCCGATACGTGGACTACAGCGAAAGAGATCCAAGATTCAAGGACGTCGCCATTTCCTGTGTGAGTGATCAGGCCTGTAAGTACTAATGTTTTACTGTTTAGGGCTCTGGGGCTAAAAACAATCTAACATTTGTGACTATTTGTTCAGCAATTTCTTCGTGTTGAACAAGCTTTCAGAACCCGATGAAACTCCGTGTTGCGTCAAATATTTTTATTCGGTGCATGTTCAGTGCTGTTTAACGTTTTCAATGCATTTTTTGCTTTGTCTAAATCACTAAAAACCGGCGAAACTTCGGGTAAAGTTGATGCGTGTTTATCGTGTCGAACAGGTTGAATAATATTCAATGATCTGAATCATGATGAACGTTTCAACATTTGTGAAAAAGATCAGTAAAAATCAAGGTTCAAGCGAATTGCATGACGCTGTTCAATACACTTTTTTGCTTTTTCTAAATCAAGGAATACGCAACTTTGAGAAGAGTTTAATTGTTTCGAATCATGCTCAATGATGTTGAAGTTAGTCAACATTGATGAAAAAGATACCTTGATTTTTTTCGGATTTTTTCATCAATGTTGACTAACGTTCAACTTGAGCATGATTCGAAACAATTAAACTCTTCTCGAAGTTGCGTATTCCGTGATTTAGAAAATATACTATGGTTTCAAAATCGATTCAAAGCATTGCGATACCGGCTCGGTGGCGCAGTGTGTTTGTGCACGGCACATTATTCGGGCTTGCACTATTTCAAGATGCAAGATGCAAAGATGCAGAGATGCAAAGATGCAGAGATGCAAAGATGCAAAGTAGCTTACTTATAGCTTTGAATTCCTTTCACCTGGAGCTCTGATAAGAGAAAGGGGGTAACGTGGTGCACCGTCGACGAGTTATCGACGTTAAATAAAGGACTTTACTTTTTACTTTTGCATTTGTCACCGCGCTTGGTACTGACTACAAATTTTATTTATTATATGGCAACGATAGTACGCGCGCTCTGATTGGCTAACGAGCGGGCGTAACTCTCCGTAATGCCCACGGGCATTATGGAAATTCTTAATGCCCGCTCGCAGTTCACGACTGACAAGCATTAATCTCCTTGAAATAACACAAATTCAAAAAGATTTTCAACGAGATTCACAACAAGGAATACATGACACAGTATAACACAAATCTAACTTGTGACAAGAGGAAAATCAAGGCCTGAAAATCAGAAATGACCTGTTTACAAAAGCAAACAGAGCCAAAAAGTTACTCTAAGAAATTCGAGTCTATCCGGAGAAAATGAGAACTTAAGGGAGTCAAAATAGCAGCAAAAGATAAAAGCTACATGTAAAGTCAAAATTTAATGGGAATTCAAGAAACTTGAGAACTAAAAATAATAACAGAAAGCGAGTTCAAACTTTGTGCTTACCGATACTGATAGTGAAGTCGTTCATTTCTTTTCTCTCTCCATCTCCTCGAGTTAAATTCATTCTTACTTGACGTTTGCTTTTGCACAAAAGCCGGCTAAAATAACCATTGCAATTTTCTGGATAGCTTGTGAAGTATCTTCTTCAGGTTTAACTCTTCTTCCGTATTTATTAAAGGCCTTTTCCTAGTGCAAAAGGAGCAATGTTTTCCCCAATGGTGCTAAAAAAAAGTTCAGCTGACTTGCTTCGACTTGCTTGCCGTTTGAAACTTCTGTAACTCCCTCAAAAGTTTCTCACAAATGACTAAACGACATTATAAAATATCTGTAAAAGAAAGGATTCCGAAGCATTTGACATCCATAAGAGTTTGATTACATTAGATCAAGTCTGGCGTGGTTTGTACACACGGGTTTGTTCTATCAGTTTGACTCGGAGAATGAAAAACTCTGAATGAACTCGAGCGCGACGCGGGCGCGTGTCTGAGTTATTTCGGCGGGAAAATGAACGAGGCGACTTCCGGTTCGTAAAAAGTTTTAGGAAAAGTGCCATATAATAAACAACTTACTAACCTCGACCGTTCGGGCATTACGTGAAATATCAAACCTCGGTTTTGGCGTATCAACCTCGCTATCGCTCGGTCGATACGCCAAAACCTCAGTTTGATATTTCACGTAATGCCCTCACTCTCGGTTAGTAAGTAGTTATTATCACCAACATAATTAATTTTCATACCTATAGCGTACCCCAAAAAATCTCTTTGATCCAATTGTCTAAGGCCAATGCAAATAAATTGTTTGTTATTTGAGTCGGTTCTTTTGAAAATAGTGTCTGGTAAGCTACAGCGGTTTCCATAACTCTGCGACCTACATACATACATACATACATACATAAACCTTTATTTAGCCACGCTGGTCACAACAACTGAATTTACAAACATAAAAACGGCTGATTTCCATGTGGGGCGTGGTAAAAAGAAGTATATACAGGAGGAGCATTAGATAAAACAGCGACTGTATAATTTGCATGAATTAATCTATTTGTGATTCGAGCAACTTGTGGCCCAAAATCTGTTTACAAGAAAGTGTGATATCTAGAGGTTTCAATCACATCTTTTCAAAGGTTTGCATGCAAATAGTCAGCTCTAGTTAGTCCCGTTAAGAAATCTTTGGCACCTTTGGAAAATACATTTAGTTTCAAAATCAATAAATTAATATTAATTATTAAAGTTCATACAATAGGATTTTGGTCACTATTGCCCTTGTCACGGAACTTGTGTTTTCCTATTATTGTACTGCGCAAAGAGTATTTCATAGCGGGACGAGTACAGTGAGTACAAACCAAACCAAAATGAGGCCAAGAGGGTTTGGACTTGAGGGACTTGTTCGTCAAATTGGTCGAAATCCAGGCAAAATCTCGCTTTATTGTGTTTTAAACACATTCCCTGGATCAAACACTTTAAGCAAGAACCACCCGGTAACTTTTGCAATACCTCTGAGTTTTTTTGTGGCTGGGTGTTAAAAGCTGGAAAAATACGAGTCACAAAACTCCTTAACTTTACTTACAAGTGTAAAATGTGTTGCTCGTTTATCATTGGCTGATTGCATTTTTAAACCGCACAGGGGGGGGGGGGGGGGGAATTTCCACTCGTGAAACAGACCCCCTCCCCTGGAATTTCCAACCTCATAAAGGACCCCCTGCCCTGGAATTTCCATTTTTTCTGCCAAATACCCCTGGAAAATCTATTTTTGGATAAAAGTGTAAAATGTTTTGCTCGTTTATCAATTTGTCGCGCATGCAACTCATTTTGATTCACACATGCCAGCCAAGGCGGATTTTAAGCAATTATTGGATGCGTTTTTGTGATCGGAATAAACAATGTCGAGACAAGTAGCTACCAGTGGAATCAGGCGAGCTTTATTCCGGAAATCACAAAAACCGAATTGAATAATTGTTTTATTATACATTGATTACGTAAAAAAATACTTTCGCAAAGAACAAATTTAGCAATTTATTTTACACAAGCCCTTATTCAAATAGTTGCTTTGCCAAAAGCTTCTGGATTAAAAGCCTCACAAGCACACGGAATCGAGCCATGATTCCGTGTCAGAGTCAATGCTGTCAATGGTACTTTTTCACTTTTTACTGTAAGAATTTATCTTTCTATTTTTATACGAATGAATTGATGATGTTATCTTTTTCTAGATCTAGTTCGATGACTTTTTTTCAAAGTTAAATATCGCTCAGGATGACCTTGAATCTCTGTGGTTTTGTCTACGTCAGCCGTCATAACAAGCGCTCCAGTTCAACATGCCCTTTCAACTTTTCTATTGCTCTCCTAAGGGCCATTTTCAGCGATTTTCAGTAGATATTCCGAGCTATTGCCAATTATGATTGCGCTTCTATATAGTTAAATAATTTTACACGACGAGAATCTTGATTTGTACGTGTCTTTTTTTCACCAACATCATTGAACGTGAGTAAAAGGGTGGCTCCGATTTGTTCGTGCGCAATTTGTGCATAACCGCGAAAGGGGTTTTCGTAATTCTGCGAATTCTGAAGCAATCGACAAACCATGCTTTTAGCGGCCTACTTCGATCACACAACAACAGCCGGGGAAATACGAGGCACAAAATCAGACCAACTTGTCGCGCGACATCTTTTTAAACGATGTTGAGCAACATTGAACGATGTTGCGCGTTTTTCACGCGTGCCAAAACTCGTCATCAACAAAAGCCTTTTATTGAATTGTTGAAGTTGTAAAATCTTGATGCGCGAAGTAGAGTGCTAGTCTACTTTGAGCCACAAATTCTGGCTTTGTTGCTCGTGTTTCATCAAACACATAACTTATCGCGCAACATATTGCCTACAAATTCAAATTGGTAGAAATGTTCGGTATGAATGAGCGGTGCTAAGGGCATGTAAGGGGCATTGTTATATCTCGATTATTATTGAGTACGAGTACGCGCATTATTTTAGGAATCACGCAATTTGAGGGTCCGTGTTTTAGTCTTGGAAGAATCAGCCTTGATTCTACGCTCGCAATGCATCATGGGCCTAGATGACTAAATGGCTTCCATTTTCATATCTTCGGAGAATCTCCGGCTAAGTCCCCGAACAAGTTCGGATTCGGTTGGTCAGACTTCGTGACTCGTTTGATCTTCGGGACCACTCATGGACTCCTGTTCGGACACATTCGGACTCGCTTGGATAAAGTTTCATCTAGGGTTAAAACGTTTTTTGCCATAGCGTGAACCACCATAACATGAACCTTGTACCGTAGAATGAACCTGAGTACCGTAGCATGAACCTTATACCGTAGCATGAACTTTGGTACCGTAGCGTGAACCTTATACCGTAGCGTGAACCTGGGTACCGTAGCGTGAACCTGAGTACCGTAGCATGAACCTTATACCGTGGCATGAACCTGGGTACCGTAGCGTGAACCTGGGTACCGTAGCGTGAACCTGGGTACCGTAGCGTGAACCTTATACCGTAGCGCGAACCTGGGTACCGTAGCGTGAACCTGAGTACCGTAGCGTGAACCTGGGTACCGTAGCGTGAACTTGGGTACCGTAGCGTGAACCTGGGTACCGTAGCGTGAACCTTATATCGTAGCGTGAACCTGGGTACCGTAGCGTGAACCTGAGTACCGTAGCGTGAACCTGGGTACCGTAGCGTGAACCTTATACCGTAGCGTGAACCTGGGTACCGTAGCGTGAACCTGAGTACTGTAGCGTGTACCTGAGTACCGTAGCGTGAACCTGAGTACCGTAGCGTGAACCTGGGTACCGTAGCGTGAACAAGGGTACCGTAGCGTGAACCTGAGTACCGTAGCGTGAGCCTGGGTACCGTAGCGTGAACCTGGGTACCGTAGCGTGAACCTTATACCGTAGCGTGAACCTTATACCGTAGCGTGAACCTGAGTACCGTAGCGTGAACCTTATACCGTAGCGTGAACCTGAGTACCGTAGCGTGAACCTTATACCGTAGCGTGAACCTGAGTACCGTAGCGTGAACCTTATACCGTAGCGTGAACCTGAGTACCGTAGCGTGAACCTTATACCGTAGCATGAACCTGGTTACCGTAGCGTGAACCTGGGTACCGTAGCGTGAACCTGGATACCGTAGCATGAACCTTATACCGTCGCGTGAACCTTACTACCGTAGCATAAACCTGGGTACCGTAGCGTGAACCTGGGTACCGTAGCATGAACCTTATACCGTAGCGTGAACCTCATACCGTAGCATGAACCTTGGTACCGTAGCATGAACCTTATACCGTAGCATGAACCTGGGTGCCGTAGCGTGAACCTGAGTACCGTAGCGTGAACCTTATACCGTAGCATGAACCTGGGTACCGTAGCGTGAACCTTATACCGTAGCATGAACCTGGGTATCGTAGCGTGAACCTTATACCGTAGCGTGAACCTGAGTACCGTAGCGTGAACCTTATACCGTAGCATGAACCTGGGTACCGTAGAGTGAACCTTATACCGTAGCGTGAACCTGAGTACCGTAGCGTGAACCTTATACCGTAGCGTGAACCTGAGTACCGTAGCGTGAACCTTAATACCGTAGCATGAACCTGGGTACCGTAGCGTGAACCTGGGTACCGTAGCATGAACCTGGGTACCGTAGCGTGAACCTGGGTACCGTAGCGTGAACCTGAGTACCGTAGCGTTGATCTTATACCGTAGCGTGTACCTGGGTACCGTAGAGTGAACCTGTGTACCGTACCGTCTTGTTGTGACGTCACAACATGGCGCCGTCGTAATAAGAAGCCTTTGACGTCACAACACGGAATCAGGCGAACTACCTCGAGAGACGGGGGAGGGGTGGGTGGCCGGGGGGGGGGGGGGGGGGGGGGGGGGGTGGGGGTGGGGGGGGGGGCAAAAACGAAACTACTAGAAGACTGCACTGAGCGAGTGCAGAAGAAAATACAGATCCAACTAGTGATTAGCCTGCTAGCCGGCGTTTGTCAGTGTTTTAACGGAGAAAATACCTGGAGTTTGTTGTTCGAGGCGCCATCTTGGATTTCTGTACACGCGGTGGACCTGGCACGAGTCCACCGCGTGTACAGAAATCCAAGATGGCGCCTCGAACAACAAACTCCAGGTATTTTCTCCGTTAAAACACTGACAAACGCCGGCTAGCAGGCTAACTAGTGATGTGCTACGCAAACTTCGGAACTCACAACACAAGTCCGTTCAGCAAGAAGGCCGATACTTTTTAAGGACTTTTTAGAGGATAAGACTCAAGCTTATGTGGAGGAAGCTAAGGCTTTTACGTCGGAGATTTTATTGTTATTCGACTGTCGTGTCTTGTTGTGATCGTTCTGAGCTCCAAGGAGGTCACATAAACTTTGTCATTGAAGCATTGAAGCTTTACATGTTACTGCTTTTCCAGGTTGGTAGTGTTCGTCGATACGGTTTGTTTGAGTAGGAGAAATAATTTTGTGTGGGAGAAGACGAGTCTACATACTTAATTAATGTCTGCGCTGCGAGCCATTTAAGTTTTAAGTTCGAGCCAAGGTATTCATGCCAAGGATTAACCACAGAACTTAAAAGCTACTCGGAATAATTAAGTAAGCGTCGCTGTTTATTGTGTATAAAGCATAGCATTTTTGAATCCGAGACGACATGCGAATCGGTAGGAAGTCTTAACTTAAGCTTACATTACTAAAACGACCGAGTCATTACACTGTAAGCTTTGTAAATGTAGATGCGAAGGATATTTGAACTTGGAATTTCTCTGAAATAAAAACCAAGACTTATAATACCCGATCACATTTATCTCCTATGTATCTAATAGATCGAGGCAGAATAAAAGAAACGGATAACAGATCTTGTGGCATTCATTTCAATAATCTTTCTTTATTTGGGATTCTTCCATAGAAAAAAAAATACTCTGGGTAATGCCACATGCTCTGAAATGGGAAATATTATGTTTAAATCAATCACCATGAATGACTACCATCATTTTAATTTTTTAACATAAAAATAAACATATGGAATATTAGTAACTATCACAGGGAATTTCTACATAAACCTATCCATGGGAAAGCTGAATCTCCCAAGGCACACGCATGGTAAGTGCTAGGAATTCACATGGATAGCCATGGGAAATCCGAACACTTCCCATTCTTCTACCATGGGAAAATCAGCTTTTCCCATAGATGGGTTTATGCAGAAATTCCCTGTTTATTCGCCTTGTTTTTTGCGAAACATTTAATTGTGTTCCATAAAATTTAACATGCCCAAGTTATAAAGTTTAAAGGTGTCTGAAATTTATTATCAAATAATTAATTTTTGTGCATCACAGGAATGTTGTACTGGTATGAATTGTATCTGCAACAGAACTACCCAGGTAATATTTAACAATTAGTTGCCAAAGACATCATAAATCTCTGGCATTAGTATAATTACTCAAGTGATTATAAGAATTTACATGCTCTGATTTCCTGATTGGTCGAGAGTTTCGTTTTCACTCGTTATAATCACCTACAGGTTCACGATTATAACTGATTGAAATGATTGGGAGTGCATGCACAAGTTTTGTTATCAGTGAAAAAATTTAACAAACCAAGTTGTTTGTCTTTATGAATCGTTTGAGGCTCATTGATAATCATAGAGCCTTTGGCAACTAACTGTTAAGACAGATTGTTTTAGTGATTCGAGCAACGTATGGCTAAAATTGAATTCCTAGAAGATACAAAGCCAATTTGCTTTAAAGCGGATTTCATATGACTGGACATGAGTAATGAGTTGTATCGTTTCACTAGCCAATCGCGAGCCAAGTCACAAGTCACAAGCCAGCCACACAAGTCAGTTCCAAAATGCGAATTTTTTCTTCCCGATTTTTTTTCTTAAAATGTTGTTATGGATTTAGAATTTTGCAAATAATTTCTTCAGTTTTCAATGAATTCCAGGTAACTTTAATGACTTCATTTACATCGACGAGTATCAAGAGGGCTACCTGTGGTGACAAGATGGCAGATCAAAATAGAAACCCTTTGCCCCTTCGAACACTGCAATTTGGGATTTTTCAGTCACTGGAATACCAGCGTTGAACAGTTGTGATAAATTGTACTCATAGCAGATCTGATTCTTTCCACACATAGGTATTATGTTCCAGGTGAGGTGCTTCATTGATGTAATTGTATAGTAAGCTTGGAATTCCGTAGATATTGAAAACTTTGCCAGAAAAATATTTGCCAAAATTCTAATCCCTAACAATATTTGAAACAATGAATTTAAGAAAAAAATCGGGAGGAATAAAAATTTACAATTTTGGACCTGACTCGTGGCTGAGACATGATTGACTCGGGCTCGCGATTGGCTCGTGAAACGATACAACTCCATGAGTAATTGGTAATTACTTTGTAATTACTCCTACAGGTTTTATTCAGAATTGGTGTAATTGCTTTGTGATTGGTTTCACTACAGTCATATGAAATCTGCTCTATTTTAGCATCTTTTGAAAGGTTTGCATGCAAGAAGTAACTTGAGTTAGTTCCATCAAGAAATCTTGAAGGGAGCCTGTGAAAATACATTGCGAAGTTTATATTCAAAGGTATAGGGATTTCGAAGTGATCATGCGCTTGACATGGAGA
Source organism: Scolanthus callimorphus (assembly GCA_033964015.1). Taxonomy (NCBI): domain Eukaryota; kingdom Metazoa; phylum Cnidaria; class Anthozoa; order Actiniaria; family Edwardsiidae; genus Scolanthus; species Scolanthus callimorphus. The sequence continues at coordinate 7,872,065 of CM066919.1, forward strand.
ATTTCCTATTATTGTCCTCCAGGTAGTAAACTTTGAAAATTAATTTCTCTGCTTTCCATGTTAATTTCATGGCAGTACTAACCCAGGTTATTCCTTAAATGCAGTTATTCCAAAACCAAACCAAAATCAAGGCAAGTTTGCTATAAAGTTCTGAGTAACTGGATTTTTGATCACATTTTAAAAAATTGCTTAAATCTTGGTAAAATCTGTTTTGAATAATCAATGGGGCTAGTACAATTTCAAAGACTTTTGACATCCAAGATTTTTGACCAAAAAATCACTTTCAGGGGTATTTTCCTAGTTTCCCCATAATAAAGTGTTCGCATGATACCCAATGCTTTCAATGTTATATTGGTGAAATGTGTTTTCAAAAAATATCCATACCCCCCATCCCCCCCACCACGGAAGGGTGCTGAGAAATGACCCCCCACCCCTCTGTTTTTGTATGGAAAAGATCAGGTAAATTGACCCCCCCCCACCCCTCTGGAATTTCCAATCCCTTCCGTAGGGGAGGGGGGGGGGGATGGATATTTTTTGGAAACACACAATATAGCAAAATATGCTGACATATTGACCAGTCATTGTCATTCAGAATCACTCAAGTAAATTATTCTAAAAACACCTAGTATATACCAAAATCAGTTATAATGAATGGTCATTTTCCTGCACTCTGATTGGTCCCTGAAATAGTAGATGTCCAACACATGATACAAACCCTATTAAAAAAGCAAGTTTCATTTTTGCTCCCATTCTTTGAGGTGTAGCTGGCTGAAATTTGGGCTTTAACTAAAATCAGTATGCTCTTTTCATTTCTGAGCATCATTTGGATGAATCTGCTCATTTTAAGGGTTTCCGGGTCACGTGACCGCTTGCTAGGCCAGAAAACACAGTCGGTATTTGATGCTTGCCTAAGTCTAAAAAGTTAGGTGTAAAAATAAATTTTTATCAGGCACAGTTTTAAGCCATGCAACACTATTTACTGTTTCTAGAAAACACTCCAAATGGCGGCTCATTTTGAGTGATACTGCATTTCCAATCATTTAAAACACATGTTTCCCCATACTGGGGATGGGGTGGGGGATTGTTAATTTTCAGAGTGGTTTTCATAAAGGGTGTTAAAAAGTGGCCCAATACAGCCCGCCAGAATTTCGAAAGCTAATCATCCCCTAATGCATGGTTTATTTAAGACTGGAAGATAGATGATTTTTCTATAAGGAGGCTAAGTTTCATCAAACATATTGTTTTTTCTTCTTCAGTTTCAGTGACAATGCAGCCCCAGAGATCCCTCTTGGACAGGCAGTGATATTTTTTAATTTTTTTGTTATTTTTTATTTTTTAACGAAGACTAGTGAGCAGCACAAGGAGTGACACTTGAAGTTGTAAAAGTAATGTAATTTATTTCCGACGCGTTTCGTCTCTTAGGGAGACTTCATCAGGGAATAACAGTTTACAACTTAGTTATGGCATATATAACACGAAATTACATACGTGCGAGTGCTAACTTCCTTAGGAAGTGACTCTTATGCCGTAAAGGACGTTCCTAAACGCCCATTATGTTATTGAACGTGTGGGCTTGTAATAGTTTTGGGGGCCATACGATTAGCGCTAATCGTATGGCCCCCCCCAAAAAAGAGTGCCAAAGCCAAAATTCCAGCTCAGCTCTGGTGCCCGAGTACAAGGTCTGGTGCCTGAGTACAAGGTCTGGTGCCTGAGTACAAGGTCTGGTGCCTGAGTACAAGGTCTGGTGCCTGAGTACAAGGTCTGGTGCCTGAGTACAAGGTCTGGTGCCTGAGTACAAGGTCTGGTGCCTGAGTACAAGGTCTGGTGCCCGAGTACAAGGTCCTACTCCGGCACTCCTAGTGCCCAGGCACCAAGTGTGTACGCAGCCTAAGGGTCTACAACGTTTTTATTTCAATGTCAAAATTAATGTAAATATATTAAACTCTGTGGAAAATAAACTGATTATAAACTTTTAAACTTTATAACTTGGGCATAGAAGTGTTATATTTTATGGAACACAATTAAATGTTTTGGCAAAAGCAAGGTGAATAGTAACTAGTATTCCATATGTTTATTTTTTCTGATTAAAATTTAAAAATGATAGTCTTAAGTCATTCATGGTCATTGATTTAAACATATAATATTTCCCATTTCAGAGCATGTGGAATTACCCAGAGTATTTTTTCTATGGAAGAATCCCAAATAAAGAAAGATTAATGAAATTAATGCAACAAGATCTCAAGTGGGAAAACATCATGCCAAAACCCATGAGTCTATTCAATACAAAACACGGTGTACTATTTGAAATTCTATAATAAAAGGTTTAACGTGTTTCTGTCGTTGCGCTGAGCGCACAAGAAACACCGAATCCAAAACGACTAGCTTGGAAAGATATTTTCATTACCAACCTAAATATCCTGCTGCTTGGAGTTAAATCCAAGGTAGATGAGAGATCAAGACTTCATCGCCACTGTGTAGTAAACAACAATTTAGCAGGAAATTGTCGAATTTTAGGAGAGAAAAAACCGTATAATAATGTGACTAATGTTTCCATTTCAATCTCTGATACCCGCGTTTGTTTTATTCTTCTGAGTCTTGGTTTTTATTTTAGAGAAATTCTAAGTTCAAATAGCCTTCGCATCTACATTTACAAAGCTTATATAACTCACTGCAGTGTAATACGACTCGGTCGTTTTAGCGTTTTAGTTTAGTAATCTTCTAATTATAAATAACTTAGTTGCAATTAAGGCAGATGATTATGTTTCCTTTTCTACAACCAAAACTAGGAGGAATCATGATCAAAAGCTAAATGTTCTGTCCCCCAGAACCGATGTTTATAATTTTTCGTTCTTTCCACGTACCATTCCAGAGTGGAAAGCTTGCCAAGCTCACAGTGTATGCAAGAAGTGTTGCTTCATTTAAGACATTAATTCCTTAGGCTAATGTATTTACTTACTTCATGTCATGTCATTTATTTATCACCTTATTTATTGTGAATTGATATATCTTGCATATTTATAATCTTGGTAATTAACAACATAGCTTAACCGAGCAAATAAACTGAAACTGAAACTTCTGATTCGCTTATCGGACTCGGATTAAAACATGCTATGAACAGCGACGCTAATACCTATTTATTCCGAGTAGATTTTAAGTTCTCTGGTTAATCCTTGGCTCGAACAATGTGAATGGCTCGCAGGGCCGCCATTATTTAGACTCGTCGTCTCCCACACAAAATGATTTCTCCTTAACAAACCGTATCGACCAACACTACCAATCGGGCAAAGCAGTACCATGTAAAGCTTCAATGACAAAATGTACAATGTTATAGTTGACCTCCGTGGAGCTCAGAACGATCACAAGACATGCACGACAGTCGATTAACAATAAAGTGCCCGACGTAAGCCTTAGCTTCCTCCAGATAAGTAAAGTACTCTAAAAAGCCTCCCAAAAGTCTCGGCCTTCTTGTTGAACGAGAATAAACTCCTTTGACTTCTACAGACACTTGTGTTGTGAGTTCCGAAGTTTGCGTAGCACATCACTAGTTGGATCTGTATTTTCTGCACTCGCTCACTCAGTGCAGACTAGTGTAGTACTTTTCTTTTTGCACCCCCCTTCCCCCCCCCCCTGCGAGAACTACATCGAGTGACAGGGGAGGGGTGGCTCCATGTTGTGAGTCACGGGCTTCTTAGTATGACGGCGCCATGTTGTGACGTCACGCCACCCGTTATGTCACACAATGATGTGTTGTATGACGTAGCCTTCAAGAGTATACGGTACCCAGCCTCTCCTGCGCCCCTGGACTACCCTTAGGTTCACTCTACAATACTCAGGTTCACGCTACGGTACCCAGGTTCACGCTACGGTACCCAGGTTCATGCTACGGTATAAGGTTCATGCTACGGTACCCAGGTTCACGCTACGGTACTCAGGTTCACGCTACGGTACTCAGGTTCACTTTACGGTACCCAAGGTTCATGCTACGGTACTCAGGTTCACGCTACGGTATAAGGTTCATGCTACGGTACTCAGGTTCATGCTACGGTACTCAGGTTCACTTTACGGTACCGTGAACCGGTATAAGGTTCATGCTACGGTACTCAGGTTCACGCTACGGTATAAGGTTCACGCTACGGTATAAGGTTCACGCTACGGTACTCAGGTTCACTCTACGGTATAAGGTTCACGCTACGGTACCCAGGTTCACGCTACGGTACCCAGGTTCACGCTACGGTACCCAGGTTCACGCTACGGTACCCAAGTTCACGCTACGGTACCCAGGTTCACGCTACGGTATAAGGTTCACGCTACGGTACTCAGGTTCACTCTACGGTATAAGGTTCACGCTACGGTACCCAGGTTCACGCTACGGTACCCAGGTTCACGCTACGGTACCCAAGTTCACGCTACGGTACTCAGGTTCACTCTACGGTATAAGGTTCACGCTACGGTGCTCAGGTTCACTAAACGGTACCCAGGTTCACTCTACCGGTATAAGGTTCACGCTACGGTACCCAGGTTCACGCTACGGTACTCAGGTTCACTCTACGGTATATGGTTCACGCTACGGTACTCAGGTTCACTCTACGGTACCCAGATTCACGCTACGGTACTCAGGTTCACTCTACGGTATAAGGTTCACGCTACGGTACCCAGGTTCACGCTACGGTACTCAGGTTCACTCTACGGTATAAGGTTCACGCTACGGTACTCAGGTTCACTCTACGGTATAAGGTTCACGCTACGGTACTCAGGTTCACTCTACGGTATAAGGTTCACGCTGCGGTACCCAGGTTCACGCTACGGTACCTAGGTTCACGCTACGGTACTCAGGTTCATGCTAACGGTACTCAGGTTCATGCTACGGTACTCAGGTTCACTCTACGGTATAAGGTTCATGCTACGGCACCCAGGTTCATGCTACGGTACCCAGGTTCACTCTACGGTACCCAGGTTCACTCTACGGTACTCAGGTTCACTCTTCGGTACTCAGGTTCACGCTACGGTACCCAGGTTCACGCTACGGTACCCAGGTTCACGCTACGGTATAAGGTTCACGCTACGGTACCCAGGTTCATGCTACGGTATAAGGTTCACGCTACGGTACTCAGGTTCACGCTACGGCACTCAGGTTCACGCTACGGTACTCAGGTTCACGCTACGGTACCCAGGTTCATGCTACGGCAGGTTCACGCTACGGTACTCAGGTTCACGCTACGGTACTCAGGTTCACGCTACGGTACCCAGGTTCATGCTACGGCAGGTTCACGCTACGGTATTCAGGTTCACGCTACGGTCAAGGTTCATGCAATGGTGGTTTACGCTATGGTAAAAAACGTTTTATACCCTACTCTAAAGTTTGGCATGTCGGGTCATCAATATCCGTAGGTTCTCGCAGCTATCAATATTTGAAGATTCTAGAATAACAATTCCATAAATGTGCTAACAGAACAATTAAGCTCAATTTACAGTTGCATGTTTACTTTATCACTGGTGTCTATGTGGACAAATATACCAAAATATTGCGAATTTTTAAAGAGATTTAGGCAACTTTGGGCAATAAGAGAGAAACAGCAACTTCTAAGGAATTTTGTGGCAACTTTCCAATTTTCAAGAAGAGAAATAGTTGGACCAACGAAACCTTTTAGAGCCATACTGTGAAACACTCAGAGGATAATAGCATGATTGCAACCACTGATTGAGAACACGGCACTGAATCATATATCATCTAGCTATTTTTAAAACCAGACAAATTAACGATATTGTTGTCTGTCTGACTGCAGTTGTTTAAGTTTTGAACAACGCTCGGAAGAAATCCATAAAAATACGCAATTCTGGCAACTGAGTTTGAAGTTTTCTGGTTGGAAAGGTGTTCAAAATTTCAAGGAAATGTGTGATGCCCGGGGGGGGGGGGGGACTACCAATATTTTAGACGGGGGTGCTCGTCGGAAAAATTGATTTTGACCCTAAGGGATAGCAAAATGGGTGTGGCAAACAGCAAATTTACCCCTAAAAGAAAGTTAATTTGGCGTGGCGACCGCCGAATTTACCCCTAAAAGAAGATAGCAAATTTGGCAGGTCAAAACAAATAAAAGCGAATTTTAGGTCTTTTAGGGTTTTCAACCAAGATTCCTTTGTAAATATCGGTTCTGGTGTCAGTACCAATATATTTCTGGGCAAGGATTGGTCTGAGACTCCCCTAAGGGATAGGGCTGATTTGAAATACCCTGATAGGACGAGCACCCCCGAGCACCCCCCCCCCCCCCCCCCCCCCCCCCCCCGGGTGTGATGCCTAAACATTCTGAATGCGATAATAACTGGTTATCAAAATTATAGCCAACCTGGTTTTACTGTTTGTGATTTAGAGAGTCTGGGAGCATGCATCCCCTGTTTAAGTTTCCGATTGTAAGGTTCAAAAAATATTAGGAAATTAATATTAAAATACTTGTCGAAAACATAACTGACAACATTCAAGAAACGGATGCTGGATGTCACTTGTGGCTGGTTGCCGGATGCTGTGTCGGTGCGTGCCGGATAAGGTTGCTGTATGCCGGATTCGAAAAAAGGAGGTTGGAATCCAGTGCGGATATCCTGCGAAAGCCGACACCAATTTAGCGCTCGCCATAAGAGACTCCCACAAAGAGGCGTCTGCGCGCTCAAGCCAAACATTCCATACTGATGACGTGTTTTGACCGCGAGATCTGGTCAAAAGAATTATCACTAGTGTGATTTGACTGATATAGAGGATATTATATGGCCGCGCGGAGATCTTCGAGTGTTGAAAATTGTTCGAGTGTTGATAAATTTTAACACGCTCATGGATAATCAGTGCAAAATGACAGGAATAATTCAGAATATATGCGTAGTTTAAATCCTGTATTTTCTCCAAACCAGACATGTTTCTCAAGTGTTAAGAAACATTCCAAATCGGTTTCAAGTCCATAGCCTGTTTCTGTGAGTTCATATTTATTATACATTTTCTATACTACCATTTGCGTCCATCCATGAAGCGTGACGATTTGGCGTTTCGCGCGTTTCAAACGTGCTTGCGTTTCAAACGTGCACGTTTTGTCGAAAAGTAGTGGTGTTAAAGGGAACCCCGGCTGTTTAGCCTTTTCAAGCTCAGAGGAAAATTAAACAACTCAAAAACATTCGACAAACCTTTATAACTGAAAAGTCAAAAGAGAACCAATTAGGCCGACGCGACTTATTTCGCTTTGACAAGATTGTTATTTGAATTTAGCGGGCGCCACCATATTGGAAACATGACGTCACCTTTGTGCCTGACGTTCATGAGGACGGCGTAAACAGCTTATCCTAAATCGATTTTCTTCTTTTTACCCTCTCAACATAGAAATTGTTTTCTTGGTGCTCTTATTCTGGTTATAAGTGTAACGAGCAAAGCCTCTTTCAGCGCATTCATGGAAATACATAATTTATAACACAAGAGTGACGTCACGTTCCAAGATGGCGGCGCCCGCGAAATTCAAATTAGAATCTCGTCAAAGCGAAATGAGTCGCGTCGGCCTAATTGGGCTTCTTTTCGATGCTAAAGCCTCGTGGATTATCTATATGAGTTGATAAAGTGTCGCTTGAGTCTAAAAAGGCTAAACATCCGGGGTTCCCTTTAAGACTCGCTCTTATAACGGTCAAAACTGCAGCCAATCAGCGAGCGAGAAACGTGACTACATTCGCCTTTGTCACGCGCCGCCATTTTGTTTCCAGAATGACCCGGTAAAGCAGAAAAAAAGCAATGAGCCAATCACCTTTTTGGTTCTAAATCAAATAAGGAGTACTTTTGGTAGTTTGGTCAACTTTTGTACCATCAATCCCAGCATCAGGCTTTGCTTTCCAACATGAGCAAAACCCGCGCCCTGCTTGGCCTCGTTTCCATGCTGAATAAATCTACTGAAAAATTCAAGATGGCGCATGTGTGACAAAGGCGAATTATATCAAACGTGCACGTTTGAAACGTAAACCATGGAGTTAGTATATAACTCCATGCGCAAACCAACCCGAACAATTCGTCACGCTTCATGAATAGACGTAACGCAAAATGGTAGTATTTGAAAATTTATGAACAAGTGTTTCTTTGATAAATCTCGATTCAGGCTCTTTGGCGAAGGAGAACAAAATGGCGACCAAAGGAACGATGTTTCTCGAACATCTGAAAGCTTTGCTGAATTTTTCTGTTACATTCACTGAGACTGAGATATGAATGAGGAAAAAATACTTACAGTCCTTCCAAATAAGTAAGAGGATTTCCTAATAAGAATAAGGTAATTTGGCGAAATTTTCTTGATAATATATATATGAGTATAAGTCATGGGTAGTCATAGGGTGAAAAAAGATGCAAACAAGTATAACGAGTAGGCACAGACAGATTCTGCTCGGCAACTTTTGAGCAACTTTTTCAGCTTTGAGCAACTTTTTCAATTCTGAGCAACTTTTTCAACTATGAGCAACTTTACGAGCAAATTTTCACAACAAAATGGCAATTGTGATACATTTTGCCATTTCAAATCAAACACAGAACGAAAAATCTTGCTAAAAAATAAAAATAAATGAAATAAAACTTTTTCGTCTTGGGTGCTCAGAGGTCTCTTCAATATATGGATGTCTCGTTGGGTATCCTGTGTTATTCCAAATATAGAGAAGCAAAACTGGCGGAAGACCCTATTCAACTTGCTAGAGAAAATTGGGCAGAATGGGACAGAACCTGACGGGACTTCCTTATTTGTTATAGTTTTCTTTCAAAAATAGTAGCAGCTATTATTGTATTTTGTATGAGTTTGATACTTCAAACGGCAAGTGAGTCTCTTTTTAATTAATCAACCGTATTGATTAGTATGATTATGCCGGATGGTGTTTAGAATTGCTTGATCTTTTTGTAGATATTGAGTTGAGTGCACGTGAACTTGACTCTTTTGTCATTTTTTAAATATATCAGACGACAAGTGTGAAGAAATGCTCTTATTGGGGGAGCAACTTGTTTGATTATGTGAGCAACTTTTTCAGAATTTGAGCAACTTTTGAGCAACCTTTGAGGGTTTTGGGGGCAACTTTGAGCAATTTTTGAGCAGAATCTGTCTGTGCCTAATAACAAGGAATGCCTACAAGAGCCCTGGGTACGAGAATGGTCTAGTTGCTGTAATAGAAGATGACCATTGTAATCATGCAATCTCTGATTCTGATTTCCGGTTTGAAAGGTTTAGTTGTATGCAAGTTCGTCTACCACGCATGCTCACAAATTGGATACCCCAGAGCGAATCTTGCATTCTCGAACCCAGAGCTCCCCGACTCGTTACCTCGCGGGGGAGGCTCTGGTGACTCATCACTTTGCTGTGGGGGCTCTGGTGGCATTCATTTGAGGGCCTTCGCTAATTGGCTGATTACGAGCGTTTGGGCAAGCGCAATTTTTTCTCTAGCCTGTATCAAATCTCGCGCATGCGTAAATAACTGTCACCAGAGCTTCTCCCCTTAATCGTTCCCAGAGCCCTGCATTTTCTGCGCATGCGTCCGACGCATGCGCAGAAAATGCAGGTCTCTGGGAACGAGATTGAGCTTCTCCCGCGAGGAGACGAGCTGCCTAGCACTGACCGCCAACACTTTCTATTTTTCAGACTTTACAGTGAAATGGGAGAAACTGTTGACCACAAGTTTACTCCCACCATCGCTCACCTAGAATATGATGACATTTTCAACTACGTTCCCTCCTTCGGGAGATACCAGAAGCAAGTTGTATTTGGTACCAACTTCTTGCTGGTCCTGGTAATGGGTTTCCAGTACAGCAACCTGGTATTTGGTTACGGAACCCCTAAATATCAATGCACCACCCCTAATGTCACGTGTGACGCGTATATGTGTTGCGAGAACTGTACTGAATATGGATTTGATACAAGCTTTACTAGCTTTTCATCGGAGGTACGTCAGTTGCCCTTAGTTACCAACCGGCAGGCAGAAATGACATTTGGTGATTGTTTCTTTTATCATTTTATTAGGTTGCAGTTTTATGGATAAATTAATCACATGACGAGTGAATTCCACGATGAATTTCACGCCAAAAACGATATCGTTATGCAAGTGAAATTTAACGTGGAATTCACGAGTCGAATCCCATTGCAAAGATTTGATATTGTTTTAGTGTAATGATTCGAGCTTTGAACCTCCTTTGAGCGCGGGTAACCTGTTGTTTTGTCGAATAGGCCGTTATCACGCAAAATTGATTAATAATATTTAATAGTTATCAGAAAATGAAATCGAGTTTTAAATTCTACACATCCGTATTAGTGAAATTGCAAAGTTTCAAAAGAATTACTTGAAAACTGGCCGAGATATGAATTTTCAAAACTTGTTATTCTGGCTTACTTTTTACAAAGAAATGTATGGGCAAATACGTCAAGTCGAGGCTGGACTTGCATCCATGCCCGTCCACCCTCGTTTCGATGTATTTTCCCATACATTTCTTGCAAAAACATAGCCAGAATACGAAGTTTTTGAAAATTTATATCTCAGTCAGTACTCAAGCAATCTTCACCAAACTTTGCAATTCTACTAATACGGATGTGTAGAATTGAATACTGGATTTCATTTTCTGATAACTATTTAACAATTAGACCTCGAGGCCGAATGTGCTATGATGAATAGACCATGAGACCGAAGGCCGAATGGTCTATTGATATCATAGCACCGGAGGACAAGAGGTCTAATTGTTTTAGTATAACCCAACTAGTTCAGTTTTGGTAATGGATTCCATTATTTATGTTGAAAAAGCACCTTCTTGCAAAGAAGGTGGTGGTTTTGCCAGGTACGGTCTATCACTAATAGGCCATGAGTAGCTCAGCCAATCAGAATGCAGGATTTGTAATAGACCATTAGTTGGTTTATAATAGTAATTAGTATAAACCAACTAATGGTCTATTACAAATCCTGCATTCTGATTGGCTGAGCTACTAATGGTCTATTAATGATAGACCGTGCCTGGCAAAACCACGACCTTTCTTTGCAAGAAAACTTGATTTTTTCAACATAAAATAATGGAATTCATTGCCAAAACCGACCAACTAGTTGGTTTATACTAAAAAACAATTAGACCTCTCGTCCTCGTGTGCTATGATATCAATAGACCATTCGGCCTTCGGCCTCATGGTCTATTCATCATAGCACATTCGGCCTTGAGGTCTAATTGTTAAATATTATTAATCAATTTTGCGTGATAACGGCCTATATTGAATAGACGATTCCAGCTATAACGCATGCGCGCTGCATTTCGGTAGATGTGGGACAGTTATCTCTGTCGTACCAACCGCATATTATACCTTATTATTCAGCACATCGATGCACTGCCCAAATATGGTCATTGGAACGCCAATAGCTGTCTTCTGTACATGACAGCTATCCTGCGATATCCGTCTCTGAGGAAAATGTGATGTTTTGAGCTCGTAAATAATACACAAAAGTCACTTTTTTCGGGGGGTTTTGTGCTATCGATGTGCTGAATAATAAAACCATTATCCTGCTCGATTTTGCAGAATATCGTCTGATTTTAGCCAACTCGGGACTTCGTCCCTCGTCGGCTAAGTATCAGACGATATTCTGCGCAATCTCGCAGGATAATGGTTAATTATAATATACAGGGCCAAATTACTCGATGCTGATTAGCTAAGAGCGAGGGCATGTTTTTCTTAACTGAGGGCAAAATTATTTTGCTGCGATAAGCCAAGTTGGAGTTGAAATTTCGTGTCTAGTGCGCATGCGATTTTAGTTCGAATTTCTTTACAAGAACAAAGAGAAGTTAAACAAAAGATTCGGACTAAAATCGCTTGCGCACTGAACACGAAATTAAAACTCCAACTAGGTTGATTGGCTTTGGCTGCTAGCTTTGCAGTCAACACGTGAGCTGAATTTTGCCCTTTTATATCATAAACATGTAATCACATGGGTTCCTCGTAAAATTTGGGAATAATTTCACTTGTGTTTTCAATTGTTTTCAAATTGTCTGAGCCGTCTGCGGCGAGGGAAAAAATTGAAAACACTCGTGAAATTAATTCCAAATTTTACTCCGCCCCATGTGATTACCTATACATATTACAGGGCAACATGGCTAAACTAGGACAGACGTAGCACAACATTGTAACAGGAAACTTAAAAGAAAAGCTCAGCTGCCAAACGCCAAACGACGGTACCTGTGTTACTTGAAACAGTTGACAGTTGATGTGACTCTCCTATCTTTTTGTTTCTCAGTACAATTTGATATGCGACAAAGCTAGCCTTGCCGCAACCATCCAGTCTTGTTTCTTTGGTGGCTCGCTGTTTGGCTCTGTGACTGCTGGACTCCTGTCTGACTACATTGGGAGACTAAGGACCATGTACATCTTCAACTTTATCATGGTAATTCTTAGTTCCTTATTCGTGGTGTTCACCTCCGGAGACATTTGATTTTTAGCGCGTTATTTCAAACAAAAAGCCAAACCTGTTTTTTTTAATGCCAATCTTCTCCGTGCTCAAGTAAGGGATGTGGGATGTTATTACTTGGATGCGTTGCTCTCGCTATAAAGAAGACGGTGCTGAGCCTATCTCTTGTATTCATTTATTATTTTACAAGATATTCACAGTTAAAACATAATATGGCTAATTTTTTTAACAAGGTTGGCTGCGGCATACACCACCCGACCGGGTCCCATTCGAGTACAGTTATTTTGTGTTTTGACCACTTCCATATGGAGAAAACGTGTCTGAAAATTCTGGCACTGCCTCAACTTTTGAATCCCTAAACTTTTTCTCGTATCGCGGGATAAGTGGAAAGTGGACTTCGTAATATTCAAAATTCGCCATCTTGCGGGATTCTGTGTTTACGCGCACGCGTCAAAAAAGGCGGGAGCGCCAGGCAATCCGTAACGTTCCTCGCGCAGCGCAGTCAAATCGTAAATTAATAGTATCTGTATGTTTATGGTCTGTACCATAGGTGATCGCATCTGTGTGTTCCTACTGGGCGACAAACATCGCAGGCATGGCTGTCCTCCGATTCTTCAGTGGCACGGGTACAATAGGCCTTAACACAGTGTTCTTTGTGTACTTCATGGAGCAGGTATTCCTTTCTAGTCCGGCGGATTAGAGCAAATTTTCGCGGAAATTGCGCAATTTAGGCTAAAGCCCCAATTTTTGCCAGGTGATAGTTTTCAGGTCTGAGATAATTGGTACCTCATGTGACGAATGTTGGACTAATAAGTACAGAGTAAAATAGACTGGGCTCGCCACCAAAATAAGGGACTAAGGAAAAAACAGTCAGAAAAGGTTTTTCTAGTAGAAAACTCACTTGAGAACCTGATTGACCAAGGGACTTTTGATGTAGAATACCCATTTCTGGCGAACAATTTTCTGGGATTCAAAATCATCATGTTTATACTACAAGGTTCATTATTATTGTCGTTTTGGAAGTTGTGCAAAAAACCTCGTAGTTGCGCTTTATCAAAGATAGTGATATCACCCAATAAAGCACGACTGCTCGTTGTTTATACATTGCGTATAACAAAATTGCAACCGTATCATGCTGAGTTAATACGTACACGTTGTTTTAACATCAGATTGGTCCTTCGAGTCGGACATTTGTCGGTACCATGCATCTGTTGTTGTGGACTGCGGCAGCTTATATTTGACACTGATAGTGTATTTTGTACAAGAATGGCGACCCTTGTGTTTTATCACTGGATTTCCTGGCCTGTTGCTGTACTTGTTTATACCGTGAGTATCATCATGTGCCATTTTAACATTAGCTAACTGTAACAATAGCACCAATGGGCTGTTTCAAAAAAAATTGTACCCGGCCCCCCTATCGAGGAACCTGGAAATTCCACAGGTGGTTCTCCAAATTTCCACAGGGGTTGTACAGAAGTCTGGAATTTCCACAGGGGTACAGCTTATTTCTGAAAATGTGGAGTTCCTCGACAGGGGGTACACATTTTTATGGAACAGCCCAATAGTACTAGCACTAGCACCAGCAATACAGCAATAGCCTTTTTAAAATATTTAGTAAAGATTGTTATTATCAATCTCCGCTTTATTTAAGCATTAGAGCACAACTTTCTATGACTTAATCGGTGCAATAGAGCACGCGTGATGTTGGGAGAGAAACGAGAACGTTGTAAAATTACGAGGCGCAGGCCAGGGATTTTTTAAAATCAAAAGTGCTCTATTTGCCGATAAAGTCATAGAACGTTGTGCTCTAATGCTTTTATCATATAGCGGGAGAGAACCATTACTTTATCGGTGAAATAGAGCATAGATTTGGACCAATCACAGCGCGCGTTATATCGTAGCTATATTATACAATTCATAGTATATAGCATAAGATCCGTATTACCACATATGACACACACATCATCACATATTAGACAAACGCTGAGGAATATATTGTTAAGGTACGGGGAAAGGCTCAAGGGATACTTTGGCAAAATTCAGTTTTACCATTGATGGGATTGTGCAGAAATTTCCTGTGTTTTCATTTGGCAAAATACCCATCGAGCCTTTCCCCACACTTTGAAAAGCTTTTGGGTCTCAAAAACCTTTGTAACGTGGATCAATTTTCTTGATAGTATCATCCCTCGTTCTCCTCGCTGGCTTCTAGCTCGTGGTAACGTGGAAGAGGCGCATAAGATTATCATGAAGTACGGAAGTAAAACTGGAAAACCATTGGAGCCAGAATTTTTAAAAGCCAAGCTAGAAGACGTTGTGGCAGGAGAAATGGAGGAGCAATTGAAGAGAACAGCTATTACTCCACTGGACTTGTTCAAAACACCCAAGATCTTGAGAAGAACACTTACTATGCTTGTGAATTGGTAAGAAAGGCGAGATTATAAACGAGCTTGTGCCATCAGATGCATCATGGGTAATCGGGCAAGATGGCGGAATTCCCCCAGCCCGAATGGGCTCTGGGTCAATATAGCTATTGACCTTGCAGGGCTCGAAATTAAGAAATATCATAGTCGTAATTTTACACCTTGTAACAGCATTATAGGTGTAATTCATCAAAAATCTAGGCATAAATCCACTAGGAGGACATTGTAGAAACTAAAAACAGTCCTTATTTTACTCCTAAGTCTAGAAAGTTAGGCGTAAAAGGAAATATTTTAGGCGTATTTACGCCTGTATCGGGCGCAATTTCAAGCCCTGCCTTGAGGAATAATTGTCACACCAGTAGGTCAATTTGTATATAGTGAAATGTAAGCGTGCTAAAGCCCCCTAGCCCTGCTGTCCCTGTGTGTTGCTAGTGGCAGGCTGTTGGGGGCCAAAAATAGGTGGCGACAAAAAAAGATGGGTTTTCAAGCTCGGAATTCTGCCTGCATGGGGGTTTTGAAGCTGGAAGCTAGTATAACCTCTCAGGAATTCTATATGCATGGGGGATAAGCCATTTTGGAAATTCTGTATGCATTGGGGTGTCAACAACTAGTGCTGCCCGTCCCCGGGGTACATATATTTTCTAGAATTACCCATTTTTTCAGAAAACATCCATACTCCCACCACTGAGGAAATTTAGAATTCCTCGGCAGAGGGGCTCAACTCACCTCTTATTCCCTAAATAATGGGGTTGCTTTTTCAAAGTAAAATATACCATCTTACCTGTTTGGCAGGAAATCACCCAAACTGTGATATTTTCTGCACCCTGTTCTACTCCACTTTCAGTTTCTTAAGAAAAAGAAAATAAATAAGTTAAACCCAACCAAAAAATGTTTTCAAAAAGTGCATTTGATTATAATCACATAAAATTAAATTCAGGGGCATAGCTTAGGGGGGTCTTGGGTCCGGTTGCTCGAAAGTGGTTTAGCACTAATCCAGGATTAATTACCATGGTGACTCGATGGTTTTGTTCAGAACTAAACCTGGTTTAAATTAAATCCACCTTTGAACAACCCGCGCCTGGAGTGCCTGTGACCCAACTTTTTAAAAGAAAAATAAAGTAAACATTAACTTAAAACAAATCGGGATGCTGGAAAGGGCCACCATACCTTTGTAAAAGATGTGACCCCCCTTCGCAAATCCTGGCTACACTCCTGAATTACCTCTCATCAGTGGCTCATAAAGCTCTAAAGCTTGCTCTTTGCCTCCTTTCTTTAACTGACAAGTTTCGTCTCGTAGATCAGTCTTTTCCTTTCGTGTTCCAGTTTTCGATCTTGTTCCGTAGCATTTTGTCTCGCATCGCGTTCTGCCACGTTCATTCTCTTTTTCTTCTGCCGTAGCATTTTGTCTCGTATGCCTCTTTCTGTCCCGCTCATTTTCTCTGTCTTCTTTCGTGACATTTTTCCTGGCCAAAGCTTTACTCTCTCTTTCTCGTTCCCGGATTATTTAATCTGTACAGAAGCTTCGCCTTTTTCGCTCTTCTTTCTTCTCTTCATCGGTCAAAATTGGCTCTGTTCGAGCTAATTTCGCCACTAATGACCATTTGACTCCATTCTTTACTTTCGTATTGATATATTTCCAAAGAGGATAATAGAAAATACGAACTTCAAGTAATTGTGTTAAAAAGAATGTAATTTTTGTGATTTGTTTCCTTTCAGTAGCTAAAAGTCGCCTACAAAGAAAACATTTCTCCAACTTTGTTGCGTTTTAAAATACGCTGCGCGCGCGTCCCAATTCCCGCCAAAAGTACAAATAACACAGGGCTCCCAAGCGTGTGACAATCTCGATATGCATACAATTGCTCTAATTTTATACCCATTTTTTTATACCCATGATGCAACTGAGATCACGAACTCGTCTATTGAAAATTGCAAGTGATTACGTTGGATTGGCTGATTGCATTTTTAAACCGCACGGGGGGGGGGGGGGGGGGGGGGGGGAGGAGGGGTTGAGGACCTAGGGGAGGAGGTCTTTTTAAGGGAGGTCCTCACCTCCCTGTTGCGGTTTAAAAATGCAATCAGCCATTGTTAATATATTCTCACTTGGCCCCATTGTACTCTTTATGCGTTATGGGGAGAAGACCTGGCGGAGCTCAAGGTGCCAACTGTATAAATACGAGGGAGGGAGCAAGGCCGTAGCTGGAAATTTTTGACTGGGGGGGGGGGGGCAGCCCTTGGTCATTCTTTATTTTTGCTGGGGGGCAAGCAGGTTTTTCCCCACATGTTGACACTAAAAATTTTTACTTCGCTGGGGGGGCAACTGACCCTATGCTAGCTACGGCGGCCCTGGGGAGGGTGGGTGAAAAATGTGGCTTCGACCCCACCAGGCCTCTAGGGATGAGCGCAATCAGACAATTATGGCAGCCCTCTTCCTGGGACGCCATCTTGGCGTGAGGAGTCCGGTTCCTTTCTATCCTATTGTCGTTCATATAGGTCGAAGGCGACTTGTGGTTTCTTTCATGCTTTCTTTTTTCTTTCCTTTTTCTTTCTTTCTTACTACTTCTCCCAATAAACCAGCAACGCCACCATATATATAAAAAAAAAAGTAACACAACTAAAATCATAAACAAACGTGAGAATATTGGTTGGTTGTTAAAAAGCCTTTGTCATCCTCCATTTTGTCAGCCTAGCAACATACCGAGACAGAGAAAGCACCCATTTCCATCGGTTGATTTAGAGAATGTAGTGCAATATTTGCGATTGAATTCGATAAATGAATAATAAAACTTTGTTTTTAGAAGACTATTTCAAGATTTCTACACGTAATTCGTTGTCTAATATCGACAGAAAACAATAACAAAGGAGTGGCTGACAGAGGCTCTTTAAATAGCGGCCAGCCCCTCTTAGAATTTGCTTAGGCTGGTGAAGCAAAAGGATCACAGGAATTTTATGCAGAAACCCATGAATGGGGAAAAGCTGAATTTCCTATGGATGTCCATGCGAATTCCGAACACTTCCCATGCATGCGTGTGCCTTGGGTTTATGCATCTCATAAGGAAGAGCATTCCACTCTCTAATGGTGCTTGGCAATTATAGCAGTTTCTGTAGAAAAACCTAACCTGTGAATTGATAGCTCAAGGAAGGAGCTCAAGGAAGAAGTACCGAGTTAGATATATGGTGGCAGAGAGTTCGTGCTGTTCTTGAGAGTGGAACCCTGTACGCTTGGTGTCTGGATTTCCTTTTCTATAGGAATAATGTAATAACTAAAGTCAAGTGCCCCTGCTAAAGTCCAAGTCCACCAGCCCATACTTACTTATTTTCGCTCTTTCTGTCTGTCTTTTCTTTCTCATTTATTCTTAACCTTTATTCTTTCTTTCTTATTTTCATTTCCCTCTTTCTGTCCTCTTTTTTCTAATATAGAAAAAATCGTCATTTTGTTCCATCAGGTTTGGTATGACGTTTGTGAGTAACGCATTCTTCCTGTACATCAATGCAATACACGGTAACATGTTCGTCAACTATGCTCTCTTCAACATCTTCCCTATCGTCCTTGTTCCTGTGTCGGGCCTCTTGTTGGGAACGTAAGTAGTCCTCCGCATTAGAGCAGATTTCGTATGACTGTGAAAAGTGCCGTGACACGGCGCGGTACTGTCGCGGTATGGAACCTGGCCTGCTGTAGATACCGAATGAAATCGCGTAGTCGCGGTACGGTCACGGTCACGGCACAACTCTTTCGCGACACTTTAAAAAGTCATACGAAATCTGCTCAGCTAGAGCGGACTTATAACGAAAGTAAAGGCCCGTTTTTTGCTTCAATTTTTGTCACGCGAGTCGCGGTGAGTCAAGGAAAATAGAAAATCAGACGAGATGACGTGTACGCGCAAGCGCAAACGGAAAAATACAAAAGGATTTCATTCTCGTGTCCATATAATGCGTACTATTGAATTATGACGTTTAAAATGTGAACCAAATGTGATACGGCGACTGTGAGAAGTCTGAGAGAGTTTTTTGGATTACCGTTAGATAAAGAATCTACAACCTGTCCCACATGCATCTCTTTCACACTCATCATACCTATAAATACGTTGGTGATGTATACCTAATGTTGATTGTTCACTAACGGTACAAGGGGCGTCCTTATATGGTCTGGTGGCCGGGCGTACTCTCACCCATAGGTATCTAGCTACTGAGCAATTCAACACCAGGATAGCGACTGTCAGGGCCGAAATCTCTGGCGTGGTCGTAAGAACCGTACGGTCGCCATACGACGCTTCAGCTCTTTGTCTGGAAGTATGGTCCTATTTTTTTAGGTTTCCTCTAGACGAGTAAATATGCCGAGTGAAAATGTTGGGCGTAAAGGATACGCAGATTATGACTAACAAAATACACACTTTTCACAAAATTTCCATCATTTATCGCAAATAACGAGCGGGAGAAAACCATGCTGACCACCGACATAAGCGAATCGAGAAACAAACTGACTACGCAAGGGCAGAGTTAGTCTATTGCTGCTGTAGCAAGCGCGACAGTCAGATTTCAGAGTTTGATTTTGTTGTGCGCTACAGACCGATCTTTTCCTAAATCCGCCCCTGGCAAAGTCCTTGACTTACTTCGCCTCCTGATTGGTTTGTTGTTGAATGACTTCCACTCCTGATTGGCTAATGGTTTTGTATTTGCGTTTAGTTTCGTCACTCATGTGTTCTGTTGCTGATTTATACGCTGCGATTCGTCGGGCCGATTTCTTGTAAGCTTCATTCGATGTCGGCCCGACACTGAAAATCTCTGGCGTGTCGTAAGCATCGTAGGTCGCCATACGATGCATCAGCTCTTTGTCCCTCCGTCCTTCAGTGCGTCTGTCATCCTGTCCGTCAGTGCGTCTGTCCCTCCGTCCTTCTGCACGTCTGTCCCTCCGTCCGTCAGTGCGTCTGTCCCTCCGTCCGTCAGTGCGTCTATCCCTCCGTCCGTCTGCACGTCTGTTCCTCCGTCCGTCAGTGCGTCTGTCCCTCCGTCCGTCAGTACGTCTTTCCCTCCGTTCTTCTGCACGTCTGTCCCTCCGTCCGTCAGTGCGTCTGTCCCTCCGTCCGTCAGTGCGTCTGTCCCTCCGTCCGTCAGTGCGTCTGTTCCTCCGTCCGTCAGTGCGCCTGTCCCTCCGTCCGTCAGTGCGTCTGTCCCTTCGTCCGTCTGCACGTCTGTCCCTCCGTCCTTCTGCACGTCTGTCCCTCCGTCCTTTAGTGCGTCTGTCCCTCCGTCCGTCTGCACGTCTGTCCCTCCGTCCTTCAGTGCGTCTGTCCCTCCGTCCGTCTGCACGTCTGTCCCTCCGTCCGTCTGCACGTCTGTCCCTCCGTCCTTCAGTGCGCCTGTCCCTCCGTCCGTCTGCACGTCTGTCCCTCCGTCCTTCAGTGCGCCTGTCCCTCCGTCCTTCAGTGCGTCTGTCCTCCCGTCCGTCAGTGCGTCTGTCCTCCCGTCCGTCAGTGCGTCTGTCCTCCCGTTCGTCAGTGCGTCTGTCCCTCCGTCTGTCAGTTTTATTTATTTATGTAGTAGCTTTCATCACGCAAAACGTCAGTGTGTCTGTCCCTCCGTCCGACGTCTGCACGTCTGTCCCTCCGTCCGTCTGGTATGTCTGAAGTCGTTACTGTTTTAATTTTGTGCAATATGTTTTAATCATCTTTGCAGACTTGGTCGCCGCTACTCCTTTTCCTCTATCTTTTGCGGGACGGGAATGATTTGCTTGTTCGCCCTAGCTTCTCCAGGCGGTAAGAATCAATCATTTTAGAATTATCCTCCGATCCGCTGTCTACAATCAAAAGCCCATCATCAGGAACTTCCATACCACTACCAATAGGTGCTTCGAAGCACAGTATATAAATTAATTTTAGAGTGTAGATTGTTCGCGAAAGTGAAAACCAAAATAGTTGTAATGTTTACAAATTAGAGAAGATTTCGTATGACTGTGAAAAGTACTGCGACGTTGTGCCCATTCTCGTACCCAGAACTCCCCGGCTCGTCTCCTCGCAGGGGGGGCTCTGGTGACATCCATTTGAGAACCTTTGCTGATTGGCTGATTTTGAACGTTGGTGCATGCGCAGAAAGATCTTTCTCTCAACGGCTCGGTATCAAATTTCGCGCATGCGTCAGTGGCTGTCACCAGAGCCTCCCCCGCGAGGAGACGAGCCGGGGAGCTCTGAGTAAGAGAATGCGTTGTGCCGCGCCGCGACGGTGACCGTGCCGGGACTGCGCAATAGGCCTTTATCTAGCAATTTTGATTGATAATATATATTAGTCAAATCACACTAGTTGTCTATTGTCAATGCTGCGTTCTGATTGGTTGAGCTACTAGTAGGCTATAAGTGTCGGATTTGAAAGGCAGAACATGACAAATGACCAGACCAGAAAACGTTTTTGGCTATCAAGTTGACCTTTAGTGTGATTTGACTAAAACAATTATTCCTCTCACCCTCATGGCCTCTTGAGTCAATAGCCCATTCGGCCTTTGGTCTCATGGGCTATTGACTCATAGCCCATTCGGGTCATGATACAGCTCTCGTAAGATCTAAGCCTATTGGATTGATACCCTCAGTGCAAAACAATGGAGGGTCATACAATAGAACGAGGAAACAATGGGATGCTTTGTTCTGCCTATCCAATCACACAAGATCTTACGAGTATTCCTGGGGCCCATTCGGGCTCGAGGAATAACTGTTAAATAGTTATCAGAAAATGGAATCCAGTTTTCAATTCTACACATCCGTATTAGTAAAACTGCACTGTTTGAAAAGAATACTTGAAAACTGAGTTATGAATTGTTAAAACTTCGTATTCGATCTGGCTTATTATTTTTTTTACAAAGAATTGTATGGGAAAATACATCGAAACGAGGCTGGACGGGCATCGATGCCCATCCACCCTCGACTTGACGTTCTTGCAAATCAGTCAAGTAAGTTCACGATCCTTGACGAGGTTGTGACATTTTTTGTGCGCAAGATCACTTCAAAATACAGAAAAATAGAAGTGCCTCTGCTAGCAGGGAAATAGATAGATGTCTGAATCGACTTGTCTACTTATATATTCTGTAGATAAACCCATGTTGATAACAGGCCTATTTATCGCCGCCTCCTCCATAAGCTTCATGAACTGGAATGTTCTAAACGTCTGGATGACCGAGCTCTACCCGACCGTGCTAAGGTGACTATCCAACAAACTTGTCCACAACTGTGTCAAGGGCTTTAGGAACAAGATTATTGTGCATTACCTAGTCGTAATTTCGTTCAAAACTTTTCATAAAGTCAATTATCAACAAAACAAC
Source organism: Scolanthus callimorphus (assembly GCA_033964015.1). Taxonomy (NCBI): domain Eukaryota; kingdom Metazoa; phylum Cnidaria; class Anthozoa; order Actiniaria; family Edwardsiidae; genus Scolanthus; species Scolanthus callimorphus. The sequence continues at coordinate 7,894,199 of CM066919.1, forward strand.
CTAAAATCAATTTTTGCACTTTTGCACTTTTCCATAATTGTTCTAAAATTGGGCATTTTCCAGGAAAATCATTCAGTGTTTTACCTTTTCTGGTCATTTTACTTAAATTCAGTGCTTAACAACAGCAACAAATTTAACAAATCGGTCATTTCTGCGAAATATACCCTCTCTGGGTTGCCTTGCTATAGGGACGTTTTTCAGACTTTTGATAAATCACTGCCTCGGAAAAAATATTTTTGGGTCAAAACAAGTATCCCGAAAAATGGGACCTATGATAAATGTTATGATAGGCCTTTTTAATGAAACAGGCAGCATACGCTATGCCCATGTATTGGTCGTTTTGATCGGTCTGGGGTTAATGGTGTTGGTCAACCTATCCGAAAGGGACTTTTTTGTATTTTGTAAATCAGCAAATGCGTAATTCACCCTCTATTTGACCGTTTATGCGCGCTCCATCGCGTTTTTTGTTTGCCATTAGACACTGGAACAACAAAACGTTCATATTATATACTTTAGGAATATCAGTGGTCGTTCTTGCAAGGAAATAGTCCGTAGACGAGACATCACTGAATTAGTATTGTTTTTATTAAATGGGACGGATCCTGGCTATCAAATATCGAAAACCATTACTGAAAAAGGGGCAATTAACATTTATATCATACTTTACCTGAAACCTTGAAAAGGGGGCCATTCGACGTTCCAAGTAATTCCACAAAATTTGCCGAAAAGACAAACAAGGATGAGCAGACGCAAATTTTTGCGCTCTGTCAAGTTCGGACAAATTTGTGTAGAGAGGCGTGTAGGAGGACCAGCACAAATTTGTGCTGTTCTACCTTGTTCGCCTCTCCACACAAATTTGTGCGCTCTGTCAGCTTTACACAAATTTGTGCTAAAAGGAGAGCACAGATGAGCTGCACAAATTTGTGCGAAAAGGCGAGCGAAGCGAGCTGCACAAATTTGTGCGCTCTGCTGCGGGCTCACACAAATTTGTGCGAAAAGGCGAGCGAGGCGAGCTGCACAAATTTGTGCGCTCTGCTGCGGGCTCACACAAATTTGTGCGAAAAGGCGAGCGAAGAAGAGCTGCACAAATTTGTGCGAAAAGGCGAGCACAAACGAGCTGCACAAATTTGTGCGAAAGGGCAAGCGAAGAAGAGCTGCACAAATTTGTGCGAAAAGGCGAGCGAAGAAGAGCTGCACAAATTTGTGCGAAGAGGCGAGCACAAACGAGCTGCACAAATTTGTGCGCTCTGCTGCGGGCTCGCACAAATTTGTGCGAAAAGGCGAGCGAATCGAGCTGCACAAATTTGTGCGCTCTGCTGCGGGCTCACACAAATTTGTGCGAAAAGGCGAGCACAAACGAGCTGCACAAATTTGTGCGAAAGGGCGAGCGAAGAAGAGCTGCACAAATTTGTGCGAAAAGGCGAGCGAAGAAGAGCTGCACAAATTTGTGCGAAAAGGCGAGCACAAACGAGCTGCACAAATTTGTGCGCTCTGCTGCGGGCTCGCACAAATTTGTGCGCTCTGCTGCGGGCTCGCTCAAATTTGCACGAAAAGGCGACCAGCACTTGTAAATTCTATGTCCTGTTTTCACAACTTAAGGCGAGCAAGAATGAACTACACAGATTGCGCACTCTGTCCGGTTTTCATCAATTTGTGCGAAGAGATGAGCAAGGATGAAGCATTCACACAAATGTTTCTGCTAAAGGATCACATGTTTACACTAAGACTCCTTTTCATTTGCGTGCTAACGAAAAAGCACTTCTTTTTGGTATATGTCAAATTACGATGTTAGCTCGCCTTGACGAAAATCATCAAGCGATGAAAAAATTAAGTAGCAATGCAAGTGTGACAATCTAAAGTTTATTTCAATAGAGAATGTGGATATTCGTTAATTGACTATGACGCCATCTCTTAATAAGTGTTTTGAAGTGGAGTAACAACGGGTTGGTAGTACAAGAGTGGTACCGTGATTTAGCCACTATATAGCGTCTTTCTCGGGTAAATATTTGACTACATAAGCATTAGGCAGTTGCATTAGCTAGCCTGTTTAGTTGTTTTTTATGTATTTAACTGTAAATGTAAGAGAAATGGCGAATAAATTGAAATTGGAAAATTGAAATTGCATTTGACTTAATATCCACACCTCGAGTTCTTTGAGGACGGCAGTCTGAAATTTCCTCTAGCAGGGAAAAATACCAGTGTCTCTCCCAACTCGTGTCTCTCCCAACATCACGCGTGCTCTATTGCGCTGATAAAGCCATAGAAATGTGTGCTCTAATGCTTAACTAGTAGTATCGTCGCTGTATATCCGACCCTAAATTGCTTTTGGGCAATGCTCAAAACTTCTGGCGCATATCATTTTCAATGCTAAAATAAAAGATCTTCCGTACTTGTACTATCTAAGTGGTTGCTAGCGACTCCATTTTCCGAGAGGAGAGGATCAAGAAGATGACCAGGGGAATAAATGGAATGGCCCTGAATTTGCCCTTCAATGACTTTTAACGGCGTACCAGAGTGAATGTTAATATACCTTTTTACCAATACGGTGGCCATCTTGAATTCTAAAGAATGGGATGACCAGGGTGCAAAGTCACCAAAAGGTTGAACGACGTGATTTTTTTCTATAATTATCCGCTTGGGTATTCATTATCGTAAAAGGTTGTTTGCTTTTAGATGTTTACTCACTTGAAAGCTTTGGGAATAACTTAAAACTCATCCAGATGGCTGTGCATATACTATAAAATTTTTCAGCGTTTGCACCATGGGCATCCAATAAAATTTGTTGCTTGAACTATAGAATCCAAGATGGCCCGTATCAGTAAAAAGGTCTATTGTGCTACAAGTAGCCTAGCTCATTCGAAGTCTAGGGTGTCCTCTGAATCCTGGCTCTCAACTTCCTTGGACGCAGCTGTGTGCCGCTTCTCTCTGGGGATCACTTGCAACGACGACACATCACCTTCTTGTTGAAGTGCAGGCAGACATGGCATCAGCTAAAAATAAATAAATAAAAAATGCCTTTAGGCCTCGAAATATCCGGAGTTGAAAAAATAACTCAAATTTGCCCATAAAATGGTCAAATAGGTTTCATAGATTTGGTCGTAGCAAGTTCTGGTAAGCAACCAACACCCACTTTTCTAGTATGTGACTGCCAGTGGTCGCTTACGAGAACCCTTCTCGTAAGCGACCAACTCCGTTAACGACCACAATTTCAATCCCCGAGGTGGTGGCTTACGGCAGCTTTGACTGCATGGCTGACCATCCACGGTACTACAGATGTTTGAGGTTACTGAGAACCTTCGCGGCACGTCCTCGGAAAAACAATCATACACACCCTTAGTTTAACCAAAAAATGTCAACCTATATATCGTACCAACCTATATATCGTAGGTCGACATGTTTTGGTTAAACTAAGGACGTGTATGAATTTTTTTCGAGGTTCTCAGTAACCTTAAGAACGGGGAGTATTGTATGCAACGTGACCTAAATCGTGTAGAAATTTTTTTGCAGTTCTTTCGGTTGGTAAGAAAAGGTATTGTAAAATCCAAAAGAGGTTGAGCAATTTATAGATGGTTATCTGACATACAGTTAGATGTGGGCAGATTCTCTAATATCTTTAAAATGAGCATTTGTCTCTTTTTTTGGGGGGTGGGGATGGGGGTGTAAATCATAACAATTAAAAAAAAAACAGTTGTGGGTCACCATTTACTGTGAACTACTCAAAACATTAGCAGATTAGGTTCTTACCCAATCTAGTTGCACTATGAGTTTATATCCAAACCAAGTAATATCAGTTTTTAGTATGTACCAAATCAATGAATAGTCATTTTCGCGAGCTCTGATTGGTTCCTGAAATAGTAGATATCAAACACTTAATAACTGTTTTGAGAACTCTCTCAAAATGGTGGCTCATTTCGGGTGCGATACTGTGTTTTGAATTTTTTAATCACCATATTTTATTCTACTGATTTGGTATATACTAAAACAACTATCCTCAACTATCCCTCAAGGTCGGTGCCTAGCGGTGGATATATACCTCAATGCTTCATGTCTCGGTATATATCCACCACTATTCACCTCCCCTTTGGGGGATAGTTGTTAAATATCATGATTTACTGTACATCTTTACAGTGTCTAACTTGGATCCTCTGTTACCTTTTCTTCAGTTGCCCCTTTCCCAGGCTGACATTGCGTATACTTTCATCTGTTTTGTAGCATTTTTTGAAGCCATAACTTTGCCTTTGACTCATTGTTTCTCGGCTGAGAGATGGCACAGTAGCATCAATCTGAAATAATAATTATTGTAAGAATGTATTGAAGAACTACACTGCGACCAGCTACACTCATCAAGTTGACTATTTGACTAATAGAAAATGAGAATGAGTAGTCTAATTGTTTTAGTAGAAATCCAATATAGCATAACTACCTTCGAGTTGCTGCTAAAACATGATTTTAGAAAGTTGTGTGCCAGCGTTTTTGCTACTCACTATCTATTTAACAATTAGACCTCGAGCTCGAAAGGGCTACAGACTAATAGCCCATAAGGCCGCAGGCCGAGAGAATAACCCAACTAGTTGGACAAAAAAACGTGAAACATTGTGTTGAAATATCACCAGAAACCTTGACAAAACAAGAGCGGCCGCCATTGTTTTCATGCTCTGCAATGTAATAGCTCCAATGAGAGCTCTGAGCCCATTTTCCACATACACATAATCAAATTCTTTTTTTTTCATTGATGAATTGATGAACTTATGCTTGAAATGTATATTGAAATAATTATTACATATTAATTTAGTGACTGTTGGACATTGATTTGCGTTGTTTTAAATGTCAATAAAGTTATAATTATTCATTCCATTGGATAAAGGTATCCAGAGAAATTCTGTTCTGTTTCTGTTCCTGAAAGTATGGATAGTGTTATCCCAGGGTAAACTAGCGGATAAATTTATCCAACCTCGCGATCGAGGAGTGGACTCAATTCGCCACATGTCAGCCCTTCTAAACATGTGCATAACATACATGTACAGTCGTTTGCATTTAAGCGTGAACACGACACTATAAAGTTTGGTTGCAAACATCAGAGTTAGTCAGCCAGAACGGTTAACAGAAAACATTTTGGTGCACTAAAGCACTCCAAGTTTACCATAGTTATGCAAACATCACCATTCTGGCTGACTAACTCTGATGTTTGAACAGCCAATTAGCAAACTTTTAGTGTCATTCGCCTTTGTCACATAAGCGTCATCTTGGATTTTTCCGCCGACTTATTCAGCATGGAAACGAGGCCAAATGGGGTGCTTACCATTGGCATTGGTCACGAAAAACCGGTAATTTCGGTTGGGATTCCAATGGTACAGCATTTCGGTTGGTACGAGATGTTCAGCTTTAGAGGTTGTCTAGCCGTTCCAGTTGGAACAAACCGAATGATTTGGGGTGCTTACCATTGGTCATGGGAAACCGGTTGGTTTGATCAGCGTCCAATGGTACAGAACATTTCGGTTGGGAAGAAATACCGAGTGGAATGGCGCTTACCATTCGCTTATTCGCATTTCGGTTCGGATCGGCTACCTTATTTGGTCATAAAACCGGATGGAGTGCGAATGGTACAAACCATTCCGATCGGTTCGTTCCAACTGGAACGGCGAGACAACCTCTGAAGCTGAACCTCTCGTACCAACCGGAATGACCGAAACATCGACTGTACCATTGGAATCCCAACCGAAATTACCGGTTTTTCGTGACCAATGGTAAGCACCCTTGTACTTTTGGTACTCCAACCGGTTTTATGACCAAATTAGGTAGCCGAACCAAAATGTGAATGGCAAGCACCATTCCACTCGGTATTTCATCCCAACCGGGATATTTTGTACCATTCGACGCTGATCAAACCAACCGGTTTTCCTTTACCAATGGTACAAAAGTTGACTAGGCTACCAAAAAGTACTCCTTAATTGTTTAAGAACCAAAAAGTTGACTGGTTCACTTTTTCTGCTTTGCAAGGTCGGGCCGGGTCATTCTGTCATTCTGCAAACAAAATGGCGGCGCGTGACAAAGGCGAATGTGTTCACGCTTAAACGACTATATTAGTCTTTTGTACTTTAATCGATTGCACAAAATGGGGCCGACTAAGTGGCTAATGCTTACTCATAGCAGGGAATTTACGTGACGTTGATGATTCAAATCTGATCGATCAAAACGACGATAAACGTAGCCTGGAGGTTTCAGCTTTGATGATCAAATAGGTTTCTGGTATCGCCGATTTCTTAGCCTAACAAAGAAGTCTTCAAGCCAGACATGCCTACAATATGCTCTAAGCAGGATACAAATGCTATTTAACTTAGTTTTAAGGAGCAGATCATACCTGCATATAGCGTCATTTTCTTCATTCCTTACGCCTACGGTCGAAGATTCTTCTTCTGTTGAAATTGTCCGTTGGAATTCCAGGAACTTGACCGTTTGAACCGCTCGTGAGTGCTGATTGGCTAACCAGAAACATTCTTCTTAGTGATTGGCTAACAATATAAACAACGAAGTTGGGCCAGCGGTCACGACCCACCGAAAAATGGCGGTTGGGAACACTCGAGTCGAAGGTTTTCAGGGATAAATCCATGCATGTTCTTGTCGTTTGTTTGGCTGTATGGAAGGGCGAATTAATAAGCAAATCGATTATTTGCAAAGTTTCAATATCCAGGCTAAAACCGTTAGTTAAACCTTGGAGAAATTGATTAAGATAGACTCAGATCTGGATGGATGTGGGATTATGCTAAACTACAAAGCTGAACAAGCTCTTACTTATGATCTGCAAAGAAAGATATTTGAGAGATTGGAGAGAAGGATGTTTTGCTCTAACCTGGAAATGAAATCATGACTTCTCGATGAGGTTTACATGGCTCTTAAATGGAGATCGAAAGCAATTTAAAAATCATGCCATGCTTGCTGTTCTTGAAGCTTGAACAGAGTGGTTTTTGGCTGTAAAGCTGCATACCGAGCGTATGGCGATGTAGTTTGTTGAAGTATAACAAGGTAAGACTTAAGACATCAAGTTGGCAAACTAACAATCGTTTGACATCAACAAGTTAGGGTTTTAAGTGACATAAAAAAGCAAAGTAAATGTAGGAACATAATATGCATTCCTACAGGATTCAAAGTAGCAGCTGGCTACTGGTAGAACTGATTTATTACTGCATATTATGGCATATATGACATTAAGAATAGACCTAGTGGGAGCCTCCCCAACACAAATTTCGGGCACCAATAAACTTGAATTGAGGATATGAAAGGACACAAGTGGTAGTCGCCTCAATAATTCACAATGTAATTATTTCATACCATAAGGGACTGGTCATAAACTAGAGGGTGGGAGGGCTGGTGCATTATTTAGGTCTACATATTTTTGGGAAGCCCTCCCCTGACAAGATGCACGAAAAATGTTGGCCCTCCATGCAGTGACATATTTAATGGTGACTTTCCCCCATCATTCACCAGATTTAGATATTGCTAAAAAGACATTTTAAAATCTACTTTCAGCAGGTTATAATAGCAGTGCAAGATTCAATATGTCTTTCATACCCGAAAGTTACTTCATCTGTGTATGTTTTACATAGACATTATCTTGCTCAAATCCCAGATAATGATTATCTTGCCAATTTGAATATTGCTTACATTGATAGGTATTGGCAGAAACATATAAGTGAGTTGAAACATGTAACTGCGCAACAACCTGCGAACAACTTGCGATCAATAAACACCATATTTGGAAGGTTCAGGTTCTTCATTTAGCCAATCAGCAACAGGAGGTTTGATTCATCATATTTTCTAAAAATAATGCGTGTGAACTCCTCACAACAGATCAAAAGCACAAAATGAGTAATATTTCATATCTCAGAGCTTAGTTCACTGTTTTAATTCCATGCTCAAAATCTATTCTCCTAATATGATTGGCTGATTTGCCATAGTAAATAAGAGTGTGCAGACAACGCTGTTTGCATCAACACGCGTGCGTTCACTTCTAAGGGAGCATTCATTATTTATGCCAGGGGGTGGGCTGGCAAGATTTTTCCTTCAGCCCCAAAAAATTCTTGACCCCCCTACAAGTATCAAACAATAAAAACCTCAAAACCCCCTTTGACAATTTTTATAATAATGATACTCCCCCACACTTAGATCAGGACGAAATGTTGGGACATCTCAATACCAAGTAGATCATTTCCTGTATTTTTAGGACATTTCCTGCGTGCATGAACAGTTTGTTGCAATTTTACAGGCATGCATCCTCTTGTATCCATATGTTGAATTAAAGCCTGGGGGGTACTCCCTTACAAGAGCTATACGGGCATGTGCCGCTAAACGGGGTCCCGATTTCTTCCTCCAGCCAATAGAATGGGGTACCGTTTAGGAACCGTCCTATAGAATGGGGTATGATAATGAAGACCACCCAGTAAAATCTTCAAGGAAGTGACCCGGCGGTCACATACTGTTTTATTAAATGTAAAGAATTCAACAAGTAACATTCTATTACAGATAAAACCGTAACAACAACAATTTTGATTTACAGTTATAATTAATTTCTCTTTAGAACGGGGTCTCATTTTCGGTGCAAAAACAATTGAACAGGGTAGCTTTTCTTCCGTCATAAAACGTAGATGACCCCTCACAATTGTTTTCATTTTTTCTGGTGACCCCCTACTTGAATGTGCCAAATTTAACATCCCCCCCCCCCCTTAATTCTTGCCAGTCCACCCCCTGGCATAAATATAAATGCTCCCCAAACCAATGCAAAACAGTTCGAATGCATGTGCAATCCCCAATGGTCTTATATGAATTTTGATTGGCTGCACGCAAGGGCATTGTTTTCTATGGTGTTTAGTGATTGCAAGTTGTTCGCTGGTTGTCACATCAGATTCATTTGTCTATGACACGTTTCAACTAAGTTATAATGTTTCTGGTATTGGTAAATATGCTAGTCCGAAGGTGACAAAAAAACAAGTTTACTTTTTTTATAACTACTTTGGAGTCTTTCACATCAAGTATCGTTTCTATGACAACAAGTCATTCACATTTCTTACAAATCAGGATACTTTTTTATATTTAGTTTGGAGTCTTTCACATCAAGTATCGTTTCTATGACAACAAGTCACTCGCATTTTTACAAATCAAGAAGGAATATGATAGTCCAAAGGTGACAAAACATGTAACACTTTAATAAGTAGTCATAAAAAAGTATATTCCTTCTTGATTGATGTGTAAAAGTGAATTGTTGTCATGGAAATGATACTTGATGTGAATGACTCCAAAGTTGTTATAAAAAAGTATATTCCTTCTTGATTTGTAAAAATGCGAGTGACTTGTTGTCATGGAAACGATACTTGATGTGAAAGACTCCAAAGTAGTTATAAAAACGTAAACTTGTTTTTTTTGTCACCTTCGGACTAGCATAGGTAAATCTAGGATTCTATAACAAGGTCGTACCAAGCCTCCAAAAACTCAAAAACTGGGGGGGGGGGGGGGACATATCAACAACTCAAGTCAGCTTTTAGGGATAGTTTAAATTCTCTTCGGCATGAAGTGTGCCAAAAATTTAGAACCCAGCATGTGAAATTACCTCAAGTTTAAGGGAACTTTGATATGCAGGATGCAAAATGGGGAGTTTTAAGGATTGATTTGGGAAAAACTATGGGGGCACAGGCCCTGACCCTTTTTTACATTACAATGTTTGCTTAAAAAATAATAAGCCAAATTTTTTGACCCTCCCTTTTTCACCTGCATGAAAATTAGAGGCCTTCCCCATATTGGCACCAGCCCAGCCCCTCTAATTTATGACCAGTCTCCCAGTCCCTTAGCTATCAGCAAATAGTTTAGATAACTATGCCGAATGTTGAATGTAAATCGTGAAATTTCAATACAATCAATAATAATCCAGTACATACATTTTAGGCTTAATCCAGACATAAAAATATGTAATTGTACCAACCCCTTCCCCTTCATCGGTGTTCTAATGGTCCATCCTTAGATAAGCCAGGAAGTCCTTTTGAAGTTTTAATGTTTGAAAACTACCTGCACGTAGCATTTCTGCAACCACAATTGTTTAGTTTAGTAATGGGATTTTAACAACCTTGTAATTTCTAAGGGATTAATAATGGCCATTATGTTACTTTTATCTTCAGTAACCACTTTTTAATGGCACACACTATCCTTGCAGTTTTTCAGCGTTTAATAATGGCCATTAGAATGTTGTTACTATTATTGTGTATTCTTGCTTATTTACATCAAAACACGGTCCAGTCATTATTCATTAGATAACAACACGTTTTAAACACGTTTTTTTTAAAATTAATGTTTACCTTTTCTACCTAATAAATTCAAGGAACCTACTGCAAACATCACAAGACAGGGACTACTTACATACCAGCAAGTGCAGTACGCTGGATAATGGACGATCTAATTGAACGCGTGAGGCGTAATGAAACTGATGAAACCCCCCAATTGAGACAAGTGATACAAGAAAGTGCTCAGCTGGAAAATGGCGAAGGGCTTCAACCGGTGAGTAAAACACACCCATTACAGGTTGATAAAATGACGTTCATATGTAAAATATATGGGTGAGCACAGATTGTATGGAATTGCATTCTGTGGACGTGCAGCGTGTAGTAAAAAAAAGCGTTTACAAGAGAAACAAAATTGGATTGAGTGTAATAAAAAAGTTTTCAGACTTTTGAGCGCATCCACTTGCATCAGTAAGCCAAAATGCTACTTTTGATGTTATGTTAGTTGGTTGTTTTGTCCATTGCGCCAAAATGGACACACTTAGACCACCAAGCGCACGCTCCTATATATAAAGGACGCTCTTATCTCAAATAATCCTGTTTGATTTGCGTGAGTATGCAGTACCATAATTATTACTCAAACAGAGCTGTGAGATGTACCGTGCCGCGGTCCGCAACGTTATGCTTTAAAAAAAAACAGCAGGCCAGGTTCTGTGCCGCGTCCTTGTCGCCATCGTACCTTTATCACAAAGCTCCGCCCTCGAAAAAGCGGACGCAGTTTTGGTGTGGCCATTTTCTGGGAAGGCCATGAGAACATTAAGACGACTTAAATTGGAAATCTGTAATAAATATTGAATTGTTCCTCAGTTGTAAACAAAAGAAAATACTCATAGTTCATTAGCTGTTGTGACAACATTGTACAGTAAAACTAATCATCGAAGAAACAAATAGTTTGTCACTCACTCGCGCAGCGCTTGTTCGTAAAATATTCTTTTACCAGTAATATCCTCTTAATTTATTATTTATTTATTTTCTCGATTTTCCTTCCGCAGATCTACACGGGATCTTACAGGACGAAGCGCATTTTGCGACCTCGCAAGTGACACTATATTCAGCTTGTCAGTAGAGGACACCGTCGACCGACATTTACGCAAAATAGACAGTATGACTACTACCGAAGTATGGCATTAGTTTAGATTAACAGTGTGTCAAGAAGAGAAAGTTAAGTTAGGGTCTTAATGAATCGTCGAGCCTCAAGCGTTCTATAAGACAATCCGTTTCACGTTTTCGAACGCCGCATCACGGGTATCACCCTAATTGTACTGCCGGCTTATGCAGAAAATTGGTACTGGGCGTACTTGAGTCAACAACCACCAGGAATATTGCAAATAAAGCGATTGGCGCAGGTTTATGGACACATGCGTTTCTTTCTGATGGTAAAGTGAACAAGCGCACTCCATGTGGTTGACAATAGTTTATTTGGAGAGTCTTCCAATCTTAACTCTGTGCAGCTCATCTTCGCTCGCCTTTTCGTACAAAGTTGTTTGAGACCGGAGCGCAGAGCGCAGAGCGCAAAAATGTGTGTCAGCCCGGAGCAGAGCGTACAAATTCGTGCAGCTCATCTTTGCTCGCCCTTTCTCGAAAATTTGTGTAAGCCCACAGCAGAGCGCACAAATTTGTGCAGCTCATTTTTGCTCGCCTTCTCGCACAAATTTGTGTGAGTCCGAAGCATAGCGCACAAATTTGTGCAGCTCCTCTTTGCTCACCCTTTTCGCACAAATTTGTGTGAGCCCGCAGCGCAGCAGAGCGCACAAATTTGTGCAGCTCATCTTTGCTCGCCTTCTCGCACAAATTTGTGTGAGTCCGGAGCATAGCGCACAAATTTGTGCAGCTCCTCTTTGCTCACCCTTTTCGCACAAATTTGTGTGAGCCCGCAGCGCAGCAGAGCGCACAAATTTGTGCAGCTCATCTTTGCTCGCCTTCTCGCACAAATTTGTGTGAGTCCGGAGCATAGCGCACAAATTTGTGCAGCTCCTCTTTGCTCACCCTTTTCGCACAAATTTGTGTGAGCCCGCAGCGCAGCAGAGCGCACAAATTTGTGCAGCTCATCTTTGCTCGCCTTCTCGCACAAATTTGTGTGAGTCCGGAGCATAGCGCACACATTTGTGCAGCTCCTCTTTGCTCACCCTTTTCGCACAAATTTGTGTGAGCCCGCAGCGCAGCAGAGCGCACAAATTTGTGCAGCTCATCTTTGCTCGCCTCGCACAAATTTGTGTGAGTCCGGAGCATAGAGCACAAATTTGTGCAGCTCCTTTTTGCTCACCCTTTTCGCACAAATTTGTGAGCCCGCAGCGCAGCAGAGCGCACAAATTTGTGCAGCTCATCTTTGCTTGCCTTCTCGCACAAATTTGTGTGAGTCCGGAGCATAGCGCACAAATTTGTGCAGCTCCTCTTTGCTTACCCTTTTCGCACAAATTTGTGTGAGCCCGCAGCGCAGCAGAGCGCACAAATTTGTGCAGCTCATCTTTGCTCGCCTTCTCGCACAAATTTGTGTGAGTCCGGAGCATATCGCACAAATTTGTGCAGCTCATCTTCGCTCGACATTTCGCACAAATTTGTGTGAGCCGGCAACAGAGCGCACAAATTTGTGCAGCTCGCTTCGCTCGCCTTTTCGCACAAATTTGTGCAGCTCATCTTCGCTCGACATTTCGCACAAATTTGTGTGAGCCGGCAACCTGGCAGAGGCACACCTTTCTTGAGTGTCTGTACAATGTTTATGTGGAAAGGCTGATCAGCTGCAATGTGTATTTCAGGGTTCAAAAATTCGATGTTAAAAGGACAACCTTACGTACATTTGTGTAATATATTGGATAATTATAGGGCTAGATAAAATTGAACATTTTCCTTATATATCTTTGTAAGCATTGCTGCTCCAATTCGCACAGTTGAAAGGTTGATATAGTTTTTGATAACTACTTGATGTGTTATTGAAATCGGGCAACAAAATAAAGAGATTACGCTGTATCAAAGTGTCCAGTTCTTAATTGTCATCAGTGCTTTAGCGAAACCTGCGCTTCTGAACTTGCGATATCGTACATGTCAGACAAACACTTCGTATGTACGACAAATTCGTCCAAAAGAGATAACACAAGCAGTACGTTGTTATGATGAAACGGCACGAAAATAGTGTCCTCAAATTTAGCAAAGGACAATGTCATAGCCTTGCTGTGAAAACTGGTCATTTTGTGATAAGATGTATAGAGCAACCACCATTGAAAGCCCCTTTCTGATATTCTGATAAAGTGTATATCTTGCACAAACTACGACATCCACGAATAGACCGATATTGGACAAAAAAATTTTAGATATTTAAAAGTGTCCATTTTTGGCATAAATTAAAGAAAGTGCAAAAGTGCAAAAATTGATTTTAGGTTGTTCAAGCGCATCTTACATGAAGATGCTCTAATTCCCTTCTTCATACAGTACACAAGTAAACGCTGCTTATTTATTACTAACCTGCATTTTACATCCACCACTAAGGCGCGATCAAACGGTAATAAGAGTTGGTGAGAGCTGATGAGAGTTTTCCCGTTAACGTGAACTCTCATCGACTCTCATTCATTCTCATCCGCTCACATGCACTTTGAACATGCTCAAATTTTTCATCAGAATCGATGAGGGTTGTTTTACTGTTTGATCGCGCGGATGAAAGTTTTTCAGTCAGCACTCTGCCACCAAAAGAACTACAGGCTCATTTAGTTCCAAATAACTGCAGATGTTTGATCCGTTTGATCCGTTTGATCCGTTTGATCCCTGACTCAAATTCCCGAAGCCGCTCGGAGTCAATTAATTACACTCCTCGGCCAAAGGGTCTGGTGACAATTAAAAAAAAATTCACAGGCAACCCGCGCAGATTCATAAAAAAATCCTTCATATTTCTATTTTCCGTTTTAGAACCACGTCGTTTGGCATAGTGTTGCTCGTATCACGTGTCGGGGCGATCATATCACCGTACATGGCCGTATGGGTAAGTTCTAGAAGCAATATATCAAACATTCGGTGGCTTCTTAGGCTGCATTCATTATGTATACTACAGGGGGGGGGGGGGCAGAGGAATTTTTTTTGACAATGCAAAATTTTCAGATCCCCCCAAGGCACAACATATTTTTTACGAATCCCCCCTCTTGGTCAAAAGGAAAAAACATGCCCCCCCCCCCCCCCCATCACCCCGGAGACAATTTTTTCAATTTATATTTATATCAATTTTACAAAAAATAAAGAACAAGGCTCAATGATAAAAAAAAATACAAAGCGTAAAAATGCAAATAAAAATCCTAGGTGGCTTTACTTTTTTGTGTCGGTAGTGACTTTCTACCAAGTGATCTGGTGCGCTCCTCGATTGGAGCCTTACTACACATAGGCTGAGTATCATTTATTTTGTATTTGATTGTTTGGTATGTTTTCCGTTGTGCGCGCGAAGCGCGCCGCAATTTTGACAATGAAGCTACAAGACTATTAATCAAAAGTCCAAAGGCGTTTTGTCTGGCAGACGAAAGCCACTGAAGAGGACCTCGAGGAATTGTAGTAAAACAAGAAGGCCTTTTACGATCTTTTAAGTTTAATATAATTCTTTATGCGCGCGAAGCGCGCAGTTTTTTTTCAACATATCAGTTGAAAGAGAGTGAATACACGAGAATAGTAGTGCAAGTGATATTTCTTCAGGAAGGAGGTTCAAACTAGAACTCGGTGTTCAACAATTGAGCCTTCCTTCATTTACTATCAAACTGCACAACCTTGTCTTAAATATATATAATACCTCAAAAATATACAAAAATATGCATCCCCCCTTCATGTTATGAAAAAAACTTGACAGACTTGACATCCCCCCTTTTCCAGTTCCTAAATTTTGAGATCCCCCCAAAAAATCCTCTGCCCCCCCCTGTAGTATACATAATGAATGCAGCCTTAGGATATTCAGCTTTTTATTTTAGCCACAGCTTTTTGTTGTCCGCCCCAGCTTTTTTATTTTGACCCCAGTGTTAAGTTGTGTTCGTTCCAGCTTTATATGTTGGCCCAAGCTTTTGCTGTGTTGCTCGCGCTGTTCCCACGTGTTCTTCGGCAACGTTCCTGAAAATGGCGCGTCGACCGCAAAGGCTCATACTATACATCTTTTATCCTGGCGGAAAGGAACAGGTGGCGAGGTCGAAGCCAGGTTGGGGTATGACCCCGAAACCACCAATCTATTCTTAAAAATCGGCTTATTTTTTACTGCAAATATCTGTAAAACGTAAAACCACGAATCATGCATCATAATGAAAGATGCTATTTCTCGTATTTTACTCGAGTTTGGCAAACCAAATTAATTTAAAACCGCCCAATGGTATTTTTTTACTACTTTGAGACACAATTTGACATGAACTCCTTCGTTTTAGTCAAGAATTATCATTGCGACTTATGAAGCACGGTTCATCATACATAGTTTCACGAGCAACGTTAATTGAAGCAGGTGTATGTACTGTGGCGTTATTTGTGTGTCATACACACTGCTCGACTAGTCACATCGCGCGATTGATTGATCAATCTAATTGTCTTTTTTCCCACAGAGTGTGGAAACAGGCTTGTATCACAAGCTTGCCATGATTGTGTTCGGTGTTATCAGCCTGGTTGTCGGCTTAACTGGCCTTCTAGTTCCTGAAACTCTATTCTCCAACATGCATCAGACAATAAAAGAAACCGAGGCCGAGAAAGAGTATTATGGAATGCCCTGTTGTCACAAGAGAGTCAAGGATGTGGAGGCCAATGGGGTGACCGCAACTGGCGTGAAAGTGCAAAGACGACCAAGCAATTCCAAAGTGGGCCAAGCGCCCATTGACACAAGGTTTTAAATGGAAATCCATTTGGAGATCGAGTAAATAGACTTCCCAGGCCATTGGTATTCATAACGACTTAGAAAGTAGTAGAAATATATAAGGAAACGGAAAGTGATCTATTTGACCGATCCTCGCAGTTTAGCAGCTAGGCAATGATTTGGTAGTCCGGCTACATTTTCTAGCTAGAATGCCCCAAAACTAAGAAAGGCCCTGATAATTTTGTAGTATAGCAATAGCCGTTTTCACACTAGGACGGAAAACTCTTCATTTGACGGGTTTTATACGTCTGACGAGTTTTCCGTCTGATATGAATTCGTCATAGAAATCTGTCTAGTTTTTACCGACAGGTAATATAGAGGGAAACATCGTACCTTTGTTCGAAAGAACCTGTGCCGAGAAGTGCACCCGCGACTAACGCGGCGCCATGTTTGTTACCCACAATTCTCTGCCCACTTTCTAGTCCCAGTTTCTTTACCGCACGAATTACGCAATTTCCGTCCAGTTCATCGCGCGTCTTACCTTCAATTTGTTCAAGATGAATTTTCCGTTCTTGACGAGAAAATCGTACATGGAAAATCGGCTGTTTCGACGGAGAAATAAGATAAATTCAGACAGTTTCCCGTCAAAATCCGTTTCGTCTCAGACGAGTTTTCAGTCTCTGTCCGATCGCCATTTATATATACAAACACTATAAAAATGTGAAACTTCGCTCGAAAGTCCCAAACTTTCAGAATATCTTAGTTTTAACTATATTGCATAAGAGATTTGGCATTGTCCAACTGCTAAAATGCGGGGATTGGTCAATTTTAATGAATGTTTTAATTTTAATTTAATTAAAATTAGCCAAAGACTCATATTTTTAAACAAGCATAGAATTTTATTAATTTATTAAATTGTAGATTATGCAATTAACGTTTTAAAGCAATGTTTTTAGTATATTTAACTAACTTTTTTTTATATTAATACGTTTTATACTTGTTTTTCCATGCAGCGCTTAGCACTGCAGTAATGGATAAGCGCGTCATAAATATCATTATTATTCAGCCACGCCACTATCTTGATTCTGATTGGCTAAGAGTACGCAGCGTAGTGTGTGACGTCACACTACAGACATTAGGATTGATGCACTCTAATGACGCAAGCTAATATGTTTGGCCGCCATGTTGGTTTTCAGTTCGGAAGAGAAAGCCAATTTTGCCAATATCATACCTGCCAACCTTGGACAAGTGAAAACCGGGAGATCTGGGAAAGTGTTGTCATAACCTCGTCTCAACACCCCAAAAAACGTTGCTCGCTTAAAATCTTGAGGTTTCAATGCAGAAATAGACTGAGCGAGTTGATTTTCCGGGAGATTTACGGTGAAAACCGTAGAGATTTGACTCAAAACCGGGAGTCTCCCGTAAAATCCGGGAGAGTTGGCAGGTTGTATGCACTATTCTCGTTGAATCTGTTATGCTTTTTGCCGAGAGATCAGCTTCGCTTCGGCAGATAACACAAACCTCGGCGTTGACAAATCTCACTATCATTGTCAACCTCATCCAATAAGTGTTAATTATTTTAAGATGACGCGCGGAAAGCGACATATTGCTACTAGTCAGTCTCTGGAGAACAACACTTGTAATAACCATACGTTCGTTGCAAAAAATAATACTACTACTAATATAATAATAATACTAATCAAAATAATTTCGCACAAAACTAGTGTACTGCCATATGTACGTGTATTTATAGCGGAGCCCCATAGCTACATGCAGAAGGGAAAAGAATAAAGCCTGGTGCACACTTGCGACACAAGGAAAATATCACGCGAACATAATTAATGGTTTGAAAACGTTGAAGTCCACAAAAAATAACATAAGGTTGCTTTGGTTGATAATCTAATGATGATCCATGGAAAATATTGATTATTTCAATTATTTTCCCATGCTTTTTTCGTTGCATGCTTTTTTCGTGGCAACCTTTTTGTCTCATTAACACAGAAAAATAATGAATCGGGAGCTCCGCTTTTAGCCAGTGGTTAAATCTATATATTAAACAAAACATGATATAAAGGTCGGTAACAGTTTTGAGCGTTTACGTGTTCGATCAAGCCTCGCGCCAAAAGTCCAAACTGAGCGTTTTAAGGTTAGCTTTTTAATAGGTTAGTTTATAAATATAATTTAGCATTATAAGAGAGAGTTTTAATTAAGTATATCATTGTACTTTTTACTGTAGTTTTTAACCACTTTTTTGTAATTCGATGTTTTTTAGTGAATTTAATAAAGATTATTATTGTTATTATTATGATATGCAATCCCCCGCTCAACAATGAACCATCGGTTTCTCCTTGGGCAAGCCACATAATTTTGGTAAAAAGACTGCTAACAGATTTTGCGTGGATTTTAGAAAAGTGAATAGTCTTATAACACAAGACTCATTTTCTCTGCTGCTAATCACAGAATAATGCGCTTGATAATAAAGAGTGGCTATAGGCAAGTTGAGATCGAAACTTCATTGGCTGATTGCATTTTCAAACCGCACCGGGGGGGTTGAGGACCTCTTTTAAAAAGACCCCCTCCCCTGGAATTTCCACTCGTGAAACAGACCCCCTCCCCTGGAATTTCCAACCTCATAAAGGACCCCCTCCCCTGGAATTTCCATTTTTTCTGGCAAAATACCCCTGGAAAATCTATTTTGGGATAAAATGTCCCCGGAAAGTCACCTTTTTTACCCCTCCCCCCTGGAATTTCCAGTCTCCAGACACACCCCCTCCCGTGGAATTTCCAGAGTCCAAAACAACCCCCCTGGAAAATTTCCATAGGTCCTCAACCCCCCCTGTGCGGATTAAAAATGCAATCAGCCATTGTGAATTCCAAGTTTTACTCTTTGGCATAACGAATTCACCTTTGGCCTTTCAAAGATGAATGGGATAAATACTTAGCGGTCTGGGGCCGGTTCCTAGAAGGCCAGTTAAGAGTTATCAGTGGATGAACGCTTATCCAACGGATAAATCCAGAACAAAACCTATAGAACAGATAACTTTTATCCGTGGATAACTTTATACATGCCCTCATCAATGGGCCGCGTGTTCTTTACCAGATCTGGGTCAAAATACGTCATCAGTATGGATTTTGGCTGGGGCACGCAGACACCTCTTTGCAAGGGTGGTGTCGGCTTTCGGAGGCTCTCAATACTCTCGAGAAGAAAAAGTTGGAAGGCAGGTAGAGTATTCACTGACTTTAATTCAACCAGTCGTTAAAATGCAAGACGCGGAGAATATACGGCTATAACGAAAAAGTTACTACATTACAAAGAGATTGGTGCATTACTTTGGAAAATTATAATTACAGATCTACGTGTCCCCAGAGAAATCTCGTGATCTTAAAAGAAGCACACTGCGCATGTGCAGCCATCTGGATAGATTCTTGTCAGCCGTGCATTCTCGTATCCAGAGCTTCCCGGCTCGTCACCTCGCGGGATACTCGTCACCAGGATCTGGCACGAGAATGTCTTGTCGAGTGCTATTTCTTCTACTAACAGCGTTTTCTTTCCGTTCTACGGTACAGATGCTTTTGTTTTCCTGTATGTTATTGAATCATTCTGATCCTGGTCATTATGGAAGAACCCAGTCCCAGACGCACCAAACGCAATCACGCATGCAAAGCGTGAACTGCGGACAGATCTTCACAATCAAGAGCGGATCCAGGGGGAAGCCCCCCTCTTCTGCAGAGGAAAACCTGAAGAGATGCTTTTTTATTGCTTTTCGTTGTGTTGATGGACGAAACTCAATTAGCCCTAGATCCGCTATTGCCAATCCCTAACCCCAAAAGGAATTGATTTATGAAAAATTCTCAGTCTAGAACGGGTTTAAAGAAAAAAAAAACACGACGATTCCAATTGAAACACCATTTATAAATTAGCACCTTGAAAGAGTTGAAGTTCTGGGACTGCAAACGAAGTACCCTCGGGTCCCTTAATTATACACAACAGTAAGTCAAATTCGCAAAACTAACTAATTTTTTTAGTTTAAAAGTTCTTACTCCTAAAACTCTTTAACCTCTCAGTGTGCCTGCCTCAGGCCGTTGTTTATGAAGGTCACGTGCTTATAAACAGGTTTGACCGGTTCCTCTCGGCGATTGACGGGTTTTGTTACTCTCCCTCTGAGCCTGCCATGGTTCAGCGGACTTTTCGTGCAAGGGTTCAGTACGAAAGTTGCTTTCCTGGATTTCACTTGGCCGCTGCTACTTTTCCGCGCGGGAGGGGTGGGTGGGGCTGATGAGGTTCCTCGCTCCTCGACAGAGAAACTTCTCTGCTGTGTAGGTGGCGTTGCTCGTTTCCAGGCCGTTATCCCGGCACGGGCGACTTTGGACGCGTCCGGTGGGGGAGTGGGAACCACTGTGCTGACACGAGCTTTTGATTTCGCAACTAGCGGTAAGTCTGAATCTTTCGCTTTCTGCTCATGCGAAGTGCCTGTTACGATTGAAAAAGAAAGTGCTAAATCATAGAAAAACATTCTTTGCACACGTTAGCATGGGTTTCCAGTTAGACCAAATCGGCTAACTGTGTCTACATCTTGTTGCCACCAAATTCAGATCATGTGATGATTACTTTGGGTGAATACTTTTGTTAGTTCTTCCATAGGCCTCACAGGCTACTGGAAAAAGTTGGAAAAATAGCCAAAATTTAGTGTCTTAAATATCTATAGAAACAAATAAAGATTCTCGGTTTTGAGGGGATAATTCGGGTCTAAACTTCAAGCCACTGGTCACTCGTTCCAACGTACACTCGCTCTTATTCAACTAAAATTAACAAGGTATGCAGCAGTCGGATCTCAGCTCACCGGGATCTCAAGCACCAATCGAGAGAAAACCAGCGGTTTGAGGTCGCAGGCTCAGGAATTCGAAATCACAACGGACCAATCTCCTGTCGTGCGATTGGTCCATTTTAATTTGAATTCTCGTTGCGCGCCATCACGGTTTCGACCCTGAGAACTCAAACCGCTGGTTTTGTCTCGATTGGTGCTTGAGAACCCTGATGAAAAAAAAACCCGGCTTAATTTGGGTCAATTTTTTTGGATAAATATTAATCCTTTTCCCCCGAAAATACTCGAAGATGCACATTATTCATCCTATAACGCTGTGGTTAAAGCAAAAGTGGGTCTGGTTCGAAATGACCATGGAAATCAAACCGAAAAGGTGAGGTGTCTTAAGAGCTGCATACCTTGTTAATTTTAGTAGAATGGGAGCGAGTGTACGTTGGAACGGGTGACCAGTGGCTTGAAGTTCAGACCCGAATTGTCCCCTCAAAACCGAGAATCTACTCACAATATACACACCATATCATAAAATAAGTTTCTTTATTTGTTTCTATAGATATTTAAGACATTTTTCAAACAATTCGGCTATTTTTCAAACTTTTTCCAGTAGCCTGTGAGGCCTATAGTTCTTCACATACATTCGTGCACTCGGTCGAGTGAGAAAAAGTTGACAATTGTAATCACCCAAAGGAATCATCACATGATCTGAATTGGGTGGTAACAAGATGTAAACACCGTTAGCCGATTTGGTCTATGACGGGCGAAATGGTCCGAAATGTCTACGTAAAGATTACTATATTTATTATAAAACCAATGGGGATTCTAGGTAGAAAGTTCTTAATACTATTTTTATCAAGAGTTAACCATATATTTGCGTCATACATTTCACCACAAATTGTTGGGTTTTGAAATATGCCTAAGAAACTAAAATCTTAGAACCTGAAATTTTAAATAAAGACTAGAGCAGATTTCGTATGACTGTGAAAAGTACCGTGACACGGCGCGGTACTGTCGCGGTTGCGGTACGGAACCTGGCCTGCTGTAGACACCGAACGAAACCGCGTAGTCGCGGTACGGACACGGTCGCGGAGTGGTACAACTTTGTCGCCGAACTTTTCACAGTCATACGAAATCTGCTCTATAGCTTGGGTGTCCTGACCTTTAGGAGTTGTGCTTCTCCTTCCACTAGAAGGAAGGTTCGCGACATATCTCCACACGTATTGTCGTGTATCTCTCATCTCGCTCCGCGCCTGTCTACACTGCTGGGACTCTTGAAGCGCCCGGCTCATTATTATGTAGGTCTCTCTGCTAAGGTCCCTAGGCCTGCTGGCGTACTCAGCCCCTGTCACAATCTGGGCCACTTTGACAGCTAGCTCCTTCCGGTTCGCAGGCTTCCCAGTTTGCATCGTTGGGGTGAAGCTTCGAGGGCATGGGGTCGAGCGCCCGCTGGTAGGCGTTTCTACCCGTGCCTCCCCCTGTAGGGAGTCCATTGCAAGGGAGCCCATCAACTTTGTTTTGAGGTCTCGCTTGTGCAGTAGTTTTGGGCCGGTTTGGGGTTCAGGGCTCTCTGAGGTCCATCCGGGCCTCGGCACTAATGTGGAGAAAGAGCAGATAATATTTGAATACGATGCCTTTAAGAGTGTCTGCACTGGCGCCACGAGAACTTGTAAAAAAAAATGTAAAAATGGGAAAATCACCTGAAATGGGAAAACATTACGCCCAAGCCGAGGAGGTCTATTGAACCATTTCCCCCTTATCTCGCATTATCTCACTTTATCTCGCATAAACTCGCGGCGAGCTAAGGTCCCAGAGTAGTAACTTACCAGGTGTCTTCATTCGCAAATCTCTCTCAGTAACAGGCGACTTAGATGTTTCCTTTGTTTCCTTGATTTGCTTCGGGTTGGCTTCCTGCTCCATGCGTGACATGGGCCGGGATTCGGCTACTTGACCAGGGAGTGGTATCTTGGTGTCACGCAATGGCTCCACGTGAGGCGTGATGATGTGAACCGGCTTCATTTTAAGTCGGGTTGGGTTATAAGACGTCTATAAAAAGAAAGAAATATGGGAAAATCTAAGAAGTATCTAAATCCTATGGATTGGATTACTTCCTTGTCAATAACTTTCCTTGTCAACAACAAAAATTCCTACTAAACAATAGAGCAAAGTTTAGCAAATGTGGGATTTAAATTGCCAAAGTTACAGGCGCCCGAAGCAGGCAGTTTTCAGGTGCCAATCATATTCTTGTCCAGTTTCACCTTAAATGCAGCCGATTGGCTTCCCCTGCGAGACTTGTCGCGACGAAAGCCAATAGACCGATCCCGTCAACGCATAATTAATCACCAAACAATGGACAGTTTTCCCTATGGAATTCAAAATGTCCGAGCAACAAACTCGAAGATTTTTAATTAATTCTTCAGCTTTTCGTGACGAAAATATAAAACCCATCTATGATATGAGCAAATGAGCAAACTTCTAACACTTTCCTGCAATCGGTGTATTTTCCATGCTCTATGCCAAAGTAAAATTTTGGCTTGTCCGACGTAGCAACAATAACTATGGAGTAAAACAATGAATGCGGGATCGGTCAATTCACAGTACTAGGGGAAACTGAGCAAGAATTTGATTGGCTAACACGATTATTAACTGACTACGCAGATTTATACAACAGCACTAGTTAAGCGCGCGCTCTGATTGGTTGATAGGCCGTGTGTGAATATAACAATACCGCGCATGATTGAAATCATAGCGCGTGCACTCTACCAAAACCGGGTTTGAAAAGCGCGCTGTTTGGGCTTTGCATAGCGTCGGTCAATGTGAGAAAAATGGCTGGAATTGTTTCGTCAGAAAGTGACTGGTTCTTTTTTAACCAACTGCCAACAATTACCTGTCTATTGCCGTCTTCTGTTAGCCAGGGATGTGTGACGATTCGCGGCATCGTCAGTCGCTCGTGAGGATCGCACTTGAGGATTGAGCGAATAAGACCCTGGCAATCTAGAGGAGAGGAAAGTATCAGAGAGAATCAAGAGAGACTCACATATGTCACTCCTCTTAGTCAATCGGGGCGCCCGAGCGAGGGTACACACTTCTTTCTCCCCGCGACACAGGAATCCTGCGCGCCAAAAACGTTCAAATATCCGATAAAAAACACTGGAGGGCCGGCTAGTGCACACAGGGTAGAAAGCACGCTGAATTGTGTCTCCTAAAGGCCCGTTCATAGGCGCGATTTCAGCTGCGATCTGAGGTGCGATTTCTGTGGCGATCCCATGGCGATGTCATATCGCGGGGTGTGAACAGGTGGCGGTCTTATGCCGATCTCACTTGCCATGTCTCCGCGATGTCGCAGGCGTTTTGAACATGGTCAAATTTCACTGCGATGCGGGTGCGATTTCTTCAGATCGCCAACAAACTGACAAATATCGCAGGACCAAATCACCGGCCGTTCACACCGTGCGATATGACGTCGACGATCGCCGCAAAAATCGCACCTCAAATCGCAGCTAAGATCGTGCAGTGTGAACGGGCCTTAAGACGAAAAAATACTTACTTGTAGAGCAGCTTCCTCTTGCTGGAAAGGTTAGTTTGGACTTGGTTTGAATCACAAGGGCGTGAAGGCTGCAGTTATCATTAAAGGGAAGTCGTCCACACATCATAGCGTATAAGATAATACCTCTGTGGAAAAACATGTATTCAGGAAGTGATACAGCTTCTCAGAGATCTTGTGTGATTGGATAGGGAGAACAAAGCATCCCATTGCTTGCTCGTTTTATAGTATGACCCTCTATTGTTTTCACTGAGGGTATAATCAATCCAATAGGCTTAGATCTTATGAGAGCTTTATCATGACTCCTTGTGTTTCCAGCCTTATAACATTTTCAGATTTTCACTTTGCTGATGGTGTCGCCTAAATTCCCGCCATTTCTGGCGCGCGCGCTTGCTGCACAGGAAGCCCAAAATAGGACCACCCACCCTGGAATTCTATAGGTCTTCAACAGGGGGGTGCAGTTTTTTCTGGTATACTTACAAACTCCATATGTCAGCGTATTTGCCATCGTATTTCTGAGCTTGCAAAATCTCAGGGGCGGCGTACGCATACGAACCACAAAATGTCTCCAAGAGCTTGCATTTGTTGGTGGGGTAGCGAGTTGCAAATCCAAAATCTGGTAACAAGAAAATAGGTATAAAGTGCCAGTTTACACTTGTGACGATTATCGCGTTATTGGAGTCCATATTTCTTGCTAACATGCTAGAATTTATCTGAACAATTCGTAGTGTAAACAAGATGCAAATTTGGCGCGATCTCTGCAACATGTAAGGGAAGACGAGACGGGACCTCGGTTTATTGTCTTATCCGAAAGACGTGAAACACAGTAGTCATTTGATCCTTCAACTCCTGTGTTTGTACACTGCATCAAGCAGTCCGGAAAGTATGGGATGAGAAATACCCTGCTTTGTAAAACGCTTACGAGCCTTCGCAAGCGCTATTAATATATACTATGTACAATACCTGCTCAAAATATTCTATATTTTTATATTTTATACCTGCTATATCACGACTTTGTTACTTACCAGATATTTTAACGACGTTGTTGTCATCAAGAAGAATATTCTCGCACTTGAGGTCTCTGAAAGAACAGAGTTTTAACAGAAAACGTTATCGTTGAGTCGGTAGATGTCTGCCAGTTGATATCTTCCTCCAATTTGGTGCGCGTTTCGCCGGCAATCCAGGTATAGTAAAAATGTAAAAATCCAAAGGACTAATAAATTTCCAACAAAAATTTGATACTGGATATGCTCAGGTCAACCCAAAATATTCAACTAATAACCAGTTTCAATTAGTCGATGGAAATGCATGCTTTTTTATCAGTATTTTTCTGACTGACAAAATGGCGAATCACTAACTCTTTAATCTCCCTTAGACAAGCTTGCAAGGTTTGAATTCGTTCTCCGGGCGGTAGCAGGGGATGTGGGAACTCGAGGTTTAATACGGCTGAAATCCATTCTCGTACCCAGAGCTCCCCGGCTCGCAGGGGAGGCTCTGGGGACATCCATTTGAGGACCGTCGCTGATTGGCTGATTTTGAGCATTGGAGCATGCGCTGAAAGGTCTTTCTCTCAGCGGCTCTATATTAAATCTCGCGCATGCGTCAGTGGCTGTCACCAGAGCCTCCCCCGCGAGGTAACGAGAATGGGCTGAAATCGCAATCCGATACAATCGATTCAAAGCTGCGCATGCTCCAACTTTCAAAATCAACCAATCGGCAAAGGCCAAGAGCTGCCACCAGACCCTCCTCTACCGCGTCCTACACGCAGAGCAACTCGCCAAAAGCTTACCTGTGAACCACATTGCGTTTGTGACAGTGAGTGATCCCCTCGGCCAGTTGACGAAAGAAGTGCTTCGCCAAATCCTCGCCGATCCCAACGCACCGTCGACAGCGCGAGTTGATATAATCGAGCAAATCCCCTTTAGAGGCGTACTCCATGACCAGATAGATCTTGTCGCACGTGTAAAATGTTTCGTAAAGCTGTATCTGAGGGGAAAATGAAGAGACATGATCACTCCGCGTCACGCGCAGATGGTCGGACGAACTAAAGACTCGCAGGACTCGAAATTGTGCCCTAAAGTACGGGCGTAAATACGCCTAAAGTCTGGGCTTCTATGGCTTTGGGCGGGATGAAACGGCGATGAGAGTCGATAAGAGTTGATAACAGTCTCTATCAAGTTTCTACTCTCACGCACGTTTGATCGCAAACTCATATCCACTTTCATTCACTTTGAACATGTTCAAAATCGACAAAATGAGTTGCTTAGGCCTGTTTCGAACGTCGATAATCCAATTCACTCGAATTGGATTAATGGTTTTCTCCATTTCATAACCAAAGGAAGAATAGAGAAGAAAAACAAACTTTACATTTCTTTTTATTCTACTATGGTTCACCTAGATTCACCTTTTGCACGAGACAGTGTCCTCTAAGCTGTAAAATGAATCTTCTAATAATTGGATTCGACGCGGCAAAAGATCGACGTCTGAAACTGGCCTTACGAGTATTCACCGTTCGAGACTACAACTACACCAGAGAAAGTGAGAGTGAATGATTGTCAACTGTCGTCATCGTTTGATTCCCGCTTATTCCTTTTAAAAACATTGCGCCAGAGTCGTCCCGTTTCAATCCAAAACAATAGAAAGTTTTCGATTATTAGGTCATCTATTAGGACATCCTTTGCAAAAGGAAAGGTGCGACAGAAGAAGTTCAAAGTTCGCGCTTGGCCTTAGCATATTACGCCCAAGGTTTACACTTTATTAGGTAACCTATAAATGCAAGGATGTGTTTTGCCTTTGCGGCTTCCAAAACCGTGTTGAAATTTTTGCGTCTTGCGGCTACAGTTAAGCCACCAATTCTTTTTCCTTTTCCATGCAAAGTTGATTCTTGTTTCTTACTAGTTACAATAAATGTCGACATAATATAAAGAACACAATACTTCGCACTTACCACGTTATGATGGCGACATGTCGCATTCAGCGCGTCAATTTCTCTTGGCATGAATTTCTGAAGATACTCAACGGGCGCATGTTTCTTGGAAACTATCTTAATAGCAACCTATCAAAGAAAACTCAGTTGTTTAATTCATTCACGATATGGGGAAAAAAGGAGAAATAGTTACCATATTATGCCCCTTTAAATCCAAGTCTCCAGCGACTCGCTTGTCTTTTTCCAGTTTCGCCTCTGAAACGTAAGCTAGCTTCACTTTCGCGTACGCTCCAGAACCAAGAATAGTTTTCGTCAGCCTGTATCCTCTTCGTTCGCACTCGAGTTCTTCCAGGGACAATTGCGACGCCTTTCCACTCGAAAACGCTTCTTTGATAACGTTGAGACGGTACTGTTTGGCGGCCATTATCTTGTGAGCTCAAATGACGACTTAATTTCGGAAAAGTGAGCATGCGCTATCATGTTTTCATCATTCTCGGGTTAAAAACATTCGCAGACTAAGAGCCTTTTGCGCGCGGATAAAGCTCTATGACGTGAGAGTGTTATGTCATCGCGCGCGCTCTCCTTTGGAAATACCATTGAAAAGAACGCCAATCTATTCCGAGTAGAAATACTGTCGGCCGGACCGACACTTTTTCTAAATAAACGAGGAAAAGGTGCGGCCTTTGCTCTGGTGCGCCCTCCTCTCTCTCCCTTTGAGCTTGCTACGCAGCTTAACAAATGGTTAGACCACCGCGTCATCTCGGATAAGGACGCTAAATCGTAGGTCCCGTCTCCCACGGGCACTACATTAACATGAACCAGGGACGATAAAGAACCACTAGGACGCGGGAGTGATCATCCTCAGTCACTGTACTTACGACCGCTTGGCAGTCATTGGCGCCGTGCCGAGATCCAGCGTAATTCAGCTTACGGGCTGCATTTCTGGAGAGGCGCTCTCTAAACATCCACAAACATTCATTCACATTTTACAGTCAAAAGACATGAAGCGTGCCCCCCTAGAGTTGAACATTCAATTCATTATTCCATTATTGATTTCATTATTCAATCCACAAATGCAATTTTCAATTCAATATTGAAAATTTTGTAATCTAAATAATTACTCTGGGTGAACAATTGCTTGTTCAGAAATCAAAATTTGAGCATTTAACATTTTTAATATTGAATTGAAAAATGCATTTTTGGATTGAATAATGAAATCAATAATGGAATAATGCATTGAATATTCGACTTTAGGGGGGCACGCTTCATGTCTTTTGACTGTAAAGGCTGGTTTCCATATAGTCGTATCTGTCGTATCTGTCTCATCAGTCGACCGTGAAACAATGGAAATCGGAATTATTCTTTTGTTTCACGGTTGACAGATGAGACAGATGACTATATGGAAACCAGCCTTAAAGGAAAACATTCCATTGATGTCTTTACTTTATTTTACACATAAAAAGATATATAGTACGCTTCCCATTGTCCTGCTTGTTGTTCAACGGTAGGAAACTACTCAAATACAGAAATACAACCTCTCTTTTCGCGAATACCACCAGAATAGTCTTTTCGAAGTTTGTATGGACATTATATGAACAAATCATAGTTTCTTGAATCAGTAGACTGGAGCGGTATTAGCCAAACGTCTCATACGCCTATGAAGAAAATAAAAGGAAAATATATAAATAGAATTAAAATATGCTTAATATAACAAATGACCTATAAACCCATCCCGTGACCTTCGCTTTAATAAGGCCTACGGCAAACGTCGTGCGAGAGTTGCGCCAATATAAAGTCTAATGAAGCGGCATCCTTTGAAATAAGAAAGGTTCGACAGAAGAAGTTCGACTGAGGTTCGACGTTTGCACTGGGCGTTAGGCATATGGCTAACGTCGTGCCAGAGTCGCGCCGTTCCAAACCAAAACAATAGATATATTTTTTTCGTAAAGTACAATCAAGCGGCATCGTTTGAAACATGAAAAGTTCGACAGAAGATGTGCGACTGAAGTTCGACGTTTATAATAGAAAACTTTCTATTGTTTTGGATTGGAACGGTGCGACTCTGGAACAACGTTTGCCGAAGGCCTAAGAGAAAGGAAGCACTGCTTGCAGGGTAGACATTTATATAACACCTTCATTCCAGGAAAGACAAACCTTGTATTCCTATCTTGATCTCGGAGTTTCTTTTCCATCTCGGCGTCAGTTAGAGTTTCCAGGTACGGACCCCAATTATCCACATCTGTACCGGACCGGACGGGGTTGTCAACCTTGGCAAAAGGAAATAACAGATTAGCAGTTGTCAAGAGTCCATTACTACGAGTGTTGAGCTGCTACTAAGTTTACCGCCAACACAGTAAAAAAAGTGCTATTTATAGAATCGCATTCCTAACTAACTATAGACAAGGGCAAGAGTCATTACTAAGAGCGTTGATCTGCTACTAAGTTTGCCGCCAACACAGTAGAATAAGTGCTATTTATAGAATCTCATACCCTACTAACTACAGACAAGGGCAAGAGTTCATTGCTAAGAGTGTTGATCTGCTACTAAGTTTGCCGCCAACACAGTAGAATAAGTGCTATTTATAGAATCTCATTCCCTACTAACTACAGACAAGGGCAAGAGTTCATTGCTAAGAGTGTTGATCTGCTACTAAGTTTGCCGCCAACACAGTAGAATAAGTGCTATTTATAGAATATCATTCCTTACTAACTATAGACAAGGCAAGAGTTCATTACTTAGAGTGTTGATCTGCTACTAAGTTTGCCGCCAACACAGTAGAATAAGTGCTATTTATAGAATCTCATTCCCTACTAACTACAGACAAGGACAAGAGTCAATTACAAAGAGTGTTGATCTGCTACTAAGTTTGCCGCCAGCAGTAGAATAAGTGCTATTTATAGAATCTCATTCCCTACTAACTACAGACAAGGGCAAGAGTTCATTACTAAGAGTGTTGATCTGCTACTAAGTTTGCCGCCAACACAGTAGAATAAGTGCTATTTATAGAATCTCATTCCCTACTAACTATAGACAAGGGCAAGAGTCCATTACGAAGAGTGTTGATCTGCTACAAAGTTTGCCGCCACAGTAGAATAAGTGCTATTTATAGAATCTCATTCCCTACTGAAACCCTAGTCTGATTCTCATCCGCTACGGTAGAGTTCGTTGTCACTTCCTACCTCCGTGTCTGATCAACGTCACGCTTATCATGGACTAAGAATGGTTAGTCGGGTAGCCTGTGGAGAGTAGCCTAATTCTCATCCGCTACGGTAGAGTTCGTTGTCACTTCCTACCTCCGCGTCTGATCAACGTCACGCTTATCATGGCCTAAGTACCCTGTGGAGAGTAGCCTGATTTTCATCCGCTACACGGTAGAGTTCGTTGGCAATTCCTACCTTTGCGCCTGATCAACGTCGATTTACCGAGCAACCTTGTATTTGATCTGTTGCTGAATTGAATTCGGTCCTTAATTTGAAGATTTATCCATATTCTAATAGTTTACAGAGTTATTTTTTTCGAAACTCTTGTAGCCGATTGTAGCTGGCGAGATATAAGCTTAACTCTGATGGCCGATAGTAAAAGCTTCGTTGTGATTGGTTCATATTTCCCACGTGATTCTCATCCAGAACTCAAACAAAAACGGATACTTTTTGCTCCGGATACAGCTATCGTCCACACTACAACGCCGAAAACGATACCGAAAACGGATCAATCCGAAAACGCTCTCCAGAGTGGAGCGATTTGAAAACGGAGCTGTTTGAAATCGCTGTTTTCTAGTGTGGACGGGTGAAAACGATGACGTCACCACAGCAAACCCGACCAATTTCGCGGGCCAACAGATCGAAATGCGCATGCCTCGAGCTTGTTTGAGCATGCCCACTAAATGCATAAGAGCGTTTTCGTACGAATACGCGTTGTAGTGTGGACGGGCGAAAACGATACGAAAACGATAAGCGTGGACGCAAATCTTTTTGAAAACGGAGCAATAAGTATCCGTTTTCATTTGAAAACGGTGTAGTGTGGACGGGGTCTTAGGCCTACGCCAAACGCCGTGCCAGAGTCGCGCCATTCCAATACAGAACAATAGAAATTTCTTGATTTTAAAGTATAATGAAGCGGCATCCTTTGAAAAAGGAAAGGTTCGACAGAAGAAGAGCGGCTGAAGTTCGGCGTTTGCCGTAGGCCTTATTTCCGCGAACAGTAGGATGATCGTATTTACACTCCGAAGGTAAAATTTTATAGCATTTTCACTCACTTAAAATTTAAAAGTTTCATAATTTTTGAACTAAACAAAATTGTAAAAATGCAGACACGGTTTTTGAGAAACAACTTTAATGATGTGTTACTTCAGTTCGACGGCGTTAGCTCATTAAAATGGCACACCAAAATATCTCATCAGTCCTTAAAAAATAATTTATTAATAATTTATTTCTTTATGCCATAGCCCGCTAGTCCATTCTATAAGTTTTCGAACGATATATAGTTTGTCATGTTTTGGTTAAAACTAAGGACGTGTATGATTGTTTTTCCGAAGACGTGCCGAGAAGTTTCGCAGTAACCTTAACCTAAATTACAGAATATTATTGGCATTTTCTAGTGAATATAGAAATATAGTTTAGTAATAATGCCACATCCTTCTGTTCCCAAGGTGGTCGCTTACGAAAACTTCAACTGTGAAAGGGGCTTAAACTCAAACGGTTTTAATATATAAATCGTTTCAATGTTTTCATTGCATATTTGCATGGGTTCACCTGTCCTGTATTTGGGCTGTAGGCACGCGAATAAGATAATCGTGTTGTCGAGCCATTCCACGTACTTTACAGCTGCGGTAAACAAGTTGCCATTCAATTATGCGGCAATTAGAAAAGTCCCCTAGGGGGGCATGTTTTTAGAGACATGCTTCTGTGTCGAAAAACAAATTAAAACATCTTGTGGCTCTACTTTTAAAGAGTTTACAGAACTCCTGACGTGCAATAATTGGTGTACTTATTAGGCTTCACGTGTCAACAAGTCCGTTATGCGTTCATTTCGGTACTTGTTTATTGCTGTAATCCTGAGTTGGGTGGTGAGTTTTCAAGAAAACATGATTTTTTATTTCTACTTTCCAATCATATCTCTCTGTCACATTGTTTTAAAGGATCCCTCTCATCCTACCCATAATGCATTGCTTTGTTTTTGTGCTCATGATTCATTACCATCAGAAACTCTGGCTTAAGGTGTCTCCACGTAAAGTCCAAGCGTATTTTCTGTAAATGTAAATTCGCTCATAACTTTTATAATATTCGTGTGACGGATATCAAACTTAGAGGACAGTAAGATGTATCTTTGAGCAATAATTGAACATATTTCAATCTGTATTTGTGTTAATACACTGAATAATATCGCAGCTACAGTGGATCCCCTTGTTCCTCTTTAAACATCTCTAAAACAACATTTTGCTATCACTGTTGCACGAAATTTCAAAATTGTTGTTCAATTTATTTGCCTCAGATATGTAGAAAGTCTAAGCCAATTCGGGTGGTTACAATACTCACTCACACACTCGGTGTGTGTGCAGAACTAACAAAAGTATCCACCCAAAGGATCATCACATGATCTGAATTGGGTGGCAACAATATGTAAACACCGTTAGCCGATTTTGTCTATTAAATTGTTATGAAATATCAAGCTGTTCAAAGGATCTAGCCACGCTAGCTGATGATCGTTGAAACATTGTGCCTATATATTTTATTACATCGCCATGCGTTTTAGGACCGGAGCCTAGGAACGGCTGTAAATCTAGACTATCGGCTAACGGTGTTTACATCTTGGATACTTTTATTAGTTCCGCACGAGTGAGGAAAAATGACAATTGTAACCACCCAAAGGAATCATCACATGATTTGAATGGGGTGGCAACAAGATGTAAAAACCGTTAGTCGTTTTAGTCTATTTCTCAGTACAACATTATACCACAGAAATGCTCCGTTCTTAATTAGTTCACGACTTCGCTCTTTTCGGTACTAGGCTTAGAAATACAGTGTCTTTTGCCTTCACTGTCAGCGGGTTTCAGGATTTATGATATATCGCTGCTTTTTTATATTTCCCCACATTGTGCCACAATTGTGCCGCGTTTGAATTAGTTCACGATTTAGTTCTGGAGATTACGATTGTTTTGACGTTTTCTCTGCACATTGTAAGTTTGCAGCTATCCCGTTTCCGTGTATTTGAACTGACGTGCCATAAAACAATTATAACAGCAGGTAAAAGTCTATTAAATCTTATTCTTGTACCATTTTACAGTTATTGAGTTAATGAAGACATCCTAAATCATCTAGAAACAGATGCTACTAATAGCCAAAAACAACTGAATAACACCTAATTGACATTTCAATTACTGTTAATTAAACATGCTATAAAGACCTTTGCAATCAGGGCACGAACATCAGTTGGATCTCGCGCGTTCTTGATTCAGGTATGCATTCCTTTCGTCACCTATTTGTTACGTTGTCGCTATCTTTACTTGCTGCTACGGTTGTGCTTGCAAGCGAGTCCGTCAAACGATCAAAGCGGTTCCACAAACTCCAAGGGTTCGCGATCAGTTCTAAAGTTCTCGCCAGGCTAGGGGTAAACGCCCGTATGGATTGTAATTTTGCATGCGTAGGACACGAAGAGTGCTCTTCATTTAATGTAGGAGCCTCGCCCATGGATGGAAAATCGCTCACTTGCGAGCTTTTGGGGACAACCAGAAACTCTGTGGCGCCAGCCAGAAAAGACGGCTTTGATCACTACTTTATCAAGGAGGTAGGCTAACTTGAGTTATTTTAGTTCTCTCTTTCTTGAAAATCGAGAGTACAGAAATTTAGTAATATAGCACCAACTTTTGGTGCATTTCCGATCGTCTCAAGGCATATAATATAAAAACATTTTCCTTGGGGGAGCATCTCCCGAACCCGCTAGAAAAAAACAGAAAGACAAGAAGTTTCATATCTCTGAGAGTTGCCTACAACATTAGCCCAAGTAAAAAAATAAACATGTTTATCGTCCGGAGCTTTTCAAAAAAGTGTCCATGCGGCCCTTTTTACTTTTTTATTTATTATTTCTTTTTCTTCCTTGTTTATGCCTTGTTTTATTGGTTTATGCCATATTTTGTGTACAAAATGACTACGACTGTTTCATAAACTATTCTTAAGGGCAATCTATATTCATATAAAGCATTTCCATGCTCATTAAAGCCACATTTCAAAGTAGTTTCTAACCGCTTGTGACGTTTGACTTCGTTTTGGAGACAATTTGTGTAAAGAAAATATAAAATAAAAAAGGATGCGGCTCCAAAAAAACGATGCAGGCGGGAACGATAAACATGTATTTTTTTTACTTGGCCTTAGTCTACTTCTGCTGCCGATGGTTTTGCTTTGCTTTAGCAAGTGTAGCTATTATTTCGCATGATTTGTTTATTATTTCGCATGAGTTGTTTGGTCGTCATGGGAGTTCGTGTAGTTTTCACTTCCACCTGGTGTTCCCTCATAATGAGGTGAAGCTCCTTTCTTCCTTCTTACAGCAGTCTGTTTGTTTTATATGGACTTCTGCAATCAGTCAACCAGCGCCCCATTAGGTTAATTTCAATTCTTATGAATCAAATTAGCCATGAACAGCCTTCCGGATGATCGGATGGCGTTTTTCTGATGTAGTTAGAGCGGATTTCACATGACCGTCGTGTTTGCAATTAGTTTGCTTTCTCATTGGCTGCTTATTTCTATTAACCAATCAAACTGCGAACTAATTACAAGCAAGGAATTGGTTCGGCTCCTGATTGGCTGGGCTGGAAACCATTCAGCAGTAAGTTGTAATTACTCTTGTTTCTGATTGGCTAGTGATTGCTCAATTGCAATTGCTTTCACGACAGTCATGTGAAATCCGCTCTATCTCCCTAGTAACGGACACTCTTGTAAACGGAAAGCTCCATTAAGACACATCGAATCCCCGTTTGATTTACCTACTGCCTGTGTACAGCCTCTCCTTGGCCCTCAACATCGCGGGAAAGAGACATCTGTGCTATTGCGTGGGAGCGCTAAATAGAAAAAATCCGAGTTGTCCCCCCCCCCACTTTTTGAGGGCTTGCTATGGCCCTGTTTGCTAAGAGCCTCTCTACAAATTATCTGCAAAAAAGTTAACCATTAACTACGAGAGCAAGTGCACAATGTAGACGCTCTAATTAGCTACAACTTTGGCGTTTCCCTGGCGTTCGTCGTGGGCTCTTCGCGCTTCTCTGGGGAACGCGCCAAAGTAGGTGCTGCTAGGAGAGATTTGCATATAAAACGTTGTTCATTGACGTTCATTGTTACAATTTCAGCCGAAATCTTGCCTGGACCGGCACAACGACTTGGGAAATACAGAAAATGGTATCCATCAGATTTACACAGGAAGCAAGACAAATTATTCCGTGTATTGCGACTTCAATAGCGAGGCAGAATCGGTTTGGACGCTGGTAGAATCCTACAGCCTCAAAAACAGGTTAGAAGTGAAATGCCTCGTCTAAAAATCCACTTTCGTCAAGGCCCCTAATAGCGAGGTGTCCGTAATACCGGGGTGTCCGTGATACCGAGATGTCCGTAATACCGGCGTGTCCGTGATACCGAGATGTCCGTCATACCGGGGTGTCAGTGATACCGAGATGTCCGTAATACCGGCGTGTCCGTAAGACCTAAGTGTCCGTTATGTAGGCTCTCTGAACGGTGTGTCCACCTAGAAACATTGAGTTTTTATCAAACATGGAAAAAATAATAATAAAAACGTCGTCAGGTCACTAGATTTGTTGATCTTACTGCTGTTGAATCGTAAGCATTAGAGTACAACTTTCTATTACCCCATTCACACCAAAACCGTGTTTAGTTAAAGTTTCCCACTGCGATAAACTGTTACTAGCTAAATGATCACTTAGTTACATGTAGTACAGTCTATTCAGTTTTGTCCTTTTATCTCCTTTTGGGAGATAAGGATTTAAACCAGTTTAATCAAACTATCTTTATTAAACTGGTTTAAATTCTTGATTATAATCAAACATTAGAGCACAACTTTCTCATTCCTAGCGCGCCCGCATCCTCCCCTCGCCTCCCCCAGGAGAAAGGGGGAGGTGAGGGAAGGAACCTGATTCGTGAGGATGCAACCTTCTACTATGACTGGGAAACATTAGTTTAGCGGCTATACTGTATACAGCATTTTTTTTTTTTCAGGTTTAAAACAGAATTGCTAAAATCGTTAACACTCAGTTCTCCCTCCAACGAAGACAATCCCAACTGGGTGAATTATCGGCTCTCCAGAGAGCGCATGTTGGATTTGAGAAGAGTATCGACTCACTGGAGGATCACATGCAGTTTTCCCGAGTACCAAGTGGACTATCGTGATTATGTACGTGCTGAAATGTCTGAAATCGACCCCCTCAGTTTACTGGGAGCCTTGTGCAAGAAGGTGGAATACATTAACGTGCGAGGTCGTGGACAGTCTCAAGTAACAGCGGTCTTCATTCAAGATGCAGGCGCATTACCCTTTCAACATGAAAGCAGTGCCGATTTGTGTGAGTTCAGAAACACACCGGGGTTTGTTCCTTCGGAAGACAACTTTGGCTATTATGGCACCATCAACGACAAGTTCCGCTGCTCCACAAGCGACGATTCCACTACCAATGTCTGGTTTGGCGGCTACAACACAATGCAACTGAAGGCAAGTAAGACCTAAAATATAGTACTTCTCCTTACTCAATACAATACACATCCATATACACTTCATTGGAGAAATTGGTGCAGCATCTGTTTCTCATCTCATCATCTGGATGATTCATGGCATTCTCCTCTCTTGTTTTCTACACAACTCCTTGATATAGTTGGGAGAAGTTTAAGGTTGATCGCCTCTGGGCGTGATAAGGTTAATGACTTCACAAAAATAAAACCCTTCAGCATCATGTACATACAAAAGAGGGGGTTCTTGCCTCTGTGCTAATTCTCTACGAGAATTTTAACCATTAACTGCGAGAGCTAGGAGTTGTCTTAGAGTGAAGTTGAACACTTTATTATATAAAACACCAATAAAATACGAGGTGATGTCTGGCGCGAAAACTTCACATGTGAAAACAAATCAAGATAACATTGTCGTCTTTCTAGAGATCAGATGGGTTACCTGTGTTATCTTCTTTACCTTGTATCCAGCTTCTTGATAGTGAAAAAAACCCCAGCGGCAAATGCTCATAGTATCTTTCTTCGAGTGAATTTGAGTTCCGGTCGAGCTTTAAGCTTTCTAGGCCAATAAAAACAGTGAAAAACTTACTAGTATTCCAAATTTGGTATGCAAATATTTCCTTATCAGGAAGTTGAAGACAGTCGACAATTTTCATCGGAACTTCCATGTCACTTTCAACACTCGAAGTTAAAATTCGTATCACTGCGCGACCATGTAACATCCTTTGCATAGAAAGTGTTGTTCATTCCCGTTCATTGTTACAATTTCAGCCAAAGTCTTGCCTGGACCGGCACAACGAATTGGGAAATACAGAAAACGGTATCCATCAGATTTACACAGGAAGTATGGCGAACTATTCCGTGTATTGCGACTTCAATAGCGAGGAAGGATCGGTTTGGACGCTGGTAGAATCATACAGCTTCAAAAACAGGTTAGAAGTGAAATGCCTCGTCTACAAATCCACTTTCGTCAAGGCCCCTAATAGCGAGGTGTCTGCGAAAGCGAGGTGTCCGTAATAGCGAGGTGTCCGTAATAGCGAGGTGTCCGTAATAGCGAGGTGTCCGTAATACCGGGTGTCCGTAATACCGGGTGTACGTAATACCGGCATTACCTATTTTCGCTAGGTGGCATTGGCAACCAATTCAAAAATTTCGTCGCCACAAATCAAAATTTAGTCGCAACAAATCAAAATTTAGTCGCCACATAAACGTGGACCTCAGCTTAACTTAGAAAGACAGGGTGCCATTTTGCGACCAACTCTAAAATTTTGTCGCCAAGCCCCAACATTTAGTCGCGATTGACAACCATATGGTCGCCATGCGCTATTCACTGTTTATCAACATTGCCATTGTAATGCTAATGTGCCCTTTGTTCTGTGAACCAATCGATCTCCTAAACAGCACTATAGTAAATAGTAATAAGTTGTAATTTGATGGCAAAGATAGTACATGTGCTCTGATTGGTTGAGAAGCAGTATGGGGATGCCAAATGAATCTCAAAATCTCACGATAGATACGCTAGACTTGTCATGCCTATATTGTGCTGTGTATGTTCTAATTTCAGGGCCAAAACAGAATTCCGAAAATCATTTACCCTCAGTTCTCCCTCCAACGAAGACAATCCCAACTGGGCGAATTATCGACTCTCCAGAGAGCGCATGTTGGGTTTGAGTAAAGTATCGACTCACTGGAGGATCACGTGCAGTTTTCCCGAGTTCCAAGTGGACTATCGTGATTATGTGCGTGCTCATATGGCCGAAGTCGACCTTCTCAGTTTTGTGGGAGCATTGTGCAAGAAGGTGGAATACATTAACGTGCGAGGTCGCGGACAGTCTCAAGTAACAGCCATCTTCTATCAAGATGCAGGCTTATTGCCCTTTCATCACGAAAGCAGTAGCGATTTGTGTGAGTTTAAGAAAACACCCGGTTTTGTTCTTGCAGAAGACAACTTTGGCTATTATGGCATCACCAATGACAAGTTCCGTTGCTCTGCAAGCGATAATTCCACTACCAATGTGTGGTTTGGCGGCTACGTGTGATCTGCGTATTACTGCTACTACTATGTACAT
The DNA here is from genome assembly GCA_033964015.1 of Scolanthus callimorphus. Classification (NCBI taxonomy): domain Eukaryota; kingdom Metazoa; phylum Cnidaria; class Anthozoa; order Actiniaria; family Edwardsiidae; genus Scolanthus; species Scolanthus callimorphus. Next base: position 7,933,370 of record CM066919.1, read on the forward strand.
GTATGCACTTGTATACCACAACAGAGCAGATTTCGTATGACTGTGAAAAGTGTCGCGACAAGGCACGAAACCGGGCTGCTGTAGATACCGAATGAAATCGCGTAGTCGCGGCACAGTACGGTCACGGCACTTTTCAGTCATACGAAATCTGCTCTACCTATGTCAATGCTCAATGCGGCTTACAGTTTGTGGGAATTCTGATCTCTAAGATGCAAACTGCAGTGAAACAATGCAGTTTATAATCACGGGTGGGATCACTGTGTAGTATGTTTTGTCAATGTCTATACAATGCACGTTTCATTTCACAAGACTAAAAAATAGGATAATATATTAATATAGGATTTTGAGTTGTTTTACCATTTAGTGATGCAAAAGTGACATAGCCCCTTTAAATCTGAAGACAGATATTGTACCCCTAATCATATACTCATAGACTTTCCCTCTACTTTTGTATGAGTGGTTGTGATGTAATGCAAAACCCAGGAGTATGAATCCCAAGTCTTACCTTCGGCAGTGGTGCCTCACTAAATGCATATGTCTTCTGATGCCAGCTGAGTTGACCCCTTATGCTGTAGGCAATGGCCGTAACAAACTCTCCTCCCAAACCAAGATCAGAACACAGGCTGAGAGCAAACTGTTCAGGGCTGTTCAAAGGTTCAGACATGTCCCATTCAAACTGATCTACCAGAGAAATGTTTCCAACATGGATGTTGAGCTGGGGAAGAGAACCAACGTTCATTGCAGTTACATGTAACTTTGTTTTGATATCCAAAATAACATTTTAAATTACATTGACAGACTATAATGTAAATCATAAATAAAACACAAAATACCTATTACACTTTTAGAATAACACCAAAAACATGAGAAAACATTAACATTACTGTATGTACAGTACGTTACATGTATCAAAGCGTAGTTGTAAATCAACAAACGAACAAGTTGGTAGCCCCACCACTCTCAATTTTGACTTTTCTGCCAGAAGTCTTTAGTGTATTTTCACTATTTCTATTTGCTTTTTGTGATTCCCAAGAAGTTATTGGAAATTCCGCCCCAAACATAGGGGAGTCCCCCAGGGACAGGGGCTTAATTTTCCTTTTATTTCCCATACAGTAGCTGTGCAGTATTTCTCACTGGGAATTCCAGAGGGGTAGGGGTCATATCTCAAACCCCTTCCATTGGAATGGTAGGGATAACTTCTGGAATCACACATTTTGCAGCTAACGTTTTTAGTAAGTTGTACTCTGCGAAAAATTCTGATCACTTAATTTGAGACTGATACAGTCTCAATTTATATCCCCAACACAAATAAAATGTGATCATCCATTAACTGAGGGAAATTTCTACAGCTAATTTTGCTAATGGCATTGAGTTGCTCTCTTGTGCTGTCTTAGCAACTCGCAGGGGTTACCAGCATGAGAGAGACAAAACACACAAACAGACAGAGTTGCATGAAAATACCTCCAGTATAACCACCTACCTTAATAGTCACCCTCTGGTCTTTTTGTTCTGTCAGCTTGATTTCTGGCTCGATATCATACTGTTTAACCTGTTGTCTGATGGCTTGTGCAATGGCAGGGACAAATGAAGTAGGTGGCAGGTCAAGATCATCACAAAGAACTTCTGCAAATGTCTCAGGAGTTATCTGAGCTTCTATAATACACAAAATATGAAATACAACTGTCAGTAAGCATACTACATGTACATTGTACATTGTAATTATCATTAATTATCAACTATTAACACAATTATTAACTGCATTTTATAATAATAAAATTAAGAGTTAAATTTGTTGTACATTGTGTGTTTCCAAAAAAATATCCATCCCCCTCCCATAGAAGGGTATTGAGAAATGACCCCTCTGAAATTTCTGAAGAAAAATACAGTATTTGTATGGAAAATATCAGGTAAATTGACCCCCCCCCCCCCCCCACCCCTCTGGAATTTCCAATCCCTTCCGTAGGGGTAGGGGTATTTTTTGGAAACACACATTATCAAAAATTGAAAAATTAACCAGACATTATGGCTGACCATATCGCAACTTTGGTCAGACATTGACCTATTTTGATCAGACAATGTTGAATGACTGGTGGCAATTTCCATCTCTGAATACAATTTTGAGAATGGTTTGATAAATTTAGTAGCATGAAAAAAGATTTGAGTCTCACAACAGAAGGCAAAGCTCAATAAATTTCAACAAAACTTCCTACAGTAGTCAATGTGTTGCACCAAAATGAGCAAAGTTAACTTTCTAGCCACCTTTGCAACTGATACAGTCTCAATTTTACTCGGTCTAGTTCCTGAAATAAGAACTCTGTCCTAAAAATACACGTCTGATTGTAGGGTCAAATTTAGCCCTGGGATAAAACAGATCATTGTTGAAGAGGTAGACCTATTCCGCCTTTCAGGAACAGGGCCCAGTTGCATAAAAATCTACTCATAAGTGTTCCTGTGGTTCTTACCAGGGACGTGTGAAGAGATGAACTAGCAACTGAATATATTAAAGGCGAATGACGCACTCTGATTGGCTAAAGCTGTTCAAAATCCTTGTTTCGCGCCATTCCCATGAGACCGGGCTCTCAGTGAGCATTCACAACTTTGACTGACTAGAACAGCTGAGAGGACAAGACTGTGTTATGGGTACATTAGTGTTGCATAAAGTGTACTTGCCAGTACTGTAGCATGTGCCTAGCCATCACTTGTTGGAAATCTTATATGAGTAATTGTAGGTGAAAATTGCTAGTTAAACTTATTCAACTATATGCCCTAGCCTAGCTTATGACAAATAAGTAACAAAAAAAAGCAATGAAGAAAGTCATAACACATGAAAATGTTTTATACAACACTTAAGTGACACTTAAGTGTTTCTCATAAAATATAATCATGGTGTAACCTACTGCAGCCATGCAACACTCCGATCTTATAGGCACACTTAGTACACCCTATAAATTTTATGCAACTGGGCCCAAGGCCATGATCATCATACTGTGGTAATTATTAAGATTCCATTGAAGTTCAATTTCTGCACCAGTTTCCTCACCATTCTTATTCCAAGTGAAAGTATCTCTCAGTTTTTGTCCCTCAATGTCAATATCAAGTCTGATAGGCACCAAGACCTCAGCTTGGGCTGCTGCTTCATGAATCGCCCCCATATCATGGTCATCATAACTGCAACACAACAATAACAAAACTCTTATGGGTGTGCTAGACTGTGCAAGAATCGCCTGGGATATGCTTACCATATGTCAGATGTGTCAGATGTCCTGTCCCCCAAAAATACAAAGGGAGTAAATTTCGACCCCAAAAGGATATGCCAGACTCCCTGTTGACTTCACGTACCCCCATGATCAATACAGGAGGACCAATGGTATACAATGGAACCACCCATTCCTGGGGTAACAAATCGATAAAAATTGATCACCGAAAACTGATCGGCAAATCAATATTTGTCTATTAGATTGACTGATCATTATCGATTAAAATTAGATAATCAATCAAAATTGATAGTCACAGCCATTCCAACAGATCGATAAAAATCAATATCACTTTATATCGCAAGTTTGGCATATTCTGTTCCAAAGATAATGTATCAGTCAATTCCAGCGGTGACCATCCCCCCCCCCCCCCCCAAGTTATGTTACTTGACTTTTTGCGAAATTGGAACTCTTTTATAGTGTCAATTCATTTTTATGTTTTTTCCACTGAGACGAAATTGCGAAATCTGTTACTTCTCTATAGAAGACGTTAACTGCGAAATGTGCAAATGTGTCTTCCCCAAACGTGGTGTATACGGGCCATGCTCTGCATTATATTTTATGTGGCGTTATTTTCTGTAACTGGGACTTTGTAACTGCCAAACGATAGTTATTGTAACTGGTGTTGTAGTTCGCAAAACCCAACGCGCTTGAGATGAGAAAACCAAAATTCCCCCCCCCCCCCCCCCAGGACACCGTGGGGCATTTGCGCACCACTGCCTTCCCTGGGTGGGGAATTTTGAAAATTTTGCTGGCCCCAGGGTCGGAAAATTGTTTTTCCCCGGGGGAGGGGGGTGGGGAATTTTGGTTTTCTCATCTCAAGCGTGTCGGGTTTTGCGAACTACAACACCAGTTACAATAACTATCGTTTGGCAGTTACAAAGTCCCAGTTACAGAAAATAACGCCACAAAATATAATGCAGAGCATGGCCCGTATACACCACGTTTGGGGAAGACACATTTGCACATTTCGCAGTTAACGTCTTCTATAGAGAAGTAACAGATTTCGCAATTTCGTCTCAGTGGAAAAACATAAAAATGAATTGACACTATAAAAGAGTTCCAATTTCGCAAAAAGTCAAGTAACATAACTGTGAAATAGTTGCTCTACAAATAGAATAAAGGTAAATTTCGCATTAAGAGATTCCGGAGACAATTTGCAGAAATGGCTACAACGGCGAATGGCCTAGGAATGTCTACCAATATTGTACTAATACCTTAGTTTCACTTATTTATTTATATTTTGTCTCATTTTCAGTGAAATGAGAACTCGTTCAAAGACGAGAAAACTAAAGAACATTTACTGAAACGAATTAGAAATGCTCGGACAATATATCAATGGAGTTGAAGTTTTTGTTGTGAAGCTTTGTCACGCAGAGTCGATGGAATCTTGCCGTCTTTTTCTCGTCCCGGGGGTGGGGCATTTTTCCGCTTTTTGTGTTCCCCACCGTGGGATATTTTGGATTTTTGCTAGCCCGGGGGTGGGGAATTTTCAGTTTTATTTTTAGAAATGACCATGGTCAGCACTGGAATTGACTGATACATAAAAGATACATAAATTTCTTGTCTAGACCCAAAATGCAGCAAAATTAAAGATCTGGGAAGAATCTAGACTACACCAGACTGAGAAGTAGAATTCAAAATCTGTTGTTCACGGATACATGAAGCCCTCCATATGATCATGCCATAGTGACTTGCGTGCATGCGTAACAACCAAATCTCAAAGTCATTTGAGCAATGTAGATGAGAAATGCAAAGGAAAAGTCTCAGCTAGCAGGGTACCCTGAGTGTTTTTGAAGTACTTGGTCACCTCATAAAACAATAAATGAAATTGATGCGTTTCTTTGGAGATTCAGACTTGAAGCACATGGTGCTTTGTGTCCCTTCTATAAAAAAGTCCCTTCTATAAAAAAGTCCCTTCTATAAAAAAGTCCCTTCTATAAAAAAAGTCCCTTCTATAAAAAAAGTCCCTTCTATAAAAAGTCCCTTCTATAAAAAAGTCCCTTCTATAAAAAAGTCCCTTCTATAAAAAAGTCCCTTCTATAAAAAAGTTAGTAGAAATTGATATACCATCGATTTCATCTAAGCGAAAACACTTGAAAAGAAAAACGCCACTAATTAGGGGTGGTACTTCAAAGTTTTGATGTCTAAAATTAGACAGTTTGGCGCTTCAAACTTTGGCGTTTGGCACATCAAACTTTGACATTTGCCAGGTAAAAAGCTTCAAGTGATTCAAACTTCGGTTTATAATCACGTCCAAAAGCATTTCTACAAATTATCATGTTTTCCCCGCCGAATCTGGCTCAAATTCTAACAGTTTGGTAAATTTACCGTAATGTTTACATGCCAAAACCACAAAGTTGGCGTGGCAAACGTCAAAGTTTCACGTGCAAAAACTTTGAGAACTGTCCCTAATTAGTGGCGGTTTTGTTTTCAAGTGTTTTCGCTTAGATGAAATCGACGGTAATTATTGAAAAATCGATATCATAATAGAGCTAGCAATGAATTTCTATGGATAAAATCAATCGATTATTATCGACTACAATCAACAAATATTGATTTTATGGGGTTATTAATTTCTCGATTTGTTAACCCGGGTCCAATTCGCGCTCCAAATCCTCACAAAAACATGCATTTACTGCATTCCTCTCCTGTGCCTTCAAATACTGTGAAATAATCACTTATTTACCATGTGGGAAAAGTCCTTATCCTTTTCGGTCCCAGTCTGTTTCGATTCACAGGCGTCGAGCATGGAACAGCATCCAAATGAAACGAGCTACTCGGAAACAAAGTCTGTGGCGCCCAAGTTGTGCTCCGTTTAGATTTCCCGCTCGCTGCCTGCCTCGAAGATTCCTGAGCTTCTAATGATATCTTATACTTGTCATCATTCCCCTCTAAAATCTCCTCGACTTCTAAAGCTCGCAGAAGTGTCACATTAGTGGCCAAGTTGTTGTGTCCAAAACCGAGAGTTACGATTTTCTTTCTTTCATCAAGAGTTGCTAGCCTTCGCCACAAAGACGGATATTTCTTATACAGAGAGCCTCTGAACATACGAAGGTAGTTGCCGACTTCTGAGCCAATCATGAAGTAATCTCCGCCATCTTCTAACTGAAAAGATTTCGGTTTTTGTCCGTACGTTCGAACCGCCATGTTGGATTTTGTGAATGAAGGATTTCCCAGACGTCTTTGCAGTATTGTGTTCGGCCGATCTGAGGACAAGGGCTTTAGGAAAAGTTATTGTTGTGTTTTTGAAACGTTGAAACTGTTTGTTTTTTACACGTTTTAGTAAACTTTTAACGGCAACAGGCGCATCTTATGCGCAAAATTCGTTTCTTTTGTTTGGTAGCCCGAGAGCTTGGCGAGAGGGTTAAAATTCTCGTAGTTGTGAGCCTACAAAAGATAGTGCACCCGGCCATAGGAACGAATGAAAATTGAAATAAAATTTTGTCAGAGTATGCCTTTTGCGCTATCCTTAATATCACGGAGAGAGATTTTGGACGGGAGATGTTTAAAGTAAGAAAGAGGCTCAAAAATTATTAAAAAATTTGAATATTCAGTTTCGGGCCCAGCCTGAAAAAACACCGGTTCAAACGGAGATTGATCATGACTGATAACAAACTAAAGAATGATTGATTGACGTGGGTGTACGGCCGATTAATTCTGGCACACATTGTGCAAACTTTAAAAGTTACAAAAACTGGCACGGGGTTCTGGGCTGTTTGGCACAATGGCTGATCGCATTTTTAAACCGCACCGGGGGGGTTGAGGACCTCCGTTAAAAAGACCCCCTCCCCTGGGAATTTCCACTCGTGAAACAGACCCCATCCCCTGGAATTTCCACCCTCATAAAGGACCCCCTCCCCTGGAATTTCCATTTATTCTGGCAAAATACCCCTGGAAACTCTATTTTTGGATACAATCTCCCTGGAAAATCACCTTTCTTACCCCTACCCCTTGGAATTTCCAGTCTCCAGACACACCCCCTCCTGTGGAATTTCCCAGAGTCCAAAACAACCCCCCTGAAAAATTTTCTGTAGGTCCTCAACCCCCCCGGTTAGGCACAGACAGATTCTGCTCAAAAATTCTTTAAAAGTTGCCGCAAAAAGTTGCCTCAAATTCGAAAAAGTTGCTCACAGAATCAAAAAAGTTGTCCCAAAAAAGAGCATTTCTTCACGCTTTGTCGCCTGATTTATTGAAAAAATGATAAAGAATCACTCAACTCAACATCTCCCATAAGATCAGGCAATTATATTCTAAACACCATATGACATAATTATACTAATCAATACGGTTGTTGAAAAGAGACTCACTTTGCCGCCATTCTGTTGGCTTAGTAAAAAAAATGGGGAGTTTGTAGTATGCAAATAGTAGGCAAATGTATCACAAATTGCCATTTTGTTGTAAAAATTCAATAGGAAATAGCGGAAATGCGAAGAAGTTGCTCATAGTTGAAAAAAGTTGCTCAGAATTGAAAAAGTTGCTCAAAATTGATAAAATTGCTCAAAAGTTGCCGAGCAGAATCTGTCTGTGCCTACCCCCGGTGCAGTTTAAAAATGCAATCAGCCAATGGAGTATGGGTCCGTAAAAATAGAACTGGGCGAAATGTTTCCGGTGTTTACAGGGGTTCGTAAGAAGTTTGCATAGTACCGTGCCGGCCAAACGTTGTACCTACTCTTAAAATTCGTCCGGATGGATCCGTTGTATAAAGAAACCCATGAATGGGAAAAGCTGAATATCCCAAGGTAAAAGAAGGTAAAGTGTTTGGAATTCACATTTTTTCTTGTGCCATGGGAAATTCAGCTCAGTTATGAATGGGTTTCTGCCGAAACTTCCTACCGCAACAACTGCTGTTTTAAAAGCATTTGTACATTACCTTATTGATAGGATTTTCTTTCGTAATTTCTGCCTCTTCGCCGCGTCGTATTTCTTCCCCATAGAAATATTCTGAACCTTGGATGCGTAGGAAACTGCGTTCAAGTGCTGCACCGACGAATCAATCGTTTGACGTGAAAAGTTTGACACCTGAAATCGACTTGCGATACTTTGTTGAACTTGTTTTCTAGCAGTTGAAATTGACTTGTTGTAGTTCATCATCGTCGTAGGATCCGGGAGCCTGTCTCTATACTTTGTCCCGGCCCCTTGGATTATTTCATCGACTTCTGAGGCTTTTACCAGCATTATGTTGGAGTTTGACAAACTGTTGTAGCCAATGTCCTGAGCAAGAATAATTTTCCTTTCTTCTAGAGTTGGAATTCGTCGCCAAAGAGAAGGGAAACGCTTATAAAGTGCCCCTTTCATCAAACCTAAATAATGACCAACCTCACTGCCTATCATGTAGAATTCTCCAGTAGCTTCTAATTGAAAAATTTCTGGCTTTTTGCCGTGAAAAACAAACGGCACTTCTTCCTCCATTTTGGCTAGAAGTAGAAAGAAGAGGTGTTGTAGAAGTGAGAAAGCGTGCGCTATACCGTGATCCTTTGGTAACTCACGCTTTCGAGGATCGGAGAGAGAGGATCGCCGCTTTTCACGAATTCGCACGGGCTTCCTGTGGTTTATCAAATTTTGCACGTTTGGTGAATTTTATCGCTAACCGACGACCGGTTAGCGCAGTGGTAGAGCGCCGGGCTTATGTTCGGGAGGTTGGGAGTTCAAACCCTGGCCGGGCCAACACTCAGGGTCTTTTCTAATAATTGAGGAGAAGGTGCTGCCTTTGCTCTAACATCTGCAAATGGTTAGACCTTCGCGTCTTCTCGGATAAGGACGTTAAACCGTAGGCCCCGTCTCTCACATACACTACACTAACCGGACCGTCGGAAGTTGCCCAACCTCAGTGTCACAGCACAATGCTAACACACACTCATGTTTATAAAGCTGGTTCTATAGGATGAGTTATGTATCAGTCAATTCCAGCGGTGACCATCCCCCCCCCGGGACACCGTGGGGCATTTGCGCACCACTGCCTTCCCTGGGGTGGGGAATTTTGAAAATTTTGCTGGCCCCAGGGTCGGGAATTGTTTTTTCCCCCGGGGGAGGGGGGTGGGGAAATTTGGTTTTTTCATCTCGAGCGAGTCGGGTTTTGCGAACTACAACACCAGTTACAATAACTATCGTTTGGCAGTTACAAAGTCCCAGTTACAGAAAATAACGCCACATAAAATATAATGCAGAGCATGGCCCGTATACACCACGTTTGGGGAAGACACATTTGCACATTTCGCAGTTAACGTCTGCTATAGAGAAGAAACAGATTTCGCAATTTCGTCTCAGTGGAAAAACATAAAAATGAATTGACACTATAAAAGAGTTCCAATTTTGCAAAAAGTCACACTCAGGTAGCTTAAGGCCTGGGTGGAAGCCAAATCCAAAATGGCGGACGTAAAACTGAGGGGGTAGTCTATCTCTAAACCAATGCCACAGAGGGATCCAATCAATTTGCATTTCGATGCCTTTGGTCATTCTCAATCATTTTCACTAATGTTGGTCTCTATGGCAACAGATGTATGACCTCTGACCTTAAATAAATTTTCTTGGAAAATGGTCTCTGCATTCGATTGGGATACGTTAAATCGTTCCCCTGAGTGTGTGATCGTGTTTGTTATCTAGTGTAGCTTATTGATCTAACGAGGCTAACTGGATATGCGTTTTCGAATAGCTATATTTGTGATGATGTAATGTGATACCTGTCATTATCTTAAAATGTTGATAACTTTGACAGCGAGCCTCGTTGGAATGGTAATGTACGCCCGACACTGGTCATAATAAGACCGATTGGGAAACCATTGGTATGACCCCCATCGAATGCAGAGAACTGAAAGAAAATTGTGCCTTTGTCACGCTCTTACAAGTCACGCAACCGGTTGACATGGTAACCAAATACATCAAATAAAACGTCTCACCGGGTAGAGCAACCTTAACGAAAAACATTCTACGCAAGACATTTTATCTACCCTAGGGAATTTGTTTCAGTGTTTTTCGCATTTTTGCGAAAAGCACCCATGCCTTAATATACCTGAGCAAGTAACATAACTGTGAAATAGTTGCTCTGCAAATAGAATAAAAGTAAATTTCGCATTGAGAGATTCCGGAGACAATTTGCAGAAATGGCTACAACGGCGAACTAGGAATGTCTACCGATATTGTAGTACTAATACCTTAGTTTCACTTCTTTATTTATATTTTGTCTCACTTTCAGTGAAATGGGAACTCGTTCAAAGACGAGAAAACTAAAGTACATTTACTGAAACGAATTATAAATGCTCGGACAGTATAAATAGAGTTGAAGTTTTTGTTGTGAAGCTTTGTCCCGCAGAGTCGATGGAATCTTACCGTCTTTTTCTCGTCCCGGGGGTGGGGCATTTTTCCGCTTTTTGTGTTCCCCGCCGTGGGGTATTTTGCATTTTTGCTAGCCCGGGGGCGGGGAATTTTCAGTTTTATTTTTAGAAATGACCAAAATCCCGGGGGTTGCCCGGGGGGGGCATGGTCAGCGCTGGAATTGACTCATACATTATCCGTTAATGTAAAGCACTGAAAAATGTAAAGCATTGAAACTACGGTGTAATGCTATATCTATATTTTTTTTTTTAGTATTTGATTAAAAGTACTTACACATCTTTCAAATAAGGTATTGGAATTCACAATAAAGGAGTTTGCAGCGGAAGGCGGAGGAGATATCCACCTGCATGGCGGGCAAATTGGTCGAGTACGGGCTACCTGTGGCGAAAACTCTCCTCAGGCCCACAACTTGGCAGCGCGTGATCGAAAAGTTTCACTCGAAGGAACAAGAAATGTTCTCTCTGTTTCCATCCTTTGTTTGGAGCTTTCTTGATAATTAGTTCCGTTCAGGACCTGTAAAAGGTTAGTATTAAGGTACATGTTATTTTCAGAGTCGAAAAATTACGTTGTGGGGAAACTGTGACCCTGTGAGCTCTTTTGGAGCACACATTGTAACAAACTAACATGCTCGAATTTACACATTAATTCGGAAACTTTTCGACTATGAAGACTCAACAGTTAGGTATTTTGTCCGTCTTAGCAGTGATCGTGTTCTATTTTGATATCTTTTATCTCTAACTCTTCCTTGATTGCATACTGAATCCACTGAAACGAACTAAAACCCTTCTGATCCCTCTGGCTGAGGGTAGGGGGGGGGGGGGGGGGGGGGGGGGGGGGGTGAAGTCTGCCCTTCTTCCATATCTTGAGAGCATATTGGAAGGGATTCACAAGAGGGCATTTTGTATCATATATCCCAGATTAGAATAAAGGGATGCTCTATATAAGTCATCAGTTGTACCACTTTTCCAACATTGGTCTGATCTGACCAATAAATTTGTAAAAAAAGCCGAGCGCAGTGAGCCACTAAGTAATGTAATCCAGTCAGTCAGGGAGAATGTACCCCACGGCTATGCATTAAGATCTGGGTCAGAACGTGTTCAAGTTAAAAGGGTACGAACACAGAGAACACAGTCTGATATGCTTAAATTATATTCGCGCCTAATTTGCTTCTTAGTATTTTCTGTAGTGTGTTATTGTTGCTGACTCCATTGTAATTCAGCTTTTGCTGCAAAAATGGATAATAAACATTATTATTATTATTATGTACATCATCTGATACTTAGCCGACGAGGGATACAGTCCAAAGTTGGCTAAAATCAGACAATGCCTACCCAGAAATAACTATAAATTCTGCTTTGCTTGAATGGTAAATGTCAAACCCGGCACCATTTCATTTTAGCTATGGCCCTGCAATATGCTAATTTATCATGCAGAATAGGTCAGGCAACTTATTCTTCGTTTGTTACAGGACTTTAATTTCACAGAAATGTTCTCACTGCATTTTGCAAGTCTTTGATTTAACAATAGGTTGGAAAATGGTCTTCACAGAATTTAATTTCATGAAATTGATGATTCTATATCTTAATTTGACATTTGATTTACAACAATTCAGCCATTTCAGCAAAACTGAAACACTATGATATGGTACAAATTCAGTGTCATGTAAGGTAGAAGTGTACTATTGTGTGGCCATTATATTTTGTGACAACAAAGTTTGTAGTTTTATTTTATCATGAGTTTTGAAGTTCAGAATTTTTTTTATACCGAGAAGATTGTAAAATTAAAGACCCAAGAAAATAAAGGAGAATTTGATAAATTATCACTGACATATGTAATCAGATAATTTGCATAATTTTCTTTTTTCAAATAATTCATCTTATTTTCATTTGCTGATTCAGGCCAAATTCTCAAAAGCATCCTTGAAAGTAATGGAATTTCATATATAAAAGCTTCGCCACCATGTATCGGTAATGCTCATATTTGGCCTTCTTGGACCCTCTAATTCATAAATCATTTCAATGAGTCCAAGTTACTTTTTACCTGTATTCTTATATCACTTTGTGTATTAGTATAATTTTCTCCTACCAAAACATGCTTTTGTTTGGTTTCATTCTTATGTACATGCATGTATGTACATACATAAGCAACTTTTCAAGATATCAAGCCAGAGCCCCCTTTATGCGGGTGCGTATTATACGCGGGTAAATATGGTACTTCTTGCACCCTGTGAGAGAGACCAAGAACCAATCAGAGCAAAGGCTCTTACATAGCCGTCACCATATGGTAGTATCCTTCACAGCATCTGCAAGGCCGTAGCCTTGGTCATCCTTTGTTTTGGCTAGGGTGGCAAGCAGGTTTTTCCCCACATGTTGACACTAAAAATTTTACTTCGCTGGTGGGGCAACTGCCCCCTCTACCCATACGCTAGCTACGGCCCTGGTCTGTAGTACAAGAGAGCTCTGGGTATTTAGGGTAACATTGTAAACTTTAGATTGAAATAATTATATTTTTTAATGGGGCTGACCAAGAGTGGATTAACAAGAGTTAGAATCTTTCGTACTGTATTTGTCCACATCACAGTCAGAAAAGTGTCTGTTTTTAGATTTGAATTTCGCGCGCGAAAGTATTCGAATGCTCAGGTTCGAATGCTTGTATACCCAATACACAACAAATAGAGAATATCCTACCTTATCTTTGCGACTTTAAAGGTTTTTCGATTGATCTGCGATTTAATTTTAGGCTGGATCTCACAACTGTTTGCGTGGCGAGAAAGTGGGAACCCTGTGGATAACGAATTTTCGCGGGAATTCTAGTTCTAAAAATAGACACTTTTCTGACTGTGATTCGGGCGTACATAGTAAATATGGAAACTCTTGGTAATCCACTCTTGGGCTGACTCCCTCTGTCCATAATACATCAGCATTGCTTTGTTTTTGTTTACATGATTCATTGCATCGGGAACTCTGGCTTAAGGAGGCTTGAAATAGTTTTTCAGTGATGGTGCACTAGTAAGTTATTTGCAAATTATTTCCTTGTGCTTCTACCAGTCAATCTGATCCTCCGATATAATAATACTGATGAGTATGTGGTGCATAGCTTGTGACGAGAAAAGTATCCATAGCAACGCATGACACCTCTAAATATACCCTACTTTTTCACTTTCAAAATTGATATCTCGAAAAATCCGCGGTAAATTTTTCTCAAAATCGCAAATAATGAGCGCGATAAAGAGTAGTTTCATTAAGTTGAAAAAAAAATCAGTAGGAACATGCTCACGTCAGCAAAACATGTTTTTCTTGAATAATTTTTTAATTTTAGATAAAATTCACCAAAAAATTGTCAACAGCTCAAACTGATAACAGTTAAAAATATATCCAAATTTCAAAAAAAGTCACAAAATAACAGGACCTGCACCAAGCGCCTACTGCGCATGCACCAACCTTTAAATACAATGGATATTGACAAGCACGCGCGCTCAATTTCGCTAGCGAGCGCGGGCGCGATGAAAACTATTTCGAGCCTCCTTAAAGCCGGGGAAATACGAGGCACAAAATCCCTCAACTTGTCGCGCAGCATTGCTGCGTTGCAAGTCTAATGTTTGTTGCTCGTGTTTACATCAAATTCACAACTTGTCGCGCAACATTTTGTTTTGACGATCACACATGCGAGAACAAGGTGAATTTGGCCCCTTAGCACCTCATTTCTATTGACTAATCAACTTGAATTGTAGGCAAAATGTTGCGCGACAAGTTGCGTGTTTGATGAAAAACGAGGAACAAAGCCAGAATTTGTGTCTCAAAGTAGACCCGCGCTCTACTTCGCGCAACAAGTTTTCACAACCTGTAACAAATGTTTTTGTTGCGCGACAAGTTGTGGCGCGAGATGAAAAACGAGCAACATCGAACATCAACTTGCAACGCAACAATGTTGCGCGACAAGGTGAGTGATTTTGTGCCTCGTATTTCCCCGGCTTAATGCAAACTAGAGGCAGATTTCGTATGACTGTGAAAAGTCGCCAACGCGACGCGTCACGGAATCTGACCTGCTGTGCAAATAACAAAGCTTTTCATTCACGAGCAACCAATCAGATTGCATTGTCGCGGCACGTAAGTACGGATTTGAGAGCTAGAGGCAATGAAGTCGCGGCACGGTCGCGGTGCGGCACGACTTTGTCGCGGCACTTTTCACAGTCATACGAAATCCGCTTTATTACTATTTTATCTAAACTAAAGTGACACAAATAAAAGCTTGTGTGTCGAGTCTCTGAATTTTGATGATATCGAAAATGGCAGCGACGCAGTGCGTTATGGACAAGGTGCATCGGCTCCTCTAATGTGTAGCATTTTTCTTAAAAGTATTTTGTTGCTCAGGTAAACTACTCTTTTATTCCCAGCATGGCTGAGAACTTGCAAGCCCGTATAAAGTGCGACTTTTGCCAACAGGAGTTTAAAAAGAGACATCTTCTGTTTCTTCATTGCAAGAAGGAGGGTCACTTGAAGGAGAGTTCACATCATTGTTATCAGTGTAGCAAAAGTTTTGCCGAGAAAGGCATTCTAGAGAAGCATCTCAGAATTCACACCAACGAGAAGCCATTTAAATGCTCCGAATGCGAAAGAGCGTTCCGGGTTGAGACACCATTGAAACTCCATCTACAAACACACACGACGCCACTGAAGTGTATTTCCTGTAATAAAAGATTTAATAAGAAGGAAGATCTTTTGAATCACGAAGTTAAAAGATTATGCCACCCCTTTAACTGCAGACTGTGTGGTATTAGATTTCTAAACAGGAAAGCACTTCTTTTGCACAGAGGAAAACATGAGAGAGAGAATTTGGAAAAGCCATTTGGCTGCACGGAATGTGATCAAACGTTCGAAAAGAAGTACAAGCTTAGAACGCATATGCGTGAACATACCAGCAAGAAACCATTTAAGTGCGTCGAATGCGATCAAGCGTTCGAAACGAAGAATCATCTCACGAGGCACGTGTGTAAACATACGAGCGAAATGCCGCACAAGTGCACTTACTGCGAAAAGGTTTACAAACTGAAATCGGAACTGACAAGGCATGTAAGGCAACATATCACAGAGAAGCCAATTCAGTGTTCGCATTGCGAAAAACAATTTACGAGGAAAGAAAGTTTGAAGTATCACATAATGGAGCATACTGAAAATAAACAATACGCCTGTGATGTATGCGATAAGGAGTTTGTCAAGAAGGATCGATTGATTCGCCACCGAAAATACCACACCGAGGAATATCAGGGGGGTAAATCTCGCGGGCCACGCCCTAAAAAGGCGGTCAGCGAGTGTACGTTTTGTGGTAAGATTTTCAGAATGCCGTACCTCCTGAGGGACCATATCCGTACCCACACCGGGGAACGCCCTTTTGGTTGTCCCGTTTGCGACAAAGCCTTCAGTTCCAAGCCTTACTTGCGCCTTCATATGAAATGCCATCAGCCCAAGAATCAGGCCGAAAAGAGATTTAGCTGCGAGATTTGCGACAAGAAGTTCGGGCTCCACTCTGTTCTCTTCGTTCACAGGAAGACGCATGCCAAAGAGCGTGGATACAAGTGTGAACAGTGCGGGAAAGCGTTCGTGAAAAAGGACAAGCTCGATCAGCATATTCGCACGCACACGGGTGAAAAGAACCACAAGTGCCTGTACTGCGAGAAATCTTTCGCACAGCGGAGTAACGTGGTAGTTCATATGCGCACGCATACCAAGGAGAAAAGGTACAAGTGTACGCTGTGCGATAAAGCGTTTGTGCAACTAAGTAACATGAAGACGCACGTGAAGACGCACGAGCGTCAGACTTTGCAGCAGTCTTTGGAGTGTAAGAACTGTGGAAGAACGTTTAAGCTTCAGAGGGGCCTGACGGCGCACTTAAAGACGCACGCGTTGAGCGAGACGCTTTCATTGAGTGGGCCCGTGCACGCATTGAGTGAGACGAACGCACTGGGCGAGACGCACGCACTTGCGGTAGAAGATACTAATGACACCAAGGGGTTTGAAGGGAGAGAGAACGCCGGCACTGATTCTGGCTGTGGAAGCGAAGTTTTAGAAATCGGCAAAGAGGGACGAGATTTGGTGGACGACATTTATGAAAGCGTCACTTCAGAAAAAGAGAAAAGTAATAGCAGATTAGATGACTGCACAGACAAGATCGTTGCTATAACACACGGAAAAGATACGACCCCTACCTCTGATAACACTCCTGTTCAAAATAAACAAGATCAGATGCGAGAAAGTGAGTGTGTTTACGAGAGCATCGAGATGTGCGCGCTGACAACGGATAACAAATCAGCTAAAGAAACAATTTATAATGATGTTAAAACATTAGCGCGGGACAGTGCGCTTGTTCAACGTCACTGCAACGACGCCCAGGGATTTGTTGGTGAAACTGGCGTCAAGGGGACAGAATTTGTTGTAACCCTTCAGCAGACACGAGAGGGGGCTGCAGAAGAGAACCGAGTACAAGGCGTCGCTCACGAACAAGGCGTCGCTCACGAACAATGGAACGACGCCGCCCTTGCGGGAGGGAACGCGACGCCGTTTTCCACGATTGACTTGGATCAGTTATTGGAGACGGCGCCAGTAAACCATATGGTCGCCGATGGCGACTAAATTTAGGGTTTGGCGAGCGACAATTGCAACCCTGTCGCCAAATGGCGACTTAGGGGTGGACCATTAGAAATTGGGGGAGGGTGGGTGGCAATTTTTTTGCGCATGAATTTTTTTTTCGGGGATCAGGTTGTGCAAGAATTTTTTTTCGGAATTCATGTTATGTTTTTTACTAGCTTGGATCTCTGCAAGATTTTTTTTTGGAAGGATTGGCCTTGCTCGAATTTTTTTTTTTGGGAATTGCCACCCCCCCCCCCCCCCCCCCACCCCCAATTTCTAATGGTCCACCCCTTACCTTTCCTAGGCGTTGGAGTGTTTTTTAGTGAGAAACACGGAGTTCGCCATCTTGGCCGCCATTTTGGAAAACGCGACGCGAGAACGAGGCGTAAGTTGACAAACTGGCGACGCGGAGGGTTCCATCCCAGGCTGCGCGACCAAAATATCCAAGATGGCGCCCGGCGTTCCCAGAGGTATTTTTGAAGGTAGCCGCGAAGGATTCTGGTTCGAAATATTCTGTAGTTCACATTATCAGTAATCTGTAGTACAGATTATCAGTAATATGTAATACTGATTATTTACTAATCTGTACGTTACGAAACATAATGTGTATTCGCCGAACTTTCAGGCTCTTGACCAGTCAGAACGTAGATAGCGAGGATAATGCATAATAACATCTTTTATTCTCTATTTACAGATAATTAGTTAAATTCATTATCAAGGGCTGCAATCACAATACCCAGGTCCCTAATTTGTATAGTGATCTATCCGCGAGAGCGGATTTCCTATGACGTCATATCAAAACACTCTATGGTTTTAGCGCTATGAATCAAGGTCGCCAGAGGGGACAGCAGCATTTAGAAATGACCAAAACATAATGAAAATGCCATTTTTGATGTAAAGCAAAGTTGTACACTAGAATATCAGGTCCCACATCTCGAATGGTACTTTTATTTGAACCAAGTTTCAGCTATCTTGTTCATGTAAAGAAAAAAGCAATTACACCGATTCTGAACTATAGGAGCGTTTGCAAAGAGATTACCAATAGACCAATTTCGATATATTAAAATTCTTACTTGAGTCCGAGGCGGCTCAGGGGAATAACACAAAAGAAATCGCATTGTCATCGAAAAATGAATACCTTATTTCTTTTGTTTATTCCCCTGGGCCTCGTTTCCAAGTTAGAATAATTCAGCCCGGGACAATAGACAACATCGGCTGACGGTGTTTACATCTTGTTGCCAGAATTCAGTTCATGTGATGATTCCTTTGGGTGGTTACTTTTGTTAGTTCTGCTCATACACTCATGCACTCGTTCGAGTAAGAACAATTGGACAATGGTAAACACACAAAGGAATCATCACATGACAGGGCCATAGCAAGCCTCCAAAAACTGGGGGGCACGACATAAAAAACACAAGGCAGTTTTTAGGAAAAAAGGTTAAACTCAATTTAGAGCCCAGCATGTGAAATTACCGCATGTTTGAGAGAACTTTGATATGCAGGGTGAAAAATCGGAAGTTTTAAGGATTGTTTGAGGAAAAACTGGGGAGGGGGGACCGCCCCAGTAAGCGCTACGGCCCTGCATGATCTGAATTGGGTGACAACAAGACGTGAACACCGTTAGCCGATTTGGTCTATGTAAACTGGCCCAAGTCCTCATTTTTAACGCAGCTTGACTTTTGAATCCCGTCTCAGCTTCTGGGAGGCGCGGTGTGCCTCGTGGACGCCATCTGTGACGTCAATCAGCTTCGCTATGACGGCTCTGACGTCATCACTAGGTTTATTGTCCCCAGGCTCCTCCGACTCGCCGTCGTTCACGGTCGAACCTTGGAGGTACTTCTGTTGCAGCTCCTCACGACTCAGGTACAACTGCGTGTAGATCATTTGGATTTCGGCATCGGGATCAAGTGGGTCTCGCCAATCGCTTAAAGTGATCTGCGCGTTGCATTTTGCGCAGCCAATATCTGAGAGAAAAACAGACCTCGATGAGCTTTATGAGCTAATAAGTCATGTGACCTTTAGTCTACCTTGAAACAGGCTGAGGTGCCACATTCAAATTCAAAAAAGAGTAGCTCGGTTTTAGCAAAAAGAGGCGGTTTGGCTTTTATTACCATAAAAATCAGATGGAGAACTTAGGGACTGTACAATAGTTATCGGGAGGGGTTGGGAGGGGGGCTGAACAACCAGAGATTGGCGGGGGAAAGGCGGGGGGGGGGGGGGGGGGTACGACGTCCAATTTGCCTTAAGGGAGGGGAGGGTCAGCATGTAAAATTTAAGAAGTACGAGCGGGGTGATGTGTAAGGTTGGTCTAAATGGACCTGAAGTTGAGTGCTTTTTTATAACTGATTTTGCCAAAATTCGCGGCGCGCGGAAGTGCGATTCCAGTCCCAAGTTCGATAGACTGGATTTTGAAACACGTCGCTTGCTTGATATTCTCGATCGAAAGTGAAAATGAACTGGAAGTCGTTCTTCAGAGATAGAAATTGTCATTTTCCTGGGATCACGTCTCTAAGAGGATCAACCCAAGACCGTCAAAAAGTAGCCTGAGTATCAGGACCCTCCCTATTTTTCCTCTCTCATTTTCTAACAGAAAAATAAAATTCCGCCTGATACTCAGGCTAGTCAAAGGAAGCTGTGGACGGAACACGTGATACAAAATGAGTTCTTACTTGCTCGTTCGGACACGCGACAGCACGTCCATTTCTTGTTTTGATAAATGCCCGGATGAAAGACCGCTAAGACTCTAGGATTTGCGACGATGGTCTTCTTAATGGCAGACACCCACTGATTCATTTCATTCACATCCTGAGAAAACAATGACCGAATAAGTGCTTGCCAATTCATCTTTTCGGCGTCAGCTTGTACATAGTATACGTTAGTGTTCCCTGAGGGGGTGCTCCACTGATTTTTGGGTTGGGGTGTGCCGCCGAGGTCTCCCAAACCTGACCCTATCGGAGACCCTAAAATCCTCGTTTTTTATACCCTACCATAGACCTACAGTTAAAATTGTATACCCTACCGAAGACCTAAGGGTCCAGCTGGTTGCGATGTTGATTTTTTGAATCATGTAATTCCTTGCTAGCAGAGGCCTCTTTTCTAGGCCTCTGCTAGAAGGGAAATCATGAGTAAAGGTTTTAAAATAAACTGTCGTTATCACTAAATGCGGCACACAACTGTAATCGAAATTTGTTTATAGGTTAGCCATACTGACATATATACCCTATCAGAGACCAAATAAGCAAAAAACGATAACCTCTCGAACACCTCAGGAACCAAAAAAAACACCCTATAGGGCGGCGCATGCCCGTATACCATACAAAAAATAAATAAATAAAATTGGATCCGCCATACTGCATTCCTCGTAGAACCTCACCCGTTTTGCAGGGTCGGAGGCTCTGTGACAGATGAACTTCCGGTCCCAAAATCTGGGGTTATAAACCATTGTTTCCCTGGGTAACCTATGTTACAGGGAGCCCATCAGATTCGCCTCTTGATTATCTGATGACAGGGCTCAGTAACCAATAAGGAAGAGCGTCTCAACAAGAGCCTCCATACGGTATAGACCTCCTCGGTTTGGGCGTAATGTTTTCCCATTTCAGATCACGTGGCATTTATTTGAATAATCTTTCGAAGAAGAAAGAAAGAATACTCATGGGAATGCCATGTGATCTGAAATGGGAAAACATTACGCCCAAGCCGAGGAGGTTTATTGGGAATGTCCCACGCATGGGAGCAGATGATGCTATTTTTAGATTCGAACTTCCCGCGAAATTTTGTTGTCGTGCCTACCGCGCGATGAACTGCTCTATTGGCCATATTGTGAGAAAACTCTGCGCTATAAACTAGCGTTTTTGGCGAAAAAAGGCGAAGCTCAGTCTGCCTCACTCCATCTGGGCTGTCAATCGGCTCTCAAGTGTTCGCGCGCTGTCACGATAGCGGAATTTGATTGGTGGAAACACTAACCCTTTGTTTCTTAGGGTGCGAAAAGCCGTTCTAAAAATAGCATCATCTACTCCCGTGCGTTACTCCCGTGCGTGCGTGCAGAACCATGACGGCTAGATGGAGACTATTGAGATACGCTCTTGCCAAAAAGTTAAAAAAGTGGACATTTTAATTTTCTTGTCTCGAGACGCGTGCCCTCACCTGACATCCCAGATACAGTGTTTGTAGAGCTCCTTCGTACTCCTCACTGATGACTTGAAGCACGTTGTTCTTCTGGAAGCCTGTTTCGTTTACTTTCTCCACCGCTACGATTTTGAGGGTTGGAAAAAATTGTCGAGTCTTTAAAGATCGACAAAAAAGAACCGCATGTGAGTAGATTGCAGTAGGGGATGGAGCACGCGAAAAAAAAACAAACACTTGGGATCGCGCCAAAGGGAAGTAAACATTCCTCAATAATGGTTGATCGCATTTTCCCTCTCATCTGGAGGTCAAGGGCACTCCGATTTGAAGACCCCACTCCCTGGAATTTCGGAAGGTCTTTGACACCCCCTCCTCTGGAATTTCCAGGGACCTAAACACTCCCTCCTCCCCCGGATTTTGAACACCCCTCCCTTGGAATTTCTAGATTGTCAAAACACCCCCTTTTAAACAGCTCAGACAGACTCCTCTCCCCTGGAATTTCCAGGTATCTTGGACCCCGTAGGAATTTTCAGGGTCGAGATACACCCCCTCTGCTTGGAATTTCAGGGCTTAGATAGACCCCTCCCCCCTCGAATTTTCCAGGGGCCTCGACCCCAAATTTCTAAATCAAGGGACAAATATTGCTAAATCGAAAATTTGGTTTTTGCGACGTCATCACTTTAGGATTTTATGTATGACGACCCTTACGATTTTTGTCAATATTTTTTATTTAATGCTTACTGCAAAGGGGGGACGGTAACATAACACGCATCCTAGGATCCCGTAGCTAAGTCCCCGTATGAGTACCTGTGAGTCGGGTCCGTTGGCGTACAGGAAGTTCTCAGTGGTTAGCCAGCAGTAGCGCTTTTTGAACGCAAACGCCTTGTGTATTTTAGAGATTGAGAAGCGGCACTTCTTGAGGTATCCTTGCTTGATGACTACCGATTGGTCAAACACGCTTCTGCGCTTGCCAAGCACTGGTACTGAGGACGGAAGTGAGTGAGTGACATGAAGACCTCACAATAAAGGAAGAGGTCCCAGGGGGTACTCCGATATAAAAATGACGGGGGGGAGTCCCTTTTTTTAGGAGGGGGGGGGGGGGGTGAAATTTGTAGTTAAAGTATTTTTTTGGGTTGAAAATTCTACCAGGTATTTTTTGGTGGGGTTCAAATATCCACAGGTATTTTTGAAGACCTCACAATAAGGGAAGAGCTACTCGGATATAAAATTGAGGGGGGGAGGTATCCGACGTATTTTTTTATAATGGGACGGGCATCATGTGTATGCTGGCATTGAATAGCCTTTTTAGGATAAAAAAGTTGGGTATTTTGGGGTATCAAATTTGTTTGTTTTTTTTTTTTTTTGGGGGGGGGGGGTCCAGATCCCGCCCGCCGCTCAGACCACGCAGGCCCTGGTGCCAGCCACTGACGCATACATATATGAAAATGGCCTTTTTATCGTGGGCGAGGCTCTGGTGACAGCCTTTCAAGTGCCTCATTGGCTTATTTTAAACATTAGGGCATCTGCGCAGAACGTTCTTTCAAATCTCGCGCATGCGTCAGTGGCTGACACCAGGACCTCTACCCAATCTCGTACCCAGAGCCCGTCATCTTTTGGCCAGCAGCAAGTCTTGCCGCTGGCCAAAAGATGACGGGCTCTGGGTACGAGATTGAACCTCAACCGAAAAGAGACGCCAGCCGGGAAGCTCTGGGAAAAAGAATGGCCAATCAGCGAATGGCAAGGGAGGTGACGAGCAGGGAGTTTTGGGTACAATAATGAATTTAACGATGAGATTAGACCTGAATTTTAAGTGGCCGCGCAGGTCATTTATGTCGAGAGGTGTGGAAAAACAGCACACCATACTACGTGGATCTCCAAACCCCCTTCCCCATCCCCATCCTCCACTTACTTTGCGAGTCGTCGACATCCATGACCCTGTCCAAGAAATCTCGAACCTGATCGGCGTATTCAGCGATACAACTGGACAGCGGTGCCATCCACTCCTCCTTTGCCATGTTGACCTCTGTCTCCAAATTGCCGATTTTCTGAATAATCTGGGGAATAGGTGCGTGTTGCAATGGACGATTCCAGCTATAAGTGCGCGATCTTTTCTTTATTCAGAAATGCCCAAGCCGTGTCCCACATCTACCAGAATGCAGCGCGCGCTTTTTGTTTGTTTGTTCGACTAATGTTCCACATCTACCGACATACAGCGCGCGCGTGCTGGAATCGTCTATTAATGGGAGGTTTTTTTCGTGCACGTCTCATTAAAGCCTTTTTCTCCTACTTGTACGGACGTTCGCGACATTTATGCGGTTCATACCTTTCTACATGCACCCCTTATCGTCCCGTTCCCGTTTCCACGTGCTATGAATGGTAACCCCTCAGCCTCGCACCTGGCGTTCTGAGCGGGTTCCCTGTGGTAGTATATGAGCCAAGAAGTGTTGGCGAGAGAGCAGGGTCGAACCTCGGGTGACGTCATATCTCCTACCTACCACAGGAGTCCCGCTCAGAACGCCAACCCGACTAAGGTTGGTAGCCGTCTAAACTGGATATTAGGGAGATTTAGAAAGAGAGAAAGAGGACGTCCTGCCGAGGACGCGGGCGCGTGCACTCACGAATGGCCGCGCGCGGAGGCTACGGACCAATACAATTTAAGATTCGCCAACGCGGCAAACTCACCATCACTTCCTCTACATCACGTCCTGTTTCTAAAACTCCCTATTGCTGAAAGTAATCGACTGACCATAATTTAAGCAGACGTACTAGAAGACATGCTGTGTTGGGTTACCTTTGCTAGGAGTGTTAATGTCCGTGACGTCACTTTGTCCGGATGCTCGTTCCTCAAACTGAAGAGCTTGGGGCCGAGTATTGCGGGCGCGTAGAATCGTAAAAACAGGAAGCCACTGATGGCGAGATACTGCTGGTCCTGCCGGGATAAGGAGCACACGAAATGGAAGTGGGGCATTAGTGAACTCACTTCAGATCTATTTCATTTGTATTTGGCCGTATTCGCGCGGCCAAATCATTGAAAATCCCGTACTTTCAGGATATATTTATTCTAATTATTCTACTAAAGTAAATCAATGTTTTAACTATTTTTCAAGTTTTTAACAAAAGGTTTAGATTAACTGTTCCTGATGTAATAATTTTACCAATTGCATATCAGGTCAGTGCTACCGAGAAAAAACTCGGGGCCCCGAGTATCCATAAGGGTAAAGCTGTCTTAAGGTGGCTCCCGAGTATTTATTGCAGAAATAGACCTCAACTTCTAGGTAAAATTATTACATCGTTTACAACTTAAATCGCATGGGAAAAGCTGACCTGGGCATTTCTCTGAGTAAACCCTTATTACTATAGATGCGATTTTAGCTCGTAATAAGATCATTCACGGTCGAATTTTCAAGTTATACCAATTATTCTAAAAACACCTCCTTGGAAAATTTAAAATATCCCAAACAGACGAGCTTAATTTATCAAATGAACTACACCATTTGGTAGTGCAGAGGTTGCTTAAGCTCTGTGAGAACAATTATGGAAATCGGAAGATTTTTTCAGGGTCAAACATACGCTAGAAGTTGAGGTCTATTTCTGCAATAAATACTCGGGAGCCACCTTAATGTAAACAGTCTACCCCGCGGAATATCTCGGGTGGTAGGGACAACTTTCATGATTGTGCGCGTTCCTTGCGCGTGCATCTCGGTTACCAAGCATTATTGCCTTAGATATTGCTTTCTTATGTGGAAAAAAGCCAGTTTCGTCCCTACCTCCAGAGATGTCGCTATCCCACGAGATATCTCGCCTCATGTGAACAGGCCCTTAGACATATAAAAGTTTCTTTATTTTTGAGTCGTGGTCGATAATAGAATAGACCAAAGAACCCATTGCACTCTTCACAAGAGTAGGGGATTGTCTCCCGGTGCAATGGTCCGACTCTCGGAGGCATATATACTGTAAAACAGCCCTCATGACTGTAAGCTGCGCGGCTGCAATTTGCGCCATCTAATGCAGCTGTTACGTAAGTCCTCCAACCTCTCCTTGTCTAGCGGTCGTGTATAGAGTAAATCAAGTGTGACGTCATAAATTTGAAAAATCTTGAATTTCCAATTTTTGTCCACGAATAATGAAAGACAAAGTGGAAAGAAAATCGGATGCAAAAAAAATGAGGCAAATCGATCGAAACGCGACCAAGATATGGTCACATGAATACATAATTTTCTTTAACAAATCACTGTATTTTAGAGTGCGTTCAAAACTTTATGAACGCAACCAAAAATTATTAGTTATAAATAATTAGTTATTCTTAAAGAAAATTATTCAGGGGGCCATATCTCGGTCTCGTTGCAACCGATTGGCCTCATTTTTGGTGTGTAGCATTCATTTGTTATGCTCTTTCCAAATCCAAGCACAAATATTGCTAAATCGAAAAAAAATTTTGGGACATCATCACTTGAGTACTCTATTTCGACCGCTTGGAGTTCCCTGACAATGAGGAGAAGAACCTTTCTTTTTCTTTCTTTTTCTATCTTTTTCTTTCTTTTTCTTTCTTTTTCTATCTTTTTCTTTCTAGTACAAACCTCGTGCGCAGCTTCCTCACCAAAGCGCTCGAACACTCTCCTGGCGAGGTTCCTAAACACTACCCTCATATAGACCGGGAACGCCCTCTCGGACGTCAGGATGGCCGTCATGATAGCGTGTACGTAACCACGTAAGATGCTCTCGCTTCGTGCTATAACGTCCTCCTCGGGTTTCAGACTCAAGCGTCTGTGGAGAAACGAAGCCATCAGAAAAGTGGCACTCTGCGCCGAATCGTGCGTGGGTTTTCTGTGTGGTGTTTCTAAAAATAGTTTTTTTTTTCGCCCACAACATCGGCGCGCGGATAATACCAAGATGGACACTTCTGGTTATGAACTTCTGACTCTGTTGTATTATAATATGATTGAATTTTAATTTCTAATTATTTAATTAATTATAGTATGCTCGGAGAAATGATCTATTTCAGTTATACAGAATTCCAGGATAAATAAAGTAATGTATGTATAATTTCTATTAGTCAAATCACACTTTAGCGGTCTATTGTCAATGCCGCGTTCTGATTGGCTGGGCTACAGTAGGCTACCTTCGGCCTCATGGGCTATTGACTCAAAGCCAATTCGGGCTCGAGGAATAATAGTTAAATCGAAAGTGAGCAAAGACAGTAATGTTTGTATGTATCGTCACCTGGGGGAGCTCTGGTGGCAGCAGACGGTTTCTGAAGGAAGCCCCCTATACCCCATCCTCATATTTCCAAAATTGGTTTTGATAGCCGAAACGGAACCACATTGGTTTTGATAGCCGAAACGGAACCACGCTAAGTAGTTAGCGCCTTTTCAAATTTACTGCAAAGATCATCTGGGGCGTGGTTATTGTAAATCTTAAGGGAGCTCTCACACGCTTAATATCCGTCCACGTGGACATAAAATAAGTAACATTGTAACCGTGAAAACACATGAACATTTGCCCGTAATAATCAAAATAATCCCCCAGATTAATAGAAAAACCTTTCAATTGTTAGAAAAATGCAATTCTAGGTTGTTTTACCTGTTATCAAGAGGATGGAATTGGATTGCGATTTGAGCTATTTTTTTCTTGTCAGAGAAGTGGCCAGACCTCTTTCTCGTAGGAGAGTCGAGTTTTGCAAAGAGTGGCTTGGAGCTAGGATCATTTGTGAAATTTTGCTGCATGAATTTCTAGTTTCAAAGCCAAAGTTTGTAAAGCCCTAAACCTTCCCACATGACTCCCCTATGTTTGGGGCGGGGTACTCTCGTCGTACCTTTTAGGGTTTCAAATCAGGCCCGTGGTACCTTTTAGGGGGTAAAATTCGAAAACTTGCATTTTTTTTTCAGATAGGTACTTCTTTATAGGCATGTACGTCAACTCCCCCGGTTTTGTCGGGAGTCTCTTCATTTTTCGATTCGTCTCCCGGGAAAAGATCAAGACGACTGCCTTACATTTACTGTATTTCTCCCGGGAGAATTTCAGGAAATTTCACCATTTCAAGGCAGTCTCCAGATTTTTAAAAAAGTCCCGAGCCTGACTCCCTGTTTTAGGGGTCCATTTTAGCAAATCAAGCAAACGATGGTTTTATCAATATCATATTTTTTTTTTTTTGGTACCCCTTTTAGGGGACAAAATCAACTAAGCCACGTCCTTTTGTTACATTTTAGGGGTAAAATCCAAAGATCCCCCCGGGGAGTAGCTCTTGAGAAATACCTCATTCTCGTAGGTCTGGCCTTCTCGTGACGGGCTGGGTCAAGCTCGCAGATTTTGTGTTCCTCGAATACTTGATCAATCACGGGTTTCAGGATCTCCAGCAGATATGGCATACCAACTATCTGAGGATGCAAATAACGCATCAGCTAGTTTTTTTCGAATTCGACTGGTGAAATATATTTTTAGGGCCCGTCCACACTAACGCGTTTTCGTTTGAATCCGTTTTGAAACGTTTAGGGCTTCCGTCTGCACGAACACGCTCTGTTTTCATCGAATCCTCGAAACCGGATAGGATGAAAACGATGACTTCATCTCTTCTTTGGAGCTAAATCTCCCGTCCACACTAAGCTAGACCTCGTCCACACTAACGCGTTTTTGTTTGAATCCGGGTCCTGAGTGACATATTTTCCATATCCTCACTAGTGAGGATATCGGTCAAAACAAAAGTGCTTGGAAATCAATTTGGAATAATTTTTTCTGATTTGTCTATATAATAAAAAGAAAATTATATACACGGTGGCTTGCGCTCATTTGTAAAATATTGTTCTCGCCACTCGAAAATAAAACTCATATCTTCGCGCCACTGTGTAATGTCCTCTATATATATGTTCGTTTTACGTTTTTCTGTAGAACGTCCGCAGATGGTCAACGCAAACAGATAACAGAATGAATAACTCAAGGTATTTTAGGTTTTCATTGCTCAAAAAACTCTTATTGTCGGTGGTCTTCGAAGGCTATTAAACATGGCCGAAAATGCGGCAAAACAAAAAATTATCTCCCCTAGTATAATTTAGGTTTTTATTAATGAGTACTTCTTGAGCCTTTACTTCCTGGTAAGACATTGGTAAGAGTTGAAAACGAAATTGCCTGCCCAAAGTGAGTGGGTTAGAAATTTAGTATATCTTGCTGGATGTTATCAAAGAAATCTTTACTAGAAAGTGTTTTCAAATTGAATTGACATTAGGAAGTAATGTTAGTTTTAAGACAGGTTTTCTTTTCTTTTTGTACACGCAAAAAATAAAAGAACAAAAACTTAAAAGCCTTGCAGTTGCGTGTTGGAAAAGTGAATTCTGAAAAAAACAAGTGTCGAGTTTTGAAATAAGCTGCGCAATTTGCGGTAAGGCCGTCTTGATTGAGTCGTCAGTCGTCTTTATACTAGACGCCTAAGCCGTCCGGCAAGATAAGGTCGTCTATAGGGGCGTCTGTTGGATGCCCTTAATTTCAGACGGCTCTAAGTCGTCAGACGGCTAAGACGTCTGCTACTTTTCTCGACTTTATATTAGACGGCTAAGCCGTCTGAGGTGGCTTAAGGTACTAGTATAAAAACGGCCAATGAGAGCTTGGTAAAACCATCAAATCATTTAAAATCTCGACTAACATAGACTTTTTAGCCTGAATTTCAGCCGTCCCTTCGCTCTGGATCGTACCTCACTTTGCGAGAGGAGACGTCTGAATTCATCTCGAGATGTTCTCATTCATTACGTAATCACAGCCAAGGAAAAAAACCGTTATTTTGTACAGCGTTTCCAAGACAACGCACGCCTTCTTCAACAGTTTTGGCGCCTTGTTTGTCTGGTTTGGAGGTTTTCGCGCGCTTTTTTGCTTCGGGAGCGTGCGTTGTCATGGAATCGTTCGCATGTCTTATGAGGAAGGTGACCAATCAGATTCAAAACACATTCTTTTTGGAGCGTGTGCGTTGTCAAGCAACTGTTTACCTGCAAGAAAGGCAACAAATCGGATTCTACTGACCGATTTTGGCTCAGTAATTACGTAATGGATGGGAGGTGGCCCTTTTTGTTGCTTATTTCCCCATATATTTACAAAATTGACACATTTTACAGTCAAAAGACACGAAGCGTGCCCCCTAGAATTGAATACTCAATTCATTATTGATTTCATTATTCAGTCCAAAAATGCATTTGTCAATCCAAAATTTAAAATGTTATAGCCGTTGCAAATCGAAAACTCGTTCTCTGTCTATGATTCCATGGCAACGCGCGCAATGCATGTTTCGAGAACAGACACACAGGCGCCAAAATGTAAAAGAGAACGTGTGTTGTCAAGGAATCGTAGACAAAAAAACGAGTTTCGATTTGCAACGGCTATAACATTTTTAATATTGAATTTGAAAAATGAAATTATTGAAAAATGCATTTTTGGACTGAATGATGAAATCAATAATGGAATAGTGAATTGAACATATCAAAGAATCATTGTCGTTTTTGCTGAATGCACTTGGGAGGACTGGGTCGAGTCGCGCGGACTTGCTGTGGGCTATTTTAGCGCGGTTACCTAGCCCAAATCAATGGCGGACAGATCGAGAACTCGAGTCTCTGTGATTCCTGCAAGTTTTCATTCAAAATTTCACAGTTTTCTTGCTACATTTGCCGAAATTCTTATGAAAAGAGGATCTCCCGTCACTTCCTAATAAGGTAAATGATTCCAAATATGGTTTTGGCCGTGAGGTGTTGAAAAACGACAATTTTTGGTTGGAGATTGTTTCATATGTATTCAACTATAGGGAGGCAAGCTTCACGTCTTTGACTGTAACTGTGTTTTAGAGTAAAAAAGGGAGTCCCCATCCATCCCCACCCCTCTGGATACGTCTCTGGAGGCTGACGCCAATACATTTCAACTCCTTGGGGGCAAGCTTCATGTCTTTTGGCTGTAACTGTATTTTAGAGAAAAAAGGGAGTCCCCCATCCATCCCCACCCCTCTGGATACGTCTCTGGAGGCTGACGCCAATACATTTCAACTCTAGGGGGCAAGCTTCATGTCTTTTGACTGTAACTGTGTTTTAGAGAAAAAAGGGAGTCCCCCATCCATCCCCAGCCCTATGGATACGTCTCTGGAGGCTGACGCCAATACATTTCAACTCTAGGGGGGCAAGCTTCATGTCTTTTGACTGTAACTGTGTTTTAGAGAAAAAAGGGAGTCCCCCATCCATCCCCAGCCCTATGGATACGTCTCTGGAGGCTGACGCCAATACATTTCAACTCTAGGGGGCAAGCTTCATGTCTTTTGGCTGTAACTGTATTTTAGAGAAAAAGGGAGTCCCCCATCCATCCCCACCCCTCTGGATACGTCTCTGGAGGCTGACGCCAATACATTTCAACTCTAGGGGGGCAAGCTTCATGTCTTTTGGCTGTAACTGTATTTTAGAGAAAAAAGGGAGTCCCCCATCCATCCCCACCCCTCTGGATACGTCTCTGGAGGCTGACGCCAATACATTTCAGTATGCAGCCAGGTCTTCTTACCTTCATAAACTGCTCCACGGCTTTCGAAGCCAGCGAGTTCCCTCTAAAGAGCGTCATAATGCTTGCTATATTATAATATAAAATAAAAGTAACATATGGTCACAACCAAGGAGTCTATTTCTGCGATTTTCATAATTCGGCGAACTCTGCACAGACTAATGGGGAGTTTGCAGGTGTTGCGTGACATTTTGGATCTTGATCCTAATAAAATGAAAGTACCATATTTAAAAAGAGCTTGCCGAAAGTAGAAAATGCCAACTCTTGCCCACCACAACATTTAAACCTATAGGAAAACAACCAACTTCTGACGCTCATTACTTCTGTGCTATTTATCGAAACCACCTCAAATTTCAGGATTTCACATATTTCAGTGATCTCTTTTCAAATATGGTATTTTTATTTTGCTGAGATCAAAATTGAAAATGTCACGCAACACCTGCAAATTCCCCATTAATAGGCCGCTTGCACTAACTGGGTCACGTGACCCCAACTACCTCTTAACGAGATGTTTTGTCAAAATCAATTCCCGAAATACAAAGAACCAATTGATATTAGTCAGAAACTAAAGTTTCAGCATAAAATCTCTAACCTTGAGCAAATGGCAGCAGAATCAAAACATTGTCACGGACAGACGTTCTTTAAATTAACCCTAAAATTGCAACACTCCTTGCTAGAGAACTCTAGAAAAGAACTCTTGATCTCCATGCTAGCAGAAAAGATCCCTAGGCTTCAACAATTTCAGTCATATTTAGTTAGTTGTTTACGTCGACTCGCACCTAGGTCTGAAAAATATCTGATCACGTGGTACACGAAAGTGAGCACGTGATCAAAATTTCGCCACTACGCGACCAATCTTTTCGCGCCAGAATTGACACTCTACTGGTTTTGATTGTAAACTCACTCGTTTTCTGTATCTCCCTATTCGTCACCAAATCCATAAATTGCAGCAACATGTCTTGTCCAATCACAAACTTGCAGAGTTGGCGTGTGACGCACGCGTGGTTGAGCGTCTGCAGGTCATCCATGGTGGTGTACAGGTCGGGCCCCTTCTTGTGAGGTTTGGGTAATGGTTCCATGATCATCTCTAATAGTTGGTGGTATTGTTTGGACGGGAGAACACATTCTTCCATCATCACTATTTTCATTCGTATGCTGCCGAGATCTTCCCTAGAATGACAACAAGTAAAAATTACCAATGGGTTATTTGATTTGAATCAAGCATCGACCACGATGAGCGTACGTTACTGCTATTAGGGACTTTAAGATGCGACTACGGCAACGAGAACGACAACGGCAAATAACAATACACTTGATTGCAGAATACAATGCTTGCACGAGCAAATCCATAGTCAAATGCCATGTTTTCAAGTCAAATGCCATGTTTTACGCTATGGTG
This sequence comes from Scolanthus callimorphus, assembly GCA_033964015.1. NCBI lineage: Eukaryota > Metazoa > Cnidaria > Anthozoa > Actiniaria > Edwardsiidae > Scolanthus > Scolanthus callimorphus. The sequence continues at coordinate 7,965,607 of CM066919.1, forward strand.
AGAACAGGAACGTGGATGACGATTATGTTGTATTTTTATCTCAAATCTTTGAGAATAGATTGCTGTTATCAAGGTTAAAATACAAAGGAAAATTGGAAACGGTTGATGAATATTGAGAAATGCGAGGAAACCAGGTAGAGGAATTTTAGTGTGACGGTGTCGTTCCTGTTGCCGTTGTCGCATCTTAACTCTATTTTTACAATTCCGAACCGCCAAACTGAGTTTTAGCTTCCGTCCATCATTAAGCAATAAAAGTACTTTCCGCGTGCTCTCTGCTTTCTTACAAACACGAGGGGGATGTTGGGAGAACTGATCAAAACTTGAAAGACACGAGCCGAAGGCGAGTGTGTTTCAAGTTTTATCAGTTCGACCAACATTCCCCGAGTAACATACACACGCGCGGCAGCGTTGCGTGACAATCGTGTTTCTCAGGTCTCTTACAAACACGCTTTTTAACCAATCAGAATGCGCACATTCACAATACAACATAGGTGTTATTTTCTAAAACCTTTTAAGACAGGCCCATGGATTTCTTCTCATTTTCGCCTTGCATTTTATGATGGAAAATTTAGTTTTAAAGCCTTAGCGTCTTTATTAGTTACAAAAACGTCTCACCGCGGTTCTTGGTTGGCGTAGAGTTCGAATTATGAAAATTGTAAGATCTAGAAGTTGTTAGAGGGCTTTCTCCACATCCCCAGGAACCCATCAACAGAAGCCTCCATCTACTCCACTAGGTCTAACCAAATGCACATGAGTAGAAGAATCAGGAGCCAATCAACAGGGGCCTCCATCTACTCCAACTAGTTCTAGCCATATGCACAGGAGTAGAAAAATCAGGAGCCCATCAACAGGAGCCTCCATCTACTCCAACTAGTTCTAGCCATATGCACAGGAGTAGAAGAATCAGGAGCCCATCAAGAAGAGCCTCCATCTAGTACTCCACTAGGTCTAGCCATATGCACAGGAGTAGAAGAGTCAGGAGCCCATCAACAGGAGCCTCCATGTACTCCAACTATTTCTAGCCATATGCACAGGAGTAGATGAGCCAGAAGCCCATCAACAGGAGCCTCCGTCTACTCCACTAGGTCTAGCCATATGCACAGGAGTAGAATAGTCAGGAGCCCATCAACATGAGCCTCTATGTACTCCAACTAGTTCTAGCCATATGAACAGGAGTACATGAGCCAGGAGCCCATCAACAGGAGCCTCCACTAGGTCTAGCTATATGCACAGGAGTAGATGAGCCAGGAGCCCATCAACAGGAGCCTCCACTAGGTCTAGCTATATGCACAGGAGTAGAAGAATCAGGAGCCCATCAACAGGAGCCTCCATCTACTCCACTAGATCTAGCCATGTGCACAGGAGTAGAAGAATCAGGAGTCCATCAACAGAAGCCTCTATTAACTCCATTAACTTGTTGTGGGTTCAATGAGATGGCAGTGCCGATGTTAGCCAAAGAGAGGGGACATAATTTTTAACGATGACAACTAATTATTGCGGGATTCAAAATCTACAATGCCCACCAGTAGCTGATAGAGGCTCCTGTTCTTTTGTTTTGCCTACGTTTTCGTTTTGTTGTTGCGTTAACTTCAGGCGAAAGCTAAGCGTACTCATTATGCTCCTAGTGCGTTGAGTTTCAGAAGGAGAAACACGGGCTAGTTTTGGGAGTGCGAATCGAAAAGGGGACGGGGAAGGGGATGGGGGATGCCAACTCGCTCGACGAGTTTTCTTCGCTTTTCTCCAGGTTTCTCTGCGCTAAAACATGTTACGCAGGCTAATATGTCCCTATCAGCTGATTTTCTCATTAAAAAATGAACTTTAAGAAACTTACGTCTTCCGTTGTCTCTGCTGTGGCGCGGGGAAGAGTTTAAACCAGTCTTCCTTTGTTTGCTCGGGAGTATGCTTTGAAAAGAAGACGATTGCCTGAAACAAAAACCAGAGGATTAAATTATGAATTTCGCGGCTCTGCATTGGCTCCGCTACTGCATCTTCTTGAATTGTTCAAAGCACACCTACGACCACGCCACCTGGTAGGAATTTAGGCATGGGGATCCAATGGGGATCTCGAAGGACGGTGCTGTCCTGTTTTATACTAATTCTGTTAGGAATGTTTGTCTTTTTAGCTGTCCGGAATCCATCAAATCGCGCGCTCTGATTGTCTCTCGAGCGACCCGATGACCTTGGGCCGGATGCGTGGCGCGCGCTTAAAGGCCCATCACCTACCGAGAGCCTTTGCGGACTCTTAGCCAATCAGAGCGCCCGAAAAACAATGGATCAATTTGAAAACAAAAGAAAACGGGGCGCAAAGGCTCCCGGTTGGTGATGGGCCTTTAAAGCCACCGTTACACGGTGCAATGTTTTCAATGCAATTGCGCCACAAGTGGCACAGACTATTGCAGCGTGTTACAACCGTTGCAGCAAGTAGGATACGATTCTACTTCTCGCAACGGATTGCAGGAAGTTGTCTCGCATTGCAGCGTGTGACAGCAAATCTTGCAATTTCTCTCGGGCTTCTTTGTGCATGTGCGTTCTGTATCAAAATGGTGGACGACTTCGAAATTGGCGCGCAAATAGTAAAAAGTTCGATACGTGGCGAAGGTGGACCATTGCGAGCGAATATCATCTGACATCACCTCTCTCGTAATCTAGGACTCAGGTCCTCGCACGTGTTACATACAGTGTAGTCTAAGCCTGATTGGTTCAGATGGCTTGACTGGAGGAACAGAAAAAGCAAAATCAAGCCACGTTTTGGAAAATCACAGCGCGAAACCGCGGGCATGGTTAGAGTAAAAGGCTACCTCTCCCATGGACTGAGATACATCTGCTCGATCCAAGACTTCCGCCACCAGTTTGAGATCATTCAGAGGGGACTTGCTCTCAAATTCAAATGCTCGATTGACTAGCGGGTAGCGAACACGAGTTCTACCGGGCTGAAAGTGGACGAAAATAATTAAAATCAAGTAAAGTTACCTGATGCGTGCAACTGGAGTGGGTTTCAGACAAGTATCGGATATTATTGTTCGTGTTTGCTTTCCATTCTCATTGGTCGCTTTCTGTCGACCATTCAAATTTGAACTAAACGTAGCTATGCATTTAGATATCACGTGCTTGTATTTCACTCAACATGGCTTACAAAGAAACGAGTCACGTGTACAGTGAGTGATAGTTGTTTCACTTGACGTGTGATTTGCTGGCGGGAAAACCATTCAACAGCCATCTCGATCGTGCATTTAGTTACCACGTGCCGGTAATTCACTCAACATGGCTTACAACTCAACATGGCCTGGTGTAGCTAAACGCGGATACATAGTGGAAATATGCGCGCGCGTGAGATGTTGCCGCAACATTTAGCCAGAGCTCAACTAAATGTGCATAGAGTGATTACTGAGAAAGCCTTATTAGTATTCGAGAAGCCGCTGAATATACTTACTGCGGCCTCTTTGATTTCTTCATTGAGCTGTACAAAGTACTGTGGAAGGTCATTATTAATCAAGGGCATACTCTTTCGGGGTCCATTTCTATTTTTGTCCGTTAGCATCAGACGTACAAAAGGCCCATCGGGATCCTTGAATGAGCGTTCCGTTAGATCTCTAGAAAAATTCAGAAAACAAAAGTAAAGAATGTCAAACGGACGTACACCTAGCACCCTTGGTAAAGGAACAGATTATGTTTTTTTAGAAAACCTAGAAAAGAACATATCAAGATAGCATTGTCGTCTTTCTAGAGATCGAGTGGGCTTCCTGGGGTGTTTTGTCTATCTTGTTTCCAGCTTCTTGACCGTGAAAAACACAGCGGAAAATGCGCATAGTATCTTTCTTCGAGTGAATTTGAGTTCTGGTCGAGTTTTAAAGGGAGGCTGTCCTCTGCTTGGGCGTAATGTTTTCCCATTTCAGATCACGTGGCATTCCCATGAGTATTCTCTCTTTGTGTGGGATGCTTCCATATTCATATATCGATGCGTAGCAGAAAAAGAAAGAGAGAATACTCATGGGAATGCCACGTGATCTGAAAGGGGAAACATTACGCCCAAGCCGAGGAGGTCTATTTTTTAATGGAACTATCTTGATATGTAAATACGCTGTTTTGATCGTAAACGAACCAGGCGCGTGTTCAATAAGGGGTGGTTACTCAGTCTCGTACCCAGACTTTCCGGGGTTTTGAGTGTGCGCAATGGTTTGTGGGATAGTTTTAACAGGGCGCGCAGAGTTATGGGATATGCGCATATCCCACAATTCATTGCGCGCCGTGTAGTTCCCAGTCCCTACGGCTCCAAAACAATTTTCATAGAGAAATCAGCTGGAGAAATTACCGCAAGAGACGCAAAAAATGAACGTCTGGCAACGAGACGGGTTACTGGTATGGGCTGATAGGGAAACAATTCAAATGGAGCAACTTGTAATTTGTCTCGTTGTATTGGCTAGGTGTATCTGGTCCTATCAGTACTACATGTACTATTTTAGCAACAGGGCCTGTTCATGTGGACCGAACAGCCCGGTAAGCGGTTTACACACGAGTGAGCTTCCCCATTGCGGGGATGGCTCACCTATGTACTGTTTTTCTTTTGCGTTTTGTGTTGTGTTTATTTTATGAGCAAACGAGCTGGCAAAGTTACCGAGATCTCTTCCTTCATAAACGATTACTAACTTACTTAGCTTCTAAAATTTTAACTCTCACTTTCTTTACATCTCCCTGCAAATAAGAAATCAGTGGGTTCAGCAATCGAAAGCAACATGTCTTGACAATTGGTGGAGCATGATGGCACACCTCCCGCCGTTGTATCCCGGAATTTATCTCTGTGGCTTAGAATAGGAGTATCCACAGGGAGCCCGCTTACGTAAAAACAGCGCCCCGGTATCTTTCTATACCGTCCTCCGCGGGCATCATTAAAGTTAAAACAAGGAGACCCAGGGCCGGGCTTCCTGTGGAAGAGAGCAATAAAAATTGAGAGCTCTCTACAGGGAGACTGCTCGTAAAAAATGGTAGTGAATGAGTTTGATAGCCTTGCACTGCGCTTGCGTTGCTAATGCCTAGGCCATAAGGATAAAAATACACATTTCTTTAGCGCGTGCAGGGAGTCCAGCTCTAGCGGACAGTCCCAATGTGAAGGATTGTCACTCCTAGAAATGGACTCCTGGCAAATTCCACTCTAAACCTATTGCGCAACTTCGTGTCCTGCATGTTTCCCCGAGCTAAGCTGGTAAACATCGCACGCGCGTGCATGGGACACAGAAAATGTTTCTTGTCTTGCGAAGAAACATTTGAGCAAATGCAACGCGAAATCCTTACGGCGGTTTTGCGCAAGCGATGCCGAACTTGAGATGGTGCCTCGCAGTCCTTGAAAACGTAGCCCTGTTTTGGGATAAGGCCCGTGTCGCGTTTCAACTGCTCATGTTATTCCCCAAAAGAGAGGTCGATTGAACCCCATAGGCCAAGTATAAGGCCAGAGCGTGTCAGAAAGTGTGACTGGGCGAGCATGTTAGCGCCAGTTGGCAAAACGCCTTGCCCAAGAACACGAACGGCAAGTCGTCATGTGTAATACGTAGCCCACCGGCTTTTCCCATATTTTTACAACAAAACTGCGCGTCCACTGCGCGTCTCGCTGCGCACCTCATTGCCTCGGCGAAGGTGAATTCAAGACCGCGAAAACAACACACAAACGTAACTGCTGTGCATATCAAACAGAATTTTGAGAAGACAGGCTAGCAGTCAGGTGGGGCAATATGACAAATGCTACGCAAAATCCCTACGGCGGTTTGCGTAAGCGAAATGCCGAACTTGAGATGGTGCCTCGCAGTCCTTGAAAACGTTGCCCTGTTTTGGGATAAGGCCCGTTTCGCGTTTCAACTGCTCATTTGTTTGTGTCCCGGATACAAAATTTGTTGCGCGCGACAATGTTTCCCGCGCGGCTAAACAGGGAAACATGTACCCGGCTAAAATGTTAGGTGTTTCATGTATCCTAGTTTAGCCAGGGCTTTGGTGAAAACGTGCGCGCTGGATCAAGATTTCCACAGCCCTTTGCACATGCACTAACCTTCTCATAGACTGTGGTCTCGATGCGCAGTTCTCCCTGAATGTCTGTGTCATTGTAAATAGTGGATAACGGGAACCACTTTTCTATTCCTCTTGGGCTGTGAGACAACACTTCGTTGTTGAAAGTGATTTTCCCAATTCGATCGTCACCTCTGCAAGTACAAAGATTGTTGAGTTATTTATCTGGAATAGACGATTCCAGTTATAAGCGCGCGGGCTCTCTTTTCTTTTGAAATGCCTCAGAAATGTAACACAACTATCAGGATGCAAAGCGCGCATACAACTACCTTGGTTCGTGAAATGGACGATTCCAGCTATAAGCACGTGCGCTCTTATTTATTCAGAAATGCCCAAGCCGTGCCCCTCATCTACCGACTTTTAGCGCGTGCGTGCGTATAGCTGGAATCGTCCATTAACGTGAATGCAAATAGGCAGGTTTCCAATGAATGAATGAATGAATGATCTGTTTATTTCAACCTCTTGCAGCTTAACAGCTGAATTACAGGTCAGGTCAAGTCACATTACATAACATATAGATTATATTACGAATAAATTATGAAAATCGCACAGTGACAAACTGACCAAATCGGTCTGTATTGAATTTGGGCTTGTGTTTAGGGGGGTGCCTAAGATTGTACCAGGTGTCAGATACGGGGCTGGCGTTTAAAAGCTGCGCAACAGGGCTTCCCTGCTGGAGCGCGCCCACGAACCTACGACAAGCGTCTAAGAGAGGAGCTTCAAGCATGAGTAAACTAGCTTGCGCACAAGCAGCCTCGTACCTAACACCAGGGAAAATGATAGCCAACGCTCTCCTTTGAATTCTTTCCAATGCATTGGCGAGGTATTGAGGCATGTGTGCAAACTGATGACTGATGAGTGATGGCTAATTATCCAAGAGATTTAAACGTTTTTAAAGAATAGTGTTCCAGCGGGTAGAAAATTATGCAATAAATAAAGCACTTCGGTTAGGAAGTTCGGGAAACTTCAAAGGATGTCGACAATGATGTGGGCTGTATGTTGAGAGGGGCATTGACAGTACACAATCTTTTGTTTTGCGTGCTCATCTAAAATAACTAATTATGCCACGCCACAGAAAATACAGCCAATCAGAATGCAGGAATGGCGTTGTATTTTCGGCGATATTCCACTCAACCTTCCCATCGTACGGCGTTTACGTAAAACGGTACTTTAATTTTATGTAGCGTGGTATAAAACGATGATTTCTCGTGACGCATACTGCAGAATATCCCACTTGTCGCGGTATTTTCTACGTTTACCACAGTAAATACGCGTGGGATATTCTGCATTAGTCAAATCACACTAGTGGTCTATTATTAATGCTGCGTTCTGATTGGTTGAGCTACTAGTAGGCTATAAGTTATAGCCTACTAGTAGCGAAAAGTGTCGGATTTGAAAGCCAGAAAATGGCAAATGACCAGAACAAAAACATTTTTTTGGCAATACAATTTGACCTACTAGTGTGATTTGACTAAAACAATTATTCCTCTCGCCCTCATGGCCCTCATTCGGGCTCGAGGAATAATTGTTAAGTATGACACTCGGAAGCATTGTATAACTAGTATATCTTATATATCTTACTGGCTGAATTCCTCTTCAAAAGTGAACAAAGAGATATTACAATCAGGGCTTCTGTCAGGTTGCGGAAAAAAAATGCCAAATTTCGAAGGACTTTTAGAGTGCAAATTCGTGGAAAAAAAACGGCCGATTTCGCAGGATTTGTAGTTTGAAATTCGTGGAAAAAAAGCCGATTTCGAGAGAATTCTAGGGGGCAAATGGTCAATAATTAGAGTTTTGAATTGAGAAACGTTTTACGGAAAAAATGTTTTGACCAAGGAATCATGTTTGTGCGACATCGACCACCTACCCCAGAGTGTCCTCGTCAAAGACTGTCACAGACAAGTTGGTGAAGCTACCAGGGATAAACATGGTGAACTCCTCTCCCCAAAACGGCTCCAGTGTCTTCCACGCTGTGGAGGTTCTAACAAAGAATAAAACAAGGCGTTAAAGGGGAACTCGCACGCTCAATTTTTGTACAACCTGTCAAAAAATAAGTCTAATTCTAATTCACCAAAAAAAACATTTAAGATTACCGGGAATAACCAAAATAACAATCCAGGTTTATTAAATGACCTTTTAACTGTTAAATCAATACAAATCTATAGTGTTTCTATCTATTATCAAGAGGATGGAATTGGATTGCGATTTGAATTATTTGCTTGTCAGGCAAGCGTGCGAGTGCCCCTTTAACAGCCAGGTTCTTGGAGGAAGCTTGAAGCCTGCGAAAATTCGGCATCCCGTGTCGCCCCCCCCCCCCAAAAAAAAAAAAAGTTTTCCACGTCATCGGCTTTCCGGACAATTCACTTTCTTGTTTCATGGCAAATTCCACTCTTTCCATGAATGGTTTTTAAAATTGCACTATTATAAAGCAATCTAAAGTTCTACAACATCTTCAGTCAACATCACTATTATAGAAAAGTCAGAAAAGTTAGAGGAATAAACAGTTATAGAAAAGACGCACGCTCTTGTACTTATGAACAATCCATAATCATTTGTTGAAGATTTTGTCATTTCCTTGCTCAGTATTTTCTATATTGTGTTAATAATTTAATAAAAAATGGTTATTTTTGATCTAGACAATGTAATGTAAAATTCTAAGTTTGAAAAAATAAAATTTAATGTAATATTTCGCCATACGTCACTCCCTTGTTCAGTTCACCGTATGACCTGTTTACATTTTGTCTGTTTTTGTCGATCTGCATTTCAAAAACCTCAGTTTTGGAACAATTTATTTATATATCATAATCCGCAAAGCGTTAGCATCTGTAGCGGATATACCAATACAATATCAATCAAAGTTCTAGAGCAATTAACCGAACCACATCCAGTATCAAAATCCGGTTGTTATGCTCATGCACAAAGTTTTAACTTGCCCCAGGCAGGAACCAAGCAACATCTGCATAAATTCGAGTGATGTATAAACATTTTTCCCACTCGAAACTTAAAATAAACTGTTTAGTTTGAATGCTAGTTGAGGAAAGAAATAGTAAAGGCATTAAGGTTTGGCGAGGATCCGGAAATAGAATACAAAGCGCTATCTACTTTCATTCTAGAGCACAATCTAGAAGCAAATATTTCCCGACTCGTTTGAATAAATAGTATTCCAAAATCGCTAAGATGATTATGGTTGCCAAAACTTGGTGTCACAGAACCCCATTTGTCGGCGAATTAAGGAAGGATATCTACTTTATTCATTGAGTTTTAATAGCTTGAAATATATGAATTAAAATCCGCAATGTTTAAGAGAAAATAAGGTTCTAGTTTTGAAGTGTTTGTTAGTATAAAATGAACAATGGGCAACATACGCAATATTTCGATCATGGATTTTACCTTGCTACAATTTCATTGTCGATTTTCACCGAACAATATGGATCACTTTTGCCAGATCTGCCGAGAGAAAATATGTAGTAAAATTATGCAAAAACAAAACGATAATACACAATAATTTAGACTCAATACTGAGTGCTAAATGCCTATAGTCACTAATTTACTCTAATATAAATTACTACTTACATGTCCTTAGCGGGTAGGTTTTTTCCTTCGCCTATCCGAAGGTAGATGACTGTACTTTGGCCATCATGTTTGCTTGGTCGGATATTTTGATTCGTTTATGCACTAACTAGCTTGACTAACTAGCTTGGTACTTGACAAATACTTTTGGTATGTTGAGTAAACGGTTAGATTTACGCTAAAACGTTTACTTGACCATTTTCAGGCCACACTGGATGCAAAGCTCAGCACACATCTCAAACAGAATTCGTACCATGTGTTTCTCGGCTTGCGGTATCACGAATTATTGTTAGCGCGATTTCCTATGAGAATATATTTTTTGTTTACGAACGAAAGGCAATTAGCATATTTACTTAGGGTATTGAAGATACAATTGTAATTTATTCGTCTGACGTAAGTCCAGGCACTAAGTTTACGCTGAGACGAATCAGGCAGTGAGGAGAATAACAATTGTCTTGATAAAAGCATGAAACTTTCCAGCATGAATAACCTATATCTCTTAGACTTCCGTTGACAAATGATACCGGATTCGTCATGTATCCGGGACAATTTGCCCTAGTGTAAACGGGGTCTTAGACCCCGTCCACACTACACCGTTTTCGAACGAAAACGGATACTCCGTTTTCAAAAAGATTTGCGTCCACATTTATCGTTTTCGTATTGTTTTCGCCGTTTTCAGTGATCGTTTTCGGCGTTAATTGTAGTGTGGACGATAGCTGTATCCGGAGCAAAAAGTATCCGTTTTCGTTTGAAAACGGTGTAGTGTGGACGGGGTCTTAGAGTGGTTTTCAAAATAACGTGAAACACGCTAGCAAATCAGTATTTTAACTCTCTAACTCCATTGAGTTTCCGTTGAGTTTTAGGGTCAGAGAAAATCCCGTGCGATGCACGTATACTTAACGAGGTAGCATCCACATCCTTGGGGACTCCCCTATTTTTGGGGCGGGGGTGCTCGTCGGGAACTTTCGATTTTACTCCTATCTAAACGGTACCTAAAATGGCGTCGCTTAGAGCAGATTTCAGATGACTGTCGTGAGTAATTCGCAATTACTTTGGAATTACTCCTATATGTTTTATTCAGAATCGGCGTAATTACTTTGCGATTGGTTTCACGACAGTCATGTGAAAACCGCTCTAGTTGATTTTGACCCCTAAAAGGTACTGAAAACCCATCTTGTCTTATAGTAAAAGGTACCAAAAATACATATTTTCCTTCATAATTTTCTCTCGTATTTTTTACGGGGGAAAATAAGTCTGAAAGTCAGGCTATCAACAAGTGCGATTTGTTTGATTTGCTAGAACGGACCTGAAAAAAAATGCAAGTTTTCCAATTTTACCTAAAAGGTACCAGAGGCCTGATTTTAAACACTAAAAGGTACGAAGAGCAGTCCCCCCCCCCCCGGGCATCCACATAATAAAGTGAAAGTGAAGAAAAAACTGTACAAAACTTGAATTCGCTCGTATTTTCATCTGACCTCTAAACCCAAGGGACATGTCACGGGCTACGCTTGCAAGACAGGCTATCTTTTGTATTGCCAAGTTTTGCTTTCCCCATTTTTTAAAAATTCTAGGTTTTTGTCTTTCGTCTTTTGCAAAGAAAGGAGGGGGAAGGAGCAAATAATAAAAAAAAATTCTTGCAGAGATCTACGCAAAAAAGCATTATACAAAGTCCGGAAAAAGATTATTGCACAACTTGATCCCCGAAAATATTCATATGCAAAACAATGCCAACCCCCTCCCCAAAATTCTTATGGTCCACCCCTATATCGACCTGAACGGCCTAATGTACACAAAGCTGTGACTAGAGATGTTAAAAATATATTTTTTTCCATTAGCATTGTAAGATTTTATACCCAGTTTTTATATGATTTAAACAATTTATTTTCATTATTATTACCATTTGTAAAGCGAGCAGAACAGAAATGTATGTGTGCTATATAAGAAATTTTATTATTATTATTATTACAAATGTTCCCAGGTCCCGGGGGGACTCCCTATAAAAATAGACGGGGGTGCTCGTCGGGAAAATTAATTTTAACCTGAAGGGATAGCAAATTGGGTGTGGTCAACAGTGAATTTTCCCCCTTAGAGATAGCAAATTGGATGCGGAAAATCCTCACCCCAACCCCCCCCCCCCCTCCCACCCACCCCCCAGTCCCAGGTACTCCTTCTGCTGTTAAGATCTTGAGGTTCACCCCTATATAATCGATCCGAATAGACTAGAAAAGTTCCCAGGTACTCCTTCTGTTGTTAAGATCTCTACATCTGTTATGCTGTTTATAGCCATCTCTGTTCAGTGTACTGCCCGCGACAGAGGATGGCCCAATTACAAAAGAGGAACAGGGCCCTCCCCCTATCCCGAGGGGTGGGGTTCTTCACATGTCGACCTGATAGGGATGCACATTGTATTTTTTAGGGGTCAAAATCGATTCTTGGGTATTTTTTAGGGGTGTCGGAGAAACATTGTGGCTTTCAATAATAAATGGTATTTTTTGGGGGTACGCAAATGAATGAAAGGGTCACAAACCAAGCAAAATGTTTTCTGGCTTATTTTATATTCATTTATAGCTCTAAAAACAAGATTGTTTTGAGATGAAAAACATTATACAATAACAAAAAGGTTTATTGTTGGTATTTTTAGGGGTCATTTTGTTTTATAAGGTATTTTTTAGGGGGTGGATTTTTTATGTCCTGGTATTTTTTAAGGGTATATTTTCAGATGTCCCGACGAGCACCCCTATCACTCTTACTTGGGAGACCCCCCCCCCTCCCCCCGGGAGCGGCCCCCGGGGAATCTCCCCTTATTGTCAGCCACAGCTAAACATATTTGATAAACAAAACATACCTTGAAATCCTTGTTGTTTTGAAAGATGAAATAAAGCATCTGAGCCTGGATATATTGTAGTCAAGAGAAAATGATATCATTTTCTCTTGTTGTAGTTTGATCCCATACTCGGTGGACTGTAGTAATGTATTTTTCGCACTCGAGAAAACCTCCTCTGGAAAACCGTTTCACACTGCCATTTTTCTTGGAGCAAAACATCCTATTGAACCAGCTACTCTATTCAGGCGTTCTAAAGATCCTTCTGCGTTTGTTTTCGGAGCAACATAGGCTTTAAATGATGTCTTTTCTTCTCAAAATTTACACATAACAAGGGAAGAATTCGGCCATCGCCACTCAATAAAAGACGGCGGCCGGCGGGACTGCGGTGAGCAAGATCAAATCACCGCCTTATGCACATGTGATTCAGCTTTCGCATTTGATTGGCTCATAAGTCTGAAATCTGAATTAGCCAATCACAGCCATGCATTTTGAAAGAAAATTTGCATTTGCGGGAGGTTTTGAATTTCTATGCAAGCCTCCTCCTCCGCAGGCAACGTTCGAAAGAAAAAGAAAACGAAGAAAAAAAAAGGAATACCGAGCGGCCTTCGGCCGCCATTTTTTTCTTCGTTTTTTTTTTCTTTCGAGCGTTGCCTGCGGAGGAGGCTAGCAATCTGCTTTTGTTGTTTCCTTGTCAGTGCCGTGCCGCGTCGTAGCTAGCGAGGGGGAGCGAGGGGGCAGTGCAGAGAGGGCACAAGGCAGCGAAGTAAAATTTTTAGTGTCAACATGTGGGGGAATCTGCTAGTCCCCCCCCCTCCCCCCCCCACCCCACCCCAGATAAAACAAAGGATGCTTGCAAGAGTGCATAGTAAATTGTCCGAAGAAGTTTACTTTAGTGCTTGTTAATAATTTTTTCGTCCGTTAACCACTCCCTCCTCAAAATAACTGTACACATCTTTTGAAGGATACCTGCGTATTCTTGGAGCGGAAGAGCCTGGGACCAAATGCCTTCGGAATAAAAATGGCGAAGAAAGTCAAACTTTGTTGACGAGGAACAAAGTCAACAAGAACTGGGAAGTCATTCTTAAACAAGGACTGTTAAAGGAATTTAAAACAAGAACGAAACATGTCTCGTTCAGTTTCCACGCCGGAAATGTACCGAGTTTCTATGGCACGTCTCGATACAAAAGGAATTGATGAAGAGCTATTCGAAGTGTGCATTCTTAGCGGACTCAAAATTGACCCCGAAGTTTTCAAAATTCTTCTGGATTTGATGAAGATGAATGTTTCTCCGACTGCTTTGGTGCAAGTTCTGAGGCGAATTGCAACCAGTAAAGGTCTAAGAGATGAGCCGAGAACGATAAAATCTCAAGGATTTGTTGAAAAGGAAAGAGAAATTTTGGGAGTTTTGCAAACTGGGGCTTCGCTACCGAAGGTAGAAGCTATGGCACTTCGCTTGAAGGAGCTAAAACAACAAGTTGGACGCTAGAATCAATGACTCTTCTAGAACTTTATGAGAAAAAGAATAGAAATTTCAAAATTCTGGTAAAATACCTGTTTAAAATATTACAATTTATGGGTATAACAACATTTCTGTGAAGAGTGAAGCTGTACATTTTCAATTTCGGCTGGAGAAGGCCATGGGTCAGTCCTCAACCTAGACTTCCCAAAGTCCGCTGTTCCTCTTTTTTTTTCTTGGCTTATTTTGTACAAGCGTGGATAATTGATTTTCTTGAGTAACAGTTATTGGCATGGGATAAGCAAAAGTATGTATTAAGTAAGATGAGGTTTCTACAGGAACGTCAATCAAGGCAATCGGGAGATTGCCTTGAATTAGCCTGCAATTATCACGGGAGCAATACAGTACATGACATTGTATGGCAGTCGCAGAAGCAAAAATCTTGAGACTCCCAAAGGGACATCAACCCCAGGACTTCAAAAATCTGGAGACTGCCTTGAAATGGCAAATTTCCTGCAATTCTCCCAGGAGAAATACAGAAATGTATGGCAGTTGTCTTAAATTTTTCCTGGGAGACGAAGAGAAAAATCTTGAGACTTCTGCCAAAACTGGGAGAGCTGACGTTCCTGCTCTCAGCAAAACCAGTAGAGTTGATGGCCCTGCCTCTATATGAACACTATAGTGCTCTCAGGCCATGTACCCAGCTTCATGAAAAATTGTTGCATCTTTTGAAAGCATCACTTTAGTTTTGGCTATTTTGCCAGCCAAACATTATGAGCCAATCAGATTCTTGCGCTGGTACACCAGCTGCCTGGCTTGCCCTCATGAATAATGTTTTCATTCAGAGGGAAGTCAGATGAGTGCACTTGGCAAAACTTGTTTGAACGGTAGAATAGCAAAGCCACAAATAAGTATGTTGAAAAAAAAATCAAACAAATTAGCTCAACAGTGATGCCAGAAAATCCCTACTGACTTGTTATAGAGCAGATTTCGTATGACTGTGAAAAGTGCCACAACAAAGTTGTGCAGCGACCATGACCATACCACAACTGATTTCATACCTACAGCAGGACAGGTTCTGTGCCACGCCATCTCACTTTTCACAGTCATACGAAATCTGCTCTATGCCAATGCAGTGAAATATTAGCCTGCTTGCAGGCGGTACTGGGTGTTTTTATCGCATGTTTTTTATCGTGGACCCCCCCCCGTTTTCCGCGATAAAAACACCCAGTACCGCCTGCAAGCAGGCTAGTGAAATATGAGTGGTAGTAGTTTGTTCAAATCACGCTTTTATTTACCACTGGAGTTTGTGCCATTAGGCCAAGTAAAAAATAAACATTTATCGTCCGGAGCTTTCCAAAAAAGTGTCCATGCGGCCCTTTTTATTTTTTATTTCTTTTGGCTCCTTGTTTATGCCTTGTTTTATTGGTTTATGCCATATTTTGCGTACAAAATGACTACAACTGTTCCATAAACTATTCTTAATTCATATAAAGCATTTCCATGCTCATTAAAGCCGTTTCTTACCACTTGTGACATTTGACTTAGTTTTGGAGACAATTTGTAAAAATAAAAAATAAAATAAAAAGGATGCGGCTCCAAAAAAACGATGCAGGCGGGGATGATAAACGTTTTTTTTTTTACTTGGCCTTACCATGCACAAGCATTGAATGCTGCTAACCTAATACTTTACAAAATACAGTTCAAACTTAATAATATGTTACAATATTTGACTTTATGGACATTAACACCATTTTATAGGAGAACTATCTTTAATGTGTATGTACATACAATTTATTAGGGTGACTTTTATAAACTAATATTGTGATATACTAGTTTAGCATAACCAGGGAAATAACACACTTTATAGGCCATTATACAACAACACTAGTAAATCATGCGCTCTGATTGGGCAAGAGCCATGTTGCTATAAGTGTACAGATACACGGTTGACAAAAATCCCTGTTTGTTGTATAAAACAAATAAATCTCGTTTTTTGTGCATATGTACTGTAATAGATACACAGATGTCACAGAATGTCATGAACAACAGTCACCCAACTCGACTGCATCTCGTTGTGTACTTTTTTGTTCATGACATTCTGTGGCGTCATCTGTGTATCTATTACAGTACACATGCATGCAAAACAAGATCTATTTGTTAATTATCACACGGCAGCCATCTTGGATAAATCTTTTGTTCTTGCATGTGCAGCCTCATCATGATTACAAGTTTCCACGGGGAAGCAAATAATTTTATCCAAGGTGGCTGCCGTGTGATAAATAATCATTTGAGATGCCTTTGTTCTCTTCTGTATTTATTAAACTAGTAAACATTGGCCACTAAAGGTAATGTGCTTATCAGGGAATATTACATCAGAGAATACACAGTTTCAGACAATTTAGTATACCGGTAACTTGATTAAATATTGAGGGAATTTTAGAGCTTTGCATGGAGTTTTCACTTGAAGCCTTGTTTGGCCTTGTTTCGGTGTACATAAGAACTTCAGATGTTCCAGATCTTGTCCTACAAGGTTGGCTGGGATCACCGATGTTTCCTAAGTCATCACAATCTCTAATGCATAGCTTTAAATGTCCAATGCCTCATGATTTTCACATTTCACTGAACATATAAGCCTTGGATTTATATACTATAAATCCATGTCATCAAAATCGAAACCGTCCTCGTCTGCCCCAACAACCTCAACATGGTCAGTTCTGAAAAAAAGGAAAGAAAAATGAGCTTTAGACAAAATCAGCTAACATTGTTCGCGTCTTTTTGCCATCCAATTCAGGTCCTGATGATTCATTGGGAGGAACCAGTTTCTCACACAGGATGGAGCACATGCAAGTATGAACAAAATGAACAATGGTAACCTCTCAAATGAATCGTGGGGTCTAAGGTAAGAGGGGCAGGGCCCTTTTTCGTCCCATATTTTCACTATTCGGCCCCCACCCCCCCCTTTCTGAAATCCCTGGATCCGCCCCTGATGAAGAACCTCACTACCTACCCCATTGTCATTCCAGGCTGACTGGTCAAAAGAATCACTTCACTCTTACAGCTTTCTTTCTCCTGGGCTTTTTCATCATCTGTTTTGTTCTCAGGTGAGAGGAAGTTAATTATATTGGGTATCAATTCTTCTGGAGGCTTCCATGGTATTATAGCTAAACATGGCTTGTTTCTAAATGAGAACAGCAAAAATATAGTTACGGTAAATTCCCTAAATATGTACCGTAGCTAGAACTACAGTGATGGGGGGGGGGGGGGATACTCCTGTATTATGACGCTGCTGCACAAGGTGAGGAAGGGTTTTCAGCTCTTTGGCTCTGGAATAGGGGTACCTATAAATTCCCCTTTTTTTCTGGAACAGTGTATATCTTTGTGGATTCACAGATTCTCTACAACAGGGTCACAGAATTTGTTTTTTACCCTCAGGGTCAGGGTCGGAGAGTAAACTACTGCTTAAAATTAAACACCTTACATGTGATCCATCACAGCTTGAGGTAGAAGAGGATTTTTCTTGGACAGCATTTCTCTGATCCAGGAGCCAAGGAGAATGTTGAAGGGGTGTCACTAGGATAAATAATAATAAAAGTCTAATTTAATCACAAAACATAAGCATTTCAATATTGACTTTTAGTTGAAAAAAGCAAGACATTAAAAATTGTGTGATGGCAAGACTCATACATCATGGACTCATCGGTGTCTTCTTCTCTTTTCTCTGCTTTCCTGGAGATAGAGAAAGAGGGAGATCTATATAAAGGTCTTACAAGATTATGGCCACATGCATCCCCAATTTTCATCCTCAAAATTGTTTTCAGCAGTAGAGCCTTTCGTTCAGGGCTGCCAACTGGATACAGATTATGTTTGATTAAGAAAACCCTAACTTAAAATTTCACCCAGGTGTGTAGTGTTGCCATTTTGCCAAGAATGTGAGGTCCATATCCTGCCACATGGCCTTCAAAATTGGGTGGAAAAAAGGATTAAGCTAATCAATTTTGCAACAGTGCAAAATAGAAAAAGTAGAAAAAAGGTTGCTTGAATATGTAGCTGTGGTTTGACATTTATACTGGGAGAAAACAATTATTTTAAACTCCTGATTCTAGAAGGAACACAGAAACAAAGCATCTTAAAGATTTTGGAAATGTTTCAAGTACCGCCTTATACACATGTCTATTTGCCTATTGCATACAGCATGTGACGCTCCTGCCAGGTTTTGATCAACTGTTGTACTGCCTCTAAAGTTTGCAATGTCCAGCCCTTTACTGTGCGACTACGTCAACCGGGCAATTTTTTAAGAAGTTAGCCAATCAGAAAGCGAGTACAGAACAAGGATATTGAGATCTCAGACATCGAAATATTCGCTTTTCTCTGAATAACTTCAAAACACTTCAAATTACTTATCGACAAACATATTGCAGGTATTAAATTTCTTTATGGTTTGAATCTCTGAATGACAACATTTTACAGGATGGCCCGGTTGACATACTCGCACAGTAATATGAATTGAATGAGTGCAACAACATCCAACAACAAGCATTATTATTCCGCACATCGATGCACTGCCCAAATATGGTCATTGGAACGCCAATAGCTGTCTTCTGTACATGACAGCTATCCTGCGATATCCGTCTCTGAGGAAAATGTGATGTTTTGAGCTCGTAAATAATACACAAAAGTCACTTTTACGGGGGTTTTTGTGCTATCGATGTGCTGAATAATAAAACCATTATCCTGCTCGATTTTGCAGAATATCGTCTGATTTTAGCCAACTCGGACTTCGTCCCTCGTCGGCTAAGTATCAGACGATATTCTGCGTAATCTCGCAGGATAATGGTTAATTATCATAATCATTGGTGGGAAAGGGTGGGTTCAGTGTGCAAAAGGGAAAAATAAGTAAAACAAAAATCATCACCATAATCTAACCTGTTCACTAGTGGATCATTATTATTGTTGATAGTGTTATCCTGAAGAGCATGGTCCCAGTTTGACAGAAGTATGTTGCTTGTGTAAGTGTGGTCTGTGCTTATATGTAGATTATGCATCTTTGCAGCCATTCTCTCTTCTGTTATAAGCTGCTTTGAAGATGGTTCCCTGGTAAGAACATTAGAATGGGTAAATGTATCAATCATCAGTTGAATGCAAGGGATGACACAGTGTGCTGTTCCAAGAATTCCCAGTATCACCAGTTCTTAAGTTCAATTTATGAGAGTAAGAAAACAATTATCTGTAAATCTTCAATCTTAACCTAAGTTAAAACGCACACTACCTGCAAATAGCGGAGCTAATCAAGGCAGGCAGTGTGTGGATGCTAAATACAATTACTGTACTTTTTTACATTAGAATACCAAAATTACAGAATAACACAGAACTTGATAACAATAAACTAATAACATATATTCTTATCAAAGGAAATAAGAAAGTATTCTGTGGCTCTTCCTGCTCAGAATGAATTTTTGCAAACCGTGATCTAAATCTGTAGTTTCCTGAGCAGGGACAGATTTAGGGGATGCAGGGGGCTGCCCTCCCCCTTTCCCAGAAGATTTTCCCATCCATTACTTTATTTGATGAAGGAAATTTGTCAATTTTCATCCAATGTTTTCATTATTTGCCCCCTCCCCTTCTGAAATTCTTGGATCCGCCCCTGCTACAGGGTCCTGTTTAGGATGCTAGTGTGTCATTTGAAAGATTAAGGTTGTGGCAAAGTGGTCAAGTTCACACAAAAAACTGTATGTGGCCTCCTTATGCTCACCCTAATTCAGACCCATTTGACAAGACTTTCCTCTTTGTTCTGTGTAGTGTAGTGGTAAGCCCAAGGTCTTTTCCAGATTGCATTGTAGATGATGTCATGCCTGCTGAAGATTGGTTATTAAAAAAACTGTGAGACGGAAGTGGCTCTAGATGTGTATTTGTCAGTTCACTTCTATTTCGTTCTCTGGAATTAATATCATAAATAGCTGTATGTACTCCATCTAATGGCATCTGAACACCACCATCTGCAGTTCTCATTGAATTCAATGTCCTTGCTTGCACAACACGAGGCTGAATGCCAGATCCTTCCTCTATGGCAAGTACATCACTCCTTTGAGCAGACAATGGCATTCTAAACAGCCCTGTTAATAAATTCTGATTATTTTGACCATTATTTGAAAAAATCGATTACTATAAGGCTGAGACCCAATGCTTGACGTTCTGGGATTGAGTGGGTCAATACCATGTTGTCTAATGCCATTGGCATTGACACTCAAATTGGTATTGCGTGCAAATTCGATTGGATTAAAATCCCTTCCGAGGTTTTGCGTTGCGATCCCGGCATTTCCCGGTGTAAATAAATCCAGATTTTCTTCAGTGACGGCTCCATAAGGTAGATTGTTATTGTTGTCCATGATATTTGGCTAAATATTGCAGGTTAAATTGTTGCGTGACAAAGTAATCTCCATTCAAGACGAACGACACAAAGAAATCTCAAACACTTCACTTCTTGAAGCAGAAATTACGGGCGAATATCCATTCGATCTGTCCAGATTGGGGTCATTTATCTATTTCAACTTCTTGGTCATCCTCCAGTGCGCTCTCATTCTAACAAAACGCGTAAAAATAGCTAAATTTCATGCCAAATTCGAAGCTTGGGAACTTTTGAAGAAGTGACCTTCTTGCCCCTTTTGTTTTTTAAAGCCCGCAATGATTCAATGGAGTTTTACCCAGTTTCCTCGCTTCTTATACCACAGGCAACCCAAACAGAACAAGAATTCAAGATGGCGGCCCGCTGGTACAGATTTTTTCTACCCGAAAACGAGTTGATTTCTTGTTGTGTTAGGCTTCTAGGGAGGCAACAACTTACACAGAATTTGAGACAGATATCCAGCCACTGTCTGCGCACCGGTGATCGCGAATTGGGTTTTATTTCTAGAGCAAAATTGATTTCAAAGCGACATGCAGTTGAAAGTGTGTCAAAGTCAAGATGGCGGGTTTTGTCTACGTCGGCACAGAGATGGGATAATGAGATGGAAACCGATCAACACATAGGTTAGTTTGGCTAAAAAAACGTTTATATTTTACATCAGTCTTCTCCTTGAATGACAACTCCTTCCCAGACATGTGGAATTATAATTGGGCTAAAAACCCCTCCCCCAGAAAATTATGACAGATTTTTTAGAACTTTGAGCAATTTTGCTGCCTCGAACCCAGGCGTCTCTACTTAGCAGAAAAAGACGTCATCATTGACGAGAAAGGTGCTATCGATAAGCGAGCAATGCATCATGGGAAGGATTAGCGTTAGCGCAATGCATCATGGGCACTTCACTCGCTACTAGTTTCGCTCGGCCGGAAATCCGCAGGAACGCTCCTGGGTACGAGGCAGGCAATTTTGCCAGAAAGCGGCAAAAAATCTTGTTACTCGAAATAAAAAAAGTTGTTGCTTTGAATTGAAAGGTCTTTATGGTAGTATTCAGGTATTATCGTCCCGGTAAAAAATTTCCAGAGGAAGCTGAGAAAATAAATTTTAGTTTTTACAGATAGACATATTTTTCGCACCTAAGATGGTGATGTCAATCACAGCCTATATAGATTCAATAGAATTTTTCCATTTTTGATCGCTTAGTTTTGTGGCGGCACGAACCCAGTCCTCTGGTTTTTTGTGATATTTCGAAATGTGGACCACAAATCTACAAATTAGGATGGAAATCATTGAGTAACACTATTTTTGGCTAAACGTTGCTCGAAGTTGTAAAATAACCTGTCTTCATTATTAAAAAAGACACCCACAGGTGACCCAAGATATTAAATTAGACAGTTTTTAGGGCTATTCTTGGGCGAAAATATAAGAGAATTTGTATAGTGTTTTTGAGAGGTAGAATTCAGTGTGAAAATGTAAAAAAATAAGCATGATTTTTACACTCACTTGTTTGCTGTCTCTTTGGGTTCTCTCCTGAGTAGTATGGAGCCATTCTATTGACTCTTCCGCGAGATAACCTCCGCGGGAGGCTCAAATAATATCAGTAGAAAACGTCTGTAGACATGCGTGCACATATAGTGGTCTCAAGAAATGGTCAGCAAACTGTCCAAGGTTATGGACGGCGGCAAAACAAAGCGAGCTTCGACCCAGCGCAGAGGTCTCTTTTCCTCACAATCCTCAGCCAGCAAAATGCAGAGAAAAGAGACCTCTACTAGCAGGGAGCAAGACAACAAGAGATGATGCAAATAAAATTCAATATCAGCAATGTTTATAAAAGCACAATAAACAAAAATTATAATTTGATTATATGGTAATTAGCCAGAAAATATTTCCTGAAACCCTTGTCTTGTATATAACTTTTACATGTGATTGTATTTCTAAAATCATGGATTTTGCTGCCTCTAAACTCCTTGCAGAACAAACCTTTGAAAAATGATGCAAATTTGATCCTTTTTGCTGAATGTGTGTTTCAAAAAATATCCATACCCCCCCCCCCCCCCCCCTACGGAAGGGAATGGAAATTCCAGAGGGGTGGGGGGGGGTCAATTTACCTGATCTTTTCCATACGAACACTGTATTTTTCTTCGGAAATTCCAGAGGGGAGAGGGGGTCATTTCTCAACACCCTTCCCTGTGTGTGTGTGGGGGGGGGGGGGGGGGGGGGGGGGGGGGTATGGATTGGATATGGGGTATGGATATTTTTTGGAAACACACAATAGCTCCCTCACTGGATTTGGCCAAATAGTATCTGAAAACTTACTCTGATTTCTGTTCATCCCTCTCCCGCACAAAAAAAAACATAAAATTCTGGGAATTAGGTGGTTTCAACAGTGACGCACTGGGTTTCTTTTGTTGATCTATGGAAGTGATAGTGTTATAGGATTATAATTAGGTTTATACATTTTACATTTTTAGATTATAAAAGTATTCCAAGAATTGTAAGAGAAATCCTCCTCAGCAAAGGCCATGGATCTGATATTCTTCAGAATCAGATTAATATCTTGAATAAGTTGATCCAAGTCAGGGAAGGAGAAGCAAAGATTGAAGCTGTTCAGGAACTTAGTGATAAATGTAAGTGACTTATTAATCTGATGATGATATTAATGCGGCACTCGCACACTTGCCTGAGAAGCATATACTTTAAACCATCCTCTTGATAAGAAAGCACTATAGATTTGTATAAAAACAGTTAGAAGGTCATTTAACAAATCTGTACTGTTATTTTGGTCATTCCTGGTAAACTTAAATGCATTTTTTGTGATTAAGATTAGACTTATTTTTTGACAGGTTGTACAAAAAATATAATCAAGTGCCCCTTTAAGACATTTATTTTATTCCTAACAAAGGAAGTAGTTTCTTCTCAGGGCTTAAAATTAACAAACAGAGGCATTAAGCTGTCAACTCACCCACATTAGGTGGGTATCACAATATTTTAAAGCATGTCACCAGGGTCTGTACAGAATCCTTAGTGAAAATTTCCAAAACTTTTCCAAAACCCTTGACCTAAATTTCCAAACCACACTACGAAAACAGATGAGTGGAATTCATGAAATGGTATGGTATGGTACCTGGTATGGCACAACTTTCCAAAACCTGTATGGACTGTGTGTCACCTGCATGATTCTTGTAAAATTTCATACACTTATTGTATTTCACTGGCATTGTCACTCTCGGGAATTTTTCATACATTTTCTGTATAGCCTGCTGCGTGAGGGAGAATCAAAACATTTTTGACCAAGTTGGGTTGACAGGTATGCAGAGGTGAAGTGGGCTCATTACTGGGTCAGGTCATATAGTTTCTTAAATCCCATCTCTGCTTGGACACTAAAACAGTACCTAACACTGCAACATAAAGAACAACCAAAGGCAAAATAAACACCTTGGTTATTGTAGAATGGAGATAATGGAGACAAAACAAACTAGTACATCTTTTCTACTGTCGAGTAACATCTTCCACAATGAGAAGTAAAAGAATATGGCAGAAAATGTACTCTAAATTATTGCAATTAAACTGCTTTTCATTTAAAACAAATTGATACTTTGACAATTATTCATTTCAGTGTCCCATAAACACATTTATGAGCTAGCTGCTGCAGTTTATGGATTAGCAGGAATAGGTATGTCATTGTTATTATTTAAGTGTTTGTGATCTTTTTATGTCCCCTTCCCCTTCCCCTTTTGCTCTTAACATCTAACCATTTTTTTTCCAGTTGGAGAAGATGCATTAGCTATGTGTGCCCCATTGTTTCGATTTGCTAGTTTTGCTGGCAACACTGATGCCCAATACTCTTATGCAAAACTTCTACAAACAGGTGAGGGGTGCTGTCCAAAAGCATTCCTTGAATCTAACTTTCATAAATAATCACTGAACTGTGTGGGAAATTTCAACCCTACAACAATGAAATCTTGCAGGTGAAGGAGTTATTCCTGATCCCATTGAAGCTGCTAAAATGTTCCAAGAGTTATCGGAGAAAGGCCATCCATTTGCACAGGTGAGTTTATAATTTTGTTAGGCAAGCCTTTTTTACGTGCTAGTTTTGTAACACAGAAGGATGGAGGTGGGATATTATCTAAAACTTAATTAATGTGGAATTCTATGGACAAATTTGTTTCCAGAGATTTGAAACGATTTCAGCAGTTAAGTGCAGTTGTTGGATAGGTTTATCTGTAATGTAAACTAAAGAACCATTACTGTCAGATCTTGCATGAAGTTTACAAGAATTTGTGATAATATGTTTATCTTACAGTTCAGTCTTGCCCAATTGTACTATGCTGGCATTGGTGTTGAACAAGATTTCAAAAATGCATTAGATTTTTATCAGGTATGAATATATCAGATGAATGAGTCCTGGTGCTTTTGCCCTGGATGATGATATAATTGGTTTTACCCCGAGAATTAAGATTCACTCACACTCACTCACTATGGGCTAGCATCAATTTCCACTGAATCATGGCTTTGACATCTTAAAGAGCATGTGTCAGCCACTCCTTTGTTATTGTTTTCATTCAATATCAAAAGACAGATTACATTTAGAAATATCTAAATGAACATCTAAAAGCAAAGTTTCAGGTTTGATTAACCAAACTCAATTGGGAAAATTACTCTATATTTTCTAAATCAGCTGATGGAAATGGATGCTTTCTCCGACTTGGTATGTTGCTATGCTACTATGCTGTCAAAATGGTGACTGACACAGGCTCTTTAAAAGACCTCTCCTCCATTCAGCTCTATTCTGTTTATTTTGCTTGGCTGGGAGACGTCACTCTTGAGGTCTTCGAGAAAACCTCTTGCCATGGCTTAAGTGTGACCTGCCCCTGGACATACACCACCTACCCACATCAAGGGAGCAGATTCGTCTGATCCAGCTCCTACTTGCATGGACGAACCAATAATTTTTGCCTTTAATCCACCTGATTTTTTTTCCATTTCCCTGAATTGTCATAAGTCAGAACTGCATTTTGCAAACTATTGTTATTTGCTTTCTTTGTCTTTAAGGTTAGTGCACAAAATGGAATCCTTCCCGCCTATACATTTTTAGGTATGTTTGTTACATTACTGTATTTTTGGAAGGGGACTGGGCCCTCCCCTGGCTACATCCCAAGGGGGGATGTTAAACCCTCCCCATCACGGAAGGGTATTGAAAAGTGATCCCTCACCACTCTGGAATTTCTGATCCCTTCTGTGGTTGGGGGGGGGGGAAGAATGGGTATTTTTCTGGAACCACACATTAAAAAATTATTGCACTGCACTTAGCCTGGTCTGCAGCGTATGCCCCTCACTATGTGACTACTTTCTGTGACTCGTAAATCTGTCCTCAAGTTGCAGAATCTCATCAATCTCGGTCTCGTGAAAGGTAAAAATGTAATAATTCATAAAATGACTTTTTTCCCGAAATTTATTTGATACAGTTCTAAAGTATATTTCTAAAACCTCAAATCACGCGTCAACTGTTTTCCTAGGCTTCCATTGCCCATTCGTTTGTATTGCCCGCCACTCATTTTCTGTAATTTAATTAACTTTACACGCTTTTTCTAGCACTTCAATTTAAGGTCAAATTTTCACCTTCGCGAAGCTCCTGACCCCGCACAAGTTAAGATATCGGCCTGAAATTTCCTGTGTCGTTAGAAAATGATCACAACTAAAAAAACCGTGTGAGGGAATTTTTATTTCTTACTTGAAAAATATTTTATGGTAAAGTTTGCGGCCACAAACTGTAAAAAATGCGACTTTCAACTTCGCGACCTAATGTTTTCGTAAATATGCAAAATATCGAAAATCGCTGACACAGTTTTGCAGTTCATTTCTCCGAGATTAAAATCCGACAAAGTGTGAAATTGTGCAACAAACCGCTAGTGGTCTGGAGCTTCTCAAGTAAACAAGGTAGTTTTTAGTTCGGGGTCTTAAAAATACAAGAAAAAAATAAACTTCGATAAACTAAACAACTTCATAACATAGAGCAATATTTTAGCTTTAAAATGATATATAGCTGATTATCATAGCATAAATTGCGATGCGACGAGAATTTATTTCCGAAGACACCCCTCACGGGTTTACAGAGACCTTAACTTCTTCGAATAACTGTGTATGTTTATTCAGGGAATATGCACCGAACAGGGCAGGGAGTAGAGGAGAATCCAAGCAAAGCATTTGAATTGTACCAGGAGGGAGCTGACAAAGGTATACGTAGTGGTATTGCATACCTACCTTCCCTCCCACTTTGCACCCCCTTCGCTATGCCATTGCCTACCCTTTTGGAGTCCTCTTTGGGGAGAAGTGTAAAGGTACAGGTTCATGTTTTTTTTACGTTCGCTTGAAGTCAACAACGCTTGAGAAAATGGATTTACTGTAGCTCGGGCCCAAGGAGTCGTTTCTTTATTTTTTTGCTTGACAATGCCGCAAAAATCTGCACTCTGTTCGTTTACAATAAATCCTTCATTACATGCACCAAAATTAATGAAAATTATATTAAACTAATCATATCATTACAGATAATATGTTTTTGAAGTGACGTGAAATCGGCAACGCTTCAGAAAAAGACGGCGTGATTTACGTAGCAACTTGCCGACGAAATATTCACTCCGGTAGTAAAAGGTTGTTAGTTATGCGTAGAAGCATTCATGCATTCAGTAAGCGCGATCAATATATTTTTTGTAGCGCAGAAACATTGTACATTTTATATTCTCTGGTTTTCAGTCTGATTTTAGCCTGTTCGCGAACACTGTTGAATAACAATGTTCATGTGTTGAATAAACACTGTTGCTCGCGAACATTTTGAGAACAGTTCGCGAACAAGCTGGGGACAGTTCCCGAACCAGGTGCGAACAGTTCACGAACAAGCTGAGAACAGTTCGCGAACAAGCTAAGAACAGTTCACGTACCAGGTGCGAACAAGCTAAGAACAGTTCACGTACCAGGCGCCCGTTTCTCGAAACGCCCGAGAATTCTCGGGCCCGAGAACTTTGTTTTGAAATTTTTATGGATTTATCAAAAAGATTTTCGTTTTCTTTTCTACCCTGCTGATTTAAATAGTCTATAACTCCCTTTTCGTAGTTATTTCTATTCTATAGTACTTAAAGAATTACATGAGTTTAAACCGAACTTTTCGGGCGCCCGAAATACTCGGGTGAAAAACAATGGAAAGTTTTCGGGAGCAACTGACCTCCCGAGACTTTTCGGGTGATTTTTCTTCGATTTGAGGGTTTCAATGAAATCGGAAATTTCTTTTTTGAGACGTAAACAGTATACATATTCACGGATAGGAAGTTCTAGACTACTTAAACCATCAGGGTAAAAGAAAACGAAAAACTTGGGGATCAATCTATTAAAATTTCAAAACAAACTTTTCGGGCCCGAGAATTCTCGGGCGTTTCGAGAAACGGCCCCAGGTGCGAACAGTTCGCGAACCAGGTGCGAACAGTTCACGAACAAGCTGAGAACAGTTCACGTACCAGGTGCGAACAGTTCACGAACAAGCTGAGAACAGTTCACGATCCAGGTGCGAACAGTTCACGAACAAGCTAAGAACAGTTCACAAACCATGTGCGAACAGTTCGCGAACAAGCTAAGAACAGTTCACGAACCATGTGCGAACAGTTCGCGAACAAGCTAAGAACAGTTCACGTACCAGGTGCGAACAGTTCGCGAACCAGGTGCGAACAGTTCACGAACAAGCTCAGAACAGTTCACGAACCATGTGCGAACAGTTCGCGAACAAGCTAAGAACAAGCTAAGAACAGTTCACGAACCATGTGCGAACAGTTCGCGAACAAGCTGAGAACAGTTCACGTACCAGGTGCGAACAGTTCACGTACCAGGTGCGAACAGTTCACGAACAAGCTCAGAACAGTTCACGAACCATGTGCGAACAGTTCGCGAACAAGCTAAGAACAGTTCACGTACCAGGTGCGAACAGTTCACGAACAAGCTGATAACAGTTCACGAACCAGGTGCGAACAGTTCACGAACAAGCTAAGAACAGTTCACGAACCATGTGCGAACAGTTCGCGAACAAGCTAAGAACAGTTCACGTACCAGGTGCGAACAGTTCACGAACCAGGTGCGAGCAGTTCACGAGAAAAGCTGAGAACAGTTCACGAACCATGTGCGAACAGTTCGCGAACAAGCTAAGAACAGTTCACGTACCAGGTGCGAACAGTTCGCGAACAAGCTAAGAACAGTTCACGAACCATGTGCGAACAGTTCGCGAACGAGCTAAGAACAGTTCACGAACCATGTGCGAACAGTTCGCGAACAAGCTAAGAACAGTTCACGAACCATGTGCGAACAGTTCACGAACAAGCTGAGAACAGTTCACGAACCATGTGCGAGCAGTTCGCGAACAAGCTAAGAACAGTTCACGAACCATGTGCGAACAGTTCGCAAACGAGCTAAGAACAGTTCACGAACAATGTGCGAACAGTTCGCGAACAAGCTAAGAACAGTTCACGAACCATGTGCGAACAGTTCGCGAACAAGCTAAGAACAGTTCACGAACCATGTGCGAACAGTTCGCGAACAAGCTAAGAACAGTTCACGTACCTGGTGCGAACAGTTCACGTACCAGGTGCGAACAGTTCTCGAACAAGGTGCGAAAAGTTCGCGAATAAAGTGAGAACACTGTTTGCGAAACGTTCATGTACATATGATTTGGATCGGCACTGTACAATTTGGTTTTTGGAGCATTTCACTTTTATTATACTTTATCAACAATTTTAACAACATTTTAACAAGGCCTCAATGTTAACAACACAAGTCTAATTTACCTCGACAGTCGTCTGGAATCCGCTGTGCTCTACCTAAGTTGTTCGACCTTTTTGTTGGTTTATTGCTATTTGCAACCGGTGCAATTTCAATTTCTATTTAAAGTATGGGCATGTAGGGGTCCCAGTAGTGTCCCTCTACAGATTGTAATCGCTATCTCTCTCGTGTTCCCTGTTGTTCTGAAACTTGTATGCAGAGAGTGTATTTCTATAGAGTCCTAAAGTGTGACGTCACAAATTTGAAAAATTTCGAATTTCAGATTTTAGTCCACGGATAATGAAAGACCAACTTCGAAGAACGTTGCATGCAAACAATGAGGTGAATCGGTAGAAACGCGACCGAGCTATGGCCCGCTGAATACATAATTTTCTTTAACAAATCACTGTATTTTGGACTCAGTTCATAACTTTATGAACTGAACCCAAAATACAGTGATTTGTTAAAGAAAATTATGTATTCAGCGGGCCATATCTCGGTCGCGTTATAACCGATTCACCTCATTTTTGGTGTTTAGCTTTCAAATCGATATGCCCTTTCGCAATCAAGGAACAAATATTGCTAAATTGAAAATTTTGTTTTTGTGACGTCATCACTTTAGGACTCTATTGACTACGCTCCTGGGAACCCTGTGGTTGCGCGGTGTCACAAGCACAACCAGGGGCCGATTTAGACTATTGCAACTGTAGCAAATGCTACAGTAAGCTTTCAGGGAGATTTTTATATTTGTTTTGTCATTTATTGTCATAATCACTACTGCGCTACAGTCAGATTTTCGCCTAAATCCGTCCCTGATACCATTACTATTTCAGTAAATGTTTAAGGTGACTCCAACAAAAGTAAACGCGTTTTTCAGTATTTTTTCAACTCGCTCGCATCTCGTAAAAAATGGTCGGATATTATTTTAGATCTGGATATGTTAAACCTCAAGCATTGGCGCTTTTAACTATTTGTTCGAATTTATTTTTAAGAGCCGCATTTGCTTATGCGAGCGAGCTGATTCTATGGCAGTGGTATTTTTACAAAAGCCCCTCCGGTGCGAAAAATTTTGGCGCAATTTTTTTTTCATTCGACCTTCGTGTTTTTGTCATTCAAGTTTGAAGAAAATTATACGAGCGAAAATTGCAGTACAAGATAGAGCCAAAAAATGACCATTCGCGACGCGAGTTAAAAAAAATACTCAAAAACGTCACCTTAAACACTCAAAATAATTTTGACTCGCTCGAATTTTTTGGGGGGGTCTCCCAGCTGTGCAGAAATTTTTTTCAGCCGTTTATGTTCTTTTTTACTAGGAAAACAACCAACCCAATTTGCCACTTGATACAAAATATTGACACTACTCTCCTTCAAGCATGTTTTGCTATTCAAAGTTCCGATAAATAAGCTAAACATATTAATTTGAGCATCTACAAACCTCTCTCGTTCCAATTTTTACTGTACATAATAAATCTGAGCCCCGCCAAGCCAAAAGGGCTCTTATACCGAATTTCATAGTATGATATGGCAAAGTAAAGGCTATATTGATGCAATTCATGTACCTTATATACCTCAAGTTTACTTGCTTTTTGCCTTGGCGATCGCGTTAGTGCGCTCTTGTGTCCATGCTTTTAGAATCTCCTTGCGCTTTGGCATGTCTGTTCTCTGGGCGCTTAGTCCTCGCACGTGTTTTCTCCCGGAGCGCTGTTGGAAAGACATCATGACATGGTTAACCTCTTCTTTGTTTGCTGGTTTCAAATTCTGACGAATCTTCGGTGGAGTCGGGAGCGCGTCTTCGTTCTTTCTCTCTGGACCTCTGTTCTTTGTCTCCACTCGGTGATGTCCCGTTCCATAAGTGGACTGTTCGTCAGGGCGAATTTCTCCGGCAGATGTTGTTGGGTTTTGAAATTTCTTCTCTTTGGGTGGAAATTTCGGGCTAAAAATTTCTGGCCGCAAAATAGGTTCTTGCTCTTCCTGCGAATTCTTTTTTCCCTTGAAGAATTTCCGAAACATTTTGTGTTTGAAGGAGATGTTTAAAAGGCTAGCGAACAAGTTGTTACTTGGCAGGAAAATCAACTGATACGGAGCTATTGTAGGAGACCCAAAAAGTGTACTTTTATATGGTGATTAAACCAATCAGAATTGAGGAGAGACCCGCGTCAAACGGCCAGAATGGCCAAGGTCGGTTGCAAAAATACAAAGTTAATTAATATAGAGTAGCTTCGTTAAATTTGAAATGTTAATTAATTTTAGGGCTCGAATGCCGTAAAAGCACCAAATTTTGCATCAGGTGTAAAAACCACTTTGCCCCTTATGCTAAACCATTTTAGGCCAAGTAATAAAAAAAAACATGGATCTCGTCCTGCGTCATTTTTCGGGCCGCATCAAAATTTCTATCATTCTCGTACCCAGAGGCTCTGGTGACAGCCACCGACGAATGCTCAAAAGAAAATGGTGGTTTTATGCCTCACAATTACTTTTAGAGCGTTCAAGTCGAAGGCATAGGTTGAACAGTCGACTAGGAAACGAATGCCAGTGTTATTTTGACAGACGAGTTTATATAAAGCGAGATTAAGCTACTTTTATAAACGCGTGCGCGCCATTTCATCCAATCAGCGAAGGCCCCAGAGTCTCCCCTGCGAGATGAAGAGCCGAGGAGCTCTGGGTTCGAGAATGAATTTCTATCATTTGCTATTTGTAACCAAATAACTTGTAACCAAATAACTATAAAGCAAGAAATAACTGTTACTACTGTCGTTCAACACGTTACAGAATAAACTAAAGCTTTAATTTCAGCAATATCTGACTTGCATTGATTATTATTTGATAAACGAACTCTAAGCGAGGTTCACACGCTAGAGCCATTGTCATCTATGTCTAATTATCTAAACCGAGAGCAGTTTTTAAAATAAAAAATAATAATAAAATGCGCCCACCCGCTCCATTTTTCTCACAAATGCGGACGAGAAACATTTTTTTTCACTTGGCCTTATTAGTTATTTTCCTAGAGGGCACGGTAACGAAGTCTGTGTTTTGATTGGTTCCTAGAGCTGGGACGCGCGGGCAATATTTTCCTATCTCTGACCAAGGTCACGGTAACCGTTTACGCGCGCTCGTTTTCATTAAATTAACTTAACGCAAAATCAAATTTAGAGTTAAAAAAAAGAGAGAGTTATCGCTGTTAGGTCGGTCCGTATAAAGAAAAAACTGTGACCTGGAAAATGTTCACTTCGGCCTTTTTTCCTACAGGCCACGGTATCGAATTCTGTGTTTTGATTGGTTCCTAGAGCTTGTGCACGCGACGGCAGGTCGGACCATATAGGGAAAAACGGTGACCTCGGCCTTGAAAATGTTGACCGCAATCTCCTTTTGCGCTTAACATTTTCCAGCCCTCGGTCCCAGTTTTTCCCTAAACGGACCGTCCGCCCACCAGATATAAATGCCGGGTTTAATAGAAAAAAAAATTTAATTTAAAATCTCATAAAATTATTCCATTTTACCTAGAAAACGAATATTTTTTGTTGAATTTAGACAGGACTTCAGCAGTTTCTTTATCTATGCTGTGCGCATTTGAACTGCCTATCATTCAGTTTTCTAAAATGCCGCCTGACCTTGCCGACCTTGTTTATTTGTGCAGCACGTGGAACCGCGTCATTGTGTAATTTTTCGGTTTCATGACATCTGCGCTTTTTGGCGCCTCCAGTAAAATTTCGCGCTAAAGTCACGTGATTGAAATCCAAGAATTGAGGGTTAGATGATTCTGCGTCATGACATTTACCAATTTCATGCGCGCAGGAAAAGTAATCAGGCGGGTAATTAATAAATTAAAAGTTTAATTTAAACGGTGTTAACACAAATCCTACATTTCGGCCGTGCGTCATTCTGTTATCTTGGGAATAGAGGGTGTGAGGATTCTACGTCATGAAACCCATAATTTCATGCGCACAGGAAATTAGGCGGGTAATTAATGAATAAAAATGCGGTGTTATGAAAATTCCCACATTTCGGCATTTTAACCATTATCATAGCATACAGAAACGTAACGCGCAGGGTTTTTGTTTTTACAAAAAAAAATTTGTGAAAGTGTTGTGTGGAATTGAACTGGTGCGTTTGTTCTTGTAAGAACTTGTTGAAGGCAGAACTGTCGAAACATATTAGTACTTGTAAATTTAGGTTATGGTTGGTTAACACCGGGGTTGGGGTCCAGTTCAACATCGTTCGACATGGCACGTTCAACAAATGTTGAATAATGTCGAATCAAAAGTTGAACGGGTTTGTCCTCAGTCTAAGGTGGAACAATGTTGAACGGGGGGTCAATCAGTTCGACAGCATTCAACATGGTGCGCTCACTGGCGAGTGGCAACATGGTGCACTCACTGCCCAGACAAATCACTTGATAGAGCGGATTTCAGATGACTGTCAGTGATTTAATTGCATTTGCGATTGGTTTGCTTTCTCATTGGCTGTTTATTTCTACAACCACTCCAATTTTAAACTAATTACAAGCAAGGAATTACTAGCCAATCAAATTCCAGAGCAATTGCGTGACAACTAAGTAATCCTGAATAGGTTCGGCTCCTGATTGGCTTGGCTGGAGACCATTCAATAGCAAGTTGTAATTACTCTTGTTTCTGATTGGCTAGTGATTGCACAATTGCGTTTACTTTCACGACGGCCATGTGATATCTGCCCTAAAGCGCGTTTAACCAATCATGAATAAACGCTGAACTGATTTGTCTCAGCTTACCAAACACCTCCACCCCCCCCCCCCCCCCCCCACCCCCCCCCCACCCCCGTCCTTCAATCAGACTTTTGCACCCGACACTTCAGTGACGTTTTTATTAATGTTGTGCGCAGGAGAGATGTCATCCCTGATGGCTGTGGCCTATTGTTACAGTCATGGGACGGGTGTGGAGGTTGACCACAACAAGTCGTTCGACTATCATAAGCTGGCTGCTGACAAAGGTAAAACTAGTGCTCACGAATGTAACTATATCCGTGTAAAATCTCTACTCTAGACGCGTTCCCCTGTGTCAGTGACTGTCACCAAAGCCTCCCCCACTAGGAGACGGGCCGGGGGAAATGGTTCCCGCCAAATCATTTGAAATTGCTTCGTGTTACAATGGTATTATATCCAAACCGGCCTTTGTTCCACGGATCACTGATTTAGAGATGGGAACAACAGACTCCATTGTCCAGTAACCTGAGCAATGGTGTGGATCCGTAGCAAAGGCCAGTGTGGATACAATACCAAAATGGGGCTGGGTGGGCGGGTCTCTAAATGGAGCGTCATACCCCAAAGCTATAGCCCACCCCACCTCTCACTTTCCATTCATTCATGTCGTCTCAAAACACCAGCAAATCCGGCCAGCACTCGCAAAATGCGAGAAGAGAGTGAGCAATAGGATTGCGCGCTCTTTTATTGTGTTCTAGGTGAGCATAGCTCACATTTTAGTGGTTTCCGTGCTTCTCAGTGCCCGTGGAATGTTTTCGGCCGATTTGAATAGTATTATATCCAAACCGGCCTTTGTTCCACGGATCACTGATTTAGAGATGGGAACAACAGACTCCATTGTCCAGTAACCTGAGCAATGTTGTGGATCACTCCGCTGTCCAATGCACCCACATCCGGCGGCACCCCGCGCCCAGCCCTTGCCCCAAGGGAATATTTGAGCCATATGGCTCCCCCATATCTCATCCATATCTTATCACCCTCTACTCATTCCCCAATACTGTCACCATACCCCGTATACACTATCAATAGGAAGTATACAGCATAATTTGTGTAAGAGCACAGCACGGCGCCCGTCACTGTACGATTTCATTTGTGCGTCTGACTGGAGCTTCTTATTGTTCTCACAAGGGGGAAAGCTAACACAAATGACTAAATTGAGATCATGAACCTCTCTCGAGACAGTTTCCGCTACCGGTGTTACCCATCTACAATCTCGGATAGACTTCTCCCGCACGGAACCAAGAGCAGAATCAGCCAGGACTGGTTCCCCCGAGCTGGTCCCCGGGAGCGTCACCCAATTCACCGTTTTGAGATACCTGATAGGCCGCCGTTTCGATTAAATCTTTCAACCCCTTCCCATTCTGGAAGGACGAAATATTGTGTACGTCATCGCTTGATTGGCGGCTAATCGTCCATTATAGAAGAGAAAACAACGAAGCCTGTAGAGTTGAGCGACACTCCCTGGGATCAGTAGGAGAACGCAGTCCCGGCGCAACTGCAAGAGTCGAGCACGAAGGGCCTTAGATGACCCTGGGACTGTGAACCCTAAATC
The DNA here is from genome assembly GCA_033964015.1 of Scolanthus callimorphus. Classification (NCBI taxonomy): domain Eukaryota; kingdom Metazoa; phylum Cnidaria; class Anthozoa; order Actiniaria; family Edwardsiidae; genus Scolanthus; species Scolanthus callimorphus. Next base: position 8,000,979 of record CM066919.1, read on the forward strand.
ACCCAAAGCTTACGTTTTTCTCTTTCATGCCTTTTTTTTTTTTCCTTATTACGCAATTATGCGATGACAATTCCACAAGTAAAATCACAGATTCCACTCTTGTCTTTTCTTTTTCCCATTACTATATTGTCATGTGCCCGGCTCGAATGGCACTAAACAGACAACAGTGTCCCTACCGAACCAAGGTCCATATAAGGCCAAATAAACACAGGGCACCTGAAACTATGCTTCCCGTGAATCGTGCCCGCGGCTCGAATGGCCATAATAACAAGAGAAAGTTCGTACCGAACCGAAGTCCAGTATACAACCAACTAAATTCCTACAGGGCACCTGAAATATGCTTCCAGTAATCGTGCCCGGTCTGAATGGCCATAATAAACACTAGCTAATTTTTCGTACCGAACCGAAGTCCAGTATACAACCAATTAAATTCCTACAGGGCACCTGAAATATGCTTCCAGTAATCGTGCCCGGCCCGAATGGCCATAATAAACACTAGCTAATTTTTCGTACCGAACCGAAGTCCAGTATACAACCAATTAAATTCCTACAGGGCACCTGAAATATGCTTCCAGCAATCGTGCCCGGCCCGAATGGCCATAATAAACACTAGCTAATTTTTCGTACCGAACCGAAGTCCAGTATACAACCAATTAAATTCCTACAGGGCACCTGAAATATGCTCCCAGTGAATCGTGCCCGGCCCGAATGGCCATAATAAACACTAGCTAATTTTCGTACCGAACCGAAGTCCAGTATACAACCAATTGAACTCCTACAGGGCACCTGAAATATGCTTCCAGTGAATCGTGCCCGGCCCGAATGGCCATAATAGACACTAGCTAATTTTTCGTACCGAACCGAAGTTCAGTATACAACCAATTGAACTCCTACAGGGCACCTGAAATATGCTTCCAGTGAATCGTGCCCGGCCCGAATGGCCATAATAAACACAAGCTAATTTTTCGTACCGAACCGAAGTTCAGTATACAACCAATTGAACTCCTACAGGGCACCTGAAATATGCTTCCAGTGAATCGTGCCGGGCCCGAATGGCCATAATAAACACAAGCTAATTTTTCGTACCGAACCGAAGTCCAGTACACAACCAATTAAACACTTGCGAAGCCCGAGTGGCTACAGCAAAATGTGCAAAGATAGACAGAGTAAATCGGCCACTTAACCACCAAGGACTCAAGGTAAAGTCTACGTGTGGTCTGCTCTAAGTGGCTGGTTGGCTTGAGCCAGCGCTGGAACAACAGGAGCTTGAGGAACGGCTGGGGCTGAACTGACGCGGTTGGTACAGCAAGAACCAAGAACAGGTGTTGGGGCACAACGGGGTGGCGGGGCGGACGGGAACTTGAGCCATGTCACAGGAACAAAACACCAGCAAATCCGGCCAGCACTCGCAAAATGCGAGAAGAGAGTGAGCAATAGGATTGCGCGCTCTTTTATTGTGTTCTAGGTGAGCATAGCTCACATTTTAGTGGTTTCCGTGCTTCTCAGTGCCCGTGGAATGTTTTCGGCCGATTTGAATAGTGTTTTGCTTCACTAATCAAAGTTGATTTTAAGGCTTGCGCTTGCGCGACTATGATTCAGACCCCGTTCACACGAGACCGGTAAAAAACCGGTACAATTCTGGTACGGTACCGTCGCGCGTTCACACGGGACCGGTACAATTCTGGTACGGTACCGTCGCGCGTTCACACGGACCTGTACAATTCTGGTACGGTACCGTCGCGCGTTCACACGGGACCTGTACAATTCTGGTACGGTACCGTCGCGCGTTCACACGGGACCTGTACAATTCTGGTACGGTACCGTCGCGCGTTCACACGGGACCTGTACAATTCTGGTACGGTACCGTCGCGCGTTCACACGGGACCTGTACAATTCTGGTACGGTACCGTCGCGCGTTCACACGGGACCTGTACAATTCTGGTACGGTACCGTCGCGCGCGTTCACACGGGACCTGCGGTACCGAACAGTGTGAACGGGGTCTCACACTTGCGTTGTGTTTGGCTCCTGCGCTTTCGCGTGCGTTTGTGGAAACCAACCGTAAGCGCTTGCTATCGCAAGAACTGTCCTTCTCCGTTTATTATCGTCTCCACAGGCTACCCAAGTGCCCAGTACAATATTGGCGTCCACTATTTTGCCGGCCGTGGAGTGGAGCTCGACATGAAAAAGGCAGCAGAATATTTTCAACTCGCTGCCAATCAAGGCTTCGAACTCGCTCAGGTATTATTTAACAATTAGACCTCGAGGCCGAATGTGCTATGATGAATAGATTATGAACTGAAGGCCGAATGGTCTATTGATATCATAGCACATGAGAACGAGAGGTCTAATTGTTTTAGTATAAACCAAAGTCTGTCGGTTTAAGTTGATTAGATTAAGTTGAAAAAAAAAACAAGTTTTCTTGCAAAGAAAGGTGGTGGTTTTGCCAGATACGGTCTATCACTAATAGACCAATAGTAGCTCAGCCAATCAGAATGCAGGATTTGTAATAGACCATTAGTTGGTTTATACTAATCTGTTTGTTGCGCGCTTATAGCTACTGATAGCACGAAGGTTTGCTGGTTGTTTTTATAATTCTGCGAACTCTGAAGACTCTGAAGCAACAATCAAAGTGTCTTAGAAGCTTTCTTCGGTCGCACAACTAACACTTCAAGAGCCTGTGTCAGCCACCATTTTGACAGCATAGCTACATACCAAGTCGGAGAAAGCATCCATTTCCATCGGCTGATTTAGAGAATATAGAGCAATTCTCTCGATTGAATTTGGTAAATCAAATATGAAACTTTGTTTCTTAGATGTTGATTTAGAGATTTCTACACGTAATTCGTCTTCTAATATCGAAGGAAAACAATAACAAAGGAGTGGCTGACACGGGCTCTTTAACAACCACAAATATCGCTCAGCGATTTTGCAAAAGCTACTGGGTTACATCAGACACGTCCCTTAGATGATTGATCCAGGCAGGGACACGTCCCTGATCTAGGGAACACTTTGAAAATTGCGATTGCTTTGCGTTCTCATTGGCTACTCGTTTTTCTCAGCCAATCAAATTCTGCAGTAAATACAGTTGTGCAATTACTTAGTAATTGGATCGGCTTGCAATTGGCTGAGAAAAAAAGCCATTTAGGACCAAGTCGCGATTTCTCTCGATTCTGATTGGCTAGCGATTGTTCAATTGCAATTGTTTTCACGATGGTCATGTGAAATCCGCTCTAATTAAGGTGGAGTAACACGGTGCAATGTTTTCTGCAACTTGACTCGCAATCCATTGCCAGACAGGTTGCAAGAGCCATTGCAGCTGATATTTGCTAGCAATGGTCGCTCGCAAGGTGTCGATCTTTTTACTATTTGTCCGCCATTTTCATTCATAACTCACATGCGCAAAGAGGCCCGAGAGGGCTTCTGGGAACGAAATTGGGAGACAAGTTGCAAGATTCGCTGTTACACGCTGCAATGCAAGACAAGTTACTGCAGTCCGTTACGAGAAGTAGAATCGTATCCTACTTGCTGCAACGGTTGCAGTAACCTGTCTCGCAACGTTGCAGAGGGTGTTACACGCTGCAATGGCTCGTGCAAAAGTTGCAGAAAACATTGCACCGTGTTGCACCGGTTGTTCAACAAAATATTATAAAATAAGACCAGTGATCTACAGAAGCAACTCAGAATCCTATGTATACTGTTCTTATGTCCTAGAAAGAAAAAAAGAACTGAAACTTGCATTATATAGGCATTCTTACGTAAGATTTAATAGCTTTCGCTATCAAATGTCCGAGTTTTGAAACTGTTCAGCCTGATACGAAATTAAAAATGTCATTTCACAATCCAATGCCATCCGCCCCATAGCACGCGGAAATACTCCAAATTTGTACTCATCTTGTAGCTGAAAGGTTATTTAACAAATCTAGACGATTATTTCGTTCAATTCTTGTGAATCTGACTGCATATCCGCTACCTAAATTAACCCTTCGTTCGCAGAATTATGAAAACCGCCGTAACTTGAATCTTTCATTATGATTTTGTTACAGATAAATTTGGGAAACATGTACTACAATGGTCTTGGCGTGGAAAAGGACTTGGGGAAGGCAAGAGAGCTGTATCAACAAGCTGCAAAAACAAACTCTAACGCTCAACTGTTGCTTGAAGAATTGGAAAGCGAGTTCAACAAAACAACAGAGAAATGGAATAAAGATATTTTACGCACTAGCTATATGTAGTAGTCTTGGGGTACATGTTTTTGTAGCGTTTTCGCTGCTCATCAAACAATTTTGTGATTCTGTTTTTGTCCCGGCTGAGATTACGCATACAGCGAATTTTTTGTGTCAAAAAAATATCAATGATCACATGGTTTGTCAAAGTCACGCGCATTTGATTTTGAGGATACTTCGTTCAGATACTTAGGGACCGGTCATTATTTATCGCCTAGAGGGACTGAGGATTTTTTTTTGTGGGGGGGGATCAATTCATTGTTGGGTGAGCGAAAGGGGGGGATCTCTCGAAACCTGATGCCCTGAAAGGGGTGACCACAAGAAATTTTCTAAGGAGTTATTCCAGCAACCATGTGCATTAAAAAATTTCGGCGAAGGCTAGTTTCCATATAGTCTTATCTGTCGTATCTGTCTCATCAGTCGACCGTGAAACAATGAAAATTGGAATAATTCTTTTGTTTCACGGTTGACTGATACGACAGATAAGACTATATGGAAACCAGGCTTAAGGAAGTCATCAGGGGCAAACTTGCCCCTGAAAACATTTAATACTGTTTTTGAGAACGCGCGCAACGAAGCCAATAACTCCCACCAAAGAGCCCCCAATTAAAGGCTTGGCGGGCAATACTACGTTCGTTTTTGAGAACGCGCGCAACGAGAGCCAATAACTCCCCCCAATTAAAGGCTTGGCGGGCAATCACTATGTTCGAAAGAACTGACACCTTAAGTCAGCATGAGTTCGACGTTACAAGTATAGAAATTCATCATTCCGGGCCGCGCTTTACGCACCTGGAGAATAATAATTTCGTCATGCGGCGGGCTTTGCGCGCATGAAGAATTTACAGGCTTTTTTTTACTATACACAAAAATGAAATGTCCATCAACCTTTTTGCGGGCAACAAAAGAAGAATGCGATCCCCTCTTTCTGTGAAACATCTTCCACTACAAATCGTGGGGGGGGGGGGGGGGGGTCACGTAAACCATAGTACTTATAGAGGGGGGATCACTTCGTTTTGACAGAGTGTATTGCCCCAAATCCTAGACCCCCCAGGTCCCCCAGGCGATAAATAATGACCGGGGGAGGGCCCCCTTTTTTTTCAAACAAGGCTAAAAAAAATTAGGACCCTCCCCTTGAACATAACAAAAGAAATGTGACCCTCCCCCAGTCATAGGTAAAAAAAATTGGGACCCTCCCCCATGCAATTTATTTCTGAAAAACCTGTTAGATAGACTATTGTCCAAGTGATGTAATGTCTCTTTCTTTCTTCTTAATAGAACTACTTTTTTCTTACTTCTGTCATGCACCAGTCAATTGACATCACGGCCCCCCAATTTAACATTCACTAAGTGTTAAATGTTACTATTTTCCCGGTCACCAGGGACATGGTCGTTAAAGCTCCAGGCCCCCGGGGACACTTTTTCAACGGCGAAACGCGCCTTCATTTTGATAAACGCATTTCATCAAGCCTCCAGAGAAAAGATAAACGTTTTATTTCCTGCGTGTAGTAAAAAAGCCTGTTGGTTTTATTCTTCACGCGCTACAAATTATTATGATTCATGTGCGTGAAGCGCAGCCCCAAAACGAATTTCTATGCAGCTTGTAACGTCGAACTCACTTCTTTGGAACATATTGACTGCCAACCAGGCGTATCACTGGAGGGCTTTTAGGGGTTTTCATTTGTCCTTGCCAAGATACACATGCGTGTAACGACATTCGTACGCATTCCATTTAAGCGCCACAAGCGTATTGTTTTCTTTGGGCAAGTTCTCTAAAACTAGATTAGATGTCATTCCTTATGCGCGCGAAATTTTCAACATAATGAGTGAAATAAAACTAGAAAATGATATAGAACTCGTTGCTGGAATCTCTCTTTCAAGGCTTCAGGTTTCGAGAGATCCTTTCACTCGCCCAAAATGAAGTGATCCCTCCCAAAATCCTCCGACCTCGGTCCTTAAACCAATATATTTTCGCACGATAATCGAACTTCTGGCTCAGCGTTAATTTCCCGTTAATGCCCCGCTGAATATTCCCGCTATAGAAGGTCCGTGTTAAATTCCCTGCCCTTCCGTAGATTTGTGTTAAATCCCCGGCCTGACCGCGTTACTTTCCCGCCCTGTCGCGGGGGTAGGGGCCGGGGTGTCAATTGACTGGTGTATATATTATTCATCGCCTCGATTATTTACGTGAGGATGTTTATAATACACAGGTAAAATACAGTGATCCTCCCTCTAAGTGCAATGATTAACGTAGTCCCACATCTCCCGTCCACTGTTTGACCTAGTACTGTAGACATTTTACAGAAAAACGGGCTCGCATATCCTTCGTTGCGCGCGAAGCGTGCCCAAATTTTAATAAACGTTTGTTTGTTTGTTCATCGTTTTTTTTGTTTGTTCATCGCATTTCATCAAGCCGCTCAGAGAAAGGGTAGATGAACATGTTTTGTGTACGGTATAGTAAACAAAGCCTGTCAGGAAGTACGCTACCTCAACTATATTAGGTTATATAATTCATGCGCACAACTGCGCTCCGCAAATGACGAAGTTATTAATATTCATGTGCGCGAAGCGCGGCCCAACGGACGAATTTATATGCTTGTAACGTCGAAAACTCACGCTTACCTAAGGGGTCTTCTTTCAAACATATAGTGACTTGCCCTCCAGGCCTATCATTTGCTGGGAAATTCTGGGAAAGTTTGATTTTCCTTGTCAAGATTGTCGTCAACGGTAGTGTCCTCATAGCTAAAAGAGTATATTCTGTCGAAATTTTTATGGAGTTGCTGAAATAACCACTATCGCTGTTTTACCGTCTTCATCGTCCAAATGTTGCTGAAAAAAAATATGACCCTCCCCCAAATAGGAGTGAAAAAAATTTGGACCCTCCCGTTAGACACGCGAAAAAAATTAGGACCCTCCCCACAAAAACAGGAGCCCTCCCCCCCCCCCCCCCCCCCCCCGCTAAATAATGACACGTCCCTTATAACACTGGTTTTTTGGGACAACTAGCGTTGGGTTAACACGAGAATTCTGTTCTTCTCAGTTTCTTCCATGATATAATTATTCACCTGATTTTGTCATCTTTCAAACCAGTCTTTTGGGGTAAAGTATTGCACGAACACAACCAATCAGCGCGCGGCATTTGTCTACCCACTACTTCAGCGCGCGGAATTTCTTATGAATAATGAATCGCAGGAGTTTATGAAATTAGATCAAAGACTCTTAATAGTATACCCTGCAAGAAGTGGTTTCCTACAGATGCTTTAGTTTTTGCAACATCGATCATTAAAACATACAATTAAGAAAGAAATAAGACGGCCACCTGGCTGACCTAAAAAATACATTCCCAAGGACCCCCTTGATTCGTCACAAAACACATGATACAGAAAACAATGTTATTCCGTTTTGATGACATAAAAATACCTTTTGTACTATCTTGTTTTTGTTTAATTTAGCATTTGGACTTGTTTACCTGCGCGATCGATCGACGCTCCATCCCGTCCAGAGTTTCTGTTGCAGAAGGTTCACTTTTGCTTTTTTAAAAGCGTGTTGAAAATATCTTTGCAAAAAAGACGCGCGAAACACGAAATGTGAACGACTAAGCGTGAAACATAAGAAACCATTGACTCTAGAAAATTCTCGCCGTTTACCAATACAGTGCAATTAGCATCGGCTGAAAACTTCAGTGAAAATTTGGCAAAAGCGCAGCCACTATAAACCAGTCGTTCTTCGCCGGAAGCAATGTGACACTCTGTTGCCCACCTGCAGACATGCATGCTGCGGGGTTTGGGGACCCGTGTCGAAGATGGGTACTTGTTTTTCAACTTTACTGACGAGGGTTATAAAGAATGTCAAGCCTATGGCTTTGAAAGGTAAACTATAGGCACTCAAATTCAACCTTTTGTCAATAAATTATTATCCTTCGTAGCTTGGATTGCAATCGAAATATTCGTATTTTTTCAACCGGAAGTAAAATTGCTCTATGATTGACATATCTTGGATTATAAGCAAATACAATACCGTTTAGCTGGGCTGGATATATTTCTGTCCTTGTCCGTGTATCAGAACTTAGTATTCAGAACGTATTTTTATATGTAGCGGAAAAATAACGGATCTGCATTATCTACCCTGTCTAAGGTATACTATAGTTTGTTGATTCATACAGTGTTCGAATTTTAAAGGACGCGTAGTTCTGACGCCACTGCGCTATAAAGATATCCTAATGGAGGAGAAAGCAGAGTTAGAGACAACAACAGAACAAGATACTCCAGAAACAGAGGCACAAGAGAACGGGGAACCAAAAAGTACGTATCCGTCTTCCATTTTAAACCATTTCATAATACACAGCGTCCAGACTCTTTGACGCATAAGATAATTGAGTAAAGACTGTTGACTTCCAGTACGTACTTGTTATCGTGAATAATAGAGACCTTTATTTATTAATACACACTTTCTTTTAAAACAAAACACCAGTTGTGTTATTTCCTCAGGCAGTTATCTGGGCTACTCTAACAATACGTATGTTATCGCAATTCACAGTATTACAGCTGCTAGAAGCTGTGATTTTGTTCACCTATGGACATAACTAAGCTTGCGTGGGAAAAGGGTCCTTGCGAATCCGGTGAGCTTTTATGTGTTAGTTTCGCATGTCTTAGAATTTATATAGTGAATAGCATACAGCAAGCGCTCGATAGAGATCTTTGAATTGCCGCGGAAGTATTTATAACGATACAACTGAAGTGTGTTCCGAGTTGTTTGGGGTCCTCATAATGTTTAGCTTCCAAAGGAAGTTGCTGAAAGTGCGAGCTTCTGAGGTCAGCGGTTCAGCCAGTTAGTGATTTTGTTGGCTAAACAAAATATAATTGGAAATTCTTCCAGCACCGCAGCTTGAATATGGATTCTGTTCAAGAAATCGGCCTTGAAATTCATTCATTTTGCGAGAGAAATCAAGAGAAGAGTTGCGGTTGCGACATTTCGTCTCGTCTCCAGTCCACTTGCGAAGTACATAAAGCGCGGCCGGGACCAGTCACGTGATCATGGCTGAGTTTGAGGGTTTCACGATCGTCGAGTTACCAAAGCAAGATGTGAGAAAAAAAGACTCCAAAAATATGCCGGACGGCCGAGTTTGCCCTGATCACTTCAGGGGATGGCTCCTAAAATGGACCAACTACATCAAAGGCTACCAAAGGCGCTGGTTTGTGCTCTCCAATGGCCTCCTTTCTTACTATAGGTAAATCCAACCAGGGTACCTTGAAATTCAAAATGGCGGACGAGCGCTATTTTTTCTTTTCCGCTTTGAGTCCAATTCGTTGAATTCCTTAGCAGTGACACGGTATTTATTTCGCAGGAACCAGGCCGAGATGGCGCATACCTGTCGTGGTACTATAAATCTAGCGGGAGCGTTTATCGATACCGAAGATGCTTGTAGTTTTGTCATTTCCAATGGCGGAACACAAATCTTTCATCTCCGCGCTTCAACTGAAGTCGAGAGACAGCGATGGGTCACTGCTTTGGAACTGGCGAAAGCTAAGGCCATAAAAATGCTCGAATCAGGTTTGTGAATGCTGGTGGGTTATTCCATAGTAACAGAAAATCGGGTTTAAAAGCCTCTTGCTTGCAGTGAAAATTGAGGTCGGGTGCACAATTTTTGATGACTGGCAGTTTCGCCCATACAACCACCACAGGTGGGAACCGAATATCTATAAATTCATCGAAATGCAATATGCTTTAGGCGAAATATATTTTATAATTACAGGATTTCAATTAAACACCGTTTTATTTCCATTTACTGATCAGTAGAATGGATTCTAGAAGTAGATGTTATCAGAAACTTATGATACCAGTCACATGATATGAATTACGTCTGAGGCTATTATTATCAGCTTTCATTCTCTTTTAGGTATTTTATTAATTTAGATTTTTTTCAGTGTTCTAAGGTGACAAGTTTAAATTTTACTTTCTTTCATTGTGTGCTTAATCAGTGCTTTAAAAAGATATGATTAGGTCAGAGGCTATTATTATCAATTTTCATTCTCTTTTTGGAATTTGATTAATTTGTTGTTGTTTTAGTGTGTGTGTGCTAAGATGACAAGGTTCAATTATATCTATTTTTCTTTGTTTGTTTGAATAATGCCTTTAAATAGATAAAATACCTGATTTGTTATAAAATTCTGACACCCAAGCACATTCCCTAAGGTGTCAATGTAGACATAGACATATGTTTATTGGTGCCATGTAAAAAAATACATTGGCGTTGGCCCAATAAATGGGAATAAAAGATATTTACAAATTTATCTTCATTATTTTGTTAGGAGGGCCAAAGGCAATGCGATTACCTTCAGTTTTTTTCCGTAAGACATTTGATTATGTTCTTAAAATAGATTGACAACTGAAGCCTAAAATGAATAATGAATGTTTTGTGTGGGGGTGGGGGGGGGTGGGTGGTGGGTCCTATGTCAGTGAATAGGCTCCCACAGGATAATTTCAGGGGTGGAGACAATAGCATTTTAGTATGTGCCTTTCTAATCTAATCATAGAAGAAACTTTTGTTGTTTCTTCATCTTCCTGGAAAATAAATAGATTCACACTTGTGCTCATAAGGAGGCCTTAAGTATACTTTCAGTGTGAACACCATTTTGGCTGCTCAAGTAAGATACTTTGTAGTTTATGGTTACGCCATGGCTTCAAAGCTGCCGAATACACTCTCAAGTATAATGCAGACTATACTGTAGGTTAACTTAGACTTCACCTGAAACGCAAACCCGTCAAAGTAATGTACTTAGGATAGTGGTGCGAACTCTATCTCGTTCAAGTAAACACTGATCTCCCAAGTGCTGACTTTTTTTACAACAACAAAAATGTTTTTTTTATCTCTAATAATTAATTTGAAATGGAAATTTTGCACATCATTAGAATGGGATACATTGTTTGCCCAGAATGTTTCAAAGAAAACATTATGCATACGGTAATTTTCAGGTCATTGTTTCCAACATGAAAACAGTCTAGTCTGTATTGGTAACCAGGTAACTGGCAGATCAAGCAGCAATCTTTATAGTAGCATACAATTGTATCAATGATTTATATGTAGCCATTTCACTAGCAGTGGCGTCCCTAGGGGGAGTTCCAGGGGTTCTGGAACTCCGCTCTTTTTGGCTCTTATGCTTGCTAACTGCTAACTGTACTTGTTATTGTTATGCTTTCTAGGTCAATTACTAGTTTTTAAGTCAAATACTAACAAAGTTTAGGCTGTAAATCCCTTGAGAATTTCCATTCCCTTCTGTATTTTTTTTTTCTGGAATCACACAATTAAAAAGAAAACTGGAAGAAATACAGTATGGCAATCCAGGAACATTTTTCCAGAAGGCAGGAGCAGGGCTCGAAATTCCCACAGGCTAACTCGCTAAATGCGAGTAGAATTTGCAATTATCGAGTGTGGAAAAAATTCTCTCACATTTTCTAGCAAACTGCCTCTTACAGCCGATTCCGTTTTACCCTAACAGCTCGCACGTTATGTTTGAACGTTTGAAAGTTGCGTTTCTAGGATGAAACGAGACGTTTCTATGGCGAAGCAAAGAGTTCTGTCCTCTCTGATTGGTCAGTAAAAATATACATGGCGGTTGCCCTTGGAAACGTCCGAATTTGTCTCACAACGCAACTTTCAAACGTTCAAACGTAATGTGCGAACTAGGGTAAAACAGTCAAACACAATTGGCTGTATTTGTGACAATGAAACAACAGTTACTTTTATTCATTGTGCATTTTTCTGCTTCAACTTAAAATGTTGTGTCTTGCCCATTTAGCTTGTAGATCTCATCTCTACAAGATAAATTCATCTTGTGACTAAAAAAAAAACGAATTTCTAACCCTGAGGAGTGAAATTTAACTTGAGACTCCAGACAAATCTGGGAGAAGTGATGTCCCTGCAACCTCTCGGTGCTGCTGTGAGCATTTGGAGCTTGTCAGCAGGATTCTGGAACATTCAAGCTGTTGTGTGCATATGTCAGTAGTAATTAGGATTCATTGGCATTTGGAATTGTACTGCAAACTTATGAATAATACTTACATTGCAAGAACATACTGAAGGAACATTGGAAGATTGGCAAGTTATTTTCATTATAAGTAAGAAAATAGAAGAAAAAAGTTAGCATTTTTACCAATGTCCTCTTTCCTGTTTGGATCAAATAACAAAATAGACAATATAATGTTCCACCTTTTGTGCTTCATGTTTTTCAAATTGTTTCTGGATCTATTCCAGCTTACATTAATTTTGTAAACCTGTTATAGGGGCATTCAGACAGTTTTAACTTAATAATCAAAGAAATTGCAAATTATCAGTGTTTCAGGTAGTATTTTGTTTAAACACAGGAAGTACTCAGCATGTTGTGTTTGCTGCCAAATATTACCCCTAATTTGATGCAAGTTTTATGGATCAGGATTCTATGTGTCTTAAGCTTCAATATGATATATAATATGAGCAAATCAGATATTAAAAGTAGTGCTGTGTACCTGTGTACCTGTGTTCCAATATCATGAGTTTCTGCATATTGGGTGCCCTGTGCCAATGAGGCTGGTAAAGGCTGAGCGACTAGTGACGTGGCCAGAGGCATTGTTTTGAACAATACCTTTGCTGTCGCAATGACAAATTCACACGAAAGTCAGGTGACGAAAACAATACCTCCGGCCATGTCACTCGGCCCAGGCCCAAATCATTTGCAGCCTCACAAGTCAAAACAAAATATTCTAAAATCTGTATAAAACAATCGGGATCATAAACATCGCTTTCTCAGCTTTTTGTCTAATTTGGCTCAAGCTATTGATGAATATGCACTTTAATGTTATTTCTAGCTTGAATTGAGCATATAAGATATTATAAAATTTTGAATTATTTATGTTTTGATATTTTCCTGCTTGAATTTGTTTATAGAATGATTTTATAGTTTACAATATTTCAAGCCTGAATAATAATTATGATTAATATGTTTATTTCATTATGATCATTATGATCATTGCAGAATACTCAGCAAAATGAAAATTCATAAGAAATTGTTTTATTTTACCAGTCCTGAACATTCAATTGAAATCCTAAAACTATGATCATTTAATAACTTTAATCTTTTGATTTTGTTGATTTGGATTATAACTGCCACATTTAACCAAGTCAATCATCTGATCAATCTAAGAAAATGACAGTTTCCTTTCAAAGAAGTGATTGTCTTAAATAGCTGTTCAAATACAGTGTTTCCTGTATTTTGAGGCTTGATATTTTAGCCTTTTTAGAACAAATGAAGTAAGTGACTAAGAATGTCTAGAAGTGATGCTGATTTCTCTCTGCTTGGTGACAGCCTGTCATTTTCTCTCAGGACTGACCAATCAGCTGCTAGGATTTGTCTGTCAGGGCAGTTCTGGTGTCTGATATGCTGTTATTGTTTGCTTTGGTCATCTATTTCTATTTGTCTATTTGAATATTTAATTAAGATCCATTTTAATTTATCTGGGAATTTTATTTAAATTATCGAGCACAAACCTAACTTCTCAAGAACAACATAGGAAGGTAACAAGTACTTTGAAATTTTATCTGTTTTATTTTTTTGCGTGCCTTTGTTAATGTTATAATTTCTTGAGGCAACCACATATCATTAAGACCTGTGGTTTTCCTAATGTTAGGGTTTATTTCCTTCAGAAAGCTAATCAAACGAAAGATTATCACACATGGCTACACCATGCAATTATTTGTTCTGATTCATTGAATTCTGAGTGACTTGTATTTAAAATTCTATAACCCAAAGAATTCTAAGGAACCTTAACTATGGTTGGGCTAAGACTAATCATTGACAGCTATTTCCCTGTTGGGATTTGTGTAGATTGAGAATTTTGACACTTGGCATATCTCACATGATATTATCATGTATATCATAACATTTGATTGAATTATCATCATCTTTGTGATACGTTTTTCTTGGTTTGTGTTTTATGAATTTAAAATATTCATACTTTCCACGTCTGACTATTTCTTAAATGGAATATTTTTGGTTTTCTGTGGCATTGAGGAATTGATCTCCAATTGCAGGTACCAGTTATTTCTTGGCTAAAAATATGAAAATCCTGTTCTTTGAATTTAAACATTAACCACATAATATTCATTGCCTTTTGCATTCAAATCACAAATTTGCAGCCAAGCAAATAATTCTATCAGTTAGACCCAAAGTGGAAATTGTCTAGCTGAATTCTTTATGATTTTTCATGGAGTGTAATGAATTGTTTGTGGAGAAGCCTGATTTGCCACATTGGAATAATTTGTTTAGTCCACGATTCCAAGTCCCTTTTCTGAATTTGAATGAACTGAGTTAGGAAAAAGAGTATTTGATTACAACTGATATGTAGCTGAACCCTTTGTCAGCTGTCCACAAAATGGCTGCATTAGTGGAGACATCAACCTTATGTCTCGTGTATCTAACTTTGTAATGTCTTTGCGGAGGACAAGAAGGCGAAAAACAGTTGAAGTGGATGAAATAACACTTGTGGAGGCTTGCAATGTCGACAAACAACAAGCAGTTTCCTGTGAGACGCCAAGTAGCTTTCGCAGAAAGCTCTCATCACTTTGTTTTAATGCTAATAATTTAGGTAACTATTTGACCACTGTACTGTGCATTATCATTTAGATGCCTATTTGAGGACTGGATTTTGCTAATCATTTAGATAACTGTTTGATGACAGGACCATGATATGCAAATAACCTAATCTATTCAGACAAGCGTACCTGCAAGCAATCCTTCAGCCCCCAGAGTCTATCAGACCTCCTAGATTATATTTGCAAAAGCTCTAAAAATTACCACACATCACCACACATGTTTGGACTCTGGTGTCTTGGTTTTGGTTAATGATTTTGGTAAAGTTTTGAGTAACGTTTGGGAGAAGCTGTTTGTCCAATGAATTTCCCAAGATTTCAGAATTGCTGGTTCTTAGTTGACAGCCCCAAATAAAAAATATTACATGCCAGTACTAATTTCTTTCTCTAAACAATTTTAATTTTAATTTAAAAATGGACAAGATTTGCAGCATGCTACTGTACACTCATGTTTCTTCTTTAAGCTTGTTCTTTGTGTTTCTTTAATTTGCTTGTAATGTTAATTGTGAAGTTTATAAAGAAAAATGAAACTGATATTATAGCCATTCTATCATGATCAGGACCCTGCTTATGATGTAAATGTAAATTAGTTACTTTGAATTTATAATATAACCGGTACCTGGTAATAATAATAAGTACCTTAGATCTAATAAAAGAAGATAATATGCTTGAACAATTATATAATTCTTAGGGAGCGTTCAGAATTTATCTAGAGGGGGGCCTATGATGATTTCCTTATTTTTTCTGTTCATTATTTGAAGCCCCCTGATGATCTCAGGGTTTTTTCCCTGACCCCCCCTCAAGAGATGTCAATTAATAAAAGAAAAATATCATAGCCCCCCCCCCCCCCTCCCACACACACATATATATATACAAATTACGCTACAAATACTACAATTGGGAAGAGCAGCTTTTTACTGAAGGGCTGAACTCCCTTTACGTTTCTGAAAGCTGAAAAAAAGAAAACTGGAACTGATTATCACTCATTTGAAAGAGACCAGGGCTAAGGCATTAAGAACCATGACAGTAACAGGACAACATATTTTACAAGACTCGAAAGCAATCTCAGATGATGATGATGATGACAATGGCGACAACACTGTCTTGGGCGAATTACATGGAGCGAATTACATGGAGCGAGGAGAGCGAGAGTGAGAGTTTCAGCCACTGGCAAAGAGACCTTGTAGCACAAGGAGTGGACGCCATGCTTCTAGTTCGTACTTTAGTTCTTAGTATCAACATTTGTCACAATGAAATAAAAAACAGGAATAGACCAAATCAGACAACAAGATGTAAACACCGTTTATATTTGTATACTTTTTTGGAAAAAATGGTTGCCCCCCCCTGTGCTCGGTGTTATTTTTGTTGGAATTTTCCATAGCCCCCCTAAATGATATTAGAGAAAAAGAGAGGCCCCCCCTCAAAATCATCATAGCCCCCCCTCTAGATAAATTATGAATGCTCCCTTATAATATTAACAACGACCTAGACACTCTGTAGTGAGAGAATAGTAAGCTTTTACCGTATTTACAGCTTCTCTAAGCTCTGTTACAATCATGACAATAATGTACATTTACCCATAGGTCAAAATTTTAAAAACATTATCAACTTTTATTATAATTGTGGTCGTAAATTAGTTACAGTACAAGTTTTATTGCAAAGCAAGGGCTAGTCACAATTCTGTTCATAACCGATAAAAACTCTGCTCTTCATTTTAAATATTGAAATATATTTTTTGCATTTGGTAATCTTGTAGAGTGCTGCCGCCTCTCATTTCCTAACAATAGCCCCAGGCTTTGAGATTCCTGTTTGTATATTATCACAAAACAGCATAATGTGGTATTTCAGTTTTGGAGATTTTAACCAAGAGATGAGTCAGAAAATCCGGGACTCGAGGCATTGCTGAGGGGAAATGTTCCAGCATCTTATTATCTCACATTGCCGAAAGACATTATTTGAGAATCTGGATCATATCTGCAGAGTTGTCAGAATGTTTTGAAGTAGGCGGCTGCTCGAACAAAGTAGCCGGCTGCAAATGAAAAACTGACGGCTGACATGCAAATTTCGTAGCTTCAAAGCAACAAGTTTGTTTCCTTGCCAAGCCAATTCTGGCACAGGTGTGAAGCTGGGAGATTTTTAAGAGGAACAGTACTATCATTTTAAGGATTCCAGTTTTTATTTTATTTTCGCAAACAATGACATGAGCTTCAGGCTGCATTTAACAAAGTTCTGTGGCTCAAACTTTTTTGTGTCTCACATTCAGCGAAAAGTGTAGTCACTGGAAGCCGGCTTTTTCTGACAGCTCTGTATCTGAGGTAGCTGAGTGATTTTTAAACTTCTCTTGCAGATGAAGATGAAGATCCTGGTAGTGACCACGCTGAGAACATAAAACCACTGAGCAGCAAACTTAACGACCTTCAAACATGCAATGACCTTGTAGGGAAGCATGGCTCAGCACTGCAGAGGGCCATTGGTGAACTTCAGGAGATCGAGGACAACAGCACTCTGGTTAACAAGCTAAAGGCAGTAAACGAGAAGGCCACTTTGTTTAGGATAACATCTAATGCCATGATAAGCGTAAGTACTCCTGAGGCTAATTTGGTACCAGACGAGAATTCCTTGAAGTTACTGTTGAAAGTATTAAGCCAATATGGCTGTAAGAATTATTATTAACAGTACCATAGTTAGTATGGCAGTACCAAGCAACGCTAAAATCTGCTGTAAAATGAAATACATTAATGCCAAAGAATCAGAGACTAGGGAATGAAATAACAGTCATTGTTATATAGCGAGTGCTCACTCCAACCGAGCGCGCGCTTTTTGGTGAAGTACAAATCAAATATTCCCCGATCAGTCAATATTTCGAAAAATTATTGACTGGTCGGGGAATATTGCTTTCGCACGTCGCATTTGAGAGCGGGAAAAAAGAGAAAGTTTATTGTAAATACGCGAGTCTTTTTAAAAACCTTTGCTAATTTTGATAAGTTTTTGCTAATGCAAGAAAATTGTGTTGTTTATGAGTGTTTTCCCTTTACATGATGCAGTCGTGCGCAAACTTTGTAACTTCTCTTTTCATTCTTGAAATACATTTGTTTTGACTTAATGATTGCAGTATATTTTCTGCTATTATAACAAAACACTTAATGACTACTCTCTCGGGAAACACCAGTTTTGTTTCCCTCAAATCTTGATGTTTCCCTCGACCGATTCTCGGGAAACAAAACTGATGTTTCCCTCGGGAGCAGTCATTAAGTGTATATTATATTACTTGTTTTCCATGTGAATTTAACTGTGTTGTTGTTAGAATTGGATGTGGCAATTTGCATGAAAAATCCAGAACAACTACAGAGGAGGCAAATAATTAAAATAACTGCAGATATAAGGGAATCAAGGAATTTTATAATCACTGTTATGTCAATGCTGAGAAAATAACAGAAATAATAGTTCATTAGTTCAATGTTAGTTAAATGAAGGCACTGTACAAATTTTTCTAATCATTAGGCTAAAGTATTTCATAATCTCTGCTTCGTTTATTTCCCACGAACCAATACAAGCTAATGCATACTACAAGGTTACAAGTTGTATTTACCAATCACTGAAACAATACAAAAATACACAATTCTTGGGTTTCATATGACGTCACATCCGCTTTTTAGAGCCTCATTAAAAATTCCGAGAAGGAAAACTGTGAAAATGTTATCTCCTCGCATTGTTTCTGATTCTACAAGTTGGGTAAACAGATGTCTTTAGATTGCCCAAAACAAACAGCAAGCAATACAAACTCTGAAAACAAACGAAATGGTCCAACAGACTCCAGAAAAGCAGCCGAAAAGCGCCGTGGCCTCGAGAACTTGTTGTCGCCAAGTGAAAGTGATTCATGAAGATATGTATTTGAAATTAAGTTTAAATGAGTTTGGTAGCTACGGATGAATTAGGGAATCATAAAGGATTTACAAAAAAACACCAGGACTATGGATGAATTGGTTTCTCATTTCATACAAGGATAAATCACACGAAGTTCGCTTCAAACAATCCGAGCAGTAGACAAAAATGAAAGTTTGTCAAACATTTTCAGGGAGTCCGAAAACCCAGCAAAATCTCCGGGATTTACTCAGGGATTTACTTATTTATTCTAGGTCGACATGGACTTTTCAATTCTTTTTCCCAGTCGTGTGTATACCTAAAATTTGGTCAAGTTTTTGTTTTATTTCAAAGTGAGTTTTGTCGCTGCGTTGAGCTGGCTGAAAGCTGGCTGGCTGAAAAAAAAACAAGTACGTAACTTACCGTCTTCCAAAACTTCTGTTTCTCAGGTCTTTCGTCCACAAACAAAGAACAGAAGGAGCACATAAATGTTTCTCAACCCTATTACATATCTAATTACATTACAATTATTTTTTTTTTTGAGCCAAGTGAGTGAAAACATCAAGCATTTGAAAAAAAACGCTCGGCCTAAAATATCAGCCAGTTTGTAAATTTTTGAACTGTCTAAAAAAGCAAACCCCGACTTTCCAATTGCTACAAATTTATATTTACACTAGGATTTAGTTTAAATACGAATGAGGTTCATTTATAGTTGTGATTTTCTAGAAAATGTAGCTACTTAATTTGAAGTTTTGCTCATGAACTTCAGAGAACTTCTTCATCTTGACCTCCAGCTGATTCAGACCGGAAGCAAAATTACGCGCAAAAGTCATGTGATTGAAACCCAAGAATTAAAGGGAGGCTGTCACGATACGCGCATGCTCCAGGAACGATCACTGAGCAAAACTATTTAGACCATCCTATCAGAAAACTATTGAAGAATATGTAAAACGTAAACATTTGGTCAGATGGATCGAGAAATAGCAAGATTAAAACAGATTGTTTTCGTGGTTTTTCAGCCTTCACTGGCCATCGTTACGGGACGATACTTCTTTGTTTTGAGATGCGCAGAACAGCTGCGCAGTTGCATGACAGCCTCCCTTTAGTACTACACCTCTTACCAACACTCCCATTGCAAATCAATCAATCAATAACTTTATTAGCGTGTCAATACTTCTAGCGTGCCACAAGTGGCACACTAATCGGGACACCTCAGGGGCAGATCCAGGATCTCCAGAAAGGGGGACCCAAAGTAAAAAAAAATGGAGGGCAAAGTTGTAACCTTGCTCTTGCAAATACAGTAAATGTATGTGGAAATCTATCGAGAAAGGGCCCCCCCACCTAAATCCGCCTATGCACCTTTATCTAATATAAATCTAATGATAAATAGATAATATAAATATAATATATATATATATACCTATTAATAGTGTAGTATTATAGTGTAGTATTAAGAACTATATCAAAAATCTTATAAAAAGGAACTAACATTCCACAAATAATCTACATGCTACAGAGGAAAAAAAAAGAAAAAGAAAGAAAAGATGCCTTTATTTATACACGGGCGACTCTCAGTTATATGTCTATACAATAAGTAATAATAATATCTGATACAATAACCTGTCATAATGTGAAATAATAATAAATAAAAACTGCTTTCCAGAGTGCGTGTGTGAAACTATATATTACGTTGCGAATTATTGGAAGAAGTTGCTGCAGCCACCTTTAAATTTACTAAGGGTATTTGCTTGCCTCAACTCAGACGGAAGGCTATTCCAAAGCACCGCACCACTATAGCTGGAACTATTTTTTAGATAGTTTGTGCGGGACTTTGGAATAGCTAGTTTGCCCTCGGTGTCTCTCAAAGTATAGCTGGTTATGCTGCTACGTTCTGTAAAGATAGAAGATAAGTATTCAGATGCAAGATCATGGAGCGATTTAAAGACCATAACAGCTTTTTGAAACTTTCGTTGAATATCGATTTTTCTCCAGCCTAACTGATGAATAGTGCACTAGTGTCATAGCTCGAAAACGTCATAACCCTCGCAGCTCGATTCTGTAACTTTTGGAGTTTATCGGCGAGGGTTATGCTACAATTATCCCAGACGTCAGAGCAGTAATCAAAACGAGGTTGAATTAGGGAATTGTAGATGTACTGCAATGTTGTTGCCAGGACAAAATGGTCTAGCACGTTTCAGGGCTCTGATGCCAGATGCAATCTTTTTGGTTAGTTTGTGTATATGCTCATCCCAAGAAAGATTTTCATCAATATGCACCCCAAGTGATTTGGTGTGGGGTACCTGTTTTATAGGTACTCCTTCAATTGCCAAAGAGGGGGCTGAATTGAAGGTTGATAGATGTTGTCTGGAGCCAATAAGCATGAACTCCGTTTTAGATTGGTTCAGGGTGAGCATTTTAGCGACAAGCCACTGTGAATGAGGCAGATGTAAGATGCAAATGTAAGATTACAGTGATGCATGTGAGGGAAAATTTGGAGTTGCCTTTATCTATTGCAAAAAAGGCAATTTTCCTTCCTTGGTTTTAACAGCATTTTGTTTATCTTTCACTAGGCCTGTGCCGAATTCCTTGACCTTGCTCAGACACAAGAAAAGAAGTGGCAGAAGTCATTACAATATGAGAGAAATCAACGTATCAACCTAGAAGAAACAGTTGAAGTCCTTGGACGACAACATTTACTCTTAGAACAGAGATGCCAACGACAGTCAGGGACTCGTGGCATGGGGCCTCCAACTCAAGAAGCAGCCAATGACAGCGAAGACGAAGATGACAATGAGTTCTTTGATGCAATTTCTGAGCACCCAGACCAGTTATTAATCCATGTTAGTGAGAGCAGAGAGAGTTTACAAAGTACGACAAGCTCTGAGGGTGTTCCCTCTAGTAACGAGGGTGACTTAAAACGCGAGGTTTCATCGGAGTCCTCCAAGTCTCAAGAGAAAGAGCCACCAGAAGATGTGGTTAATGACACAGTGACGACAGTCTCTACCATAACAACTGAAGGAGAGTTTGGACCTTTACATTCTGCTGTGAGTACCATATCCCCCCCCCCCCCACCTGGCGACTGGTGACTGCACAGTTCGTACTTCTGTAAAATACGGCATAGGGGACTATGAACATTATAGCTGCATCAAATTTTGGTCATCAATGGGCGATTCTAGCTATAAGTGCACCCTGTTTTTTTTCTCTAGAAATGCCATTAATATATGATATGTTGAATATATGTTTTTTGTTTTGTTTTTATCATCTAGTCGTCAACAGATAGAATCATAGCCAAGGTTTATAGAAGCTCTATACCGGACAGACCTGATATTAGTATTAATTTGTGGAGTATTCTCAAGAATTGTATAGGAAAAGAACTCACAAAGATTCCAATGCCTGTAAGTATATGTCCCTGAATGGCCCATAAAATGCTGCTGTTTAAAGCCCCATATACACGACAGACATTTTTGGCACCGTCCAGATTAAAACGGTTCTGGGACTACCTCGCCACGTTTTCCCGACACGGATTAAATTTAGTGCGGCAAAGCCATTTACATGCGCGAAAATACCCCAGCCGTGCCATTAAATTTGGTACCTGTACCACTTTTTATCCGAGCCATTCCAAGAAATCCCTGTCGTGTTACTGAGCCTAACAAGCTCTTTGGAATACTTAAGAGACTGCACATCATCACCAACTAAACATGAAAAAAGCCCCTCCCCAAATGAATTTGATGTGCCGATGGTGCTGTTACTTTAGCCACACTTGACAAAAGTGTTACAGAGCCATACAGGGGCGTAGCCAGGAATTTTGGTTTGGGGGGGGGGGGGGGGGGGGGGGGGGGGGGATAGTGAAAACATGGGACAAAAATTTTCAAATTTCCTCCAGTAAATATAGTAAAAATCTCTCTGCCCCTACGCTAGCTACGGCCGTGACTAATCACGTGCTCATTGCATGATAGCATTTTACATTACTTGGCTTACAAAGAAACCTATCTCGTGCTCACCACGTGATAGTTATTTTACTTGGCTTGTGATTGGTTTACGAGGAATCCATTCAGCAACAACTTGTATTTTCTCTCATTCATGATTGGCTAGATGCATTTTCTAACTACAGTGTATCTTTTTTATGTCTAGGTAAATTTTAACGAGCCACTGTCCATGCTTCAAAGAGTAACCGAAGAATTAGAATATACTGAAATATTAGAAAAGGCTGCTGCTTGTCACTCATCCCTGGAGCAAATGTGTTATGTTGCCGCATTTACTGTGTCCTCCTACTCTACGACAAGCAATAGGACTAATAAACCTTTCAACCCACTGCTGGGCGAGACGTTTGAATGTGATAGGTCGGAGGACAAAGGCTGGAGGTCACTGGCTGAACAGGTGAAGCAGAATTGAAATGAAGAGAGATTTTAAGTAATGGTCCGTATAGGAACTACCCAAGCCAACGCCAAAGCATGCTGGAATGCAATTATTTTCTGTTGAAAATATAGGCGATTTCATTGGCTTAGACACAAAAATCAGTAAAATTACCATCCAAGAAAAACGTTTCTCAGGATTCATGGAGAGATATAAGCACAAGTTTGTACTCATAAACAGGATATACGATTTTTAAAGACTTCGTATATGGGGAACCTAGCGTAAAATAGTGATTCTCCTTCCTTTGTTTTTCTTAATCTGATTGGTCTGGAGAGTTTTTATCGTCAAATTTTCTCAAGCAAGTCGAAATCTATAATTGTTTCACTTGTATTATGTTACTAGTCATAACACCTTTTTGTGGTAAAAAAATGGGACATATCCTATGTGGGGAACCTCAATGCCGTAGAACAATGGAGTTTTGTTTCCTTCTTACATGGATGATTTTAAGTAATTGGCTTGGGCATAATGTTGTCCCATTTCAGATCACGTGGCATTCCCATGAGCATTCTTTCTTCCTTTTTCTGTTACGTACCGAAGGATATATGAATATGGAAACATTCCAAACAAAGAAAGACTATTCAAATGAACGGCACGTGATCTGAAATGGGAAAACATTACGCCAAAGCCGAGGAGGTCTGTTTTGTCAAAATGTGGCCAAAAATCGAGTTACTCAAAAGTTTAGAACATCTTGACTTGATGTTGGATTGTATTGGAAGAACTACATGTAGGCATTTACTTCCCGCCATGAAATACTCATGGAAAGTGGAGAAATGAAATTCAAAGTTCACCACCTGGAGTGCTATAAGCCTAGTTGGAGTTTAAATTTCGTGTTCAGTGCGCAAGCGATTTTAGTCCGAATCTTTTGTTTAACTTCTCTTTGTGTTTGTTAATTAAATAAAATAAATCAAGAAATTCGGACTAAAATCGCATGCGCACTAAACTCCAACTGGGCTTATTCTTGGCTTGCACGTGACGTCACTGTGGCCATGTTGGATGTACAGAACAAAAGAAAGTTCATTTGCTCCCTTTGTTCTTTCATCCAACATGGCCGCCGCGCTATTGTTATTTTATTCCCAAAGGAATGGTTACACACCAAGAATAATAGGAAAATTCCACTATCAAGTGAAATTCTATTCAAATTATTTAGCTTTAGTCTAATACCCCATTCACACCGCCGCTTAAACCAGTTTAAAGGTGGTTTAATTAAGCTGGTTTAAATCCTTATCTCCAAAGAGGAGACAGTTCCAAGGACAAAAACTGAATAGACTGTACTGTACATGTTACTAAGTGATCATTTAGCTAGTGAGAGGTTATTGCAGTAAGAAACTTGGAATGATATGAGGCGAAGAAAAACATTGTTTAACTAAACATGGTTTTGGTGTGAATGGGGTATAAGATGGACTGCTTTATTCTAACTAAGAGGGATGCTTTATTCTAAGAGGGAGTGCTTTATTTTCAGGTTAGTCACCATCCACCAGCGTCTGCATTCCATGCCGAGCACAAGGACTGGATTTTCTGGCAAGAATTCACAGCTACCAGCAAGTTCCGTGGCAAATACCTACAAATCATCCCTCAAGGAATAGCTCATATTAAATTTAACAAGTCTGGTAACCACTACACATGGCGCAAAGTAACCACCACCGTTCATAACATTATTGTCGGGAAACTATGGATAGACCATGTAAGTTTTTAATTTATTAAATTTGCGCGAGGGTCGGGCAATCATCACAGACCGAGGCTCCAATTACGAAGGTTCCCTAGTCAGTGTGGTGGTTAGTAAGTTGTAAGTTCTGCACTGAGGATGGGCCACTTCCGACGTCCCCATGGTTCTTTAACGTCCCTCTTGTTCCGGTTAGTGTAGTGTATGTGAGAGACGGGACCTACGGTTTAACGTCCTTATCCGAGAAGACGCGAAGGTCTAACCATTTGCAGATATTAGAGCAAAGGCAGCACCTTCTCCTCAATTATCTAGAAAAGACCCTGAGTGTTGGTCCGGCCGGGGTTTGAACTCCCAACTTCCAGCACATAAGCCTGGCGCTATACCACTGCGCTAACCAGTCGTCGTTTTATCCATACAGCTGGTAAAACTTCCCCTTTGTTGTGATGTTGACTCCAATCCTGGGCACACTACAGGGCTCGAAATTGCGCCCGATACAGGCGTAAATACGCCTAAAAATTGTCCTTTTACGCCTAACTTTTTAGATTAGAAATGCACTAGCCAGCCCTGAAGTTTCCCTGGATTGTGAACTAATAAAGGGAATACATCCTGGAACTAACCATTCTTTGATGTTCCCTCCTTTAGTCTGGTGAGATGGACATCGTTAATCACACCACGAATGAGAACTGTCATCTCAAGTATGATGCCTACAACTACTTTGGTAGAGACACCCCTAGAAAGGTAACCAGCCTTAGCAGACTAGCCTAAAGCCTGGTTCAGACTTGCGACACAACAACATAAGCGCGGTGTCTCGCAAACAAAATTCTTCCACTCGAAAACGACAAGAAACAAATAATATGATGATAACAGGAAAGTCTCTAACCACCAAAAAGGACATTTCGATATACTAAAGTCTGGTTCATTCTATCGATACAGTATAGCAACATGAGCACGGTGTCACATGAACAAAATTTGCACATTCGAAAGCGAAAATTCTCTTAAGGTGGTCCGCGGGCATCAATTTGTGTAACGAAACTCATTTCACAAAGCCAGTTTTTGGCACTCAACTTTAACCGATCGCCCCCAAATTAAGGATACCTATTTCCCGATGTTTATATTATATAATAACAAGAACAGATTTACGCTCACCGGACTTGGAAACAAAATCTTGATTTTTAGCTTCCTTCATCATTTTTCAAAACACCTGAATCTGTAACTATCGCACTGCCTTCTTCATTTAGGCCGTACACTTAGAGAAAGCGTTAAAAACCGCAGGCAATAAAAATGATGCTCATGAAACTATGCTTTCCTTTTCCTTTTTCTTAACAATCTTCTTTAAGCTCTTCTCCTTCCATCTGACCGTAAATTGAGTAAAAAAAAAAAAAAGTAAGTAAGGAACTTTATTAACGTCTCAAATGTATTGGGGAGACGGTGCACACCTTACCCCCTTTCTCTACCAGAGCTCCAGGTGAAAGGAATTCAAAGCTATAAGCAAGCTACTCGGAACAGAGAAAAGTCGATACGGTTGGTCGATCCGGGTTCGAACTCAGGACCGTACGCACAGTGTGCCGTGCACAAACACACTGCGCCACCTAGCCGTACCTAAAAGTGAAAGCCCTGAACATAATATATATTAAAACACCCTGATATGGCTGGTCCGCCTCGATTAGTTAGTCTATTTGCGGATCAGGCACACTGAAGTCTAAGTCTGAGTCTGAATTAAGGTTTAAAAATGACACATAATAATAGATGTCCTATCAACATTGAGCTAACTCATACAGGATAAAATCTTGCTAAAAATTCGCATTCACCATGTAGTAATCCATTGTATCTCCTAATGCCGTGCCAGATTTTAGCAACATTCAGAGAACGTTATCTCGAACTAACCATCGCCACTAATTCAAACATTTGTCGCTATATTACTGTGAAGAGTGGATAAAATAACACATTCTCGTCATATGCGCACCAGGTCGTTTAGCTGCTTTCCTCCAAATGCGAAATAGTGAAGTACCTTGCTAAGTATGAGCACGTTTATGTGCGTTTCGAGAATTTAGAAGGGGAAGTTGGCCATCTCCAGATTTTTGTCTTCAACTGTGCCGGCAAAACGAATCTTCAGCCAATCAGGGACCAAGAAAATACGAATCCAAAAATACAAGCATATCATTAATAATTTTCGAGCCTGTTCGTGAAAGAAGAATTCGTTTAGGTTTATTTTGCCAAAAAAATTATATTAATTTAAAATGTGAAGTTGAGGTTAATCCTTTTATTTTTATACTTAGGTTACTGGAGTCGTTAGCGATGCCAACAAGCAGTTCCGATATGTCATCTCTGGGACCTGGGATAACAAGATCGAAGCAGCTAAAGTGGTCTACCTCAAGTCGCCTGGTCAGAAAGCACAGGGTTCCCACAAGGGGCAGCCTCAGACCTTGCCACCTATGCTACTCTGGAAGAGGGTTCTACCCCCGTAAGTTGCAATGTGTCTAGTAATGCACTCTTCACAATGCATGGTGGCTTCTACAAAGAAGCTTTCATTACAACCTCAGAGCCTATAATTTTTCAGTTCTCAGTTCTGCAAACACGTTGCTGTTGTTGTTGCTGCTGCTGTTGTCGTTGCTGTTGATATTGTTGTTGCCATCTATATATCTAGACCTGAGAGATTAAATAATCTGGTGTTTGAATTTGTACAGCAGGAAACAACGAATTTGGCTGTAAATGCTTCTCCATTTCTTTTCTAGGCCTGAGAATGAGAAAATGTATGCAATGACAGACTTTGCAATTACACTTAATCAACCTGAGGAAGAGGTGGCACCAACGGACTCGAGATTCCGCCCTGATCAGCGACTGATGGAAAACTGCCATTGGGAGGAGGCCAACCAAGAGAAACTAAGAATAGAAGACTTGCAGCGAAGCAGGAGGCGCAAACGTGAACAAGAAGCAGCTGAAGCACAAGCTGAAGGGATTGTATACGAGGGATATAGGCCTGTTTGGTTTGAAAAGATTGTAGACGAGTCAACCGAGATGCCGATGCACGTATATAAGGGTGGCTACTGGGAGGCCAAAGTCAAGCAAGACTGGCCCATGTGTCCGGATATATTTTGTTTGACGGACAAAGAATAGTCAATATGCCCCATTTTCGGACACCAAGGGGTTCGGTTGAGGTTTAAACCCACTGAGAATAAGGATCAGAGAGATGCTGATATCCCAGCCGTCTTGTCGGCCCTGTCCGGTGCTGTTGTAGGTGGTACAAGCGAGGTGAAGAATTGAACTATAAGGTCCGGTGTAGGCCAAGGGCTGCTCATTGAAAAACTAATTGATAAAAAAGTGATGCAAAATGAACACGAATAGTTAGAAATTTTATGAGGAGCTCATAGAATAGAAAGCACAGTTACAGCTTTTTATTGCAGAGTTTCATATCGTGACTGGGTTCGAGTCCCCAAATATTACGAAAATCAAAACAAGACCAACCTAGTAAGAAAGAGCACATCGACCTGTGCAAAATCCGAAAATTTGAGGTTAATTGAAAATGAAATAAGAAACGTATGGTGTGCGGACATTTCTGTCGCTCGTCGAAAGAGACTCTCGCAAAGAGGCGTCTGCGCGCTCAAGACAAACATTCCATACTGATGACGTATTTTGACCCAGATCTTGTCAAAAGCATTACGCGGCCAGTTTGACTGTTTGAGATTTAATTTTAATAGCATACAAAGCATTTTTACCATATTTGGGTTAAAATACGTCATCAGTATGGAATGTTTGGCTTGAGCGCGCAGATACCTCTTTGCGAGAGTCTTTTTCGACCGGCGCCAAGTGGTTTTGGCTTTCACAGGCTAGCAAAAGTATGAACTGCAGTACATTGACTAAAATTGTAATGACTTGATTTAATTTTTACAGTAAATGACTCCTATTTAGGTTCTTAGTGGCGATCAAAGTGGTTTCAACTTTCGAATGTGAATGAGCAACGAGAGAAAACTTGCAGGTTCAAGTTTGTCCTCGTTAACCAGCTCGTTGAAGGAATTGAGATCAAACGATTCAGCCATGCATGCAACCTTTTCAGTATCAAATAATGTTGCTCGACCTGAACTCAATTATACCTGGGTTAGCAATTCAGAAGTTGTCAAGACTTTAAAAATACTTGAGCTACTAGTTATAGGACAAGTCCATCCTTTTTGGAATGTTTCAGGAATAATGTTTAGGCAGTCTGTACGGCGGTCTTATCTTGAGCACTAGTCACTTATGCGAATGAACTTAGACCATAGATTTTCCTCATTTGCATCAGGAAAGGCCCATGTACTAGGCGTAGACAGAACCCAAAAATGGCAAGATTTCTACCCTAAGGTCAGGTAAAGTCAGATAGGCTCGATTCTTTGCATAGAGAATCCTTATACAATAAGAAACAAAATAGAAATGAGTATTTTTTTATAATTGATCCGTCTTTAAGATATCAGCTGCTAAACTTTGGTTACTGCATCGTTTTATGGCAAAATTTGTACAATTCTAACAAAAATGTCAAAAAGTGCTGCAGCAACCAAAGTGTAACTCCTCATATCTTAAAGACGGATCAATTAGAAAAAAAGTACTCATTTCTATTTTGTTTCTTATTGTATAAGGATACTCTATGCAAAGAATCAAGCCTATCTGACTTTACCTGACCTTAGGGTAGAAATCTTGCCATTTTTGGGTTCTGTCCTAGGCGTATGGACTAGACCTTAGAACGTCAAGACCTTAGGCCATGCTGCTTGTTTACATGTGGTAAACAAGCAGCATTTGGTAAACAATCAGCTTTGGTTTACTTGGTGCGTTGTCTTTGCTTTCCGAATGCTGTTTTCACATGCCTGTTGGAGGACTGTTGACACGCCAGTGACCGGTAAAAGTTTAGGTTGAAGGCTGCAGTAGACAATTGACCAGAAAACTTACTTTCCACTGTGTGGACGAATTAACTATGCATGCCACTATAGGTTGGATATGTTTAACACATCGTTAAGGCCCGTTCACACGGCGCGATCTTAGCTGCGATTTTTGCGGCGATCGTCGACGTCATATCGCACGGTGTGAACGGCCGGTGGTTTGGTCCTGCGATATTTGTCAGTTTGTTGGCGATCTAAAGAAATCGCACCCGCACCGCAGTGAAATTTGAACATGTTCAAAACGCCTGCGACGTCGCGGCGACATCGCAAGTGAAATCGCCATAAGATCGCCGGCCGTTCACACCGCGCGATATGACATCGCCATGAGATCGCCACAGAAATCGCACCCTAAGATCGCAGCTGAAATCGCTTCGTGTGAACGGCCCTTTACATAACATGGGAACTCGCGGATTTCGCCGAACCGTCGTGCGGCTCGAAAAAAACGTCTACGATTCTGCCGGGATCGGGCTCGTATTTTTGTCTGCATTTGTTTTCACCACGGGCTTGTGTTCTTGAAAATGGGCGAAAGTTTTTTTTTTTCAACACGCATCACGGTTCGGTGAATTCCGAAGTCCTGAATTCAAACGGACAAAGGTGGTAAAACTCTTCTACCATGCCAGAAAACGTTTCATTATCTCAGCTGTCATGTCGGCAGAGAAAACGTAAGTTGAAAACTGATAAATAGAATAACATAACTTTGTATGTCTGGGAGTACAACGTATCGCACTCGCACGCTTGATTTTTGTAACACCTGTCAAAAAAATAAGTCTAATTCTTATCACCAAAATACATTTAAGTTTACCGGGAATAATCAAAATAACAGCCCAGGTTTGTTAAATGACCTTTTACCACTGTATGCATTGCTACGCGACCTCAAAATTCAATGTTGCGATGGGCGATTGGCGATTTTTAGCCGTCAATCAAACCAAAACGCTGGATTCGGCTGCTTTATTGGATCGATATTGATTGAAAAATCAACCAAAATGGTTTTAGGCTATCCTTTGCCTTCCCTTGCCTAGAATGTTTAACTCTCTGTTCAAGAAAATTGATATTAAAATTTTCTTGCGTAAAATCGCCCATCGCAACAGTGAATTTTGAAGGTCGCGTAGCAATGCATACAGTGGTAACTGTTAAATAATACAAAACTGTGTTTTTATCTTTTATCAAGAGGATGGAATTGGATTGCGATTGAATTATTTGCTTGTCAAGCAAGCCTGCGAGTGCAGGTTTTCTCTGCTAATATGTAACTGAAAAAATGAAACTTTGCACTTTAGCGAAGTTGCTCTTTCTGCCAATGGTATTGGTTTTACAATGTAATTTAAATTTTCGGCTGACATTTTGGAAAAAATATAAATGGGAAAGTGGGAAACCTTCCAGTGTCGTCATGTAATTTTCATCAAGATTCCCAAACACCGACAAGTGGGTTGAAAAAAAAAAACGAGGCGAAGCCGAGATGTATGGAAATGCAGATGAAAAACACTGAGTTTCTTTATGTAAACAAATAAATGTTGAGAAAGGAAGGAATGAAATCTCAAAATCTATGCAAATTTAGACTGTGTATTCAAATTTCCTTTGTGCTTATGATTTTAAAAGTTTGAGAACAAATATACCAGCGATGGAAGATTGTAGTTAAGAATCATTGGCCGAGTATCCCACTTTTCCAGTGTTATTCCATGTGGTTCAGAAATCTATCTAACCTAAGGTAATTGACTTACTTGAAAAAAAAATGTTCTGCCAGGGTGTGCATTCATATCCATGAAACAAGTAATAGAAATAGAAATGAAGATAACAATATAGTATTTTGTTTCATACTGAATCAATTATGTTGCTGTTTCCTTTATTTTCTTGCACTCAAGCACATACTTACAGTACATGTAGAGATTTTTATTGGAAGAGCATTACTGTTGTGTGGTGAATTATTAATTTCAACATACTTTAAGAACAGGTTCATTTAGAGACATTTCCACAAAAAAAGTTATTATACATATTAATTTTTGTCACTGTAAAGGGTTAAATTAATTAAAATAATATGACATTTTTATGTTCGAATCATTGTAAATTAAGACTGGTGCTTTGTATTTTATGAGAATAGGCAGCTACCAAGTCAGAAAAGCAATTAAAAAGTGAATGCTATGATTGTAGTGGGTTTTCAATCAGGGTTTGTAGTGTAGGGGTAGTTGTGTCCTCTCCCCCTTTCCCAAATTCTGGCTATGCTCCTTTTCCATAATATCTAATAATCCTCTCTAAAGCCTTATTCTCCCTAATGAAATCAGAACAAATAATATTCTATAACATTTATTTTGGGGGTTACTAAAATCTCCACTTCAACAGACAACCTTTTTAATAAATTTGCCATCCATACCACAAGCCAACCACAAGAGTGTTAAATATCACAATTGAATTATAAATACATTCAGCCATTGCCCTGCGAGATTTTTCAGAATATCGTCTGATACTTAGACAATGATGGCCACAGTCCTAATTTGACTAAATTGGAAGATTTTTAAAAAAATAAAGTAGGATAACAGTTTTATTATTCAGCAATAGCATTGAAGCCAAACATTCCATACTAATGACATACAGTAAAAACCTGATAGGTTCTTAATTTTCAAAAAAATAGAAAAACGAACTTGTAACACAGGACTCTATATTAATTTCTTTATATCAGTACAACTTATATACAGTATGTAAGCCCGTGATGTACAGTACAGTACAGTAATTATTTATGATTTTAGAAGTAAAGGAGAAATTGGATATATAGAGGATATTACATGGCCGCGCGGAGATACGGATTTTATCTTCGAGTGTTGAAAATTTATCTCACGAGTGAGCGCAGCGAACGAGTGAGATTAATTTTTAACACGAGAAGATAAAATTCGTATCTACAAGCGGCCATGTAATGTTCTGTTTATTATATAAACATCAATGAAATACCAAATTCGAATTTTATTTGAGTTAAGCTTAAAAATCGAGCATTGAGCAAAGGCAAGTGTAATATCTTCACATGTGAAAATAACATGTTATTTTCACGTGTGAAGATATCAAGTTTTCGCGCAGGAGATCACCCGGTATTTCATTGGTGTTTATATAATAAATGCCACTTTGCTATCATTTATATAAAACCTGTTTAGGCTAACTTGTGGAAAATGTGGCTGGTTTTTATCGTATTGTGACTCAGATCTGGTCAAAAGAACAGTAAGGCCAGTAAGACTCGATGATATTTAATTTATAGCAGGTCACAAAGCACTTTTTGGCAACTCCGTTTTACAAATAAGTTGAAAAAAGATGCAAATAATTTTACTGGCCAAGTAATTCTTTTGACCAGATATGAGTCAAACTATGTCAGTATGAAATGCTTGGCTTTGAGCATGACGCCGCTTTGCAGGTGTCTCTTTCGGCTAGTGCTTAGTATTGTAAGCTTTTGCAGGCTAATAGCAGAGCTAGAATCTCCTTTTCTGTATAGCCAGGGGCGGATCCAGGAATTTCAGAAAGGAGGGGTCGGATATTGAAAACATGGGATGAAAATCTGCAAATTTCCTTCGTCAAATGTGTGGTTCCAAAAAATATCCATAACCCCCCAATGGAAGGGTGTTGAAAAGTGATCCCCACCCCTCTGGAATTTCTGAAGAAAAATACAGTATTTGTATGGAAAAGATGAGGTAAATTGACCCCCCACACCCCTCCGGAATTTCCCTTCTGTAGGGGGAGTATGGATAATTTCTGGAAACACACAATACAGTAAATGCATGGGAAAATCTCTAGAGAAAGCCCTCCCCTAAATCCGCCTCTGATAGTAGGATCATGACATTAGCAAGAACAACCCTCAACCTCATGAGGCCTTGTGAAATTTCTCTCTGGAAGTGTGATCCCACTTATTGCTTTATCAATCTCTTGTCGTTTTAAGCCCTCGAGAATAGAGTCAACAAGTTCTTCAAAACACTCAGTAACATTAATGTTCTTCTCTGCACTTGCTTCAAAGAAAGGCAAGTCGAACTGCTCAGCAAAGGCTTTACCCTCATCAGGGGACACTTCTCTTTCGCACCCAAGGTGACACTTGTTACCTATGAGCACTGCTTTGGTGTAAGGCGAGCAATTACTTGTCATCTCCCCATACCTAACAAGAAGTTGATTTCATTTAAAAATCTAGAAATGGAGGGTGTACTGCATGTTTTCAAATAATCATTATTAAGTTGATTCAGAAACTAAGTTATATGTTTCTGGTTGATTCAAGGGAAATATTGGTCTCATTTTTTTTTCGAACAAATATTTGGGGAGGCAGGAGCGTAGCTAAGGCTTTTTTGGTATACGAGAGTGTTATGTTAAATAAAAGCTGTGTGACTCCCCCTAGCCTGCTAGCCGACTCTCCAGTTGTTGTTTTTTTCAGATATTTGATTTTTTGGCGTGCGCCAGAAAATCAAATATCAGAAAAAACCCACTGGAGGGCCGGCTAGCAGGCTAGACTCCCCCACCCCTCCTAATCCGTTCCATATGGGTGAGGTATGGAATTTTTGTTTAATCACACATACAATTCAAAGCCTTGTAAATACTTCTTTGATTTTCATGGACTACCAGCTGTGTGTGTGTTCACAGGTAACCCACAAGTTTTATAGCGGAGCTATACAAAGGTGTATATCTTGAGAAGGGATAAACCTCAGACAACCAAACTTGGATGACGTTGTCTAAGTGGCAGGGGGAGTGCAACAGTGTGATCACATGGTATATGACGTCATCAAACGAGAAAAGGTATATATCTTGGGAAGAGATGAACCTCAGACAACCAAACTTGGATGACGTTGTCTAAGTGGCAAGGGGGTGCAACTGCATGGTTAGTCTAACGTCATCAGTGATATAAGCAAATTGTAAAAAATATACATCTCAGAAAGGGATATGAGGCTAGGATTTGTGTTAGTGGTGAAGTTCGATTTCATGATCAATTAGTCGGCGACTAATTGGTAAATATTTGTTCTTCCCTTTTTACTTATTAATTCAAACTACCCCCTTTAGGACCGATCTAAAATAACTCAACGGGGGGGGGGGGGGGGGGGGGGGGGGTATTATATAAAATGGAATGGGCAATAAACAGTGCAGCAGGGGACTTTTCAGTTGCACTATCTCCACTACTTACCAGTAACCAATGCTGTGGAAAGACTGTCTATTAGTGATATCATACGTCAGTACTACTCCCATAGCCCCTCGGTAATAACTATTCACTGCTGTCCGAAATCGTTCATGGCCAGCAGTGTCCCAAATCTGAAGCTTGATGCGTTTTCCTTTTCGCGCTACTACTTTGCTTCGAAAATCTACCCCCACAGTTGAATGCAAGGTCTTTCTGAATTCTTGGTCAGTGAAGCGACAAAGCAGCGAGGTTTTACCGCATTTGTAGTCTCCCACGATAATTATTTTGAAAAAGTAGTCGACTTTTATATCGTCTCTTGCAGACGCCATCTTGTTTGTTGTGATAATGATTTTCGGTTTTGACTTCCGGTTTCAGTTCAAAGTTCATTGGGTTGCCTGTGGCACAACAACTTCAGCCTCGTCCTCGTGGTGAATCAAAATTCAAAAGGACGTCTGGAAACATGAATTTATCGGGGAATTTATATTTTAGAAAGCCACGTCCTAGATTCCTGATATAGATGTCTCGTCGTTGCCTTAGCAATTTTAAAGTATCATTTTCAAAGAACGTTTGATCAGGGATTCAGGGTTGTGGTTTTCTAAGAACATTTGATCAGAAGATTATGATGGAACCACTACACATCAAGACACCTTTGCTTGAGAGCCACCCACTTTCCAAACTCGCAGGGTGTCCGGTATTTATCAAACTTGATAACACACAACCGGTAGGGTCTTTCAAGATTCGTGGTGTTGGAAATCTTTGTCAAAAGGCAGGTATTTTTTGTTCTTTTTTTTAGCAGATACATTAATTATCCCACTTCCCATATTTTCAGTTTTCCATTTTGTTGTGTTTTGCATGGAGCTCCCCACACACTTTTCACATTTTTTAATAAAAAACACATATATTGATGGACTTCATATATGTTTTGGTTTGCAATCATTTCTTTGGGAATTTAATCAGAAAACCATGGTGGCCATAGTTGGAGGACAGAACAAAGGAAACAAATGAACTTTCTTGTGTTCTGTACCACCAACATGACTGCCAGTGATGTCACATGCAAACCAAGAATACAAACTGCAACATAAACAATAACACAACTAATGTGACCATCCCTGCCACATTAGTGTTAAAAAAGAAACCGGCAAAACAGTTTCTTTTTTAACAGAGCACAAAGCCAATTCAAAGTCAAAGGGGGTACCTTTTTCAGGCTTGGTATAAGAAAGGGGTACCTTTTTCGGCTTTGGTATAAGAAAGGGGTACCTTTTCTGCCCTAAAATTGCTATAAAGAAGGGTAAGGGGTCCAGAATCTGGGCCCGAGCATCCCCGTACAAAAGTTTTGGGAGTACCCCCCTCCCCCCCAAGTTATTAATAATCCACTTTAACTGCAAATTACTAAAATGGTGGATATGTTAGGAGGTGTGAGATTGTCTGCAATTATAAGCAATAGGCATTCCAGTCTCACATTTTCTGTTTGCATATTCATTGTTTATTTATTTAGACTTTTTTCTTGCTGTCAGTGTCCCTTCAGCAAAATAATGTGTTTACCATGAAAGACATTTAAAAGACATCTTTATTATAATGCACAATCAATCATTATGCATTCTTCTGTTTATGTTGGTGTAATATTTACAGGCAGTTCAACAAGGATCTTGTCATCACATTGTGTGCTCCTCAGGTAAACGTTAAGTATAATGTGGAACTAGAATTGCGATAGTATTAGCCTTGTGCCAGCCAGTGTCCTGTGTCAGCTTTTACACAAGAATAGCAAGAAATTTCACTCCAAGTCCCTGTGTCAAAATACCATTCATATGACTGGAACTGGTGCTCCACCCACTTTAATACTGATCCTATCAAAAACATTTGCAAAGTAATAAATGTCATTCAGGTCAATATTATTTGAGATGTTTTAATTTATTTCAGGAGGAAATGCTGGGCTAGCGGCAGCATATTCTGCTAGAAAGTTGAGCATCCCATGCAATATTATTGTACCGACTACAACACCTCAATCAATGGTGCAGAGACTACAAGAGGAAGGGGCAGACGTGACGGTCCATGGACCTGTATGTATGTTTCTTTGACAATGAAACTGAAGCCAGTTGATCATTCATCATCTAATTCATTCTATGGCAAATAGTGAATCTTAGCCAAAATAGACCAACATTTTAGAATCCAAGCCTGGGGCTCTTCAATCCACTGAAAGGTCCAGCTGAGCTAGCAACTTTTCAAAATTGTGCAGGAGCTGTCGAGTGACTGTTACACTACAGCAAGCCATAAGCGGCTCAGCCACCTGTCCTGTGTTTGTAAAAATATAGAGAATTAATAAAATCTGTCATGAGATGAAAGAATAATATTCAAGACTTCAAGACCACAATGGAAAATATTAAGGTTCTTTTACTGCCTCAAAACGTCTGATATGATGAAAACCTCTTTAAAAAATAAAGAAACTGACAAGACAAGATTTCAAGATTTAAACCAAAATATTTGTAGACTATTAAATTTTCAGGGTACCTGTCTGTCAGCCCTCTGATTTTTTGGTCTGTCTGTGAGCTATTTAGTCCAGAGTGTAGTGTGTGTCTTTAAACACTGTAGTATCTGCCCAATTCTAGGTGTGGGATGATGCTGACGCCCTTGCTAGAAAGCTTGTGAAGGAGAAAGGTAGGCGTAATTACAGCAGTTACTAAAGAAAGTCTGTTAGGGGGGCAGGCTCCACATTAGGCATGCATTTTGTCATGATCTTGTTATTTTCCACCATGAATCTCCGTTTGCTAAAACATTTTATTTGTGAAGAAGAAATAATGTTGAACTTGGAAAGTTCTTTGATGCTTTTGCATGAATGTTTGTTCCCAGGCTACACATACATTCCTCCCTTTAATCATCCAGACGTTTGGTAAGTAAAATGAAAACCTCTTATCCAGAACTCTGATTTTTTTCTGAAACAGATATAGTTTTTTTTTGTTGAAGTGACCAACAATGTTCCAGGTTTTTTATATGAGTTTTTTGAAAGGGGGTGCATTTCTGGTTTGAAGAGACAGAGTTTGTTGATAGGGCTACTAGATACTTTTTATATCGCAAAAGGGGGGGTGTCTGCACCAACCTCAACTCTCCTGTATCCGGCACTGGTTAAAAGGGTTACACAAGTACATTATTTTTCCATTAGCTCCTTTTTACTGGTGGATAAGCATTAGCTTAGGAACAAGTTTCTGAGGGGGATTGGTATCAGTCACTCACTCGCTCACTCTGACATGAACCTCATTAATTCAATATTATGCTGATGTCATCTCCACAACCCCCAGATATCGCCTGCTTGACACCTGCTGATGCAAAACTAATTGATTCAATATCTTAATAGCATATCCATTCTTTATTTAGTTTTGGATGAAACAAGGTAGAAAAAGTTAGGAGTCTTCATTAGTCAACGTGTGTATTTTCCTTATTGTTTCCACCTCCCAAACCAAAAATGCCTGATTTTTAGCAGTTTTCAACCACTTTTCTGCATGATATCCGTATCCATGAGTAGCCATTGGCAGTGCTTTGATTTGTTTCATAGGGAAGGTGTAGCTTCTGTCATCCATGAGTCTGTTCAGCAGCTCAAGAATAACAAGCCTGACGTGGTTGTTGTGTGTGTCGGCGGAGGTGGACTATTGTGTGGAGTGGTCCAGGGGCTGCATGATGTAGGGTGGACTGATGTTCCTGTGGTTGCTATGGAAACTGAAGGGGCCAATAGCTTTTATGCTGCAGTGAAGGCGGGTGAGCTTGTGACTCTTGATGGAATAAAAAGGTCAGTTAACTTCCAGGCTGAATCTTATATCCCCTGGGTATCAGAACAAAACAAGATTCTTTGGGAAATCGTCCTGACAGAACATATTCCACCACATGACATTTATCAGACGTGAAGGTAGGAAGTGACAACAAACTCTACAGTAGCGGAATGAGAATCAATTGTGTGCTTATCACAGCTCTAGCATTCCTCACAGCTCTAGCATTCGAGTATGTCTAAACGGCAAGTTAGCCTCTAATACTAAAGCTTGTGATAGATAATCACCAATGGGGTCACTTCCTGGAGGGGGACCTATGTTTGGGGCGGGGGTGCTCGCAGGAACTTTCGATTTTACACCTAAAAGGTACCAACAAATATGATATTGATAAAACCATTGTTGCTTGATTTGCTAAAACGGACCCTTAAGACAGGGATGTCAATCTCAGGACTTCAAAAATGTGGAGACCACCTTGAAATGGTGAAATTTCATGAATTCTCCTGGGAGAAATACAGTAAATGTGTGGTAGTCGTCTTGATGCGAAAAATCTTGATACTCCTGGCAAAACCGGGAGAGTCAGACGTCCATGCCTAAGAGGTACCTATCTGGAAAAAAGTTTTCGAATTTTACACCCTAAAAGGTGCCAGAGGCCTGATTTTAAACCCTAAAAGGTATGACGAGCACCCCCGCCCAAAAAATAGGGCGGGGGGTCACCATCACATGGTGATGGACAACACAGGATAGTGAACACAGGGAAAGATTTGCACATTTGGGTTGCCAAACACCCCTATTTTCTGTTTTTAATGTTGTTGTCGCATGTTGTTTAGTGTTGCTAAGACATTGGGAGCCACTCGAGTAGCTGAGAAAGCACTTGAATGGACAAAACACCATGACATCATCAACTGTACGTGTACTGATCAACAGGCTGTTCAGGCGTGTGAGAACTTCGCAAGTAAGTCCTCCCAAGTTCATGGCTAGCCTCCTCTGCGCCCATCGCTTGGCTCAAATCTCAAAGTAAAACAAAGTACAAAGCGTGGGGTTGCTGTGTTCGTTTCATGAGAGTGATAGATTCGATGAACTCTGGGAAAGCACGCCATTATTAAAAAGTTTTGAACTCAATGCGGGTTATAGTGCTGCAACTCCCCCATCAGAACAAATACTGGATCCACCCCTGTGCCCCCACAACATACTTTTGCTTACGTCGCCCCTCTCTGAGTAAAAAGTGTATAAACTTGTGGCTGACTGCTCATGTGATTTTCTGTATTTTCTCCTTTCCCCAGATGATCACCGTATGTTAGTTGAGCCAAGTTGTGGTGCCACCCTCGCAGCCGTCTATGAAAACTTTCTGCCTCGACTTCAGGCCGAGGGCAAACTGAAAGCAGTTCAATCCGTGCTATTGATAGTGTGTGGCGGGAATATGGTCTCAATAGAACAGTTAGACAAGTGGAAAACTCAATTAGGAATGAATGAGAAAAACTAATGTCTAATTAGCGTGTCTATAAGAGGCCCTGAAATCCAGATAGTAAGGGTAGAATTTAATTTTTAGTTTAGGTACAACAACACGAGAAACAAAATTGTAGATTAGGTACAACACACGAGATGGAATGGGGTATATAATGTAGATGTTCAGGCAAGTCTGTGGCCGCGTAGCACTAAGTATATAATGGGGTATATAATGGCAGGAACTTGAAGCAAGGGACTTTCTCTCCTCGAGATGTATATTGAATCTAAGGCCTTAACCCCGTAGATCGATACTGTTTTTGAAAAGCGGGAAATTCCCTTTTAACTGTTTGTGCTCAAACGGGCTTAGCAGAACAGGGCAAATTCTAGATATTTATTTTCAAGTTTTTAGAAAAACAGGGCGCAATTATGAAATCCGCCCTTCCAAACACTTCGCATTCAAACCTCGTTCAGGACATTGTCAAGCGTCTGTCACCAGCAGGACGTTCCTGCAGAACGCCGCATTGTGGAGAAGAAAAGCTTCGGGAAGGACTGAAGCGATGGACTAGTCTCCCTCGCAGGCGTTGCGTGACTCCGACGCAATTTTCCCTTTCGTAAACCATCGTTGCCTTTTGGACGACACTTAGAAAATTTTCACGTTTAGTTTCGTTGTCTCAGTAAAGGTAAAAAGAAAAAAGTCGTATATTAATTATTGCCTGTTTAGAACCCTAACCGGTAACCCGAATACTAACCGCATTCAGAGTGAATAGCAACGACCGTTCTAAACGGCAACGATGGTTTACGAAAGGGAAACTAGCGACTCCAACCGCTGGGGCTGAGAAGGAGACTGTGTGGCAGTGGACGTGACACCATTCTCCCGGAGGGGACTTCCCTAAAAATATACGGGGGAATGATCTTCGGTAAAATTACTTTCAATCCTAAGGGCTAGTTCACACACGAACCCAAACGCAGGGCGCAAACTCAAAGCAGGTGTGAATAACAGCGACGCAAAGTGCAAGCCTAAAATCAGTACGTTCCCTTAGTTCCCACTATACGGCACAAGCGCAAGGAAACTGAACGTGTCGATTTTCGTGCGCGCTTGCGTTCTAGTGTGAACCACATAAGGGAAATGTAAGAGTTCGATATCCTGGCGTTTGCGCTTGCGTTCCATTTAGAGGGATAGGAAACTAGCTAGGGGTGGTCCAAAGCAATGGGAAATTGGATGTTTAATCCTATAAGACGTACCAAATAAGGCATACGAAATTAAATGCGAAAAACACTGAAAAAAATTATCTAGGGTAGATAAAATGTCTTTGCGTAGAATGTTTTTCGTTAAGGTTCCTCTACCCGGTGAGACGTTTCATTTGATGTATTTGGTTACCATGTCAACGGGTTGCGTGACTTGCAACTGCAAGAGCGTGACCTCTGCATTCGACGGGGATCATAGTCAATGGTTTCCCAATGGGTATTATTATGACCGGTGTCGGGCGTACATTACCATTCCAACGAGGCGGGCTGTCCAAGTTATCCACATTTTAAGAAAATGGGAGGTATCATATTACATCACCACAAATATAGCTATTCGAAAAATTTTTTTCAGCCAGCCTCGTTAGATCAATAATCTACACTAGATAACAAATACGATCACACACTCAGGGGAACGATTTAACTTATCCCCATCGAATGCAGAGACCATTTTCCAAGAAATTATATTTAAGGTCAGAGGTCATACGTTTGTTGCCATAGAGACCAACATTGGTGAAAATGATCGAGAATGACCAAAGGTATCGAAATGCAAATTGATTGGATCCCTCAGAGGCGTTGGTTTAGAGATAGACTACTCCTTCAGTTTTACGTCCGCCATTGTGGATTTGGCTTCCACCCAGGCCTTAAGTTACCTGAGTTGACGATTCACCTCTTCCACGGACTCTCTTTTAAAGGTATCTGCAATGATTTTTTTATATCTCCAATATTATAATACAGTCATGTTCAGTGTTTAATAAGCACAGCTCCCCTGGAAACCAGCGTTTACAGATTAGTTTGTAAATTACTGTACTTGTTTTGAGAGGCCACTGCGCCTAAATAAATTGTATTCTTGTATGTTTATGTATGACATGTATGTATTTTTGTGCAGAGCAATGCGGAGACTACTTTTGTGAAGCTGAAAAACGCAACATGAAAGTAGAAGCAAATGTGCAGGGAGAGATAAAAATCGATAAAACATAACCTTTGCTCGCAGGGAACTCTTCACCAAGGCGGCATTCGTTTTGCATGCTTACTCGTGGGGTGGTAATTGAATTGCTGTCTCGGGCGAAGTTGAGAGACAATGTTCACGAGAAGTAAAAAAAAGATTGCTTGCAAAAAATCTTTAACAAATATATTTTGAAAGAATGTAACACGACACTGTCTTTAAGCCCTGGCTAAACTATGTAGCGCGCAACATTGTACTGCTGGACACATGTTTCCCGGTTTAGCCACACGAGAAACAGTGTTTGCGCGTGACAAATCAGACAAATTTTGTCACCAAATTTGGACACCAAAAAAAAACATGTTCATTTGCAAGACAAGAACATTTTGTGTCTCCGACTCGGGGAAACATGCAGGACACAAATGTTGTACGTAGTTTAGCTATTTTAGCTTTTACAAGATATAATAACATCACTGCGTCTTCAATCCGTCTTCTCTCATTCAGCTGTTCAGACCAGGGTCGCGGAGAGTTATGGGATCTATGAACCACTGTCAGAAGCAGCCAATCACGTTTGAGTATCACCTTGAACTTTCAGGTCACTTTGAGAAAATATTTTATAGCAAATCAGTCCCTCGTCTTTTCACGGCCAAATTCAATGAAGTGAGTGTCCTGTTGCTTTAAAAGAGGGAAATATGATGAAATGCTTTATTCAGATACACTAAAAATATGAGTTTTGAAAAATACTGGGTCATTCAGAGCGAGTAATGTAGGTATTTAGCTTTGAGAAATGGTTCAAATAGTAATTTCTCTCAAACCAAAATCTGAAATGCCGTTCTGCTGGCATGCGGTAATCCGCTGAAAAACTATTTTGCGCATGTCTACTACTGCCTCCGCGCGTGCGCAGATTGGGCTAACCAATTCTCGATCTCTGTTTTTCGAAGGTTTTTACTTCGGGTGTCTTGTTGTTTAAAATAGTATTTCGGTGTTTGCTTTTAGAATTTGAATACTCTGCTAGCCCAGTTGCCTTTTGGGACTACTCAGCTACGTCCTTCCAAAGTTTGCAGTTATTTGGTCAATTGTGAGTCATGTAAGCAAGGTCCATGTTTGGCCTTACGCAAAGGCGGGTAAATCTTCCAAGTGCTACTACAAGATGTAACGTTGGA
This sequence comes from Scolanthus callimorphus, assembly GCA_033964015.1. Classification (NCBI taxonomy): domain Eukaryota; kingdom Metazoa; phylum Cnidaria; class Anthozoa; order Actiniaria; family Edwardsiidae; genus Scolanthus; species Scolanthus callimorphus. The sequence goes on from CM066919.1 coordinate 8,044,315, forward strand.
TGCTTTTCACGTAGAAATAAGCTACTTTGCGGCAACATTTAACTGAAAAAACCTTTGGACAGTAAACTACTGGTAACAACGATGGACTACGATCACTTAGACCCGGAGGGAAGCTTGATGGATGTGAGTACACCACGTTGTTGTACCTTTCACGAGCGTTGTAAAACCTTATTTTGACAACCCTTTTGCATTTGTTGATCAATGTAATTATGGATTTTAATGCCTTCAGAAAATCCAAGCCCTAATACAGCCACCCCAGTCTGAATTTTCGATTAAAAAGTCGAAGAAAACCGACAAAGACTATCGAAACCTGGCCGAAGCGTGAACCACGATCACTGCGATAGCTGCGGCGAAGGGGGAGATCTGCTCTGTTGCGATCAATGCCCGTGTGCGTTTCACCTCTGTTGCTGGTAAGATTTGACAATATTACCCTATTATCATGTCTTTCTCCTATTTCGATTCTAATTTTGGGTTTCTATTTGCTTATCGCTCTGATAAGAGGGCCTATATCCTTATTTAAAATCAACTACCAGAGAGCTACTTGGACGGGTGGTTGGTATTTCTTGCCACGACCCAGAGTTCTTTGCAAGAATACACACAAAAGGGTAGAGGAAATGGCTCCCAAAGGGTCTTCCTGAGCACTTAATCAACCTTTCTCAGCAAAATCCCTTTATTATAAACTTGTACTTGTTATTATTGTTCTTGCTTATGCCTAGAGCTGCTTTTATCCCACAGAGAAAGGTTTGTTCTTGTTTACCTGAAATTGAATACCAATTTGCTTCAAATGCAAACAATATGTTCTTTCAAAGGAAGCTTTTTCTGTTAGTTATCACTATCTTGCAATCTTAAATTTGATCAAGACATTGTGTAGTTAATAGAGTGCAATAGCAGGGGTCATGTGCTTTTGACAGATTCTTGGGCTTAAACCAGGGGAAATCTTAAATCAATTTGAAATTGCTTGAACTATATGGCATTAAGAGTTCACAATTAAAATGTATGTCAATCTGGTTTGCAATAATGTTTATGTAACTGCTGTTGTTGAAAATATTTGTAGGGCTTTCTATTAAGAAAAAGAGTAATGTCTGCTGGCTAGTTCCCAGCAGGAAACTGAAATGGCCTCCCTTTGCCATTCTTGTCTTTCTACTGTATGTTTTGTATTGGAAGGACCCACGTTTATTCTAGAAAATCTGCTCAATGTATCAATATGCATCTAGTAATGTCTGCTAGTTCCAGCAGAATTGCAATTCTTGTCTTTCTACTGTGTCAGAAAAGCAAATTCAAAAGGGCCTTTAAGATCCTATCGAATTCTACTCTGTTTTTTCACAAGTTAGCCGATCAGCCCACATGTATTTTGTGGCTTGCTAAATAGTAAATATGATACTTGATAAAATTGTTCAGTACCGTTTAGATCTTGAAGGATCCTGTTTTATTTTGTGGCTTGCTAAATAGTAAATATGATACTTGATAAAATTGTTCAGTACCGTTTAGATCTTGAAGGATCCTGTTTTTGGGTTTCTCACCAGATAATTGCCATATTCATGTCTTGAGATTGACACAAATTAATTTCCATGGTATTGAAGTTGCTAAGGGTCTGCAGTGAGGTAGACTGGTAACCACTTTCTATAGTTGTTGAACGCGGCTTCAGGGTTCCCATGGGTCCTTGAAAACCTGGAAAGTCATGGATTTTAGAAATGTCCTTTTCCAGCCCTGGAATTTTTACAAAAGCCCATCAAGTCATTCAAGGGGCTGTGCCATGGTTGTTTCAACAAAATTTTATAAAATAAGACCACATCTCAGAATCCTACATTATACTATTATTTAGTGTTATAAAAAAAAGGAACTGAAACTTGCATTATATAGGCATTCTTACATAAGATTTTTATAACTTTCGCTATCAAATTTCCAAGTTTGAAAACTGTTCAGCATGAACAGAAAAAAAAATGTCATTTTGTAATCCAATTCCATCCGCTCGATAACACACAAAAATACTCCAAATTTGTGCTCATCTAGCAGTTGAAAAGTTATATAACAAACCTAGATTAATATTTTGCTCATTTCGTTTGAATTTGACTACATTAAGCAACCTAAATTTGCCTCAAAATCGTGACACTGCCCCTTTAAAAGTCATCCTGAAGAAATATTTACAAGATGTTGGGTGTGTTTCCCATGATGCTCTATCGTGTGCAAAAAACACATTTTTCATTATGAAAGGTCATTAAATGTTTCGAAACGTCCTTGAAAATGTCCTTAAAAGTCCTGGAATTTTGAAAGCCGGAAAAACGTGGGAACCCTGGGCTTAGGCATTTCTGAATAAAGAAGAACGCGCACGCTTATAGCTGGAATCATCCATTCAGATCGTTTTATGATTTATTTGGGAGGATACAATTGTACAATTTTCACACTACTGCACACATGTAAGTGTGTACAAAATGAACAATATAATGGTAACCTCCCAAATGAATCATGACATGATCTGAATTGAGCAGCAACAAGATGTCAACATTGTTAGCTGCTTTTTTATTTGGTATACTCAAATGGTGTTATTGTTCTTTTTTTTGTTCTGTTAATGCACAAAATCAATAGTAAGGGTAAAAAAAAATGATGTTTCAATGTCTACATGATGCCATCATCAAGACAAAATGATTATTGAACTGGAAAAGGTTAGTAGTTTTCTAGTTTGATAATCATTTTGTCTTGATAATGGTCTGATGGAGACCTTCAATAATGTAGACTTTTAACCCTTACTTTTGCAAACCTGCATTACAGACTGAATAGTGTTTTCCTTCATTGCTAGTGACCCACCCCTAGACGAAGATGACATCCCAGATGGAGAGTGGCTGTGCATTGAATGCCGAAATAAACCAAAGGAGGTATGGTACTCCAGATTTGAGTTTGTGCAACTGGACAAATTCTCTCTCTACCCTTTGATTTACTGAGCAGAGCATGTTCCACATTATGTAAATTTGACACAAAAATGTGTGATTCCAGAAATACCCATAACCCCCCCCCCCCCCCCCTCCCCCTATCCCCTAAACTATAGAAGATGCTTCTTCAAAAGATCCACAATCGTGGGAAGGTCTGTTGTCACTGGATGACAGAGAAGCACACCACGCCTATTCCCTTTGACTAAATTCTCCTCAGTCTATACCCTGCACGTGTTCCCTTAACCTTTCCCATGGAAGGGATTTGGAAATTCCTTGACTTGATAAAAAACAAATGTATTAACATTAGAAAGTTCCTTTTGAGTGTTTCTCTTCTAAAACCACATATTTTTGATAATATCTTTTTCCAGGATGACAAGAATAAAGATGAGAAACTTGAAAATGAAAAAGGTGGTGAAGAAAAAGAGAATGAAAAAGAGAAAGAAAATGAGAAAATGATGGAAAAACCAAAGGAAAAGGAAAGCCCAGTTGAGGCAAAGGTCAAGGAACCAGCTAAACCAGAGTCTCTTTTCTCTGCTCTTGTTAAAATGAGCACAGGAAAAAACCCTACTACATTTGAATTGCCTCCTGAGCTGAAGTGCACAACAATTTTTCCAGGTAATAAGTTGCAAGTCCTCTGTGTGTCTTTCACTCACTTTTATAGATTAGAAAGGGCAGTGTACTGAGGAAGGATGTATGGTACATCTTCAGTTTTGTATGGTTTCTTGAAACCAGAAGGCAAGGTTTGCTTTTTTTTCCAAAGCTGGCTATGTGCACGGTGTTGGTACCCAATACCGTTACATCTCGAAACAGGTGCCATTTTGGTGCGTTTTCCGGTGCGTTCTATTTTGGTGCGTTTTTGGTGCATTTGTTTGGTGCGTTTTTTGGTGCATTTTGTGATGCTAATTTAGCGATGCGATTTTGGTGCGTTTTGCGATGCGATTTTGGTGCGTTTTGCGATGCGATTTTGGTGCGTTTTGGGTGCGATTTTTGGTGCGTTTTGGGATGCGATTTTGGTGCGTTTTGGGATGGTTTTTTGGTGGATTTGGGGGTGCGTTTTTGGTGCGTTTTGTGTTTCCTTCTGCAGTGCGGTTTGAAGTTCTAAACAAACACCTGTTGTGGTTTTTTGATCTCGAATTAATACTCAATGTTGGAAGACATTGATGATTTGGAGAGTTATGATTAGCAGGATTAGCTATCCTTAAATCAAAAGGCTCTTTTAAGAGCCACCACATCCTAAATAAAGTGAGGTCAACTTTGCTTCGTTCATGCTCTTCTTAACTGGGGAATATTGGGACGGCGGTAAGACTAGATTAGTATTAACATGGGAATGCGCTATGATTATTACTCTGACTTTCTGTGGAAGGTCAAAATAATCAGTGTGTAGTTTTTGACAGCGCATCAAAATTTAGCCAATCAGAGCACAGAATCTACTTAGGCAGCACAAAACAACATGGCGGCCATCAGGTACAGGCGCTAGGAATGAAGAACATAGAAAACCTTGGATTTTTAGCCGACTTAAAACCTAGAAATATGGCTATATTTAATAGATATGGACTCCTGATGGAACAAGTTCACCTCTGACTTGATCGATGCCGTTTATTTACGAGTGCTCGGATAGATTTTCTCTACTTTTATCAAGCCGCCATTTCCCCTTTTTTCGGCGATGAATTTACTTCCGCTTTTTCTCTCGACTAGCTTTCCGTTTTTCCAAAATCCCATCTGTGTTTCGTAGAAAGGCAGCGATAAAGCCGACGTGATTAAAGCAATGCAATACGCACCGGAAAAGGCAACAGAAAATGCACCAAAAAGGCAACGCATAATGCACCGAAAAATGCACCAAAAACGCACCAAAATGGCAACGCTAAAACGCACCAAAAAGGCAACAGAAAATGCACCAAAAAGGCAACGCTAAAATGCACCAAAAAGGCAACGCTGAAACGCACCGGAAAAGGCAACGGGCATAAATGCACGGAAAAAGGCAACGCTGAAACGCACCAAAAATGGCACCGAAAAGGCACCGAATCTTTGAAATCATGATGCACTCGATTGGAAATCCGGTCTAACCATAGATTTCATCCTGTCATCCAAAACAGAATGGGGTTATCAGGTAAATGTCAGTGAATTCGTATAGTATAGCTCATGTGCATTCCAGTTTGTTTGTTATATTTCTTACTGAAGAAGATTCTTTAATCATGCATTCATTTTTTTGTGTACAATTGGCGTAACGACAAAGTGGAAATTGTTCTAACCCTGGGTTTTGCACATTTTCGGAACGATGAAATTGAAAAATCTAAATGAAATGCACATTATCGTAATCTGTAGCTCATGTGCACTACACAGTAGGGCGTTTAGGTGATGAAAATCAGGAATAAAATAAATATTTAAAATGATGCGTTTTGACTCGGTAAAATGTAACGCTCGCTTTCGCAATTTCTGTTACTTTGACTGATGTTTTTTCTTGTTCTTTTTGAAAATTTACATAAATAACCTGATAGTCACACAAGAGAGCAGAAATTCTAGCCACATACCAAGTTTGAAGCTAAAATATTATTGTGTTGTCTTTATTTTTCTCAAAAACTATGGCAATTCCGGGTGTAACACAATGGGCACCAACACCGTGCACATAGCCAGCTAAAATTTCAAATTTCTTGCTAAAATCGCAAAAACATCCATTTTCTGTACCGTAGGCGACAGAAAACGAAGAGGAAGCACAGAAGAAAAGGGATCTTCAGCTAAAAATGGAAAATGGTGAGTTGAGGGCTTGCATTTAGAAGCAAAAATACTCCTTCTACAAAGGGTTAGCAAAAACAGTTTACTTCCAGAAACAGGTACCATAGAGTGGTTATTGGCTCTAAAAACAGTTCTGCTTGCAACAGAAAACTTGATTGAATTCTTTTGACCACAGTCACATTCAATGTTCAACCAATAAATTTGAATCCTAGAATTTTCCTAATTTCTGTTTTTTTTTGCAATGTAAGTTTTAGGACCTTGATTTAAAGCATTAAGCTTGAGTTTACTTCATAAAGATTTCTAGCTTATTAATTTGAAGAATTTTTTGTGGCAGCGTATGTATAAAACTTTCAAAGCAGGGAAGTAGATGCATTAGTGATTTTTGCAGAGGAATTTGATCATGTGCGTGTAACTTTTCAGACACATGCCATGTGTTTTCTTAAAGTCAGCAGTCAGTCTAGTATGCAGTCTAGTACCTGTTTTGGTAGAAGATGCTTGGAGATATTAGCTTTCCAGCTATCAAAAATTTCAGGGTATATTATACACTTAATGACTGCTCCCGAGGGAAACAAAACTCGTTGTTTCCCAAGGGTGCAGTCATTATGATAGCAAAAAGAAAATTTGTTGTAAAAATTGTCTGCTGAATTTCTCACTCTAGTGATGTCACACCGCGCAGGCAACAATTTAGTTTGGAATTTACAATGTGACCATGGTAGAACCAATCAGAGTGCATGCTTTGATCGAATAAACACAAGCTATATAATAAAAAGTTATGTATGTATGTATGTACCAGTATCTTTAGAAGTTCTGGTTGCTTAACTTTTGTGCATGGCTTCAGGAAAGCTGGTTGTATTGAATGAGCATTGTTTTGTTTTTTAGGAACGAGGAAGAAGAGATGCAAGGGTTACCTCCTCACAGACTGTGCTTTGCCTGCAGCAGGTTTGTAGAATCTTAAGTTTACAGTAAACATTGTTGAATGTCCGATTTGACTGGGAAAGGCAGAGACTTGTAACCAAGTGCCTTCTGAGAAAAGGAACAGGATCTGCCTTACATCTATTTGCACATCAGGCAAACAATTTTGCAGAAAATGGATCACATACTAAGCATGCTTGTGATTATTTGTTTGTGTTTTTGAGGGCAAGATTGAAGCCCTGAAAGTTGCCACAAGCATTGAACAGGTCATAGTAGCCAACATGTACATACAAGCTGGTTATCACTAAGGACATCGACAATACATACAATCAATAAAGGGGAAATCTTGGAAAAAATGGTTGGCAATGCTAATAAAATGCTGAATTGAGCCCCGTGAAGCAAAAAGGGCTCTTTTGAATTTCATACTTTCGAAAAAAAAGGCAAAAGAAGTTCAGCATTATAAAACATACCCAATATAGAAATGGAAATTTAAACTGGCAAATCTCTACTTTGCAGTGCGAAATTTAGATGACCAAGAATATGCTTTGTGTTTAGATGAATTAATAGGCATTTTGCACTAGTGGTCACGTGATCTGGTCACCCTTAAATTGAGCAGCTTCATGCAAATGATGCTCAGAAATAAAAAAAAGGCATTATATTAATTTTAGTAAAAACCCAAATGGAATGGGATCAAAAATAAAACTTGCTTTTTTAATAGAGTTTGTATTCAGTCATACAAATGCTAGTAAAATAAGCAGTTTTGTATTTTACTCTCTCTTTTCACATATGCATTGTAGAGAGCTGAAACTCTGGCTTTATACTAAAATCACCTGATGCTATTTTTATTTCTGAGCATTACTTGGGTGAGGCTGCTCATTTTAAGGGTGACTGGGTCACCTGACCTCTTAGTTCAAAAGGCCTATTGGCTTCCATGAAACTCTTCAAAACAGAATTTGACAAAATACCATAGAAGGCCCCTTTTCTTTTGGCAGAGCCCAATTTTGAAAGAACCTTGGAGAGCATAACATTGGATATTGGATATTGGATATTTTGAGGGACATTGGGATGCATCTTTTCTGTTGGAATGCCTTCTACTTATCTTAACATTTCCTTCTGGTTTCGCTCTCCTGCAGGACTGAATTATTTGGTTTGCTAGTACAATGTGATTTTTGTCCCCTGGCATTTCATATGGACTGTCTAAATCCTCCCCTCACCACTCCCCCTAGTGGAATGTGGATGTGCCCCAACCATGCTGAGCATGCCGAGGTGAGAATCAAAGTGTGTTTTTACTATAGAACAGATTTAAGATGACTGTTGAAGGGAAATCATACTTCTCTGTACACATTCCTATTGGTATTGGCTGAGTTCTGGGATTTCACAAGTACCTTTTGTTTTCTTGGGTAACAACTAAATGCAAGTCATACTTGCTTCATCTCCTGATTAGTTTGTTGTTGAGTTTGTTTTTGTTTTTTGATTGGCTCCCTGATTAGTTTGTTGTTGAATTTGCTTTGTTTCTGATTCTAAGTAGAGAATATTTACCTCACCTTTAATTTTCGACACTCTGGAATCATCTCTATTTTTTCGGAAAGGGTTAAAATATTAATAATGCCCCTCTAAATTGACAAAAATTGGAAGTACAAATGATATACTACAGATTTCAGCTGACTAGGGGGTGCAAACAAATGCAAAATGCTAGAACACTTTGCTGAGAGAACAAGCTCTCCCTGCCCTCCCTTCGATGTTGTACAATATTGTGTCCAGTTTTTTTTCCTCCTGAACATTGGGAGGAGAAGGAAGGACAAGGTGTTCCCTCGTAACACACTGTCAAAAACAGTAGAGGGTTTGTATGGGTCAAGCTTTGTGTGGCTTCACTAGAGGTCTTGCTCTTGGGTGGCTGGATACCTTTGCAGTCGTATTTGATTTACATGTTTTGAATAAGTAGATACATCAAACCTATCTGAATGTGTTTTACAACTCAAGCATGCCAATCTGTTCTGGATAGCTCCAGTTTTGTGTGGCTCACAGTCCTGTGTTAACAGGAATTCTGGCAAACTTTCCTGAAAGTACTTATTAGCTCATTGTCTTTTCATTTCAGCCTGGACTTAGGGACCCCAGGTTCACCAAGAGATGCCAAGCATACAATGACTTACGGAATAATGTCTCCCAGCACACGGTCAAACTTCACTTCCTTAATCGGGTCCATAGGTAGGCAGTTGCATTCTACTGGGAGAGACAGGCATTACACTTTTGAAGCTTGGTGTCCCTGTAACAACTAGTACATAGACCTCAATTTTGAACAGAAAACAACAGTGTCACAATTTTGTAGCTTGTCATACATGTAGGTTTAGTCACAATAAGAGTTTGTTACACAGTTGATGCTGGGATACCTCAAGAAATTCTCACAAAACTAACTACCAGCTTTCTATTGCAAAAGTGACAGATGATGTGAACCATGTCACACAACACGGTCCAGACGACATCACAAAAAGTTTAAACTAATTTTTTACAATTGAACTTTTGCATGAGGCACCTATATTATTATCAATAAGAAGAACAAGACATGACAAAAGGATTCCTGGATGTTGATAAATTATAAAACCATTACAGTGTTGTGTGCAGAACGTTTCCCACAAGGATAAAGTTTTTTTTAGTTTTTGAAAAGTTTGCAACATACGTGTACATGTCTTGGTGTTTTGATGTGTCATGGACATTCGCTAAATAAGGGACTGTGACAATTGATGAGGATGCTACACTAACAATGTGCCTTTAATGGTAAAAAAGATATGTCTTCACTAGGGTCCCAACATTGCACCCATATGGTCGCCCATGGCAACTGTTCCTAGTGAGTTTCAGTGAAGTGTGTAATTTTGTGCTTCAATTGTTGATTTGTAGAATCCAAGACCATCCCCACTTTAAAAGAAAATCTCATTTGCCAACAAGAAGGAGATCAACTCTGGTAAGAATGTTTATGAAGAATGTTTTAAGCTTCATCGGTTTGTCAAAGCTCATTCATGAAGAATCGTTCAACAAATATTCACAGGTTTTGAATCAATTGTTGAACTGGTTCTTTAGTTTCCAAACTGCTAATTATAAGCTATCAATTTCTGTGCTTCAGTTCCTCAGTCTATAAAGGACCACTATAGTATCCCCCCTGTGACCCAACTACCCGAGCATGTCAAGGGATTGCAGAGACCGGTTCCTCTGTATTCATTGCCACTAGCCACGCCCACCCCAGAGGAACAGGAAGAGGTAGGTATAGACGCCACCTAGACAACTAGGAGCCTGGTGCCACTCCTTTGTTATTGTTTTCGTTCGACATTAGAAGACGAATTACGTGTAGAAGTCTCTAAAGCAACATCTGAAAACAAAGTTTCAGATTCGATTTACAAATCCAATCGAGAACATTGCTCTATCTTCTCTAAATCAGGGGGACCCGGCCCTCCCTTCTAGCAACCAAAAATACAGTAAATACATGGGACATTATTTAAAACACAGGAGAAATTTTCATATTAAGGGTACCTCAGGCCCTACCCTGTTTCACTGGTTTAGTGAGTGGATAAGAAAATAAATTACTACTAGGTACTAATGCAAGAATTTTAATCTCCCTCCAGTGGCTGAAATGTGTGGTCAACTTGCAGTGTGGAATAGCTAAACATTTGACTCAAACTTCAAGCAACAAACTAATAATTCCACACAATACAACAAGCACTAATGATGGAAATGCAGCGGTTAAAACTGAATCTACTGTAATGCCTACTATTATCAACTCTACTCCTATTGTCAATAGTGTCCAGAAAGATATGGTTGTTAATGGTATCAAAAATGACTCTGGTTCACATGTGACAGCTTCAAGCAGTGTCCCTAATGCTTGCATTAGTCGAGTTGTTACGACAACAATAACAACTTCGAGTGGAGGAAAAACTGTAACAAAACCTGTGACAATTCTTTACGCATCACCCTCTAAGTTGCAAGCCTCTATAAACGGACCCTTAAACTCTGCTAAACCTGTTGGCTCTACAGCTCTCACATCTCAGATAGCCGCGATGGCTTCTGCGGGAAATTTAACCAACTTGAATTCTGTGTCCATCAAGCATGAAGCAACTGAAGGAAGCCATGTAAATGATGGCAAACAGAGTCCTACAGATGCTCTAAAGCTCATTAATGACCTGGGTCACTTGAACAATTTGAAAACCAAGACTCCGGCGGAAGTAATAAAACCTATCTCTGTCTCGGCGGCCTCTGCGGGAATTTCCGGCATAAGACCTGGACAGTCCCCCGCTGCCACCATTAATGTCCTTCCTGGTGTTAGCGGTAGCAAAGTGGGCGGTAACGCGCCGACTAAATTAATAGTTCTGACAAGCAACAATAGCGGGAATATTATAAAGACTATTGGGTTGGCATCCAGCTCTGCGAGCCAGCTTCCGGGGAGCATTGCCATTGCTGGAGCCCCTGCCTCGGCTGCAAGCTCTCTTAAGGTGACAACTGCTGCCATGACAGCAGGTACAGTAACAGCCGCTGCAAGCACAAGCCCTGGTAGGGTGCACGGATCGGTGACTCCCGTAGCCACCACTAATGCTATCAATAGTATCTGTGCCGCTACTGGAGTGGATGCTTTCAATGGTAAGTTTTCCATATCAAAGACGTAATTCTCCTTAGTGAAACCAAACCATCCCCGCTCTTTAGATGTGAGAATTAATTGGTGTTGGATCAGTTTCTGAACTTAAAAGTGATTGTCTGCTACAGTGCCTGCTGCTACCATAGCAACTAGCATGCCCCTTCTCTGTAGACAAATATTGCAATCTTTTTATCACGATGCGTGACCCCGGGTCCGTTACCCCCTATGGAAAAACCTGGAATTTCCACAGGGGTTGCTGTGTTGGACCCTGGAATTTCCACAGGGCCATTCATTTTACCCCGGAATTTCCCCGGAAATTCATTTGCAACTTTGCATTTCTATAGGGGTCACAAGAGAATGTGGAATTTCCACATGGGTTGCCCCAAATTTCCACAGGGTTGTACAGGAGCAATAGATCTCCTTGGCTTAGGAGTAATGTTTCCCATTACAGATCACGTGGCATTATTCAAATGAATGCCACGTGATCTGAAATGGGAAAACATTACGCCCAAGCCGAGGAGGTCTATTTTTGAAAATTTGGAGTTCCTTGATAGGGGGTACGGCTATTTTTGGAACAGCCCATTGCGTGTTTAGCGGTTTCTAAAATGATATTGATGATAATCATGCTCATTAATTTTCATCCGTGAGAAAGATATGTAACATCAAGGCTCCCGTCCCGTTTCAAATATTCCCAAGTGCTATCTTTTAGCCATTGCTTTCAACTCATTTGAAAAATTGTTCTGCATTGAGAAACTCAAACGAAATGCTGAATGAACTGGCTTGTTCTCGGCCTAACGGGCTAAAAGTTTAGTACGTTTTTGCTCACTGTTAACCCTCCTGTTTCTTTTTAGAAACAGAATTAGGAAAATTGGACCCGAGGCTCATCCAAGTGTTAGCTTATCAGAGGTTACAGCAACTTCTCACTCAAACGAAGGTAAATTTTATCTGTGATGTATAAATAGTTTTTGTAATTCGAACAACGTGTGGCCCAAAATAACGAAATCCACTTTTCGGTGAAAATTTTGGGAAATTGAGAAGGCTCAGCTTCTATTGAAATAACGTATTAAAATCATAGTTCTTGATTGTAAAATGGAAGACAGGTTTCAAAATGTTTTAGTAGCTGAACGTCTCGGTTCTTTTCTGGTTGTACTTAAAAACCAATGTCAGTTGGAAGTTCGGCAGAGAAAGTAGGTTGAAAACTGGAAGGAGAAAAGGTTCCATAATGGCCACCGCAAATTTACATGTCTTAAAATAAAACTGACTGAAAATCAAATACTGGCACTAGAAAGAGTATCCTCACATTAGTAATACTAATGTAAATTTTGTATACTAAATTTTTCGTTATGCCAAATGCCATGTCGGCTATGAAAGCAGAGTCTGAATTTACAGAAATTTTCAACGTTCGTTTTCTCGGAAAAATCGATTTGAATTTTCGGCGGCCATTTTGGAAAAGCGTCTATTTTACAGAAGTTTCTATGACTCGTTGTTTTTCCAATTTTCAACTTAACGTTTTACACTGCCGATATATGACAACTGACACACTGAAACCTTGAACGTTTAATAAAGTGAAGATGATCTGTTTGGCACTTGTATTGGAATTTCACTAAGTTTGACTAACTTTATAGCAAAGGTCGTTGTTTCCTGTGGGGTTTTCCCTGTTTCATCTAAGCCAATCAGGTCCCTGCATTGTTTCGCCTATGTGCAGTCTACTGGCTTTCTGTCGCGACGAAAACCCATTTGACTGCACTAGGCGAAACAGGGCAATGACCTGATTGGTTTAGATGGTTTGACTGGCGAAACAGAAAAAAAAGCAAACCATGTTGGAGAATTCCCAGCGTGAAACAGCGATTCTTGCTTTAGGAGACTTGAATGCGTGGCCGCCATTTTGGAAACAAAATTCCAATTGGAATAAAAATCAAGGACAGAATGTTATAGAATAGAAAAGAATAATTTATTTATACACTAAAGCTTACAATGTTTTTTTGTTTGTGTGCTTCAGCCTGTTCCGCCAAGTCCCGTAACGACTCGGAAGATAACATTTAATGGCCTGAAGGAGAGTTTGATACTACAGCAGCACTCAGGTACGAGATGCATTCAATTTTCAAGAACACATAAGCTCGTAGAAAAAGGAATGCAGACGAAGACATGAGCCCTAGCGGGCAGAATTATAGACGTTTTTTCGACGCGAACCACCAAGGATCGTTTAAATCTGTAGTATCCATTTCCAGTGGGCTGGTGTAGAAAATACACGGAAAAAAATCCACATTTTAGCTTGCGGAATCTTAGATGTCATTAGATGGCTCTAATGGTAGTAGATAGAACAATTTCTAAAAAAAAATATCTAGCTAGAACTGTTGTTTTTCAACACCTTAAGGACAAAACCATACTTGGATCAATTTCCCCTATCACGAAGCGACAGAATGAAATAAATAATATTTGGAATTAGTATATATAATAGGACTCCATGCTGTCCAATTAAGAAAAAATTGGATGATTCAGAGGAACTCAAAAGTTGGACGAGGCCGCAGGCCGAGTCCAATTTGGAGTTCCGAGGAATCATCCATTTTTTTCTTAATTGGACAAGCATGGAGTCCTGTTATTTATTAATTATATAACATCCATGTTCAAACCCAAACTGTCCAATTTTAGCGCGAACTGTCCAATTAGAGCGCGCGCGATCCAATTAAAAAATAATTGGACGATTCAAGAAAAATCTATCTGCCGGCACAATGGGATTTCGAGCTGGCTATATAATTATGAATGAAATCTTGCAGGAATTACAGTCCTTCTTTTTGATTGTGGCTTAGGAACCATGTCAGATAAACACAGCTAGCGCGCGCGATCCTCGACCCGGTCCTCCAAAAAGTATTCAGCGAAAACGAACACCTCGGCAAAACGACTAAGCATGCGCGAGTCCCTGTGGTGGCTTTTCCGTATTGGCTTGGAAAGTAAATTTCGTCCGTAACGTTAGCTTTTTCCTAGCCGTGAAGAGGTGTCTCCTCATCGAAGCTTGAACTGCTTGAAAACCAGAGCTTGTTGGTTTGTCACAAATATGGCGAACATGGTCTTTTTTCGCCATTCGTCAACTTCAACTCTCATTTTCACCTTGAATACAAGCATCAAACCATAAGGTGCAAAATATTTTTTGTTGAATAACTCAAAATCTAACTTTCCTGGGATTTCAAAGCTTAAGTTTTCTTTCTGCGACCTACGTTTTTGAATTCCGGAAAGACCTGGACCGGAAGTGAGAAGCTGCGCGTGCGTAGTACGTTTTGCCGCGGAGTCGCAAAAAAAACCCGAGCATGATTCATTGAGCTTGAGCGTGTTCTCATTTCAGCTCCCCAAGGCCGCTCGATTGCGGTACTTTGTCCTCTGACGGGGACTGGCCCCTCCATGCCTATGGCTCATAGATGCCTTACAATCGGCAAAGGTGAGAAAAACGCATAGAAAATATCATAGTTGCGTTACGTTTTGTTCTGCTTTACTTTACGGCATAAGACATATTTTTTAGTAACTCGAGTTTAGTCCCGTTAAATACTCTTGATGACAACATAGGAAAACTATACATTTCAAAGTACAATATATACGGATTTGTATAGGATTTCACTTGACATGGAAATTTCCATGTAGTATTCCAGATGCAGTGAATGTCCCATCTCCCCTGGAATAATTTCCACTCGTGAATCAGGACCCCCTCCCATGGAATTCCCAGCTTCATAAAGGAACCGCCTCCCCTGGAATTTCCATTTTTTTTTGGTGGGGGGGGGGGGGGGGAATTACACGTGGAAAACTTATGCTATGCTAACTTATTTTGGGATAAAATGTTCCTCGAAAGTCAACTTTTTACCCCTCTCCCTTGGAATTCCCAAGCGCCAGACACCCTTCACACACACTTCTTCATTTCTAAAGTTATTTGGACCTGTTCATCAATCATGTATACGATGCCAAATAAAAATGTGTCTGTCACCCTTCTCCCCCTCCCGTGGAATTTACGGAGTCCTCAACCTCCCGGTGCGGTTTAAAAATGCAATCAGCCAATATTGATAATATTGATGTGGCTGTTGGGATTTGTTCCCGCCAGCCAAACACTGTTCGCCTAAAGCAGTCGAATGGCTTCATCGCGATATATAAGTAGTTTTCGTCCTGGCGGAAGCCAGTTAACTGTACTGAGTGAAACAGGGCAAAAATCTGATTGGCTCATTTGATTTGTGAGGCGGAACAGAAAAAAAAAGCTAAATAAAATCGTTTGAGAATGCGCACCGCAAAACAATGACTTCAGCTCAAGTTCTTTATAATTTGCATTTGCTTTACAGGGATAGACTCGGATGTATGTTTACAGGAATACAGTCCTTGCAACTTTGTCTCCGAGAAGCATTGTTGCATATTTTACGATGAGGTAGAAAAGCCAGTAATTTGTTTTGCTGTATTTTTATTACCCTTGAACAGAGCTGTCTGAATGCAAAAGAAAAAACTGACGGCCAACAGTTGACTAAAACAATTATTCCTCTCGCCCTCATGGGCTTTTGATTCAAAGCCCATTCGGGCTCGAGGAATAATTGTTAAATATATGAATATATGAAGCATCCCAAACAAAGAAAGATTACTCAAATGAATGCGATGTGATCTGAAATGGGACAACATTACGCCCAAGCCGAGGATGTCTATTAATCCATTACTTTCGCTTTCAACCAATTTCACGTTTTATTTTTTGCAATTTCCTCAATAAAGCGACCGATTATTCCGCGTGGCGGAAAGCGTAGCTTAGTTGCAGACTAATAAAAAGGGGGAAAAAGCAAAGATAACATCAACAACACATTCCTTTGTTTGTTTCTCAACAGACGTCCAAACAATACGAGCTTATAAACTACAGTGAACATGGAACCTATGTAGACAACGTACTTTACTCCTGTGACTTCTCGGACAAACCAAATCGCCATGTGACCTCATCAAAAGACCTCGACCCGTCTAGGGTCAGCAAGTCTAAGATACTCGGCAACACAGATTCTCGGAAACCCTCCAAAGTGATTCGTAGAACGCTAGGGTTCGGAGTCCAAGAAATCTCAAAACCTTGCAACTGTACAACGAGTAGCTCGAATTTGATTGGCAGCAGCGGGGCAGGATGGGAAGGAACTGCGCTGTTGCATCATGGGAGTTACATCAAAGTCGGCTGCGTGCAGTTCGTTTTTAGTATAACAAGTAGCGCCTCAAAGCTCCCTTTAAATTCTAAGAACTCGACAACTTCTACGATTTCTGCTGCCCAATCGGCTACAAGTAAAACTCAAAACGTAGTTTAAAACTGTAAAATGGTGATTTTAATGTCAATTGAGCCTGTTTAGCAAGCATGTCAGTCTCTTGGACGTCATATTCTCTGTGCACCCGTCCCCTCCTCCCATGGAACCCCACTTTCCCCTCCGTCCTACACAGATAGTGAAATCCCTGCCTTCTAATTCGCCTTGAAGAAAGATCTGTGATAGCTGAGATCTTAATATTTCTTTTTGCTCCGCACTCCCGACCTCTGAACCCCCTTTCCCAACACACACTCCCCTCCCACCCAACCACACACTACTTGCTGCAATCAAATGAAAAAATTTGGCGTGTGTGCCTCCTCTTCCCTCCTCCTTCGCTCTTTCAATGTTGCTAGTAGAGCAGGACTAGCGCCCTACTCAACAAATCCTTTCCAGCTAGCATTGAAGGAGACAGGGAAGTGACCGGAAGGGCAAGCGCGCCACTAGTTTTGCATTTGATTGTAGTTTCTAGACGTCCAGGAGTGGAAGCCATTCAACAATAAACTAATGAGGAGGCGAATTAAGTGAGACATGCGTTTAGTCATGACGTGGGCAATGGCGCGTTTTAATTTAGTTCGCAATTTGATTTGCTGGAAGACAAAAGACTTTGCTCTCAACCAATAGAAACGCTGACTAAACGAAAGTCTGACTGACTTCAGGTCATCGGAAATCTGCTCTAAAAGGGCGCGAGATAGCTTGTTACACAGTCAGAAATTTCTATAACACAAATGTCAAATGGTACGTTATTTTTGTAACATAGTCGCCGTAAGATTTTATCTTTGTATCCATTGTATCATACAGTGTACATAGGAGTGATAAATTAAGGTTTTTAAATCACCTCTTTGCCTTCCCTTCTAATCAACTATTCTTCTAACCTATTTAAACACAATATTCGGGTGGTTATTTATTCGTTGTATGAATGTCATACCACCCCTTTGTATAAAACCATCTTCAGAATTGATTGGTTAGTTTGCATTAAAATTGCCTAATTATCAACACAACCATGACCATTTTTTGCTTGTTGTTTCCTTGTCGGCTATCAAGAGTCCATTTAAGATTAACAGTGGTTTTCATCGGTATGTGAAATAATTGCTGTTACAAGGGTTCACACGGTCCTAGAAAGTAGGGTTTGTCGTACAACCATATAAGGATGTCCAAATACGATGCTCTCATGTCCACATAGGATGCTCTCATGTCCACATAGGAGGCTCTCATGTCCACATAGGATGCTGTCATGTCCACATAGGATGCTGTCATGTCCACATAGGATACTCTCATGTCCACATAGGATACTCGTGTCCACATAGGATGCTCTCATGTCCACATAGGATGCTCTCGTGTCCACATAGGATGCTCTCATGTCCACATAGGATGCTCTCATGTCCACATAGGATGCTCTCATGTCCACATAGGATGCTCTCATGTCCACATAGGATGCTCGCATGTCCACATAGGATGCTCTCATGTCCACATAGGATGCTCTCATGTCCACATAGGATGCTCGCATGTCCACATAGGATGCTCTCATGTCCACATAGGATGCTCTCATGTCCACATAGGATGCTCGCATGTTCACATAGGATGCTCTCATGTCCACATAGGAGGCTCTCATGTCCACATAGGAGGCTCTCATGTCCACAAAGGATGCTCTCATGTCCACATAGGATGTTCACATAGGATGCTCTCATGTCCACATAGGATGCTCTCATGTCCACATAGGAGGCTCTCATGTCCACATAGGAGGCTCTCATGTCCACATAGGATGCTCTCATGTCCACATAGGATGCTCTCATGTCCACATAGGATGCTCTCATGTCCACATAGGAGGCTCATGTCCACATAGGATGCTCATGTCCACATAGGAGGCTCTCATGTCCACATAGGAGGCTCTCATGTCCACATAGGAGGCTCTCATGTCCACATAGGATGCTCTCATGTCCACATAGGGGGCTCTCATGTCCACATAGGAGGCTCATGTCCACATAGGATGCTCTCGTGTCCACATAGAGGGCTCTCGTGTCCACATAGGAGGCTCATGTCCACATAGGATGCTCTCATGTCCACATAGGATACTCTCATGTCCACATAGGATGCTTTTATGTCCAAATGCGAGGTTCGTTTGCATTTATACACATTGCTTCGTTCTATTATTGAACATGTATTCCAAATGATATCAAATTTGAACATGAGAAGATAAAATTCATATCTCCAAGCGTCCATTTATTATTGTTTATTATATAAACTTGGCCGGATACTATTTTTGTGAAAAATGTTCGATTTGATGAATTCGCAATATAGTGGACATAATCGTAATTTTTTACACGTGCGAATTACGATATTTCTCAGTGGCCGAAATCCTGATAAAACATTTTAGTAGAATCCCACTCGCATACTATCACGAATCCTGCTGGCTCTGCTACTCACCATCTACCACGTAATAGATAACGCGGCTAGCGCAAACTTCCTAAAACATGAAAAGTAAATACGTTTTAGCAACAACTCTAAGACCCTGTCCACACTACACCGTTTTCAAACGAAAACGGATACTTTTTGCTCCGGATACGGCTATCGTCCACACTACTATTAACGCCGAAAACGATCACCGAAAACGGCGAAAACAATACGAAAACGATAAGCGTGGACGCAAGTGTGGACGCAAATCTTTTGAAAACGGAGCACAAAGTATCCGTTTTTGTTTTAAAACGGTGTAGTGTGGACGGGGTCTAAGGTAGTATGCTAGTGTCTCGTTTTCTACGAGTCAAATAGTCAACTCGGCGCTATGCGCCTCTGTACTGTAAAATGATTAAATAGTTTCATAGTTTGTATAGAGCGAATTTCATCTGACTGTAGCTGAAACCATTTTCAAAGTGATATTAAACCAATTCTGAATAAAACGTATAGGAGTAATTGCGATTTACTCACGACAGTCATCTGAAATCCGCTCTAAAAAATTATCCACCCTAGAAAGTTTCGTAACAGAAAACAATACCTGCTTAGCAGAGGCCTCTTTCGACCCAGGGCAGAGGTCTCTTTTCCTCGCGACCCTAAGCCAGCGAAATGCAGAGAAAAGAGGCCTCTGCTAGCAGGGAAAATGCCTGCAGGCCACCTTTGCTTATCAAAGTCCTTGACGTCACTGTTATTCAGTTAAGATTTTCCACTCCTTCATCCTGGAAACGCATTGGTTTACTTCAGCTGCAAAGAGTGCACAACGGTAAACTCTCGAAGGGTTATAAGAACACCAGCAGTTTCCCTAAGAATTTTAGTCAAGGTAAGTGATTAGGATCTTATGAACGAAGATCGCGCACGGCCTCGTTCCCAGGGGCGTTTGGCATTTTTGGCCTCTTATTATCCTGAAGGACCAGAAGGACGGTGTTTTGCAGGCTAAAAGAACATAACACTGCACTACTAACAACATCTTTTAATGTATAAATATATTTTACAGTACAGATGAGTGCTCATACCTTGAACTAGATGTGATTGGCACAGTCGGGCTTGATCGCCTATCCAGGAATAACTAAATTCTGCTTTGCTTGAATGGTAAACGTTAAACCAGGCGCCATTTCATCTTATACTTTTATCAAAGCTAATTTTCTGGCTGTTTTTCAGGTACACGCCTGGTCCTCTATTAGTTCGAGTAAAGCATGAAAGAAAATCTGCACCCAGATTTTTTTTAGCGTGCGAAAGCCGACACCACTTGGCGTTCGTCGAAAGAGACTTTTGTGCGAGTCTCTTTCGACGAGCGCTAAGTGGCGTCGGCTTTTGCAGGCTAAGATTTTTTTCATTGCATTGCAAACCCCTTGCAAAGGTCTGTGTGACTGTTTCAACATCTTATCATTTCTATTGACACTAAAAACGAATTTTGCAGTTCTCACAAAACACCGGAAAATGTATTGCACTATTTGTTTCAATTTAGTCATTTTACAGGCTCCTATGGGAATTTATTTTTGGTTTACTGTAACATCTATAGCTTTTTGAAAATGCAAACAGAAGTTGAATTACCCAAATTATTTTTGTCCACCAAAGCCTGAAATTGCCCGTTATGTAGCAGCTGCTCCTCGATCTCCAAATGGATCTCCTCTTAATTGGTTTTGCGTTGTTCTGGTCTAATCGGGAGATCTATCAGTCCTTTCGAGCCTGGATTAGATAAACTCCTTTTCGAGCAGTAGCAGAAAAACTGCATCTAAACTTAAACCTCTGAAATCCCCAGAGAGGTAGTCTCCCTCGCCGCCCGTTCTTTGTGTCGGTCACGCAACGCTTCGTGGGGAGGGAAGCGTTGCGTGACCGACACAAAGAACGGGCATGTTAGTACAGTGAGGTTGACCTACCTTTTGCAATAGATAAATTTGAGCCTAGAGGGGGTGGATAAATGTTGGCCTTCCATGGACTTTTTTTTTTCAGGATCCCAAAGTGTCCATATGGATTCTTTTTGTGTGGATCTGATGCCTTGCATGTTTTTTAACGTTCGTCCGCAACCTTTCCCTTTGCTTTCCCCTTTGCTTTAGGGGTTGGACCGGAGAGTCCCAAATGGCTGGAATTAAGGCATCGAAAATCGAAAAATATTATCCAAAGTATCCTGTTAATTTTTGAAAATTACAGCACAATCTCACATTGACGTTTCTTTGCGCGATTACTACTTTATGCATTGCTACGCGACTCATGAATTCACTGTTGCGATTTAAGGCTGGTTTCCATATAATCTTTCCGATCGCGCAAAATGGCCACGATCGCCAAAATAGTGAATTGCGCGATCCCTGAATTGCGCGATCAGCCGCGATCGTGTGTTTCCATGATCGCCTCGATCGTCAAAGACTGGCCCTTGTCCAAATATTTACGCGCCAAAAAGTCAAAAAATAAAGATGGCGGCGGAAAGTCGGAGATCGCAACTTCTCGCTTTTTAAATCGTGGATACGCGGCGTAGCGTCCCGGGGGGGGGGGGATGTCTTCATGGGTATTTTTCCCCTGTTACCTGTGTCCTTCGCGCCTACTTGGCACATAAGACCTCATCTTTTAGGGTAATAATTTTTTGGGCCATTATGGCCCGCCATGTTTGGTATCTTTTAGGGGTGAAACTGAAAATTTCCGACGATCATCCCCGGCCAAAAGATATGGGAGTCTCCCCCCCCCCCCCCCTTCCCCCCCCCCCCCCCCCCCCCCCCCCCCCCCCCCGGGCGTAGCGTAAACACGAGTTATTGTGGTGGGCCGAATGTCACGCCAATCGAATTTAATCGATTTAATTTGAGGTCGCGTAGCAATGCATACATCGGTAAACGATCTACTAGTATCTATTTGGTCTATGGCAAGAGGCGATGGCAAGGAGATTATCAGAATTCCAAAATAATATAGTCCGGTCAATTTAGCTTTTAACGTGGAAAAGAAATGGCAACATTGGATTTTTATACAGCAAATTCTCGGGAACACGTGAGAAATACGTGTCGAAATTTTGTGTAAATCCGTTCGGGGGAAGGTTTGGGGTTTGGCCGGGTTTTCCGTCTGAACAAAGGTCGGTGGCACTTGGACAATGAAAGCGAACAATTCGAAGGGATGGCTATGTACTGTATAGCCGTAACTCGGCGTCACATTGAACGTGATGTCGAGCAATTGTTTTCTACTGCATAATGTGATTGCATGATGTGAATTTTGTGTTTGTTTATTACCAGTTCTGCAAAATAATGACTAAATAATCCTGAGTTTTGACGAATCCCGTATTGATCCATGTATTTTCCGCGTTGGTGATACACTAATGTTCGAATACTATACGCTAAAAGAAATAAAAGAAATAAACTATTCATAGTCGTAACTCATCGTTCAGAAATTATTTAGTGTTTCAACCGAAAAACCGTACTTAAAATCTGAAACGGTTTCATCTGTACAGTCTATATACATTCCCCCAGTTTCTGTGTTTTTCATTGTCCAAGTGGCGCCGTAAACAAAAGGCGCCCTTGACGTCGCCGGGTAAACCAAAAATTTTATCCAACTTCCTGGATATGTTATTCCTACATATGTTTTTGACAATTAGTGCCAAAAGTTCCCATGTTGCAATTTTTTCACAAAAGAAGAATAAACAATGTTTTTTGCTGATCACCTATATTTCGATCTTGTAAAAAGATCTTCATCAGGGTGAATGAAGATCAAACCGTTATACACGACATCAAACAAGTCGCTTACTGCGGTTTTCATAATTCTGCGAACTCTCGCTAACGATTTCCAACCGTCAAACCGCCTTCTGGCTTCCGTCAATCAAACTCCCGAGTCTTTTCGTCGTTACTCTTTGTGCTTTTTGATTGGCCAGCACGTAACGTTGCTGTCGCGACAGGAAGCCATTTTAGCACTGCTTAGGCGCTGGCCAATCAAAAAGCACAAAGAGTAACGACGAAAAGACTCGGGAGTTTGATTGACGGAAGCCAGAAGGCGGTTTTACGGTTGGAAATAAATAGCGAGAGTTCGCAGAATTATGAAAACCGCAGTAAAACTATAAGATATTTACATAAACCGTTTTGCGCGCGCTAGAGAATAGACTCATTTGATAAGTAAAAAGTACTTTATAACTAGGAGATAAATCAAGGATTACGTCTCTGACGGTTCTGGCTGAAAAAAAAGTCACTCTCGTTTAGTCCGTGGGGTCTTATTGTCTTCAGTTTGTACGCCCACTCTCCTTCCTTGTTTAAGAGTCCTCTGATCTATTTACCCGATCTATCAGTTGAACACTAACATCCTGCATTCCGTTGTGTCTTTCAGAGTTGAAATGCTTGTAGATCCAATCATCTTCTTCCTGCTTGCTAGCACTCTTATTGTTATGTGTATTGATGCGACTTTTATGGTTGTTAAACCGCAAACGAAATTTGGTACTGTAGTCCGCATGTCTTACAGGTTATAAGATATATAACATTTTTAGTATTACAACCCAGAGAGTAGTTGATAGAATACGATTTCTTAGTAACAGAGCTAGTAAAAGTGTCTAGAGAGTTCGTATATTTACACACTTGACAACGGCGCGTGCAGTTTATCGTGCCTCTAGTGCCAGACCTTTCCATAGGACGAAGTTTCGCTCGCACTAGGTAATCCTGTAGGTTCTTAGGCCTACGGAACGCCATCATCGGTACCTCCTTGACAGCGCTCTCACATCTCTTAGAACTGTGTAAAATCGGCTGGCGATCCCTGAGAATAGCTCCCACATTAGGTAGTGAGGGGTGGTATGTAACCACAAACGGTATCCTGTTCTTACGAGTTGGTTCTTTGGGAGTCAAGAGCTCCCTCCATTTGCAAAGATTTTTCCTCCTAAATACAACATTTCTGTGTATTTTTTCTGTGTAACTTTATTTTCTTTGGTTCTCATGAGAATTGTTTGGCGGGATGATCACAGCGTATATTCATACATTTCAAAAACACCAAAGGAAATCAAACGATTTTGTACTTTTCTGTTAACAAGATTTTTGACCGCTTCTTGTTCAAATTGCTCGAAGTTCTCAAAAACAATCTGTGTTAATTTGTGTGCAAGCATCATCTGTCAATCTGTAATTCCTCATTAACGGCTTGCTCTCACGATTGTAGTCTTGAAAATTTGAAAACACAAGGAACGATAAAAGCACTAATAAATACACAATCAACAGACGTTTTTCAGTTTTTTTTTTCTATTACGTATTACGTACCAATGTTATTTTTTGCGCATTTGATCATATCGCAAATGTAAAATTGCGGGTCGCACTTGGCAAGCTTTTCAACATTTGCGGTCACAAAATTTGCCAGGAAAGTTAATTCCTCAATGCGAGTTCTTTTTGGCGGAACAACTTTACCAGCTGTCCAAAACACAAAGGCGCCGCCGAGCAGCCTTTGGGTTGTTTGTCAAACAAAAGAATTCGCTGTAAAATAAACACCCTAGACAGAAGCAAAACGGCGGTACGCCTATAGTCGCGGATGTGCGAGCACAATCTTCGAAGCAAAACACTTTCCCTGTGATTTCTTTGTTACCGCAATTCGTTGATGGTGAATTCTGTGACAAAACTTGAAAATTTTGCTAAGTGCGAACGATCGCTATCTAATTGAGTAATCTTAAAATACAAGGAAAGCTAAAAGCACTAATAAAAGCACATTCTACAGCATTAAGTGTTTCTAGTTAACAAATGGCATTTTCCGTGGAATGTCCTTTTCTATAATGACACTGAAGTGGCCAAAATGTAGCCGAGTCAGTCAATTCAGGAAAACACGATTTCTTTTTTTAACAATTAACGATATAACATTACCACTGCATGCATTGCTACGCGACCTCAAAATTCAATGTTGCGATGGGCGATTTTTAGCCGTGAATCAAACCAAAACTCTGGATTCGGCTGCTTTACTGGATCGATATTGATTGCAAAATCAAACAAAATGGTTTTAAGCTATCCTTTGGCTTCCTTGCCTAGAATGTTTGACTCTCTGTTCAAGAAAATTGATATTAAATTTTTCTTGCGTAAAATCGCCAATCGCAACAGTGATTTTTGAAGGTCGCGTAGCAATGCATACAGTGGTAAGCAATTATTTGCCAAAAACTGATTTTCTCGTTTGGCTAAGATCCAGTCCGTTAGAATTCAATAGATCCGTCCAGTTCAAAATGAGTACAAGTATCAAAATGAATGACACTGACTGGATGGCGCAAATTACTGCCCCGCAGTTTAAAATCAATCATGCCTCCGAGAGTCAGGCCGTTGCACCGGAGAAAATCCTCTACTCTTACGAAGAGTGTAGCTGATCAGAGTTAGGTATTGACAAAAAACCCACAAGAGATTTCCTGTCCATTTCTTGGGTTATTAGTCCGCATTGTTTAAAGCGGAAAATGTTTTTGAAGGCCAGAACAGCAATTTAGAATACTCCTCATTCGATCATCATGGTCTTGAACCGATAATAGCCAGCAAAAAGTTCTGACGTTGGCTGCGCACAATTTACCAGGCCGAGGAAAGGAATAGTTCTTCTGGTATACGGACGCCCAGAGCACAGTAACTACTGGACAAAACCTGGACAAATAAGATAAGGTGCGGATAGTTAACTAATGCGACTTCAAATTGCCTCATTCGCTGCCCCAATTAAGACTCCGTCCACACTACATCGTTTTCAAACGAAAACGGATACTTTTTGCCCCGTTTTCAAAAAGATTTCACACTCCACACTCGTTTTCGGCGTTGTAGTGTGGACGATAGCCGTATCCGGAGCAAAAAGTAATATCCGTTTTCAATTGAAAACGGAGTAGTGTGGACAGGGTCTTAGAATATGAATATTCCTGGTTCACCAGCCACAACTTAATAATTTTGCCTGAGTTATATTTTTTTAAGTGATTCGAGCAACGCGTGACCAAAGATCTTTGTACTGAGAAAGTTTGAAAGCTACTGACTTATTAAGCATTTTGAGAAATCTTGAAGGCAACCTATGAAAATGCATTTCGAAGTTTATATAGACCTTAAGCCGCTTCTCATTTGCATACTTAAAGATAATCAAATGGTACGATATTTTCAGAACATGCGTGGTCTGAAGTTATCTCTCGAAGAGCATGAATTTTGACTGAAATATAAAAGTCTCTTTCATCTTTATCTGGAAAGACAACATGTAGAAGTTTGTATAGAATTGCACTTGACATGAAATTTTATATTAAAATTATATTACTTAGTGTTGGACTTTGAAATTAATACTTATTAATGTGTTCTTCCAAAACAAAACAAAACCACACCACACCAAGAGGGTATCACACTTTAGAGTAACTGGATTTTTGTTCACTTTGTCAAAATTGCTCGAAATCCTGGCATCTCTTGACTGTTAAATTTATCTGAGATTTACTATGTTTGAATGAATGAATAAAGATATGCATTCAGATTTTAACATGGGCTCGCATTTACTGGTAGGACTTCGCGCTGAAATAAGATATCAGAAATCTTGGAAATTATTCTTAATACCTCTTGTTTAGACTAATTTTCTTCGTAGTCATTTAGGTTTCAGGCCATTTCCTCCTTGAGTACTGCCTAGTACAACTACTAGGCCATTAGAGAAAGCTTAGCTAGGGAGTATCTATTAACTTCTCTTCTTAGTACTAGGGTTCGAGTACTCAATCAAAACTGGAGGAAATGGCCTGAAACTAAAGATTTGAGCAAATCTTTTGATTTTGAGCGGGCGTCTGTTAACTCAGGCTAAACATGACTATGAAGAAAGTCTAAACAAAAGGTAAGAATCATTTCCAGGATTTGTGACAATTTATTTTTATTTCAATTTGTTTCAGGCTATGCAAACGAATAACCTGAACTGCATTTTCTGGAATTAAATTCCTGAAAACCAGTCATCAAATGTTATTAGCGTAAGATAGAGGGACGAAGTCAAATTCACCTGCGAACAATAAGTAGAAGCCAGAAAATTAATTCACACGTTTTTGGATTATTTTCAATGATTGAAATAGAAACCACCGAGACAGAAGGACTTTGGAATTAATTTGTTCTTGCGTTGACAGCCCGAGTTGCGTTTTTCAGATGTTTATTTTATATTTTTACCAAATCTCAGCTTGCGTTCTCAACCAAAATAAAAAGAGTGTTCCGATTTATTTATGAAACGATCAGCAAGAAAAAATAATTGCCTTTCCAGTTTCCACGTTCCCAAGTGTCCTAAATTGAAATGTAAAAAGCGGAGGCATCACTTTGATAAACGAATATGAACATTATTGCGAAATTAAGAGGAAAAGGACCATTTTCATTTTCATTCAAACACATTTCTAGCACTGAGCAGTTTGCTTCAGGAGCGAATTTCGTCAATAGACTAGTGAATAGAAGCCCTGTAAGCTACGTTCAGCCAGTTTTAAATGCAAATGTTTTAACACAGTCATAGAAGAGTTATTTATGAGGAATCATTTCTGCGAACCACTTCACTTCACATTTCCGAACGCCAAACTGCGAATCCGGGATTTTCATCCTTTGAAATATGTGTCACAACGTTTGAACTTGATTTTCAAAACGCTTCTCCTGCAGGTGGGTCATTTGGGATCCATTTTCTCAATTAACAGATTATATTCTCTAATGGCGGGTTATTTTTATTACAAAACGTCCATTATCTACGAATTATATCCGCTCTTACATTTTCCAAGGAAGTTTTATAAAGGCCTCCTTGTTATAGTCCCCTACGCATTCACCGGAAATTCAAACGAGCGACACGCAAGCTGCGCAAATAGCTATACCTTGTTGGAAACGACCTAAACTACAGGGGCGGATGCAGGAATTTCAGAAGGAGGGGGGGGGGGGGGGGGCGCATAGTGATAATATAGGGACCAACATTCCCCCAGAATTCCACGAACTTACGTTTTCAGTAATTTAGAAAAAGTTAAACGACTTAGTGATATTAAAACAAGAAGAAATGCTGAAGAAACGTTGTACAAATATTTAGCGATTGAGTGAACAGGTGTGAATTGGTTTGTCCGTTTACACTTGCAATTTTTGTCGCGCGAGTCGCGGCGAGTTTTCTTGCACGTACGCGTCAACTCAAAATCACTAATGTAAAGTAGGTGCAATTCGGCGCGATCTGCCGCGATTTTTGTCGCGTAATGTCGCGGAGATTTCAGACATGTTCGAGACTCTTTGCAACTAGATGCGATTTGAAGATAAGCTAAGAGAGCACAGAAATCGCGCCAGAATTCCATTTCGTTGGAATTGCAACTCGCGCGAGAAAACTCGCCGCGACAAAAGCAACTAAAATCGCTGTGTAAACCGGTCTTTAGTCATATTTATTTATAAGACATTTATACCAAATGAGTAAGCGAAACTCGTGAACCCATTCCTCATTATATTATAAATGACATGGGCTCATATGTGAATGGACAGAAGTTTTCAACTTTCGACAATTCTTCATGCCCATTGATTTGTAATCCACGATATAATCTGCTTTTATCTCCAGGTGTACCATGTACGTTTTCTCGATCAAGTTCCTATTGGGGATATTAATCTTGACTGACAGGTTTGTAAGGTTAATTATATACAGCGAGCACTCTGATTGTCTAAAAACTATGAAATAAAAGCCTTAGAGCACAGTTTTCTTCTATTTTCTTGAGCTGCGCTCAGCCGAATAGAAAACATTCATTTTCTACGCAGCGAGAGAAAAGAGTGACAACAATGCCAGCAAAAAGCAAAAAGTTACCTGCTACAGTGAACATAGGTGACTATAGTTGAAGTGTATTTACAAAGCGTTGATTATCAACAAAGGCGAAAATAACCCCTCAGAAACTGATAACAGTGATAAGTAGTTTAGTTTGCAGGTTGACAATTCTCGTACCCAGAGCTCCCCCAGCCGCTCGTCTGCTCGCAGGGAACTTGGCATATGTGTTCTTATAAAGTAGTTCAATATTCAGGAACCTGTTGAATTGTTGTAGATAGTTTTGTTTTTCCGTTTGGGATCAGCAGAATCCATGTCCAACTTCGGACCAGTACGATTCCAGGCTCGTAGGTTTTGACACACTTCCACTGTAAAGACCCGGGTATAAGTGCTAACCATAACAACGCACGGATGCTAAGCTTAAAGCTTGAAACATTTTTGTTGCCGACACGGTCCCGTGGGAACACAGTTGCAAAACGTGCCAGAATTGTACCGGTCCGGTTTTGAGCCGGTGTCGTGTGCACGGGGTCTTAACCTTTTGTTATTTTACAGACGGTACAGTGCACGTTCCTCCTCGCCGAACATCACATTGACCACAGAACACAGTCCAATGGGGTCCTCACAACAGCGAACCTACGTGCCGCGACCTTTAAACCCAGGAATTCAAATCACCATGTTAGTTTTCCTGGCACTAGCAGCAGTTGTCGGCTTCTTTGGCAACCTTCTTGTCTTTACCTAAAGTTCCAGCAATACAGACGACAAAAGGATGCAATTTGCTCTCGACCATTGGAGCGTAACCTGACTTCGTATATCCATGGAAATTTGTGCATCATAGGAGTTCTCACATCCGTAGTGGTGATTCCCGTCAACTTTGCCCACATCTCAAGCGGTGTCTTCGAGTCTGACGTTGGATGTAAAGTCTACCGCACTCCAACGTTCTTTTGCTCTCATCTCAGTGTTACAAACTTCCTCCTCCTGGCAATGGAACAATATATGGGGATATTTCATCCATTGAAGGTGCCTTCCAAGCGATTTGCGAAAGCGTTAGTCATCGCTTCGTGGTTCTTGGCCCTGAGCCTGACGACTGTCTCGACTTCAGTAATCAAGGCAATGAAAGTCCGACTGTCTGAGAACACATTCACTATTTCTTGCAAAGCCGATGGAAGAGAAGTTTCAAGTTTGGTCATAATCCTGGTCAACGCGGTTGCGGTATATTATATCCCTTGCTTATTAATGATGTACTTTTGCTATGTCATTTCCAACCGCCTCAAAAACCGACATCGGGAATTATCTATACAGCTAACCCAGCAAGAAGCAGGGTCCAGTAACCATGACAACGGTGTCTATGGTTACAAGATGAAGCGGCTGCACATGACTAAGCTCTACGTTTCAGTCATTCTCACTTTCATCGCACCCTACTTTGTCTACGACAACTACAAAATCGCCAATGTTCTATCAAAGGGAAAACTCAGTGCAAATATAACACTGACAGTATGCCCAATCAGCCTGATAATTGTGTTTGCCAACTGTGCTGCCTTGCCGTTTACCTTTCTGTTTCGGTCGAAAGATCTCCGGAGCGAACTTCGCTCGTCGGTGATAGCTTGGGGTCCTTTGGACCTGGTTTCCACTGATACAAAGTCTTCGTCCCTATCCACTGAACGCAAAGCTCCCACTACAGAGAATCACATGGAATTATCTGCTGGCCGGGCCTTCGTTTTCAATCATCCAGAAAATGATGCCAATGAGCTAATTTCAGGAGAGGCAAATGATTTAGATCTTAACAAAGGCACTTGAAAACGCAAAAACGCAGGCATTCTTTCTACTATTAGTATAACCAAGGGCCCATTTTTAACTGTAATATAAGAATCTCCCACTTTTTGTTTCAAAGAACACGTATACTATGAACAGTTAAAAAAAGAATATAATGAAACACGAAAAATGAAGAAGAAAAGAAATTGTAAAAAAGAGACTCTTCCAAGTTTACGGACTGTATCTGTGTTTTCGATCTCATGTGCTGTACATGTAAAAAGAAGGAGTGCACAGAGAAAACGTTGTGTATTCAAAAAGTTGTGTATTCAAATACATAAAGATATTGAAATAAAGATGAAAAAAGAATCTCCCAAAGACCGGAAAAATAAAAAAAAGTAAAAGTAAAGTAACCGTGCTTATATAGCGCTTATCCTCGCGGCTCAAAGCGCTTTACATTAATGGATAACTCATCCTAAAGAAACCAGCTTTATAAACATGAGTGTGTGTTAGCATTGTGAGTTCTGTGACACAGAGGTTGGGCAATTCCGACGGTCCTCGTGGTTCTTTAACGTCCCTCTGGTTCCGGTTAGTGTAGTGTATGTGAGAGACGGGACCTACGGTTTAACATCCTTTCCATATTCTAGTAACCATAATATTCTAGTAACCACAATCCTATAAGTTGGTTACTATGGTAACCGTCATTCACGATTTTTGAACATTCACAGAACAAGATAAGTGAAAACATAAATATAACGACAGGAGAACTGATTGGTATCTTCACGTGTGAAGTTTTCTTCCTTGGTCACGCTAATGAGTTTCCACTTGTTTTCTCGCTCCAGCTCATCGAATTTCTTCTTGTAGCCTTGTTCTGGGTCGATGTACCCATCCTCGCGGCAAGAAAAGCAAATTATGCTCCCTGAAAAAAAAAAAACATTTATGGCAACGAATACAAGGGCGGCGATACAGTTGTAGGGGGTTCGGGGGCTTGCTCCACAAATTCATATCAAAACGTCCTGTACTCCGCGCGGGCTGCCTGTGTTATTTTTGAAATCTCGATCCAGGCCCGTTTGGCCTAGGAAAAACAAAATGGCGACCAAGAGAACGATGTTTTTCGAACATATGCATCAATCTGCATGCAATCTGCAATTTTATCTGCATGCTACATTCCATAAGATATGAGGAAACAGGGGCGTAGCCAGGGGGGTCCATTTCTCGGAAATTTTCCCATACATTTACTGTATTTGCTGGAGAAGATTTGAGCATTTTCGTCTCATGTTTTCACTATCCGGTCCCCCCTTCAGAAATTCCTGGCTACGCCGCTGGGAAAGATACTAACAGACCTTCCAAATAAGGTAAGGGGGACTCCCTAATGGGCTGTTCCATTTTATATCCGTTACCTCCATATCGAGGAACCTGGAATTTCCACAGGTGTCGTTGTGTTTGACCCTGGAATTTCCACAGACCACAGGGGTTGCTTTTTTTGACCATGGAATTTCCACAGGGTAGTGGATTCACACTTTGGACTTTTCACAGGTGGTTTATTCAAATTTCCAAAGGGTAGAACAATTTTTGATATTCGATGGGGTGGGGTGGGGTGGGGGGTGGGGGGGAGGTGGGGGTGCAGTGGTTGTCCGCTTGTCCTGGGCAAGTAAGAAATGCTTCAGGACAAGTGAAAACTCAGGGGCACTAGTCACAGGTCAAGTCAGCAATTTTGTGCGAAATCTAAACACAAAACATTTTGCTGGTGCGTGGTCTGTTGTTGAAAAGTGTCCACACTGTTTTTGAGCGAGTTTTGTGTCAAACTCTCAAAGCTATCTTTTTTCATGAAAAATGTTAAGACTAATGAGTAATGGGCATTGGTAAGCAAGTTACATTTATATAGTTCGTACAGTAGGCTTGGTCTATATTTTACAACATTTTTTTAGAAAATTGCCTAGGGCAAGTAACTTTTCTGTGATACTTGTCCCTGGGACTAGTAGTCCAGTCCCTGAACTCTCCTTCGCGGCTCCGTTGTTTCCTGTGGTCGCCGAAAGAAGAGTCCAGAAACCTTTGTATGCGCATGCGCTAGTTCTGACCAAGAACTTTGGGTTTTTTCGTTAGTGCGCATGATCCAAATACCGCTGTCGAAGATTGTTTGTTGAATTTTAGCGGTTACGGTCACAAGGGCGTCCTATCTTGATGGACAAAACTCATGTAGCCAACAATCAATTTCCGACAACGGTATTTGGATCATGCGCACTAACGAAAAAACCCAAGTTCTTGGTCAGAACTAGCGCATGCGCATACAAAGGTCTCTGGACTCTCCTTTCGGCGACCACAGGAAACAACGGAGCCGCGAAGGAGAGTTCAGGGACTGGACTATGGGACTAGTGGGACTATGGGACTAGTTTTGCAACGTCTACAATTCAGACAGTTTTTGGCGAAATTTTCTTATGTTTTAATGAAGGCGACCGGAGACAAGACGACCGAAAATACATCAAAATATTTTGGCTCGTGATGAAACCGCAAAAAGGTCCGGCGCTCGCCCACCTTACAGTCTGCAGCTCTGCGTTGTGTTGACTGCGATTTTCATAATTCTGCGAACTCCCACTTTTCCGAACGCCAAACTGCGTTTTGGCATCCATCAATCAAACCTATCAAACCAAAGTCCACGCAACTTTTCTGAGTTTGGTTTAAATTTTAGAGTAAAAAATTGTTTTGAAGCCTAGTCAGCCCCTATCCAGGGCCCGTCGCCAAAATGCAAAGGTTTAGCCGCTACATAATCGTAGATCTCTGCTTAACTCGGAAAGATAGGGTACCATTTGGCGACTAGCTCTAACATTTTGGTCGCCAAGCCACCAAATTTAGTCGCCATTGGCGACCATATGGTCGCAGTGTCGCCGGGGCCCTGCTATCAGTTCACAAAATCTATGAAAGCCTTCGTGAAATCACCCAGAGTTGTTCACTCGTTTGATTGACGGAAGCCAAACCGTGGTTTGTTGGTCGGTGTAGAGTTCGCAGAATTATGAAAATCGCAGCAATTTTAAAATTTTGTGTAATGACCTCTTACTTTTCTTCATCCATCTAAGAATCTCGTCGCCGGGGCCCTGCTATCAGTTCACAAAATCTATGAAAGCCTTCGTGAAATCGCCCAGAGTTGAACACTCGTTTGATTGACGGAAGCCAAACCGCGGTTTGTTGATCGGTGTTGAGTTCGCAGAATTATGAAAATCGCAGCAATTTTAGAATTTTGTGCAATGACCTCTTACCTTTCTTCATCCATCTAAGAATCTCGTCAAACGTGTCTGCCTTGATGTGTCCGGGAACAAACGAGCCCGCGCTGACGAGCGCGTCGTACGAGTTATCAGGCACGCGCTCGACTCTGTCGCTCGTCAGAAACACGCACATCAGGTTTTGGTACAAGCCCTTCTTCTTTTCGGCTTCATCCAGCATGCCCTGCGAGGCGTCCAAGCCGTCTATGTTGGTGTAATCGAATGTGGCGAGCAGCTCGGCTACAAGACCTGTGAATGATGGGATTGCATTCTTTCGCAAACGGATGCGTGAATGATCTATAATAGAGGGTTCTCACGTTTTCAGATTTGTAAAATTCCAGGGGCGCTTTCCATTTGGAAAAAAAATTCTGGTTCGAGTTTCCAGGAATTCCTGTGGTCAAATGGAAAGGTTCAAACTGAAAAATCACGTGTGATCTCCACTGGGAATCGAAATAGGCTGGGATGCTTTCCATTTAACAGAAATTTTCGGTAATGCCGGTTGGAAATCAAATGGAAAGCGTCTTTTCGGGGAAATAACCGGGAATCAAATGGAAAGCGATGCGATTTCGCCAAAGTTTCGAAAATTCCGAAATTACGGATTGAGACCTTTCCATTTGACTCAGAGAACTACTGGGAATTCAAAACGGGAGTTTTTCACGGAAGCCGATGAGGGTCACGAGTTGTCGCTGCGGAGTTTTCGCTGTCCAATTGTCGCTGCAAAGTTGTCGCTGCGGATTTGTCGCTATAGCTGAAGGGGGAGGAGAGGGGTGCGAAATTGTCTTTATAGCTGTATGGTGTATATTAGATAGATAGATAGATAGATAGATAGACAGACAGACAGACAGACAGACAGACAGACAGACAGACAGACAGATAGATAGATAGATAGATAGATAGATAGATAGATAGATAGATAGATAGATAGATAGATAGATAGATAGATAGATAGATAGATAGATAGATAGATAGATAGATAGATAGATAGATAGATGGTGTATATTATGGCTATAGGTAAACGTCAACCCTTCAAGGGAGAGGGGGTAGGGCGTTGCAGTTATGGCTGCAGAGTTGTCGCTGCAGAGTTGTCGCTGCAGCGAGTTGTCGCTGTTGAGTTTTCGTTGTCGAACTGTCCGCGAAGTTGTGCGGGGACTTCAATATTTTTTGTCGGGGAAGTGATCGTCGGACATTTTCAGTTTCACCCCTAAAAGATACCAAACATGGCGGGCCATGGCGTGCCTCAAAAAAATTATTACCCTAAAAGACAAGGTCTTATCAAGAGTGGATTAACAAGAGTTAGAATCTTTCCCTACTGTATTTGTCCATATCACAGTCAGAAAAGTGTCTATTTTTAGATTTGAGTTTCGCGCGCGAAAGTATTCGAATGCTCAGGCTCGAATGCTCGTATACCCAATACACAACAAAATAGAGAATATCCTACCTAATCTTTGCATTTTTAACGGTTTTTCCATTGATCTGCGATTTAATTTTAGGCTGGATCTCACAACTGTTTTGTTCGCGTGGCGAGAAAGTGGGAACCCTGTGGATGACGAATTTTCGCGGGCATCCTAGTTATAAAAATAGACACTTTTTTGACTGTGATTCGGGCGTACATAGTAAATATGGAAACTCATTGGTAATCCACTCTTGGTCTTATGTACCAAGTAGGCGCGAAGGACACAGGTAACAGGTGAAAGTTACCCATCAAGAAATTTCCGTGTTTGTTTCTAATTTATCGTCTTCTCGTCGAATAATCTCTCTTTCTTACACGGTTTTTAGAAGCATCATCATAAGAAAAAACAATTTGGACACAGTTTCGGTCCTAAACGATACTAATCTCCCTAAAATTTATTGAAGATCAAGATCACCCCTAAAAGAGACCAAACCATCGTGATTTTAACCCCTAAAAGATACGACGATCATCCCCGACCAAAAAATATGGGAGACCCCCCCCCCCCCCCCCCCCCGGGTTTTTTCCTAACTTCTAATTTCTAAAGAATGCTCTGTGAAAATCGTCGCCTTTCCGTTTGAACAGTTCTCTTCAAACCTCAATGACAAAAGCGATTATAGACGCGGGTTACCTGTTTCACTGTTCCAGGCTCTTTTGGTCCAAAACAAAGATGGTCTACGCGAACAGCCGGGAACAGCGTTTCTCTAGTTTCTCTCCAAAACCGCAAGTTTTGACGAGCTTTTCGGCAATTTAGAGTATAGAAATAAGCCAGGAAAACTTCTTGAATTCCAAATATGGTAAGTAGAAAACTTCCATATAACCTTACAAGAACAGGCTCGTTCTGAAGGTACCGGAGCTGACCGGACGGAGCACAGTATACGTAATTCAATAGAGACAATGGACCCGAGACAAAGGAGTCCAAGTAACACAAAGAACGAAGCTAACATAGAATACAATAGTCTCCGGTACCTACAGAAAGACCCCAAGAACAACATGGGTACAGTATCCCCATTTGTTTCAAAGATAGCACGTTGATATGATGGTTAAGTTATTATTCAGACGCGGGTTGTTCAAAGGTGGATTATAAATTTAAACCAGGTTTAGTTCTGAAAAAATCCATCGAGTCACCATGGTAATTAATCCTGGATTAGTGCTAAACCACTTTCGAGTTCGAGCAACTGGACCCAGCTGGTTCTTTATTAAGCAATAAAAGTACTTTCCGAGGGGGATGTTGGGAGAACTTATAAAAAACTTGCCGGAGGCGAGTGTCTTTCAAGTTTTTATCAGTTCGACCAACATTCCCGAGTACACACACGTGAAATCATTATTATCTTTATTGTGTGTTCATGGTTACACGCGCAGCACTGTAAGGACCTGTGAGAATCCATAGTTCCCCAAGTATGCAAGAACATGGGATGAGAGATGAAGCCATTTTTGTGCTAAAAGTTTCAACCACATATTATTGAACTATTGTGTGGTTCCAGAAAATATCCATCCCCCCTCCCCCATGGAAGGGATTGGAAATAGAAACCCACCAGCTGCCAATAATCGTTTTAGTCAAACCACCACTAGAAGGTCAATTTGTATAGCCAGAAACATTTTCTGGTCTGGTCATTTGCTATTTTCTGGCTTTCAAATCCAACACTTTTCGCTACTTGAAGGCTATAACTTATAACCTATTAGTAGCTCAGCCAGTCACTATGCAGCATTGGCGATAGACCACTAGAAGTGTGATTTGACTATGACTTATGATACTCAAATCTTGCATTACCTACCAGTCCCACAGCCAACATCTATGATTTTCAACTCCTTGTTTTTTCCAGGATAGAGTTTCTTGGCCTGTTCTACAAAGGTTTTTGCTATGCTATTGGGGGCGTTGTATTTTCCTTCTCTTAGAGTCTGCCAAGGTACAAAAAGATAATTAGTCAATTTTAGAATACAGTAAAAACCCGCATAAAAGAACAGGTGTTTTTGAGAATCAGGCTGATTTTGTTCTTGTATATTGGGTGTTTTCTGCAAAATCAGCCTGAAAATGTTCTTAAGGTGTTGTTTCTTAACATCAAATACTGCATACACTAGAAAGGTGACAGTCATTTAGTAACAACAATTAGTCAAGTCTAAAAAACAATTGCTAAATTACCCTGGAATTCCTGCTTTTTGAACTGTACGTATGTGTGTGCATGGTCTAGCACATCATATTGATCTCCTGGGTACTCTACCACAAAGTGGGTTACCTGTACTCGAATCTAACTGGCAGCAATTTTTTTATACAAGAACAATTTTCATTTTTCAGGCTGCATGTGTTCTTATGTATAAGGTACCTTTTTGACCAAATTTCAGCCTGAGTGTTCTTAAACCACATGTTCTTATATGCGGGTTTTTACTGTATAGCAGGTTTCACAAAAAGTAGATTGGGTTTCTATTTGAGATATCACTGGTTAAATTTATGCAGTATGAGAGAAAATATGTAGTAGACATAAGCCCTGGGGGTACTCATCGGGACATCGGAAAATATACCCAAAAAAATACCAGGACATAAAAAATCAACCCCCTAAAAAATACCTTATAAGACAAAATGACCCCTAAAAACTCCCTACAATAAACCTTTTCTGTTATTGTTTATTGTTTCTCATCGTTGTTTTTATAGCTATAAATGAATAAAGAAAACCAGGAAACGTTTGCTTGGTTTGTGACCCTTTCATTCATTTGTGTGCCATTTATTAGTGAAAACCACAATGTTTCTTCGATACCCCCTAAAAAATACCTGAGAGTCGATTTTGCCCCCTAAAAAATATGACAAGCACCCCTATCAGGTTGACATGTGAAGAACTGGGACAATTACTTACCTACTTACCTACTTTGCCCTGATTGGTTGCTGTGGAACTTGTTTCGTTTGTGATTGGCTAGTGTATTTACTATGCATTTAGTTTTGCACACATTTAAAATCTGCTCTATTTGCCAGAATTTTATACCTTCTCATAGTGGCCTGCAAATGTGTCATAAGCCCTGGACACTTTGTCCTTAGTGGCGCTTGTTGGGTCCTGTGTCATCTCTAGAATGGTATCTGGGATCTGTTGTCGTACCTCACTCATAATTGTGGCAATGGCTATGAAGCAGAAAGAAAATCATTTAGAAAAAAAAGAAGAAAATGATTATCAATGACTCTACCCATAGAAAAGGTGTTGGTTCAATTAGGAATCAACTAGCTTTAGCAGGGAGGATACTCAGATGTAAAAATGAATGGGGGGGGGGGGGGGGGGGGTTTGGGTCCAAGGTTTATTTTTTGGGCAGGGGGATGAAATTTGTAGTGAAGGTATTTTTGGGGGTTGAAAATTCTACCAGGTAGTGTTGGGGGTTGAAATTTTTGATCTAGTTGATCATCAAGATACTGCCTTACATAATGATCATCATCATCAACCTTTTTATTCACATTTCACTTTTTCTTTTTTTGGAACGGGCATAGCCACCAGCAGCCGTCTGCATCATGTGTATGCTGGTATTAAATTAATAGCCTTTTTAGGCCAAAAATGTATTTGGGGGGGGGGGGGGGGGGGTATAAAATTTATGGCTCAGGTATTTTTGTGGGTATGAAATTTGGAGCTCGGTTGTACCGCCCGTCATTTTTACATCCAAGTACCACCTCTCTTCTTCCTCTCCCCCCTCGATTTTTTTTGCGCTGCACAGGTATCCTGAACCCTGAAAAACAAAATATCCTCAAAAACCCATTGGAGAGCTGGCTCGCAGACTACTGGGTGTACGTCTCTTGAATAGAAAACATACACAACTGGATCTGCTCTTGGGAATATATCTCCTACAAACCCAGGCCCATCTATTCTATAGCCCATGTTTCAATAGTATGTTATTCTACATGTATAAGCGGCAAATTGCAGAAAGACATTGCTGACCTTTATAGGTCTTTTCACGCAATATTGATTAATAATATATAATAGTTATCAGAAAATGGAATCCAGTTCCAAAAGCCATAATTGAAAACTGGCTGAGATATGAATTTTTAAATCTTTGTATTCTGGCTTACTTTTACAAAGAAATGTATGGGCAATGTTCCGATGTATTTTCCCATACATTTCTTGTAAAAAAATAAGCCAGAATACGAAGTTTTGAAAATTCTGATCTCAGCCGGTTTTCAAGCAATCTTCACCAAACTTTGCAATTTTACTAATACGGAAGTGTAGAATTGAAAACTGGATTCCATTTTCTAATAACTATTACATATTATTAATCAATATTGCGTGATAAAGGCCTAGAGTCTAGCGAACAGAGAGGTGACTGCTTCGGTGCTCTGGATCCATATGAGAAAAGGCGCTATATAAATTTTCTTCTTCTTAATTATTATTACATGAGACTGGTACGAGCTCAGAGCAATCGGAGTTCATACGGTTCATACCACTCTCATGATCATCTTTTTGATCGCGATTACGTGAGACCGGTACGGACTCGAAAGTCGTTCGTGTTGGGTCAGCAACTGGAATGAACTCGTGCCGGTCAGGACTTTTTTTAAAGACTGGTCTGATGTAAACACATGTAAAGAAATTTGATGATGAGAGCCGATACGAACTCAGAACGCTGTGATTTCGTACCGGTCTCATTTCATGTAACTATCACCGCCTATCCTCTTTATACCTCAGACGTTTTCCGCTAGATTTTCTCGCAGACGATATTCGATAACAAAGAAAAACGTGGCTCTGCTGAAGTCAGTGTGCGGCAAATCTCTTGACTAGTGGTTTTGAATTTGAACAAACCCCGAATGTTTCGAGTGCCCAAGCCGGAGAACCAGTCATCAGAGGTATCAATAACAAGCCAGCTTTGTAACCCAACAGCCCCCCAACCAAGCACGAAAAAAAAACTTCCAAACTGTTGGGAATACTGAACCAAAAATACAGCGATTTGTTTGTTAAAGAAAATTATGCATTCAGTGGGCCATATCTCGGTCGCAAACTCATGCAAATCAGATTGTGCGACTCCAAAATAAATCCCATTACCTCCCGAACAAAGGGATTTTTTTTTTTTACTGGAGAAGAATGGATTTGTAGCAAATTTGGCCTAGGGAGCAGCCGCTCGGCGAGTTTGCGCTAGGTCCCCCTCCCCCTTGAGGAGGTTTTGGTAACGGCCGCCATTTTGGTTTTTAACGGCCGCCATTTTGGTTGTCCAAGCTGTGTCGACACCGGATTTTTAACGACCGTTACAAAGGGGGTCGTGCGAGTTTAACGGGGTCTGCTACCTTCGCGTATGTAACTGCAGGATATTTATTGTTATTATTCAGCACATCGATGCACTGCCCAAATATGGTCATTGGAACGCCAATAGCTGTCTTCTGTACATGACAGCTATCCTGCGATATCCGTCTCTGAGGAAAATGTGATGTTTTGAGCTCGTAAATAATACACAAAAGTCACTTTTTTCGTTGTTTTTGTGCTATCGATGTGCTGAATAATAAAACCATTATCCTGCTCGATTTTGCAGAATATCGTCTGATTTTAGCCAACTCGGGACTT
This sequence comes from Scolanthus callimorphus, assembly GCA_033964015.1. Taxonomy (NCBI): domain Eukaryota; kingdom Metazoa; phylum Cnidaria; class Anthozoa; order Actiniaria; family Edwardsiidae; genus Scolanthus; species Scolanthus callimorphus. The sequence goes on from CM066919.1 coordinate 8,084,828, forward strand.
CGTCCCTCGTCGGCTAAGTATCAGACGATATTCTGCGCAATCTCGCAGGATAATGGTTAAATATTTCTGCGTCGGTAACATGTATATCTACGATCCTGGTGTGTTTGTTTAGTTGTGGAATTCGAATTTTGTGAAAAAATCCGTCTCGAAGTGCGTTCTGCCGATCGGTCCGTCGAGCCGATTTTTGGCTTCAGCCTCCCACCTTGTCTTTCTCTCTGTATGGTGGACGAATTGAAGATAAATCCGTGAAACTTCACATGAGCATCAAGGACAACCACAACTAACAACATGGTAAAGTTTGAGTAACTTTTATTGATAATTTCCTAAAAATTTCCAGGCCCAAACATCCCTTACCACAATCCCCATATAAACCCTATATTACTGTCAATACTTCGATGTTGTAGTACACAAACAATTGTCCTGGGTCACCTGTGTTTGCAGATGGTACTGAAAACCCGGTCCGTTCGATGATCGGGCGCCATCTTGGAATTTTGAGGCGCGCGGTCCCGGGGGCGAGCGCCGCGCGCCTCAAAATTCCAAGATGGCGCCCGATCATCGAACGGACGAGGACCGGGTTTTCCGCGATAATATATAGATTTAGCCACTGGCTAAAAGCGGAGCTCCCGGTTACATATTTTTTGCTACAAAAAGGCTACAAAAAGGTAGCCATTGTACATAGATAGCCTTGCACCGTCATACCACGTGACCACGCAGTTGCACCCCCTTGCCACTACTACAACTTCACCCAAGTTTGGTTGTTTGAAGTTCATCCCTTCCCGAGATAAATTTTTTCTAATATGATGACGTCATAGATGACGTCATACCACGTGACCATGCAGTTGCAACCCCCTTGCCACTAAGACATTTTCACCCAAGTTTGGTTGTCTAAAGTTCACTCCTTCCCGAGATATATTATTTTTCTACTATGATGACGTCATCGATGACGTCATACCACGTGACCATGTAGTTCAACCCCCTTGCCACTAAGACAACTTCACCCAAGTTTGGTTGTCTGAGCCTTCATCCCTTCCCGAGATATATTCTTTTTCTCCGATGATGACGACATCGATGACGTCATGCCACGTGACCATGTAGTTGCACCCCCCTTGCAACTAACGCAACTTTCCCGTCCCCGACCCTCCCCATACCCAAGTTTGGTTGTCTGTGCTTCATCCCTTCCTGAGATATGATAATAAGACGAAGAAGGGTCTTGGTTTACCTGTGGTGGGGCACGCAGACCGACACGCACGGACGCGCCCGCGATACCCAAATGGTAATACCGCTGAACCATGAAAAATGAAGTCGATTGTATACCTGAGTTCTACTTTGAGCTATTGTATTCTTCCTGCGATACCTATGGTGCTCCGCTCTGCGGCCTTCGGCCGCTAAGGAGCTCCGCTAAAAACACTTAGTACCGCCTGCAAGCAGGCTAAAATCAAGGGACAAATATTGCTAAATCGAACATTTGCTTTTTGTGACGTCATCACTTTAGGACTCGAAGGGACGTTGGGGGGTTCTCATTACCGCAATACCGCACAAAATTTCCGAAAATACCCGATATCCGCACACACACAAAAAACGAAAATATCGCATGGCCGCACACAAAGAAGGGGTCCAAAAAGCAAGCGCTGCGCCACGTACTGTAGGGTCGTTCCGCACATCGGACGGCCGTCCAATATGCGGTCCGGTGAAATAACTTAGTAGATGTGTATTGAAAGATTTAGCGATGTTTTACGTAAATTATGTCAATGGACTGCTCGTAGAGTGTTTCTAAAACTATGTTTCTACATGACACACTGCGAGCGTGCAAGGCCGTACTAGACATTTTTGTCTAGGGGGTGGGCAAGTCTTGGTCATCTTTTGCTTTTGCTTGCCGGGGTGGTAGCGTCGAGGTATATATTCCACCGCTAGGCACCGACCTTGAGGGGGGTAGTTGTTTTAGTATATACCAAATCAGTAGAATAAAATACGGTGGATTTAAACGATCCAAAACGCAGTATCGCTCGCGAAACGAGCCGCCATTTTGAGAGTTTTCTCAAAACAGTAAAAAGTGTTTGATATCTACTATTTTAGGAACCAATCAGAGCGCGCGAAAATGACTATTCACTTTTGTATATACTAAAAATTGATAATCAATTTCCAATTAACAATTAATAGACAATTGATAGCAATTAGTAAACTGATTATCAACAGTTATCAGCAATTGATATAGCCAATTTATACTCACTCACTCAGCTATGTTAATGCCTGAGTCTCAGTTGCTTTCAAAATGGTGGCTCAAAAACCTTAGGGGGTGGTTTATATCGAGAACTTTTAATCTTTACCATTCATTTCTTGTTTAGATTGTTGTTCGGCAAAAGTTAAACAAATTCCTGTTTACACCCCCATGGCAACGTTGAATGTGACCTTTGAACTCCAAGGAAAGGAAATTTTAACCTGCCTCGCGAGGAAAGGAAAGGCATTTTTTTTTAAGGATATTAAGACGTTATGTAATTAATGCTTGGACAAGTATCACCTCAAAATTCCAAGATGGCGCGCGCCCGATCATCGAACGGACCGGGTTTTCCGCGATAATTAATGCTTGGACAAGTATCATTTTTTTAAGGATATTTTAATATCTTAAAAGACGTTATGTAATTAATGCTTGGACAAGTATCATGTCCATTTCATCAGGAAACCTATTTTTGGACATTCTGAAATATGATATATGCTAATAACTTCGTAAATGAAAAACAGTAAAATACTATAAATCTTGTGTAAATTCAATGCTCATTGCAGAAATATCCCGGCGGGATATTTCTGCAATGAGCATTGAATTTACACAAGATTTATATCCAAAGTTCATTGATCGATTTCAAAGAAAATTTTTTTCAAGCTATGATCATGCACTAGGTAAAACCTGTCTATAACTTCAAAAAAAACTACCTCAAAGATTTAGGGAAAAAAGGTATCAATTTGATCGATTGCTATCAATTGTTTATCAATTCCACTCACTGATATTTTGGTTATCAATTGGCTATCATTTGCTGATACCAATTGATAATCAATTTACTAATTTATATCAATTGATTATCAAATGGTATCAATTATCAATTTTATCAGTTAGTTACATGACTTTTCTGGGTCCCGGCAACTATGCTTCGCCTTTAAAATCCTTATATCGAGAGTTCGTTTACAATGATACCGCGATTTTACGATGCACGTTTGCTGCCAACGTGGATTATCGTCAAAATCGGGGTTTTACTGTATGAGATATCATAGCCCACCTTCCTAATTCGGATCTCCCCATAGCACACACGACGTAATTGGTATATCGCGTTTCTCTCCGTTAGGTAAAAGACTCCAATTTCCCAGACATTTTACTTTGCATGCGAGAGCACGTGCCATCTTACCCAAGATCCCCAGGGTGTACACTCGGATATAAAATTCTCGCGGGGTCCGACGGAGCTCCAAATTTTATACCCCAAAAAATACCCGAGCCATAAATTTTATATCCCCCCAAAATACCTGCATTTTTTTAGCTTCTTGTGTTACAAAGAGTCATAGTCTTTTTTCTTTGCCTGTCATCATTTTCCAGTATCTTGATTATCATCTACTAACCTGTCAGAAGTTTCAATCCCCCCAAAATACCTGGTAGAATTTTCACCCAAAAAAATACTTTACTACAAATTTCATACCCAAAAAATACGTCGGACCCCCCTCATTTGACCAGTGAAGAGGATTATGCAAAAATCTAACTGCAACCCGAAATAGAAACACCAGCAATAATAATATAAAATTATTATTTTTCTCTGGGTGCATGTAATTTTCCGCAAAAATCAATTGAATAGAATATACTGTCTGCAGGATACCGGGGGTTGGGGTCAAAGTACACGAAAGTTGCAGCGACGCGTATTTTGCGGTTGCGTAAAAATACGCGTAAAAATACGTCCGAAGAGTTATAGGACGTTAACTACTCCGCATATCTTGTGAACCATAACGTGATTTAGAACAGTTTGCCTTTCAGCTATATATAAATCGAGAAATCGCAATCATCCATGCAAACTTTATTGCAGTGCCAGGTCACCAGGACAGTTTTCCCGGTGAATTGGAAAACCACTGAGCGCCAGTACCTTAGTGAAGACCTAACAATCACGTTCCTTATAGCGTGTTGTATTGTGTCGATGCTGCAATGTGATTGGCTAACGATGTCGAAACCCTGTTGTTAGGGCCTTGTACAAGAGCACGGGCCCCAGAGATTTGCCTCACACTTCGTCTTGACTTCGGTAGAGCTACTTTTTTTCTTCGTTAACGAACGCGAGGGAATTTACGGAAAATTATAAAGGTAAGAATGCCTTGATTGAGAGTAGTGGTTTTAGAGACCAAGAGAAGTGAGCATTTCTGAAGTGCTGCTTGTGCAGTCATGCCAACTCAAGTCTCCCAAACTCATCATCGGTTCCCTCAGGGACTTTTCCTGGGACTTCCAGTATGTTATTCTATATTTAATATTTTCTCAAATGCAAAGTGAAAAATTTTATTTCAATTTTCTATTTTATAAGGGTCACTTGAATTGGCCAGACAACCTGCCTTTTTGTTGTGTTGCGTGACAGAACGTGATTGCATATCCAACCGGCATTGCATGACACACCAACTGCTGAAAGGCCAGTGTACGTGTGTTGCCGGAGCAGCCGGAGGAAAGTGAGGAGATATTTCACTGAAACACTTTCTTCCAACAGCTACTTCGTGAAATAACTTGTAGACAGGCCTGTAGACAGGGATTTTTGTGGGGGTACTACTCTAGAAATCTTTTGTTTTTGACTCAAATCGCTGGAAAAGGAGAGTACAATCTTGTGTCTGTGTGAATTGAGTACACTGGATGATCAATGCATTGAAGCTGTGAGTCTGTTTCGTTTCCAGAAATATTAGGGTTGTGGGGACTGATGCATCCGTGCGTCTTATTCTGTGAGAAGAAAGTCACGTTGATGAAATGCTAAATCAAAAGAGAGTCATGTCATTATTTTCAAAATAAAAGCCCAGTACGATACTTACTATATCCCTCTTTACACTAGGGAAGGGCACTGCGATTTTGAACATATCAGGAAATGACATTTGGCAAAGCCGAAAATCGCTTATTTTGTTATGCAAACTGTCAGAGCTATTATTTGACTGAAACCGTTTGCCGAGAGTAAATCATTAATAATCATTCTCAGTACACAGGTCAATGAAAATCCCCATTTGCTTCCTTTCTTTGTTTTGTAAATGTTTTTCTTTCTGCTTCATAGCGATGGCCAATGTTATGTGCGAGTTGCGACAGCATTTCCCAAATACCGTGATAGAGATCCAACGAGACCCAACTTGCGCCACCAAGGAGAAAGTGACCGGGGCATACGACACATTTGCTGGCCACTATGACAAGGTACTACAGTAAAAACCCACGTATATGAACTGGATTTTTTAATTTAGCCTAAACAGGTTCTTATATAAATGGTACTTAAGCAAATTTAGGCTACCAAGGTTCTTAAATTAGGTTCTTAAATTTTCATATGAATTTCATTTAAATATATTACAAGTACATTTGAGGAATTATTTGAGTACTTACAGTAAGCTTGAAAGAAAAAAAAAATGCTATGTCAAGTTTCTTTTAATTAATCAGATGATGATCTCTATACCTATACACCTTACAGCAATTAACTCCACTGATAAGAACCTAACTTAAAATTTTAGCCTTAATAGGTTCTTATGTGGAGAGGGCTTAAAATGAAATTTTTAGCCTAACAGGTTCTTAAAACCCAGGTCCTTCAACGTGGGTTTTTACTGTACAGCACATTTTTTTTATAACTCTGCGAACGCTATGTCAACTAACAAACCGCGGTTTGGCTTTCCCGTCAATCAAAACGAGTGACAGCTATATATGGGTGATTTCACGCAGAGGTTTTTTCAACTATAAATAAGCGCTAAATAAGGACTAGCCTAGGCTTCAAAACTAAACGTTCTACGATAAAATAAACTTAGAATGAAGCGCCTTAAAAGTCATTCTTTGTTGGCCGGAAGCCAAAACGCAGTTTGGTGTTCGGAAATGCCAAAGTTGGAGTTATGAAAATCGCAGGAAATTTTGGCAAATAATTTTGTGGGCACTACTAATTTTAGCGATTGACAACATTACAAAATTAACAAAAGACTGGACACATGTGATATGCCTCACCAACTGCTCAATTGGCTTGCTTTACTGACCTTTGATGGGTTTACATACTGCACGCTTTGGCGACTGTCGATATCTCAAATAAAACCAGTCTACTAATTTCCAGCTACTAGCTTTTTTCGAAAATTGACTAATTATCTTTTGTATCTTGGCAGACTGTAACCGCAGGAAAATATAACGCCCCCATTAGCGTGACGAAAACCTTTGTAGAACAGGCCAAGAAACTCTATCCTGGAAAAAACAAAGAGTTGAAAATCATGGATGTGGCTGTGGAACTGGTAGGTATTAAACAGTACAACACGCAGGGCCGTAGCTAGCGGAGGGGCAGAAGGGACAGTCCCCCTCCCCCCCAGCGAATCAAAATGTTTAGTGTCAACATGTGGGGAAAACCCTGCTTGCCACCAACAAAAAGAAAGGATGATCAAGGCTTGCCCCCAGACAAAAAATTCTAGCTACGGCCTTGACACGTGATTTTCTTAAAAGGGACTAAGATGGCACAGAAACCAAGAAAAACGGCTGCATTATTTACTGCAAAACTACATAATTTTCTCGCCCCAGTAAGCCTGAGTATCAGGACCCTCCGAAAGCCAACACCGCGGCAAAACGCATTGCCATGCGCTGCGAAAAAAATAAAATGAAAAGAAAAGGAATAATCTTCATAATAAAATTACCTCCAGTTGTCTTGGAAATTTGGAAAACGTAAGCTCCAGACACAATAAGGCCAGAAATTGCAGAGCAGCTAGAAAATGATCATTTCTTTCTCTGAACTTTTGCACCTCGCAATAAGGCTTGCACCCGAGTTGAATTTTTTGGTTTAAAGTCAAAATGTTTTGTTCGCTGTTGTTAATGTAGATTTTTCAATTTGTCTTCATTTCACTAAGGCCAGTGAATCTTTAGCGCATGTGAACTGCGTTTTACCGCGGTGTCCCAAAAGCCTTAATAATCAGACTTTCACTCTCTGGATCGACAGGCAAACCAAATCATTCATCCTAAATTTCCCACAGGTACCCAACTACCCACATGTACAATATACTGTTCTAACAGTACGATGATATTGAATTCACAGGTCTTGTAGCTGAGCTACTCGCCCCATTTGAATACACGAACGTGGACGGCTTGGATGCCTCGCAAAGCATGCTGGATGAAGCTGAGAAGAAGAAGGGCTTGTACCAAAACCTGATGTGCGTGTTTTTGACGAGCGACAGACTCGAGCGCGTACCTGACAACACGTACGACGCGCTCGTCAGCGCGGGCTCGTTTTTGCCTGGTCACATCAAGGCAGATACGTTTGAGGAGATTCTTAGATGGATGAAAAAAGGTTAGGGGTCATTGCACAAAATTCTAAAACATGATTAACAGGAAGAATTGAAAACAACGCAGAAGAAGATAGGTGCGCTGATTTTTCTGCTATTTCACATGACTTTCCATTCTATTTCACATCTACTCATCTGCTTTTATTGGCTTTCATCAAAAGTCTTTGTGCTCGACATCAACAACAACACTAGAGTGAGGTGGGCATGGGGAGATGTGAAAACCGAAAAACCGCACACAAAATCGTATCAGCAAGCAAACGTTACGGAAGTAAAAAAGAGGTCATAGCATAAATATCTGTGCTCCGTAGAAATTTTAAATCGTAAAACCGCACCAAAAAATCCTGCTCGGCAGGCATTTGAAACCGTGAAACCGCAAGTGAAAAACCCGCAAATAAAAACAGCCAAAACCGCGGAACCGCACTAGGCCCCAATATCCCTGGCCCAATGCAGTTCAATTTACAAGAAATAAACAAATTAATCATCTAGATTTGTGTAGTAACCTTTCAACTATCTGATGTGTACAAGTGTGGAATTGGATTGCGAACAGTTTTAAAGGCTGAACAGTTTTCAATCTTGGAAATATTTCCCGCCAGCTGCAATCGCCGCCCTTGTATCTCGTTGCCATAATTTTTATTTTATTTTAATTTCCAGGGAGCATTCTTTGCTTTTCCTGTCGCGAGGATGGGTACATCGACCCAGAACAAGGTTACAAGACGAAATTCGATGAGCTGGAGCGAGAAAACAAGTGGAAACTCCTTAGCGTGACCAAGGAAGAAAACTTCGCCAATGAAGATGCAAATCAGTTCTCCAATCGTTATATTTATGTGTTCACTTATGTTGTTTTATGAAAGCACAAAAAACTGAGTTACCATAGTAACCAACTCGAATAGAAAAGAGTTGCCATGGTTACTAGATTACGGAAATTGACGACAAAAGATAGGAATCACTGTTACTACCGTTTTACCGCCACCTTGAATACTTGAACAACATTTTTCGTTAGTGCTTGAGTAAAATGTACGTTTTGTAGACAGGCGCGCACAACAGACATTATTATACATTGTACTCACTATCTCGATTCTGATTGGCTAAAAGCGCGCGCTTTACTTTGGGAATCACGCACTTTCAGGGTCTCCAAGAATCAGCATGCTGATTCTTGAAGAATCAGCTAGCTGATTCTTGATCCTACGCGCGCAATGCATAATGGGACTAGAGCGCTTGAATGTTTTCCCTATCTAACAAGGCGCTTGTGTAAAAGAAATTGCTTGACAGAAAAAAAAGTATTTTTACTGAATCAATGTATAATAAAACAATTATTGAATTCGTTTTTTGTGATTTCCAGAATAAACAATGTCTCGCCAATGGAATCAGGCTCGGCCTCACGGCCTCGCCTGATTCCACCTTTCTCAACATTGTTTATTCTGAAATCACAAAAACCTCATCCAATAATTGCTTATTATTATACATTGTACTCACTATCTCGATTCTGATTGGCTAAAAGCGCGCGCTTTACTTTGGGAATCACGCACTTTCAGGGTCTCCAAGAATCAGCATGCTGATTCTTGAAGAATCAGCTAGCTGATTCTTGATCCTACGCGCGCAATGCATAATGGGACTAGAGCGCTTGAATGTTTTCCCTATCTAACAAGGCGCTTGTGTAAAAGAAATTGCTTGACAGAAAAAAAAGTATTTTTACTGAATCAATGTATAATAAAACAATTATTGAATTCGTTTTTTGTGATTTCCAGAATAAACAATGTCTCGCCAATGGAATCAGGCTCGGCCTCACGGCCTCGCCTGATTCCACCTTTCTCGACATTGTTTATTCTGAAATCACAAAAACCTCATCCAATAATTGCTTATTATTATACATTGTACTCACTATCTCGACTCTGATTGGCTAAAAGCGCGCGCTTTACTTTGGGAATCACGCACTTTCAGGGTCTCCAAGAATCAGCATGCTGATTCTTGAAGAATCAGCTAGCTGATTCAGCTAGCTGATTCTTGATCCTACGCGCGCAATGCATAATGGGACTAGAGCGCTTGAATGTTTTCCCTATCTAACAAGGCGCTTGTGTAAAAGAAATTGCTTGACAGAAAAAAAAAGTATTTTTACTGAATCAATGTATAATAAAACAATTATTGAATTCGTGTTTTGTGATTTCCAGAATAAACAATGTCTCGCCAATGGAATCAGGCTCGGCCTCACGGCCTCGCCTGATTCCACCTTTTTCGACATTGTTTATTCTGAAATCACAAAAACCTCATCCAATAATTGCTTAAAATTGGTGCCTGATCTGTCTTATCCTATTCAGTGTCTAAAGTCACGACAAAATATTTGAACTTGTTGGTGGAAGCGCTGGAATAGTTATTCTAGCTTGTAACGGTTGAATGAAAAAAAAGAACAGTCAAACGCGTCCTCGGTAGAGAATCTTTACATTCGCCAAATAGCTGAGATATATGTAGATCAGTCAGTAATTAATAATGTACTAATAATTATTTAATAAAACGAATTACTGAAAAAATGAATGGACCCGTGTTATTGGCTGTGGAATAGATGCACTAAACAAATCTGTTCTGCAAAATATCTGCTCCGCAACTACTTCATTTAAAACGAGACACAAAATCCCTCAACTTGAAAAACGAGCAACTTGTCATTTTGTCGCGCAACAAGATTTCACAACTTGTAAAAGGCGTATTTGTTGCGTGACAAGTTGTGGCGCGAAATGAAAAACGCGCAACAGCGATCCAAAACTTGCAGTGCAAATTGTTGTGCGACAAGTTGAGACATTTTTGTGCCTCAGGAAGTACCTGCGAACAGCAAAAATAAGCCGTTTAAACGAACTTTAGGAGGGGTTACTCGCTAGGCCCCCTTGCATGCTAAAAGCGGCAGAACCTTTCGAGTTCGCTTTTTTCTACTGAGTTTTGGAATCGCAGAAAGACAAGCGCAAAAATATTTTTAAAAACATTTAAAGAGCCCGTTTACACTTGCAATTTTGTTGCCATTTTTGTCGCGCGAGTCGCGGCGATTTTTCTCGCAACTCGGCGCGCCGTACCGCGTTTTTCGCGAGAGATTCTGTAACTGTGAAAAGTGCCGCGTCTAAAAGTAATGTGCAGCACGCCGTGCTGTCCCGGCGCTTTTCACAGTCATACGAAATCTGCTCTATCGTGTTCGAAACTATTTGCAACTTGATGCGATGATTTCACGAGAGTTGGAATTGCAACTCGCGCGAGAAAATCGCCGCGACAAATGGGTTGGTTTCCGGGCTGGCGATCGGAAAAGCATATCGGGTATCATCGCATTTCCGGTATCCTCTCTCAACCGTCAAGACAATGTAAAGACATTCTAGCCAATCAGAATGCCTCTTATTGTCCAATCAGCCAATCAACGAGCGCCTTTCCAGTGATCTCGAGAGCATGATCGGTGCAGTGATCAAATGCAAATCCAACTCTTCGCGCCGTTTTGACTTTCTTCTCTATAACTTAGCCACTTTTCTTATAGATTCTATTTTTTATAACTCACAAATTTTATCATGGAAGAAGAGGGGAACTATCTGCAAGAGCTTCTATCAGAAAAAGAGAGTTTAGATTCGACATTTGTGCATTGTATGCGGCTTATTACGACAGGTATGGTTTAGTTTAGTCGGGTCACCCAACCAAATCTGCATGCATTCCACAACCACCAGAACTCTCGCCAACATGCTTTTATTAGCTTTACTGGTGGGTAGAACTCATTTGCCTGTAACCTATAGCCTAGATAGCCTCGTATTATGCTTGGGTTTGGCATTGGTTGGGAATACATGGTAGATTTTGATGGGGAATTAACGAGTTAGCCACTCAATGTTTTTAAAACCAGTTGACGTGTGAACTATGAAAACTACAAAGACACAACTCTCATCTTTGTCCTGTTCAGCATATTCGCAATTTTCAACTCATTGTTAAGCAAATTCAGTATCCTAAATCCTTCAGTTTTAAATTTCTTTCACCATCCCACCATATTGGTTACAAATTTTGAGAGATCTTTCCCGATATTTGATTTCATTGACCTCGACTAGAAATTGAAAGGCGAATTTGATGCAGCTCTGTTTAATTTTGATTATTACAAATTTTGCCGCTAATATACCCATACGTTTATAAACTAACTCCTAAACTCCAGCGTACAACATTAATAAGACATTTCATTAAGTTAGATAACAAGTTCTACCTCTGGAAGATAACATTTTGCGAACATTTTTCCAGTTGTGAAGCAAGCTTATATAACCTTTGAAAGCCGCCATGTTGTATTTGTCTTTTACAAGTATATGGATTTAGCCATATTTACACTTTGCATTTCAAAAACTCTAATCTAGAGTCGAATAAACGCCTTGTTAGTTTATTATCATTGGGACTTTGAGTCTAGCATCACTTCAGAAAAATATGGTTTAGAATGAGTCATACAGAGGTTCTAGTTTAAATTGTGCAAAACAGCTTGTAGTTTCATTCCATCTATTGTTCTGAGGGTCTGTATATATGGACCGCTATTCTATATGTAAAACCCATAAATATGCTCTCTGTATAGGCATGCTGTTCTCTTTCTTAAGTTTGATTATAACATGGGAGAAATATAGCTTGTGTATAGGAGCTAGCTGTACCAAGATCTTTGGAAAATGAGGGCAGTACAATTGAATGCTCCAATAAGGGCCTCAGGCAAAAAAATTAGGTTTGCTTGTTAAATAAGGTTGTGTTCAAGTTTTATTTTTGAGTTCATGCGCAAATTATGATGCTGTACTGGTATGTACTTTCCTAACTTAAAATCTGGAGGTCATATTATTGTAATATCCAAAATATCAAATAGTCATATGACTTGGAGAAGTACAGAATGTATAAGAATCCATCAATTGTTCCTTTACAACTTTAAACTCCTACAGCAGAGTTGAATTTCTCTATTCTATGTTAAGGGAGTTTGAGCACAAGATTCTGTGATGTGGCTCTAATTCACATAATGTTGCGAGATTCTTGATTTCCTGAAGGACCAATTACAGCTCATATTGTGTACTTAAATTTGCACATAATCAAAATCACTGGCAAAACATGGGATACTGATAAATCTTGAAATAAAACAACTGTCAAAATTGACAGCAGAAACATCTAGATGAAATCTGAAGACCAAATGTTAAATGTCAATCATTATTTCAGGGTAACCTCACATTTTAGGCACAAGTCTGTGTTGCTTGATGTCTTTTTCTTGCCAATCTTTGACGGGAAAGGCTGCATTTAGCCAGCTTGGATGTAATGTCATTTTTTGTTTTCAATCCAAAAGTTCTGCTGTTATAAGGCACACTCCCTATCTAGTTCATATTGCATTGTCCACTGCAATAATGGTATTATAATGGTACTACATGTGATTACTAAATGTTGAACGTCAGACATTGAGGACTGATATTACTAGTATGTGGGGCTATTCTATGGTCAGGACTGTTTATCAGACAGATCATACTGTAATTGAGCTTAAACATCACTGAGTGATATCATACACCACACAAGAGTCACCTAAAACAACTTGCTATTCAAGGTTTAGAACATATGATCATGCTGAAGGAGTACAACTTCCCTAATTGATTTAAACTACACATAACAACATCACAGCCACAAAAGAGTTGCCTTAAACATACTCATGATTCAGATTTATGTCGTCTTGGACATCACCTAGATGTGCCCAACATTGGATGAAAACAAGAAAAAGGTGCTCCAAGGGAATGTGAATATTTTATGTGCGAGCCCAAACTGTATAATTTTCCATACATGCTTTTAACAATAACTTATTAATATTAAATTGTTCATGGCCAGTAATCAAGCTTTAATCAGCAAAGGCTAAACTGTACTTGTAGATTGTCTGAGTCTCAGTGGCTTTAATTAGTACCCAGACTGTGCTGATATAATCATAGATAAAAGGCATACAGAGGAGGCATTATATTTTGATCTTTGCAGTGTCTACAGTAGCAAAGCTAATTCCGTATGCCTTACAGCTGTTTTGAGTATTCTGCAAACTTCCAACCATGAAACCGCTTTCTGGCTTCCATCAATCAAACTTTGAAACTCTTTGGAATACATAGAATTCAGTCATTCGCCATCCTAGTGAAATTCCCCAACACACAGCATCTTTTACTATCTTTTTCTAAACAAATGGCCTAACTTACGGCTGGCTAAGACTCAACTTAAACCCAAGAGTTTGATTGACGGAAGCCAGAACGTCATTGGAAGTCAAATGGGAGAGTTCGCAGAATACTCAAAACAGCTTTAAGGGTATTACAATGTGACAGTTTTTAAGCAAAATAAGGCTTCCCTGGGATTCTAGAACCACAGTTGAGTAACTGTTTGTAAATAACTTTTTGTAAAAATTGTATTGAATTAATAACAGCAAAAGTGTGGGAAAACAACAGAAATGCTCAGGATTTTTAATGTATTTTTAAATTGTGCTATTACTATTACTACTGTTAACTTTCGAGTGGGAGAATTTTGTTTGCATGACGCTGTGCTTACATGTTGTTAAATGCTGCTAGCGTGCACCAACCATGTCAATTTCTAACGGAACTAAAACCCTGTAATCCAGCAGCACAATACACATGCAAATTATGTTCATTTTCATTGGAGATTTCATTGTTTTCTTATGTTTGTGAGGGGATTGGAATTTTGAAGTGATTTCAAAGAGATGATAATTGAATTGTTAATTGATCACTGGAACGTGCAAAGCATAGAATCAAAGTATGGAAGGAATTACAAGGTTCAAATTGTGCACAAACAGTCAGCCACTTCCTTAGCTCTATACATTTTTACACTTCATTAATAATTCAAAATGGAGTGGTTTGATTTGATTAGACTTAATTGAAAAATGTATTGGTCAAAAGGTATACTTTAACATGATGATTATGTTTGAATGAAGTTTTCCACAAATAGACGTTATATGATGAGGTAAAAGGCAATATCATGTAAACCTTTCTTTCTGGATTCTTGATTTTGTATTCTATTATACTGTATAGATATTTTTTTTCATTCTAAAACTTGTTTCTTTGGGGGATAAATATTTAATGTTGTTTGCAAAAGACAAATTAAAAATATATAAGGCACAAATTAGCCCCTTAGGAGGCAATATTTCAAGAGTTAGATAAGCCTGGTGCTGATTCAATTTAATGTTTCAAACACAAATATTTTTGCTTTTAGAAATTAATAGAGTTCAAAGTGGTGGAAGCTTGAGAGATGATGATAGTGTTAAGAATGGTATGAAACAAGATGGAAATGATGACGATTTACCAGAAGGGGGTCGTCCACAGAGGGAGAGAGGACACAGAGAAAACAGGCCCTGGAGACGACATGGGCCCCCTGTGGAGGAGGGAAAGTTATACAAGCCAGTCAAGTTATCAGAGAAAGTATTTATTCCTATCAAGGACCACCCAAAGGTTTGTCAGATAAGTTATGTAGTTCATCTTTCTTGTGAAAATTATTCTTAGCATGTGGTAATTAACAACTTTCATCCTTTCAAACAGACTGATCACTGGAAATCAATTATTGTTTGAAACCTGTTCCTAATAGAATGTGTGTTTCCCAAAAATATCCATACCCCCCACGGAAGGGATTGGAAATTCCAGAGGGGAGGGGGGTCAAAGGCCTAGGAATTTCCAGAGGGGTGGGGGGTTAACGACCGAAAAAAAATTTCCAGGTGGTTAGCAAACCGCATTTCTCGTACTGAGTCGAAAACGTGCTTAGTTTTGCGTGAATGTTTTGTTTTTGGCTGAAAAGACGTTCACGCTTTCTACAATTTATTAATCACCTTTTCAAAAACAATGAAATATAGTAATATAGTAAAATTAACTTCTTGTTTTGTCATTTAAGAATCCCTCTGTTTTCTGTAGCAAAACTGCTAAGAAGCGCGTTAGTTGTTTAGAATCTTCCACGCAAAATTCGTCGAAGAGACGTAACACGTTCGAGAAAACTAGTGATTTGCTCCTAAAGAAGCTGTGATTTGGCTCTCTTGCCTTAAGGCTAAAGTATTACACAAATGTATTTCATTGTCAATAGTCTAGAATATCAAAGAAAAACTCTAAAAATTCTGGTCAAAGAATTAATTTTACGCTAGCGATGCGCGTCCCAAAACGTTCAGAAACCAATCAGGCGTGACATTTCGCACGATCATGTTCACCAAGATAACAACTGAATGGCTTCCCTAGATTTTGCGCACCCGTTAATCCTTGCTTTATTCAAAACAAATTTCTTTTTTTGCAATCTATTTTTATTGTTATTTTTTGTAAAACGAGACCATTGTTCAGGTTACATTTTTACTAAATCTTTATGACGTTTTCTTGTCTAAAGCGGTCTGTGAGTTGCTGTTTGTTGTATGCGTGAAATTATGAGAATGCGTAACGTGGCGTCTTGCCCAGTTCCTTTTTTTTGACAAGAATTTACACAAATAGCAACTCTCTTTTAAACTCCTCATTACAAACATTCAAAGCTACATTATTTCGCCCTGTTCGCAATTTTTGAATGCTTAAAGTATGACTAGAAAATATTGTTACACCTATTCGGAGTGCGCTTTTGCAATTATACTCCGTATACCTCATATTCAGTCGATTTCGACATTTTTTCCAACATCGAAATTTCCAGAGGGGGGTGGGGGGTAAAATTTTTACGTGCGGAAATTCCAGAGGGGTGGGGGGGTTAACAACCAGGTACCAAAATTGGAAATTCCAGAGGGGTGGGGGGTCATTTCTGAACACCCTTCCGTGGGGGGTATGGATATTTTTTGGAAACACACAATAGACCATTTCAAAGTGAATATTTTCCCTGTTTGAGTGTGAAGAGAGAGAAATTGGAGAGGCATAGAATCTTCCCTGACCCCAAGAGATTGTCACTTTCTTCTTCTTCTGGTGTTCATTTTTTTAACTTTTTACTTTGTATGAGTATAACTTTGAGAGCTCAGTAAATAAATCATGTAAGACCTTGGGCTAGGCATCTAAGGTAGTGTACAGTAACAATGACTAATGTCTTCTAATGAATAAACCATATGTTTTTGTCATTAATTTTCAGTTCAACTTTGTTGGAAAGCTATTGGGGCCCAGGGGAAACACATTCAAGAGACTACAAAATATGACAGGAACCAAGATGTCTATATTAGGAAAAGGGTCAATGAGAGATAAAGAAAAGGTCTGGTTATGTAGCACTTATAATGAGCATAGATAACAATGAGCTTAAAGTGCATATCACACCTAATTTGACACAAGTTTTATGGATTCTACAGGTCTAAAGCTTCAATATGATACATATGAGCGAAAATCCAATAAAAGCAGCGCTGTGTACCTGCATTGAAATATCACAAATTACTGCCTATTGGGTGCGCTGTGCCCATGAGGCTGAGTGGCTAGTAATGTGGCCGGAGGCATTCTTTTGAACCTTCGCTGTATACCTTTGCTGTCACAATGACAAATTCGCATGAAAGGCAGGTTATATGTCGTTGAAGGTATTGTTTGAAAACAGCCAAGACCTAAATCATTTGCGGCCTTGCATTGCAAAACAAAATATTCTAAAATCTGCAAAAAGCGATTAAAACTATTTGTGGTCCAGTGTTAGGGTGTCGGCCTCCCAATCCTAAGATCCCGAGTTCAAGACCTGCTCTGGTCACTGGTGATTTGTTTGTAATAGCCAACTGGTTTGCCAGTTGGGTTTTTAACAAGTTTGTTTTGAGTTTGTTTTATGTTTTTCAGTTGTTTATAGTGTCTATGAGCTAAATGAACTTTTTATTTATTTTAACAGGAAGAAGAGCTTCGTGCCACTGAAGACGCCAAGTATGCCCACCTTAGTGAAGAGTTACATGTCCTGATTGAAGTAGAAGCACCCCCTGGCCAAGCACATGCTCGTCTTGGGATTGCCATCGAGGAAATTAAGAAGTACCTTATACCAGTGAGTGCACATCACCCTAAAATTAACTACATTTAATTTCCTGTGTATTTGGTAATTTTCTGTGAAATTTTGGCCAGAAATACTGTGTAATTTAAAGGGGCACTCACATGCTTAACTTTTGTACAACCTGTCATAAAATAAGAGTGCCCCTTTAAATCCTTCTTCTGCCTTTTTCCAGAAGCCAATTGGCAGCCTTGCTGATAAAACTTACCTACATTGCTAATTAGGCTAATATCAAGTGATGTGGACATGGTTACATGCAAATTTAGAGCTTTATTTACGAATTTGTTCAAATGACCGTGACACAGCCCCTTTAAGGATACGGTTCACCTTCAGAGGGTGTGCTTCGCAAAAAATTCTCACGTGCACACTTTTTAAAGGAATTCCCACAAACTATGTATTGTATTAAAGGTAAGTAAATGCAGAATTTGCTTGTTCAATTAGTTTTGTGTTTTGTTAAAAAGAGTTTGAATAATCAGTAAAAAAACGCATATTCAGCGATGCATCTTTAAGCGAATAAATGGTAAGGTTTGGCTTACTTAAAAAACTCACTTTAATTGTCATATCAATCAGCGCATGTTAGATATCAAAAGGGTGTCTCATTTTATCGATATCTAATTTCATTCAGGAGATATTTTAGGGCAAAGTCGACAGAGGCATTTTTGTGCAGTGAAAGTAATTTGCGAGGCTCTAGTTTCAAGACCATTTGGAAATCGGAGATTCTGAGACACAGTTTGGTTGCCCAGTTCCTACTGAGCACAGGTGCCAAATTGATCCAGGGAAACCTTACCATTAATTCACGAATATCGCCATAAACAGGATAAAGTAAATCTTCCAGAAATCTAAAGGTTTTCAGCATTTGACACCTTTTTGGAGAAGATTGATGTTAACACCTAATTAAAACCCGAGCGCCAGCGCTCAAAGCCCTTCAGCGCGGGTCTTCCACACTAGTCACGTACGCGCTGAAGGCATTTACCTTGCCTGAAGTGGCGGGTCTTGTTTATCACAGAATTTGCATTTTCTAACTATCTCGCGAAGTTTTAAACATTTTAAAATTTCGGAACAATATCCCTTGATGGTTTCTACACCCCATTAGCGAAAAAAAGATTTTTAGCCGAATTTTTCCTCTGAAGGTGAACCGTATCCTTAAGCAGCCACTTTCCAAAGTCCCAAAATAATGTATTGTCACTCAAGTACTGTATTTACATACCTCCATTCAGCAGCCAACCTCTATTAAGCAGCCACTTGGCTCGGTCCCGAGGGTGGCCGCTTAATAGAGGTACAGTACCACTGTAGGTGGATGTACTGTAATTTAAAAGATGTTGACAGTTTAAGTTTTCAAACAATACCAGTAGATCTCCTCGGCTTGATTGTAATATTTTGCCCATTTCAGATCACATGGCATTCCCATGAATATTCTCTCTTGCTCCCATATATCCTTCGGTGCGTAGCAGAAAAAGAAAGAGAAAATAAATACTCATGGGAATGGCACATGATTTGAAATGGCAAAACATTACGCCCGAGCTGAGGAGGTCTATTGTTTGAAAACTTAAACTGTGAACATCTATAAAATGACAGTGGTACAGCCTCTATTAAGCGGCCACCCTCAGGACCGAGCCAAGTGGCCGCTTAATAGAGCGCACCAATCATGTCACAAAAACTCTGGACCTGTGTGCCTACTGCACACGTGAAAGTATAATGAAAATTAGACCCTCCTTATTATATGGATATTTTTTCCAGGAAATGAATGATGAGATCCATCAAGAACAAATGAGAGAAATGGCCATCCTGAACTCCATAGAGGACAATAATAATAATCAGGGCAGTGCAGCACCCCCCGGACCGCCCGGACCACCTGCTCCACCTCAACCTGTTGTGAGAAGCAGACCACGCCCACAGGCTGTACCTCCCCCTCATGGCCACACCCATACAATAACAGTCCCTGTACCACGACCCCATCTGGGACTTCGTCCACGTGTTCCCTTGTCAGCAGCAGCTCGTTCGATAGCAGGTCTGCCATCGTCTCCCACTGTTGCACAGCCAGCTCCACGTTCACAAGCCCCACACGCCGGAGATCCATATGTAAGTGCTCATATTGCAAAGTTGTATAACTCATTTTGCTTGCTAGTTATCAGAGCTGTCAGAACAAGCCAGCGACTGCTGGAGCTCCGACAGCTACTTCATGTTTAATCGCCAGCTCCTTGCAAAAAAGTTGAATTGAAATTCAAAAGTTGAAAGGCAGCAGTTGTCTAAACAGGCATGTGTCTTGAGTTACTTTAAAGAAATTGTACACAATACAATATAAGGTCCTTTCTAATTGGGCAGGGCTCATGAACTATAGGCAGTAATGTACCAGCTATAAGAATAAAGTACATGACTGTGCAATCTTCAATTTACAAATGCCATTGACATGTCCCTCTACTACCAAGACACAGTGACACATTCTTTCAGTGCTGTCAGAACAATCTGGCAACATCGGAGATCTGCCGGCTACTTAATGCTATTTCGTCTTGTATTACATTTACTGCCAGCTACTTTTCATCAGATCCCAGTCAAAAGCATAATTGAGCCACTGAAATTAGCCAAACTAAGCCGGCTACTTTTTTTTAATAACAGCCTGCTTAAAAACATTCTGACAGCACTGTTCTTTGCACTTCATTTGCCAGTTCTCTCTAATTTTATACCAGTATGAAATTTATAGCTGCAATTATTCATGCAATGTTTAATGTCTTGTGGACTGGTTTGTGGCAAATGTCTTTGTCTGACTGTTGGAGTAGTATTGAACTCAATCTAGTTTTGCTTTCATTGTATTTTGAAACCATTGTGTGTCAGTTTATACAGTTACAAGCTAAAATAAAATTAATCTTAACATATCGACACTCAGAATGAACATTAAATGTTTATAATGTTAAATGTTATAATATTATGTTTTGATTATGATAACCTTCAATGAAAGTAACACACATTGCACAGGAAAAAAATGCATTTTGGTAGCGTGTTTCCATTCTGAGATAACCACCAAGTAAAATGGTGAGATTTTGTGGGAAACCAGAACTTGCTTCATTGATGTGCACATAAGTGTGGTAAAGTTGGTTACCATGTCAAAGATTACAAGGGGCAGTGTCACGATTTTAGTGCTAATTTAGGTAGCTCAAATGTAGTGAAATTCAAAAGAAATAAGCAAAATAATCATCTAGGTTTGTTTAATAACCTTGCAACTGCTAGATAAGTATAAATTTGGAATATTTTCGTGTGTTATCGAGCGGATGGAATTGGATTACGAAATGGCATTTTTGATTTATGTTCAGGCTGAACAGTTTTCAAACTTGGGAATTTGATAGCAAAAGCTGTAAAATCATACGTAAGGATGCCTATATAATGCAAGATTCAGTTCTTTTTTCTTTATAACATTAAATATAGTATAATGTAGGAGTTGTTTATGTATGATACTGGTCTTATTTTATAACATTTTGTTGAAACAACCGTGACATAGCCCTTTAAGTCTCAATCCACTTAAATCTGAATCTTAATCACAGGGAATGCAGACAGTACTGATTCCTAAAAACATGGATGCCGCACACCACATCAGCGGTGTGCAGCTAAATGTAAGTCAGTTTGTCTTGCTACAGGGTTCGTACGCATCCTGGATTTTCATTTCTTTCCTGGAAAGTCCTTGAAAGTCCTTGAAAGTCCTGGAATTTTAGGGAAAATCCTGGAAAACTCCTGGAAAAATGTTTCAACTCAAATGTGGTTGAATCAGTCAGTTTCATGAATCCGATTTTGGGCTGCAAATTATGACATCTTCCAGACTTATCATTTTTTTTGGGGGAGGGGGCATTTCTACCCAATAAAAACTCCTGGAAAAATAACTAAAGACTTCCTGGAAAATCCTTGATCTTTGTCATTCAGAAAGCGTACAAACCCTGTTCTATAGTACTTACAGGTCTGTTAAACAAGATGTTCTCTGTAAACTAATGTAGTTATTTCTTTGTGAGATTAGAGTTTTCTAAAATGATGATGTTTGTATAGATCAAACTTAAATATTTTGATATGGAGAGATCTGCAGTTAAAAAATATCAATGTGTTAATTTTAAAGATATTTTTTGGTTTGCTTAAAGTGTGCTGTATTAAAAAATATGTTACTTAACATGTTTACTTATAAAAGAGATGCTTTAAATATGTTTAAATAGACTGTTGAACAGAGTTAAAAATCAAGGATAAAAAGAGCTTAAATTTACACCCAAGATCACAAGTTTCAGTGCAGTTGAATAACCTAGTCACAAATGTATAAACAAGAAGTCATCGAAATCAAATTTCTAAATTAAAGCCCTGAAATTAAGTGAAAAACTAGGTAAATTTTATTTCATGATAATTATTTTCTTCACTAATGATGTTTATTGTTGTTTTGAAAACAGGAGACGTATGATCCAGCATACGCTTATGAAGCTGCTTATGTTGAAGCTGAGTAAGTCATCAAGTAACTAACTTTTCATTATTATCAGGGCTTCTAATAATTCGCACAAAAATAAAAAACAGGAAAATTCACGGGATTTGCAGTGGCAATTTTGTGGTAAAAATAATGGATTTCATGGAAAAATTGTTGGAATTCCAGGAAACAAATGTGCCATAACATGACCAGTTTTGTAGAAGTTCATGCATACATTCATTGTGTTTCACTGTTTGTAAGTAAGTGCTTGTCGATGGAATCCTTCTCAAAAGGTCAAAAACTTTGATTTTTCCAGTGCAATAGCGTAGTGTGTTGAGCTTGGTCGCCATCTCAGATTTCTGAGTACGCAAGACGTCAATATCATCACTAGTGTCCAGTTTTCCTTAAAGAGCCTGTGTCAGCCGCCATTTTGACAGCATAGCAACATCCCAAGTCAGATAAAGCATCCATTTCCATCGGCTGATTTAAAGAATATAAAGCAATTTTCTCGATTTAATTTGGTTGAATCAAGTCTGAAACTTTGCTTTTAGATGTTGATTTAGACGTTTCTGCACGTAATTCATCTTCAAATATCGAACAGAAACAATTTTTCCTCGGAAATGCCAGAGGGGTTGGGGAATCACTTTCCAACACCCTTCTGTGGAGGGGGTAGAGTTGCTGACACAGGCTCTTTAACATTGATATTGAAACACCTGGTATTTTGAGATGTTACTCGCTCGTGGCAGCATGAAAAAGGTTTGGAAATGTTTGGCAAATTTTGCATTTCAACATTTTGAAAACACTAAATTTTGACGTTATTTTTTCTGATGTCGTTATGTCACAAGTGTGCACCAAGCTTAACTGCCAAAAAACAGCTGCTCACAGATTTAGGTAGTCGTAGTCCCACTTTAAACAATTTTGCTTAATTTAATACACACAGAGAAGCCCAGTACTATGATTATGGACAGAGAGTCGCACCTGGGGAACTATACGAGACTGCATATCCAGGTATGGGAACTAATTAGATAATGTATGACATCTACAATGTACTTTGCCTGCCAGACATCCTAATATTTAAAATGGCGTTAATGATTGACTTATCCTGAATCCTGTTTCTAATATTGTTGAAGCCCATGATGTGCTCTGCGGTTTTTGCAGATCAATATATTATAATAACACATAAGAAAGTAAAATATCTTGTAAATTTAATTTGGAAAGATTTATACCTGAGCAAGTTGCATGTTAAAGTTTCAGTTGAGCTAATTCTGTTTGTTTGAAACGTGAGATAATTCGCTGAAACTCATTAATTTTCAACCAAAATTAAATACTTATAAGATAAGCTTACTGAATTCTTTGAATGCAATTTCCAACTGAATTTCCTGACCTGTTCCGTATAATGATCACTTTTTACTCGCAAACTTTTATAACTCAGACACTGATATCATACACAGGGAATTCCTGTAGAAATCCATCCATGGGAAAAGCTTAATTTCCCATGACATAAGAATGGGAATTGTTCTGCATTCTTGTATTTATCCATGGGAAAGCTGAGCACTTCAGATTCTTTTGTCATGGGAAATTCAGTTTTTCCCATGGATGGGTTTCTGCAGTAATTTCCTGCGATAATAATGGGCTGTTCCATTAAAATCTTTGTCACCCCCTTTCGAGGATTTCCACAGTGGTCGTGCAGGAGCCACAGGTGGCTTTGTTTTTGACCCTGTAATTTCCACAGGGCCTTTCTTTCAATCCTGAAGTTCTACAGTGGTCGTGCAGGTGCCCTGGAAGTTTTACAGGGGTACAGCAATTCTTGAAAATGTTTAGTTCCTCCATAGGGGGTTACAGCTTTTTTTGGAACAGCCCAATAAGAACAGATTACAATGTTTAAAGCCACCCACAGGGTAATTTAACATAGTCTCTAACTTTGTATACATCAGTACAGTAGCTACCGGTACATGTATAAAGGAAAAACCTTAGTACGAATAAAAAGTGTGTGAGTTATAAAAGTCTGTGAAAGCGTGATTTCCTAAAGTGTAAACATGAATATTCCTGCTAATTTAATTTCTAAATAATGTATAAATTCCTTGTTTTAGCTCCAATCCGGCTACCGGCCAGCAGTTACAAGGCACCTCCTCTAAGGCAGGCGAAGAAAGTCCGAGAGGCTGCATTTCCGTACTAAACTTTACAACGTGTAATACTACCTTTATGGCATATTTTTACTGCCACT
This sequence comes from Scolanthus callimorphus, assembly GCA_033964015.1. Taxonomy (NCBI): domain Eukaryota; kingdom Metazoa; phylum Cnidaria; class Anthozoa; order Actiniaria; family Edwardsiidae; genus Scolanthus; species Scolanthus callimorphus. The sequence continues at coordinate 8,108,893 of CM066919.1, forward strand.
TTTATATGAGTTTTTGTTTCAAGCGAAAGCTGCAGTTACCAATCAAATATTCATTTGATACCTTAGAGAATAGTTACTGGTTATTTCAGTGGTAGTTTAAAATGTTGTGTAACGTTCTGACATATAATTGTACATCCGTGTAAACAAATTAAGTGAAAGCACCTTCTGCTTAAAATTAAGTCATACCCTGAAATCTAGTTACTGCTAATTCCTTCTAAAGTCTTTAATCCATGGCCTACAGTAACTTATAATCCAGAAGCAAGTGTCATTTGAAGCTCAAAGATATTGAACTTGGTATAAGAAACATACCAGTCTAACAAAATGTGCACTAGTTCTAAATTTCATTTACTTGAATAGTTTCATTTCTTTGTATTTACTGAGCCGATGGGTAACTTGCAAAAGGGGCTGATAAAATAGAACCTAAGAGAGAGAGAGAGATGACTAATACAGCACATTCGACCAGAAAAATCCTTTAGTTGTCTGTCCATCCACTTCACACTTGACCTGTCCTTTTCATCTCTCTTCCCTGTCCCCTTCTCCCTCCCCCTTTTCCCTCCCCCTTCCTCTTTGCATGCCATAGGAACCCTGAAACCCTGAAACCCAGAGACAAACATTTTCAAATAACCAACGTGTGAGAGCCAGCTGTTGGGCTAACCTACTACAGACATTTTCTCTCTTTTGCCTGTCAGCTCCGTGAATACAAAGGAAGTGAGACATGTCATTTGCTAGCAGAGAAATGTTCTTTTTACACTTGTAAGAATCATTTGAAATGGTTATTACAAAGTGTTACCATTAATCTTCGCTCTTATAACCACTGCTTCTGGACAACGCCTTTAAAGGTCGTCCTTTCAGATAAACGTGTCTTGTATAACACACTCCACTTTAAACGACTCTACATTTAAAGCACAAACTATAAACACTATGTTATTCAAAGTAATAAAACCTTTACTAGGGAATGTAATAGGCGGACCTGGAGTTCTTAAACTTGAAAAAAGATCTTTAATATTGAGAGCTTCTACTTCTAATCTAATTTTTCTGAGGCTAAATTACTTCCATCTGAGGTTTTAAATATACATGTGTGTTTTAGTTCAAATATTGCCCATGTTGAAATTTGGTCATAAAACAATAGAATTATCTAAAGAACTTGGGTGTTGAACTTCAACATAAGCATATTCTAAATTAAACTTATTAAAGTTTGCATGTAAGAAATTGCTCTCCATGTAAAAGGCCACCTCTAAAATATTCTCTTTGCAAAATGAAATCTCAATCTATAAAAGTTAAACAGCTTGGTGATAATACCTTAGGGTTTTCATTAACTTAAACTTTACTAACTTGCCTAGATCAGAGTGTGTTCAGTTATTTGGTTTATTGGGAGATTTGTGATTGTTAAATCGTTAATAAAGTATTGTAAACCATATAAACCCTTCTTGTCACAATAAAATTATTTCCAGTCCTTGGATATAAATGCAGTAGTCTTTCTTGTTAAAATGATTGAAATTGTTTAAACCAATAACCGAACGTTGTTACTTGAAAATTAAAGTATGTAGTGTATAATTCCCTTGCCCGCATTTTAAAACTGAATTACACAAGAACATGTGGTCTTCTTCGTGGAAAGTCTAATAAACTTGCCTGATTCTCGTCCGCTATGGTAGAGTTCGTTGTCACTTCCTACCTCCGCGGCTGATAAACATCACGTGGTCAAGCGTTCTGTCAGGACGACTTGCCGTGGATTCTTATCTTTCATCTGTTCAAGTCGCTGAAAATTTACCTTACCTTTGTCCTGAAGACAAGGTGAAGATATCATATCTATATTCTAACAGTTTGCCGGGTGATTTTATTAAAAAAAAAAAAAACAATAAAACCTGAGGGGAAATTCCCTCTAGCAAGTTGAATAGGCGAAACTCTTGTAGCTGGTGAGATACAAACTCAACTCTGATTGGCCGACAATATTTGGAGAGAAAAAATCAAAGCTTCGTTGTGATTGGTCAATATACCCCACGTGATTCTCATCTCATATAAACTTAACTCTGATTGGCCGATAGTAGTTGGAGGAAAATCAAAGCTTCGTTGTGATTGGTCAGTATACCCCACGTGATTCTCATCCAGAACTTTTCACCCATGACGTTGATCAGACATGAAGGTAGGAAGTGACAACGAACTCTACCGTAGCAGATGATTCAGATAAACTTAAACAAGTTGAATTTCAATAACCAGTCAGCCAAGTACCTCAAAGGTTTTCTCTTCCATTTAATGCTGACCAGCTTTTTGTTAGAAGCTAGTAAACCTGCACAGTGAAACAAACCTAATTCTCTGAGTGCAGAAGGTTGCATATAAATACACATCTCTGCGATTGTTTATAAGTAGTCTAGCGAAAAAGGTGTCCAAAATTTGTATATTTTTAATGTTTTTGGACACTAATGCTTTTGTAGCAATATTTTTGTATCGAGAGTGTGATATTTCTAAATTTCTAACGTTCAGGATAGCTATTTTGATATTTCCTGATAAATATCTTTTGTATTTGTTACCCTCAGATTGTTAAAAATAAAGGATTGAATTGATTATTTTGTTTTTGTAACTCAAACGTCTGCCTTTGTAGCAGAGCTGTTACGCATGTATCAGTGATAAACACAATTGATGTATCTTGTAAAGCTCTAATAGTTGTTGTAACTTCATACAAAGTCATTCTGTGCTGCAGGCTTATCGAGAAATATTCACAGCTCAGTAAATGTAGACCATCCCTTCGCTGTCAATCGTACCTCGCTTTGCGACAGGAGACGTCTGAAGGCCTTTTGCAGTTAGAGGTCACGTGACCAGGTCCCCTTAAAATGAGCAGCTTTACCCAAATGAAGCTCAGAGATGAAAAGAGCATGGTGATTTGAGTAAAAATCCCACATTTCAGCAAGCTACAATGTTTCTGGATGGTTCTGGGGTTTGTATCTGGATAGCAAGCCTTGCTCTCCAGTCATACAAATCCTGGATGTTTCTGGGGTTTGTATCTGGATAGCAAGCCTTGCTTTCCAGTCATACAAATCCTAGTAAAATAAGCAGTTTTGCTGTTGCTCTCTCTTTTCTCGTATGTATCATAGAAATATGAAACTCTGCTTCTGGCTTTTTACTAAAATCACCATGCTCTTTTCATTTGAGCAAAGCTGCTCATTTTAAGGGGGGCCAGGTCACGTGACCTCTAAGTGCAAAAGGCCTCCGCATCCATCATGTAATCACTTCCAAGCGATCCAGGACAACGCACGCACGTGGTTCAGAGCCAATCATATCGTTGAATTAGGTTGCCCAGAAGTTGAATCACATTTGAATTGCTTTGGCCCCAGCCAAATGGACAAGAAAATCCTAGTGGTGAATTTAGACGGCTCCTTTCGCAGGGAAGGTACGATCGAGACCGAATGGAAGGCTGAAATTCACACTACAGTTAATTTTTGGAATGAAATTAACATTTAAAGCCTGCATCAATATTTAACGCTCGCTGATTCTGTAAAAAGTAATAGAGAGAGAAATAACTCCGGCGTAGCCCTGAAATGAAGGTGATTCAGATGAGATAAAGTCTTAAACTGGATCATGCGACGATAACCATAAAGTACATGAAGAGGAGGGATGTCTTACGGCAAAAGAGGTAAACATTGAATATGTATTATAGTTACTCTCTATAAAGCGCAAACTACGCATAATAGTGATAAAGAAGCAATTATGTTGGCTGCTCGGTGATTGCTTAGTTTTGCATGCAGGTAATCTTGAACATTAATTACAACGCTTCTCAGATGAGCGTGATAGGGCCGAAGTTTTGACACCAAAACTTTGACGTTTCCCAAGGGCGCGAAGGTACGAAAAACAAAAGACTCTCCTGGCATTCTGACTAGCGATGTGAGGGAGCACGACATTTATTTACTTGCAGTTCAACAAGGGCATTAGTCTAGTGGGGTCCAAAGAAAGGACATTTTTATACGAGAATCACGAAGGTTTTCAAGAAAATTATTTTTTTAAAGGGACATGGTCACCTAGAAAACACTAAAATAATTATTGTCACAAAATTCAAAAATATTCTCTGAAATTGAAAGAGTCAGTTTAAAGAAAGAAGTACGGAAAATTTTATGGATTACGACGAAGGATTGCTGAGATATGAGCGAATTAAGATGGCAAATTTAGTATGTTTGAAAAAAGATTGAGGTAAACCGATTTCAAAAGAGTCGGATTTCCTCATGTAAGCTGTAATTACAATCCGCGAATATCTTTGCAATCCTACATCGAAATGACTTCAAATTTTCACCATGTCAAGTTGAAAGCATTCTTTACAAACTTGACTTGTTATTTTTATTATTTGTGATATAATAATTTTGATGTTTTCGGTGACCATGTCCCTTTAAGTCCAGCTTTTTCAAGCAAATGATTGCGCCCGGGAATGCGTTGGGGAAATGTGAGCATTCCTTGGGATGAAAGCGAAAAGTTTAACAATCTATAAATGAGACCAAAGTGGGGTGTGACCCTTGCTATTTAGCTGTGCACTTGTACAATCCAGGGTCCGTACAGGTTTGGAAAGTTTTGGAAATAGATAATGCCATTTTCCAGGACCTGGAAAGTTTTGGAAAAAGGAGCTTTTTCAAATGGGCTATGGAAAAGTTATTAATTTTCGTCTAAATTTTCTGAAAATATAATTATATAGTGTATTTGCCTGTTCATTTTATTGTATTTATTGATAACCTACCGGAATAACGTTTTGAAAAATATGTTATAAATACGCGAGGAACTGAACACTGTCGTGAGGGTTTTTGATTTCGCGCGCGGGGTTCCTGTGTACGCAAAAAGCGCGCGAAAGAGTTGTCTCTCGGCGCGCGAAATTCCACTCATTTGTTTTCATAGTGTGGTTTTGGATCAATGGGCTTTGGAAAAGTTTTGGAAATTTTCACTGAGGATTCTGACGGACCCTGACAATCATATCTTTCTGCTCGGTGTTCTAGTGACAATCCCAAAAGCGTATTTGATTTAACAAATTGAATAAGGTTACTTAAGATGTTTAAGAAATTTAATTTTGTAAATTTAACTGCGTTATTTTCTCAAACTTTTGAAAAGGGTGGCACTTACTTTGAATTTGTCATTGTCATCTATAAAAGTAAATTCATAAGGTGATAACTTTTCAACCACGTTAAATTGACCCTCACAGTAATTTTATAACATCCATATAACACAAAATAACAGCAATTAAATATTGCAGTAACAGAGGCTTTACCTAAACTAAGAGCACACACATACCTGAATTTCAAACCATGCAACCAGCGTGTTTATGGTTTGCGTTTCCAAATAATGCATGCTTGAGATTCAAATATATCTGAAACAGTTGTAGCAGGCTGTTCGTGTCACCTTTCTATTTGAGATACATTTGCACAAATAAACAACAGTTGTTGTTGCACGTTCTCGTCACCTTTTTTTGTTTGCGAAACATTTGCGGGCACGAGAACTGCAATATTTGAACCTGGCATAAAACTAACTGCAACTTAACTCTTTCCCTCCAGGGAAATTCATTACACATTGCACGTAATCACTTGTAAGTGGACATAACGCAAACGATCCCCACAATAACATACTATATCTACCAGTAACACGATTACTTTTGTGTTTCAGTTTTAAAGAGAAGGAAGGTATATCGATGAAGTTGAAAGGCAGCCTGACACCGGCCTGGCACTGATCCTTTGGCATTGTCCCAGTGGTCTGGAACAGATTATTAACCTATAAGGTACAGCTTGTTTGGTTTGCTATTGCCACCTGGAAATCCACAACCTGGAAATCCATAATTTTCGGATACCCCATGTGGAATTTTGCTCCTGTACCAGGGTACTTACATTGGAATTCCGAAGTCCTCAACAGGGGGAGTGCAGATATTAAATGCTGCCCATTTAGAGTTTACGAGGGCATGCCTCGACTTAAGGAGCCTGTGTCAGCCACCTTTGTTATTGTTTTCGTTCGATATTAGAAGACGAATTACGTGTAGAAATGTCCAAATCAACATCTAAAAACAAAGTTTCAGATTTAATTTACAAAATTCAATCGAGAACATTGCTCTATGTTCTCTAAATGAACCGATGAAAATGGATGCTTTCTTGGACTTGTTATGTTGCTATGCTGTCGAAATGCCGGCTGACACAGGTTCTTTAAAGAGCCCTAGTCAGCCACTCCTTTGTTATTGCTTTTGTCCAATATTAAGAGTAGAATTGCGCGTAGAAATATTTGAATACCCATCTACAAACAAAGTTTTATTATTCATTTACCGAATTCAATCGAAAATTTTACACTACATCTCCTAAATCAGCCGATGGAAATGGATGCTTTTTCCGAATCAGCATGTTGCTAGGCTGACAAAATGAAGGCTGACTGAGGCTCTTTTAAGCAGTCATGTTATCAAGGTTCCTGTTTTCTTTCATAGACGTCATAGTTATCTGATGTGATGCTGTCAAGCAGAGAAGGTGCCCTCTTCAGTATTGAGTTAGGTGTGGTGATGATGTGGCCAGCCCTTTGGTGGCATTTATGACAAGATGGCAAAGATTATTCGTTAACTGGGTTACGTACTCGCAATAGACCTCCTCGGCTTGCCCGTTTGTTTTGCCCATTTCAGATCACGTGGCATTCCCATGAGTATTCTCTCTTTCTTTTCCTGCTACGCACCGAAGGATATATGAATATGGAATCATTCCAAACAAACAGAGAATACTCATGGGAATGCCACGTGATCTGAAATGGGCAAAACAAACGGGCAAGCCGAGGAGGTCTATTGAAAGTGTTTATTCGTTAGATACCAGTGAAACACAAAACCTTCCTCGAGGATCCTGTGACTCCCTTGGCCACCGATGATCATCCAAAACTGGCCTTTTAGTAACATATCAAACACGAGACAGCGTGTCAGGATTTTCAAACTCTGAAAATTGGGTTGAAAAAAAAAAAAAAAGAGCGAGGCAAGGCCTTTTTTGTCATATCACCCCTGAGAGGAGAGAATATGGACTGAACGTTGTGCTTGCACAAATAAGAAAGGCAAAACTGTTCCTTCCATATCTTTTTTGGTTAAACGAGGTGTGTAAGATCAATGTTTAATCCAAATTGGATGATGAAATCAGAATGAAATAAGAATGACCGAAATCCTCTCGATAACATCTTGATTGAGATATGTGAGATCAAAGATTTATGCAAATTAGGTTTGTTTAAGATTTATGCAAATTAGGTTTGTTTATGACAGAACTCTAATTTGTCAATAAATCTTCCTATACCAGCGGTTTTCATACACAATGATATAGAAGCCAGATACACGTTATTCATGCAAATAAGTCACTGGATTATAATCGCACCGGCTGATATTATCACTGCATATTTTCTACCTCTCCTTACCAAATTTCCATAAAACATTGATCTTAATCCTACATATGTCGTTAACCAAACAAAACATGGAAGCAAAATTTTTGAATTACTTTAATTATTTTAGAAATAAAGGAGAAATGAGTTATAGACAACGTCGCTGAAGTCATGACATTGTTATTTTTGGCCATAAAAATTGAGAACCTAAATAGCCTAAATTTTCACTAAAAAAATGGAATGGCCTAAACTTGTTGCGCTTATTTAGTGTGCCCTCGCTAGGGTGGTAAATGATATAGTATTTGTCGGCCAGGCAAAAATGAGTTGCTGTAAGGCGCGGCGCGGTCTATTATCCTTCAACTAAGCTTAAAGGCCTTGTTGCTGTCCTTCAATTTCCAAACATGGGCTTGCAAAGCGCAGTGGCGTGTCATTTGTTTGTTGACGTAAATGGTTGCTGAAGCGCGACTTTCTCTAAGGCCTAGTACATACGCCGCTCTTATCATGAGCCGTACCAAACTGTTACCATGAAATACTCAAACAAAGATTCTACCATGAAATACTCAAACAAAGATTCTACATTCCTGGTTTGATTTAATTACTTGTACCTACTGACTAACTTGCTTACTAGCTTACTTTTTACTTGCTTACATACTTCTTACTTGCTTACTCACCAACTTCCCTACTTACTCGTTAAATGGTCGGCCCCTTATATGCGGGTGTTTACTGTACTTCTTCCTTCCTGTATCACCTATTGATAACTACTTACTTACCTACTGACTAACTTGCTTACTAACTTACTTCTTACTTGCTTACTCACCAACTTAACTACTTCCCTACTTACTCGCCTGTCTGCTTCCTTACTTCATGCTCACTAGGGAAGAAAGTGCTAAGGAAGGGAGGAGCTACTATATCCTTCCTTCCTACCTACCTACCGTCCTTCCTTACTTACTACGCCCCTTCTATATCACCTATACTTTCCTTGATAACTTCGAGAGTCTGTCCTTGCAGCAAATCTCGAAAGGAAATGGCTTTGAAACAAGTTTACAATCAGCATCCAGGCTCGGAGCCGAGCACCCAGGAGGGTTAACAAACTCAATCGTTTGTAGTAGCCGTGACATTATTACAAACAAATCCGCCTTGGCGAGGGATTCGCCTGGGCACTTTCGGCGCCCGGCACTAAAGGTTGTGATATTGCCGTACTTTGGTGTACATTTCCCATCTTCGTCGATAAACCTCATCGGATTAAACGTCAGCGGATTCTCCCAGGTAGTGTTGTCGCGATTCACAGCATAGGAGTTGAATAAAACTGTTGTCCCCTTAAAAAGAATAAATTTCATTAAAGCACAGACTTGTCCCCTGTCGTCCGTCTAGTGGCGGCGCGCAAAAAATCTTGCCCATGATCCTTTGCGTTTTCCATGCCACCTCCCTAATGGTTTTAGAAAGTTTTACCCTGGCGTTTTCAGTAGGGTACCAATCAGGATCCAATCAGATTGCAGGATTCATGATAGTATGCAAGTTGGTTTCTACTAATACGTACAGTAGCGAGTGAGTAGCGGAGCCGTCATCAAAGATCACAACATATAATTAACGTGTTGGAAAAACTACATACCTCAGGAATTTCATATCCTTGGATCGTCGACTTCCTGGTAGCTTTGTGAGGAAGGGATACAGTTGACCAGAGTCTAAACGTTTCGCAAATCGTTGCCTCGAGAAAGGGAAGCTTGTCTTTGTCGTCAACCACAGGAGGCCGTTCGCGCCCTATGATTTCGTCAAGTTCTCTGTGAATCTTTGCTTGTACCTCCGGATGACGAAGAAGAGAAACTAATATCCACAGGACTCCCGCTGAGGTAGTATCTGCTCCCGCCAGAAGAAAATCCACCATCATCCCTACTACGTTGTACTTGTTAATGATTTCCGTCGCCCCCAAGCTATTTTCTCTTTCTTCCTCCTTCTGCGCTTGTATAAAACTATCTGTCAAATCTCTGTGTTTACCTTCAGTGAATGTCTGCAGATGCTCTTCGTACTCAGTGAGAAAGATCCTGTTGCGTTGTTTCGCCAAGTACTTGAGTTCTTTTGATGCCTTCAAAGGGAAATGAATTAACCACGGGAACATGTTGACGAGACTAAAGTTTGAAAGAGCCGTCATCATTGTATCATTAAAGTCGATCATATCATGGCCGTAATCTTTGTCGCCCGATCGTTCCCCAAAGAGAACATGTATTCTAGCATTCGCGATGCAAACTTGTATCTCGTCTTTAGGGTTGAAACTGCTTTCCCCGTGTCCTTGGAATTTCTTGATGAGCTGGGTGACTTCAAACTTGAAAATGTCTTCTGCTTGTTTCTGGGAATTTCTCAACGCAGTATGTAGCAATTTTCGTTGTAGAATAAGTCTAGGCCCAAAATCTTGAAAAATGAGGTCTGAACTATTCCAAAACAGAAAATGATGTACGTACGAGGAAGGTCTTCCAGCAAAATCATCTTTCTTCGTTATTAAAGCCTCTCTCATCCCAGCAAAGCAGTTAACGATTACTGTACGTTGCCCGCCAAGATAGACCGTAAAGATGCTGCCATATTTTCCTGCCAGTTTGGTGAATGAGAGATGTGCGGATTTCATGTCGAGGTCTAGCAGGTTACCCAGCAACGGCAAAGGTCGCGGGCCTGGAGGGAGGTTCCGAGGTTCAACCAGGCGACCAGCGGCGTACACCAAGAAGAGAACTATAGAAATAATGGCTGCCCCCTCTAGAAGCATAATGACCTGCATAATGAAATCATATTCTACTTAGTTTACTGGAAATAAAAGCATCGTGTTGTGTGGACGCAAGAGCCACAGGAGAGAGAACCTTTGCTCGCTCAAAAAGCAATGCTTGCTCTCTCGTCACTGCGTGGCACGGTGATGTAAGCAGAGTGGTGTGGACATTTAGTTATCACGGCACATTGGCCAAGCTTATTCGACTTTTTAATGACAAATGACAAAAAAATCTATTTGAATGTAATTTTAAATCTCGTAAAGAGAAATCTAACCAACTCTCTCAATCCATTCGCAGAGAAATCTTTCCCCACCAGCGTGCAATTTGGCATTCTTCGTCTTGACTTCGATGTACACTTAAAGAATCATTTAGAAATGCTCTCTTTAAGTCACTCGTAATTGCTATGACTGGAAGCAGCGAGGTGGTACTCACTACCGTCACATGCGAGTTTTCCGACGTATTTTTCTTTACTTATAACGTTTTGCATTTGGCTACTTTGCACTATGGTTTATAGAGAAACACGTCGAATTATCTATTTTTCAACTGATTTTGATCAATATTTCTGATAATATGAGCAATTTTATCTCCTTACCGGGTGGGGTCTGGTAACTAGTCAAACGCAAGATTCCTTTCTTTTGCAAAAAAAACCCACTTGCACTCTCCCAATATCAAAAATTCGAACGGTACATAACAGTTGGAAAAATCACCAGTCACAACGTTTATAATAAAAACCTTTCTTTTAGAAATACCATTTGCAAGTGTTTCTGATAACACCTGACCCTGTAGGTTCAAATCTAGTGAGCCTTTGGCAGTTAAGTTGGCTGCGTAGTCAATCACAATCGTGTGAGCCAATCGGATCCTCGTTCAGTGCACTCCTTTGGCTTGTTTTTCGAGACATGTCGCAACAGACATGTCGCACTAGGCGAAACTAGGAAAGGATCTGATTGGCTCACGAGTTTGATTGACTACGCTTGATTTTCTTGACAAAAAGTGGTCTTCGAAACGCTCTTGGCCTATTTCTTCAAACTTATAGTCTGACCTCATTGGCGTTGGTATTGCGAAAAGTTATCTTGCATGTCTGGGTGGATTCTTCAACTGAAAAAATGGAGGGCCGCCATTTCGTTGCCATGGAAGCGTCAATTTAAACAAAACATGTAAACACATATAACGATCAATTGCATGTTTCTTGTAAAGTGGCTTGCCTTTCTGTTTATGTATAGCACGTGAGATACAGGCCATACCAGTCCGAAGAGTCAACTAAAAACTGCTATAAGCCACCTAAGACTGCAAATTTTCTTAGTTTTTTTTATTAATAACACGCAATGGCAGTGGTTCAAAATACCTATTTTTTTGCAAAATACAGACAACGCTTCAAATCTACTAAGATACCTATTGTCTTGAATAAATTCCCGTTGATTTGCGATAAATGTGAAAGTAATCGCGCGCTAAAATTATCTGAAAAAATGAAAAAATGAAGAACTTTTTCAAAACTGTAATGAATTTCTTCCGAATTGCATAAATTACAGAAATAACATAGTGAGTTTTAAATCTCGTGTGTTATAGCCGAAATCTACCTCGTCGGTGCGAATGGAATCTCAGATGTATAGGTTTAACTAGTTTGAGCAAAAAACCTTGATTTTTTTTAAATGTAAACGAAGAAATTAGAAACAAACTTCGGTAGCAATCACATTTGCTGTCGTTTGTTTAGATATGTAAATTTTATGAAGTGGGGGACAAAACTTTCAGTAAACTTCACGCCATTGCTAAACTCTCTCAAAATAGGCTATAAGTCCGGGCATTAGACCAAATGACTGCAATTTTACTAGACCACACATCTGTAGTTTCTTAGTGCAATAAGGCTTATGGTTATCTATATATTAGAGGAAATGCAAACCCCGGTCGTATTATTATGCTTTAAATTTTGGTGGGGGACAATGCTTTCAGTAAACTTCGAAATTTTATATTTCCAAGAAGTTATTTCCGATCTCAGTCAGAATGCCACATTTCGACATAAAAATCTATAGACCACAGTTGGCTCAGTTTGTTTCATTGCGGCGTTGCTTATTTTGACAATAAATCTAAAAAACCTGAAATACGCTAAAATTATCAAATTTTTGGGGCACGAAAATGGCAAAGACGTTTTCACTAATAATATCGAAGAAGATGCATATATTGAAGAAAATACCATATAAGTTATTTCATTTAGGATTGGAACTTCGATTTATGGCAAATTTCGCGTTGTATGTTTTATCCATGAAGAAATAAGTAAAAATATTTTTACACCAGGCGCTGAACGTGTGACGCTGGGACATGCAAATTTGCATAAAAACAGAGATTTATAATGATTTTTCGATCCTAAAAAACTCTTTTTCACAAAAATTATTTTTCAAGGGAAAGATGAGTATTAGGTGCATAGACTTGTGCTTAGAGAATGAGCTGACTGCAAACCGATGCTTTAAAAATTGATTTTAACGGCAAAAATTGGCGAGTGAGTACCACCTCGCTGCTTCCAGTCTATCCCATGAAAACATACTCTAAATATGCACTAATAAGAACTTTCTGTATGTAATATCGAGGATAGAGGGCAAACATGCAAGCAGTCGGGAAGGGAAGACCCTTGGGAAGACCCTGAAGAATCACTCTGCTGCCACGTCGTAGACAATACGTAGGGATGTTGTGGACTTTACAATGGGATTGTGTGGGGTGTACAACCCGTAAGACTGCAATTCAGTTCTGCTCAATTCTTCTTGAGAGGCGGACCCCCTTGGAGTTGAGTTGGCTCACCAACTCAATGAAGTTCGGGAGAAACTGTACTCCCGAGATTTTACGGGTAATTTCTCGTCGTTTTGAGAGTCTGAATGAAATCGAGTCTTTTTTGTAAAGGCGAAAAAGATCATGTCAAGTGTGTATTTTGGTCACTGGACAAAGGTATATGTTAAAATTGATGTTGCGAGGTTCAATAAAAGGCAATATTTTTTATATTACCCATTGTTATTATTATCGTCACGTATTAAAACTAGTATCATGCCAGCGGGTAATATACTTTGCGTGCTCGAAATTTTGTCGTAGTCTAATAGTTACGTATTTTGATCCTTGACAAAATATTTCGTTCAGAATATAAACTCTGATAGATTTATGACAAAAATGTGGTCTCACAATGGCCTCACATGCCATAGGCTTCAAATTCCCTCCGGAATTCCAATTGTCTATATATTGCACAGCTTGTGAAAACCATTGTGTGGACATCTGAGCATAATTATATCAACTAATTACGATTTTGAGACGGCAATACTACAATGACGGCTATATAGTTGGGAGAAGATATTTTCCGTATATACGTGAAAATATTTTGTTCCGACGACGTCAATAGTTTGTGGTATTGCCGTCTCAAAATCGTAATTTGTTCGTAATTTTGCGATTCTTGATGATTTTCTACAGAAAATGGCAAGAAATATTGCTTACTTTCATCGATTGAAATTTCAATTCTCCTTACAAGCGCGCGCGCTCATGCAATTCCAGCGGCTTTTGGCTCGAGCTCGAGCACTTCTCTGGTCACATTTTTCCATCTTTTTCGGCCATATTTATGCCATTACATATTGCCAAATATAGCTAAACGTTATTTCTAACCATTGACAATGAAATGACACACTGAATTGGTGCGAAAAATATTTTGCTAACTTTTTTAGGCCCTCAATACCAAATTATTGACGGCTCACAACAATACAAAGTGACCGGCTGAATCACGATACCATAAAAAAAAGTCGCCATTATAAACCTGTACCCAGAGGCACAGATGTTTTCTTAATTTTGCTTCTGAACATTTCTGTTCGAATGCGTATAACTTGCTTGAGTATCTCTGTGCCCACTGTCTAAAATATTATTTAACAAAACTTCTCAGTTATATTGCATCTTGCTTTGGTGTTAACATTATGTCATTCAAAATTTCATAATAATGATTAAATTATTTTATTATATACCTCAGTGTTTTACAGGGATTCTGCCACTGAGAAAAACCGTATATTTTCACATGTGAAAATACGACATTTTTACAGTGAAAATATCAGCCAATGTTTTCTTCCTCCGTGGCCAAATAAAAGGCGCTTCCCTGGAGCATGGCAGTGTTTCTTGTTTATATGATAAACAGAATAATACATGGACGCTGGGAGATATGGTATTTATCTTCTCGTGCTCACATTTGATATCGAAATAGTTGTAAAAACACTAACAGCGGTGGATCTGGATCCAAAATGGATGCAATGTCCCAATAAAATTGAAGACAAATAAAGAGAAAGAACAAAACAGACCACGATTTAAGGCTAGTTTCCATATAGTCGTATCTGTCTCATCAGTCAACCGTGAAACAAAAGAATAATTCCAATTTCTATTGTTTCACGGTCGACTGATGAGACAGATACGACAGAACAGGTTTCGGACTCTTTACTTTCAGTCACTTCATCTGTTTTATCCTTTCTCTCTATTTGTCTTTGCTATTCAATGCAAACACCCAGTAGCACTGTTGTTTTTGATAAAAACTTACGTACCATATGATCTTCAACTGCGTCTCAACCCTTCATCTTTTGTCTGGGATATTTGCAGACTAAGCTCGGTCGAGAACAATTGCGTAGACTATATATACTTTCTCGTACCCAGAGCTCCCCGGTTCGTCACTTCGCTGGGGAGTCTTCCTTGTTGCGGCCATTTGAGGGCGTTAGCTGATTGGCTGATTTTGAACGCATGCGCGCGCTGCTCAGTGGCATTAAGGCATGGCTCAAAACCATTTGCCTGGGAATATTCTTTATAACTCGTGTTCTATTGTATGGATCATCATCAAAATTGGTCAGTACAATATAGACTAGACGAACTTTCGGAAAATCGTACTTCATGAGGCATTTTTTAGTAAAAGCTGGCAACAAGTGCCATCTTATGCGAAATTTTACGCTGAATCCGAATTTTTTTTGTTGCCAACGCAGATTTTGCATTTTAAGAGGTGAAATGACGTCATGATTGACAGCTGTCACACAAAACTCTACAATGAATTTTTCGCCGATTTTTTTTTTCAAATTTTAACGGCCAGTAAAATTCAAATGTAAAAGTGGCAATGTGATATTCAAAAAAATGTATCTATATTATGGGATAGGGTGATTGATGGGCGTAGAACGTCATCCAAAATGGCGGATCGAAGATGGCCGCCGTGCCGCCATTTTGGATATCTGTTGATTGTTTGAGGCCATCACGTTCAAAGGCTAAACTTAAAAAAAATAAAAGACAAAACTTGAACGATTCTGCAATACATAAAAAGTAGCAACTGACGATTATAGTGGAAAGAGAATAATATATAGGCAAATATATGATTGTTGTTAGTGAATTTAGGTAGGAAGCGCAATCCACAAAATTATAGCAAGTTAGTCGTCCCTACTGTAAAAGTTCTAACTATGACTATTGATTCCAAAGCCTATCATTGAGTCAACTACATATATGACTATTGTTTTAAATGCATGCAGAATATTCCTCTTACACACACAGGAATAATAATGATAAGAAAAAGCAGGGATAAAGGTGGAAATCATTCTATGGCAATATAGGCGTTGCTCCAGCCTTTTCCGATTTTTTTTTTATAGCTGGTGGTAGCAACTTTGAACTTATAAGCAAAAGTAGCGAATGTAAGACTTTAATTTGTCCTCGGAGTAGCTTTCCTCTCTATACTTGAAAGCCCTTTCCTATTCCAACTCCTTTCTTGTCTGAGGTTTCCTTTTGAAGTTTTCTGCTGGTCCTGAGGTTTCCGCTATTTTTCGATTGTGCCACGGGGGCAGCAGATTGCACGATCGTTTTGAACGAGCTTTTGTTATAAGGACTTCAAAGGCACAGTTTTGTTGCCGGGACTGAGGATGATCATCGAAAAATGGTGATATCGTTTAGATCGTGGCGGTGAATCTGATTCACCTTTTCACATTGATTTGCCTTTTATATATTTAATATGGCTTCATTCGACCAGCAGCACTGCATTTCATACTGTGATACCTTGAATTCATTGTCAGGTATTTATTTCCATGTCTTTTTTGACTACCAGACTGATAGTTTTAAAAATCAAATTTGACGATATGGCGGCCATCTTGGATCCGCCATTTTGAATATCACAGCAGCGCCATATCCGAATATTACGCAAATTTTTCGTATAGAACATTCTAAACTATCCTGTTCAAGTTAAATATTCGTTCGAATTTCAAATATAGCGACAAAACTATTTTAAGGGGTTCGAGAACAGCTGTCAATCATGATGACGTCATTTTCACCCATTAAAATGCAAAATCAGGGATGGCAACAAGAAAATTCGGATTCAGCGTTAAAAATTACATAAGACAAGTCTTGTTGCCAGCTTTTACTAAAAAATGCCTCATGCGCCTTAAATATTGCAATTTTCTGATATTTCGTCTAGTCTAATAACTTTAACAAGAGCTTTATCTTGACATATTTCGTTACCATGGAAACGGTTATCATGTGACTAGGTGGCGGCCATCTTGGATTTTTTTATTTAGACCCTCTGAAGATACACAGAAAAAGGTGAAATTGAAAGGTAAACACATATTTAGATACAGGACAACTTCCTTGAAATGAAACTAATTGGATATCTTGGAATTTCTCGAGAAAAAAGAAATCAGATTTTTCGTGGTTTTGATACATGATATTGTGAAAAAAATGTCTTTATTAAAATATGATCCACGATATCCAATTAGGTTTACAGAAAGACTAATGATAGAAAGATTATGCTGAAAAGAAATTTCTATTTTTCATCTTCTCTACATACCTGCACGGGCGCTAAAAATTTCATCCAAAATGGCGGATGGTGAGTCACGTGACATCGTTACCATGGCAACAACAACTTAATCGACTTAATTTACCCGGGTTTGAGCTACAAATTGTAAAAACAATGAAATGGTCTAAATTTCAAGCTTTCATTCACGGAAAATTTAGCTTTCTCTGTGAGGCGAAAGTGTCCGAGAGAGGCCCTCGCCAAGGCGGATTTGTTTGTAATAATGTCACGGCTTGAGTTGTGTCACTCAAAGTTTGAGTTTGTTAACCCTCCTCTGGGCCTGCTCGGCTCCAGGCCTCGATGCTGATTTTGAATTTGTTTCAAAGCCATATTCCCTTTCGAGACTTGCTGCAAGGACAGACTGTTGTAGTTATCAAGGAAGGTAGGAAGGAACGTATTAAGGTAGCAAGGTAAGTAGGAAGGAAAGAAGGAAGGAAGGAGGGAAGCAAGTGAGTAGGTATCAAATAGGTAAGTTGGTGAGTAAGCAAGTAAGAAGTACTAAAGTTAGGAACTAAGTTCTCTAAGTTAGTAGCTAAGTAAGAAGTAAAGTAAGCAAGAAAAGTAAGTAAGTAAATAAGTTGCTGGTTAAGCCTAGTTTCCATAGTGATAAGCCACTGTGCTTAGCAAGCCTGTTTGGAAATTAAAGGAGAGCAACAAGGCCCGAACGTTAGTAACAAGGCTTGTAAAAAGAGCCCGTGTCAGCCACACCTTTGTTATTGTTTTCGTCGATTTCCGACGAATTAAACGCGTAAAAATCTCTTAAAATGCATCTAAAAACAAAGTTTCAGATTTGATCTAGCAATTCTGAATACAACAATAGGACATTTGCATGATGACGTGGTTGACTTCAACTACCAGAAACCTTTGCGTGGCGGCTTATTGTGTAGAAAATTTAAGGCTATTGTGCTCTTATTCATGAAGGAATTTGTTGATCTGAATAAGAAAGGAAACTGCAAAGGATTCTGGTACTCAGGGTATAGTTGTGGTCAAATGACGTCATCATGAAAATGTCCTATAACCTTTATTATCCATCAAGTGTTCATTATTCTAAAACTTAATTATTCTAATTGGTTGGCGTCGTGTTTTTTTTCGCATCGTTACACTTGACTTATAGGAACTTTCTGGCCCTTTTTTATCAATACAAACTCTACGGCTATTTCAAAAAGCATAATTGGGATCTCAAGCGTAGGCGCCTCCAACTGCATTCTCGTACCCAGAGCTCCTTGGCTCGTCTGCTCGCATGGGAGGCTCTGGTGACATCCATTTGAGGGCCTTCGTTGATTGGCTGATTTTGAACGTTTGGGCATGCGCAGAAAGATCTTTCTCTCAACGGCTCTGTATCAAATCTCGCGCATGCGTCAGTGGCTGTCACCAGAGCCTCCCCCGGCGAGGTGACTAGCCGGGGAGCTCTGGGTACGAGAATGCATGAATGTCTTTTGAAAAAAAAAAAAGCTCCAACGCATGCTCCAACTTTCAAAATCAGCCAATCAGCGAAGGCCCCCAACTTAGCTGCGAAGTGACGAGCTGGGAAGATCTGGGTACGAGAACGTTAGTGTACGCAATTGTTATCGACTGAGCTTAATCTGCAAATATTCCAGACAAAAGATGAAGATTTGAAACAGCAGTTGAAGGTGATCATCATATGGTACGTACGTTTTTATAAAAAAATAAACATCATGAATTTCTATTTGATAAAGAGCGTGGATGATATCTTTTGGATTGTTATTTGCAATTTGTTATTGCACACCAAAGTACGGCAATATTACAACCTTTGGTGCCGGGCGCCGAAAGTGTCCTGGAATGGCCCTCGCCAA